>CM060920.1:412230415-412855415 GCA_030737875.1 Allium sativum | reverse complement strand
AGATTTCTTCTTCCCCGATGTACTTTGCTGCTCTTTCTTCCTTCATCGCAGATAACTAACCCCAGAAATTCTTCACAGTACATCAAGATTTAGATCATCCCCTTATCACCATCCAACCCAACCAACAAGCTCCATCAGGCCATCGCCTTATACCCAAACCTGGAACCATCCCACAACCATGACCCTTTCTCCAACCTGGTTTTAATACGCCCTGCACTATTCCACTTTCAAAGAACTGTCAACTCCCCATATTCACCTTCTTCACAGAATGGAACACAAGCCTCAAACTTCAATCCCAAAAATGCAGCAATACCATTCACTGCGCAAAAACCTGGATGATCCTTCGCGTTGAATTTTCATCCTCCATCCACTGAAATCAATACAAACTTCACAACCCTACAACACCGTTTTTTCCCACCTAAAACACCTACGTGTTAACCCATGGCAGCCTCTACCCAATCAATGGCCAGTACCTTATTTCACAAATAAATCCCACCACTCCAAACTCCACGGATTACTCCTACCAGCCCTTTTAAACCAACCATCATTCCTTGTCAATCACGCCCTTCCTCAGTCTCTTCTTTCACACACAGCACCATACAGTAACTCCCTACTGTACAATCCACAACCACACTTCCATTTTCTTGAAACCGCTACAGGCGATGGCCTCACCCTATTAACGCTCCTTCATAAAGTCAAAGCTCGAGCCCTCAATTGATCCGAAACTTTGTAAGCCCTACAACTCCGTGGTCAAAAGATGAACCCCAAAACTACATCGCAAGCTTTCAGGCCGTGAGCAAGCATAGCTCGGATCAAACCAATTTCGAGAATTTAGTTTAAACGAGTTTAGGAATTTTAATTGAATTTGAAAGATCTCTATATTACGTTAGAAATAGAAGAATGAAATGAACGATAGAATTGGGATTTAGGGATGCAAAAGATTGGGGAAAACCGGTGGTTATATACAGATACAAGAAGAATATTTTATATTGATTATTTTATATTATAACGAAACTTAGCGGTGAAGTATCAAGTCAAACTAGCTACAGTCGACTTTTGTCTACTGATAAAAAAAATAATCTTGGTGTAAAAAGGTATTCCGGATCCAATGGGACAAGTTTTGTCGAATTCCGACATCATTTGAAAAAAAATCCTTTATAAAATCAAAAAAAAACACGCGTTTAATTTTTCCACGATCACCCGATAAATCAAATAAACTTGAAACTTTGAAATCTTACAATAATTATTCGATACGAACCCAACGACAGCAGTTTCGTCGCATTCTGAGATTGTTTCCCTAGTAGGCTATTTTTACGCGTACCGTAATACCATTCGGAACACCAAATTTGCCGGTCTCTAAAATTAACATACCATATACCTATCCTGGCTCTAATCGACGCTACGAACTCAACAGGACTGGTTTCGTGGCCTAATTCGATCGTCTGTTCAAGTTATACTCAAATAACCCTTTATTAAATTAATTGCGCGTTATAGAAAATGAACGGACTTTTACGGCTACCGTGGTCACATACGACATCGGTTTGCCACGCAATTCAACACTGTACAATAATTTAGCACTACGGTCCCAATGAAACTGATTTCATCGAAATTTGAGTCCGTTTGCAAAACGGCTATTTTAAAGGCCTATATTTTAATAACGATTTCCATGGCGATTATTTCAAATTTTGTTTTGGCCATAACTTACTATTTATAATACGAAATCAGAATTTTTCTCTTTCATATGAAAATTATTGTCAATACGGTTCCAACGTTTCTTGTTTCACAGAAATCCGACTTATAACGAATTCTGTATATTCATTTAAAGTTTGAATCGCCAAATTACGAACTACCGAGCCGTTACGAGCTCGTTTTAAATATAATTATAAATTATACGTTTAAATATCGTTTTATTAAATGAATTCCTTATATATTCCTATATATAATTCAAATAAAATATTTAAACCAATTTAAATATCCGGGTCGTTACATTATAAAACCATTTATAATAGGTGTAAAACCATTTATAATATTCAAAATACTTGTAAATCTGATTAACATCAGAATTTACTTTACAAAATAATTTATTAACAAATCGAAGTCTTAAATAAATAAAATATTTATTTTTTCTCTTTAATAACTTTTATTCAAAAATAATATATTCCAAAATCTAACTTCAGTTATAAAAAAAAATTTATAACTTCCGCTCTATCGATTCACCTGACGGTGAATCAATATCTATAACCCGATTGATTTTAAAGGCCATACTCTGCCAAACACTTCACCGATATCGCCATTGGTTTAAACCAAACAGATGTTGAATATTCAGTAAATAATCAACCATCAAATCAATCACACAAACAGATTAGTTCATATATGATAATATGAAATAAACAATACATTTGAGGGATCCGGTTGGGTCCCTCTAACCTGTTCTTCCCTGTATACAAACGGTTATCTCCAAACTGTTCAAACAGTTCAACCAGATCAAACAATTCAAACCATTAACGGGTCGTTACAGTAGGAATTTCTCTAGGTAGGTGATTATATACCCTAATGGGAGCGACCTACATAGCCATTTAACGTTTAACTATCACCCTAATGGGACCACCTGTCGCTAAAACGATTCTGTTTTTCGTGAATTAAACCGGTGTTTAATTTGGCTATAGATCCCAACTATCCCCAGCTCCCTCCAAATTAGTTCCAGAATGAAGTGTTCATCAATACGGTCCCCACGTTTCCTGATTTGGGCCATTCTGTTCACGAAGAAATGTATACGCTTTGTAAGTTTATGATTATATTTAAATTTCTTTTAAACAATTAATTACATATTTAAATTATCTTTACTACTGTTAATCACATCGTTGGCCAGTTATTTAGACCGTAACCCTCTTCCATACAGTTTTTCTTAACCATAGGCTAATTAAGATTTAATAGCATTCAACAGCTTTCAGATTTAATCATAAACCCATTTAAACAATCATAAATCCATGTTTTCAGGAAGAAATAGATGGTGCTATTACGTATCTTAGGGAATACTTAAATTAACAGTGGTATTAGAGCTATTGGTTTAGTAATAACCTTGGCTTGTGGTGTAACTCAATAGAGATTGGGTTAGTAACACCCTAGATCGAGATTGAGTGCATATATATGAGAGCGTATTTGAAAATTTTATATATAAATGTTCTGTATTGTGTTTGTTGATCGGTTCAAGTGTTGAGAAGCATTGAACTGTCAATGGACACAATATTGTTTTGAAAAGAGAGTAAATGAAATAATTTTACCCAAATTCTATTTTTGTATAGGAAAGAAATGATTTTATCAAATTATTGAGATATTTGTTTGTTTGATTGATTTGAATGGAATTCAAATCGGATTGAATTGAAACTTAACTTTGTTAAGTGAAATTATATAAATAATGATATTGAAATTGAATTAAATAAATTTGAAAATTTGATGAATGAAATAATAATCAAATAGAAATTAATTGATTAATGTTCAAATATGCGAAACCAAAATAAAATATTAATATTTAATATGAATTCAATTGATTTGGTTGATATTGGAATTGGTATAGTTATACCAGTTGATTAGTGAAATATTATCTCAGAAATTCATATATTTATTACTTACATGTGAATTGAGTTAAGTACAGGTGCCAGATGTGTGAAGACCCGCAACTTCCCCGTAAAGGAAAGCGTCGGATAGTTCGAGAACAAGCCACAACAGAATGCATATAAAAGAACATTTCATTGTATATTACAACGATGCATCAGATTACAAGAATATGCAGAGTATAAAAGAATATTACACAGAAATATCAGAGATTTAAATTACATTTAAATACATCGCAGCGGAAAATAATACAATACACAACTAGAAGAAGATATACGGATACAAAGCTTTCCGGATATCGTTCCAGCTGTAAACCAGGATCCTGTGAATATAAATCTGCAAAACCAAAACTACTAGCTGCCCGTGTCAAAATAAGGGCACCCAGAGTTTAGGTTAAAACAATAAACTCCAGGTCAGTCATGTGACTGGTGTGAGAACTAAAATAGTTATTATTCTTTATTTTAAAAGTTAGGTAAATCAAGGGACCACGCCGTATAACACGGAACGGGTTTCCTCCCAAGAATACCAGTGCATAAAACAGCAGCGCAATGCTAAATAAAGAAAGATGAAGCTGTTATAAGACCCAGTTCCTATCACACAATGCAACGCAAACCGGGGGATAGGGTTTTCCCTTATAACAGCCAAAGAATGCTTGATACGTTTAAAACAAATCATTTGATACTATAATAAGTGCATAGTGTATAAAACAACTTCAAATCATAAGTATCAATCATAGGCAGCATAAGCGCCCCATCCCACTATGTCGCCATATATAGGATATACAATCAAAACCGCAGAGTCTCGTATTTGGAAATTGGATTTCCATCTATGAACCGAGGCAAAAGATAGTCCTCAATCGATTCGAGACTGCCTAGCCCCAGCCTCAGGATCAGAGCTCGAGTGACCCTAGGAGCGACAGGGCCGGTCCACCGCTGTGGATTAAAATGCCTGAACACTACGTTTCCCCGCCCTTTGGGGCGTAAATGAGCCACTAAATGACTCCATCGGTTCGAGAACGACCGATCAATCCGAGGCGCCTCGCAACAGCAACAACCACATAAGTCAAACTCGTCAGGGCGTGTAAAACCACTGACGCCACTTCTAACTAGGAAGAAACGCAGGCCCTCCCTGAGGTCCTTTCTCCCGTTTTTGGTTCATACCGGGTGTGAAACTCGCGAAGTAAACGTTACACAAAGCTACGCCACAAAGGCCGTGCTTTGATCATCACCACAAGACTTTGCTTTTCAACAGAAGCCTTGATCATTTGCATCTTAGCATGCCACACAGGCAAACCACTCTATGCAACCGATATCAGTCACACAGAATGAAATCCAATGTCAGACACACAGTCCATTTACAAGTCCGTTCTGGGCCTGAACGAAACCGGAGGCACCTAGTACCCCGCATATCCATCGATCTCCAAGTACGTCTGGACGATCACTAACTGTTTCCATCTTCTTGGGTGTACAGCCCAATCAAGATCATCAGTTATCACCCAAACGACGTGAAGACCTCCGGTCTTCGACCATCGTCTTCATCTTCGACTTATCGTCGTATCAGTTATTCAGAATGGGATAAACCCGGTCTTTCCGAATAACTCGCGTATATTTTAAATAAGTGTTACACAAACACAACATACGCCTCATTCCAATTCATTAGTCACTAACCGTAAATTAATCAAGAGAATAATTCCCCAAATATTAACCCCGAAGGCCGAAACCAACATCAGATCAATATCCAGAAAACCATTCTGCTTGGCTAACCGACAGTTAGTTTCTAAATTTCACGTTCAAATCCAATTAAAGATTTAACTATCGCCTGGAGCAAAAACTGGTGATACTCCATTCTCGATCTTTTCAATCTAATTAAAGATTCATTAAAACTCCACTTAGTTTTAATCTTTTGACTGGGTTAAAGAATCAGTGTCATTTAAAAACACGGTTCACGATAAACCCAAAATCACATTCATTAATCGTCGGGTTAAAGAACGAGTGTTATTTAAAACACTGTCCACGATAAACCCAAAAATCAATATCGATTCAATTCCAATTAAATGTTATTTAATTGGTACACTTCATTAAATCTGAATAAAAAGATTTAATCTTTTCTCACTTGGGTTCAAGAAGAGTGTTAGTGAAGACACCATTCACGACAAACCCAAATCACGTTCATTAATTATCGGGTTAAAGAACAAGTGTTATTTAAAACACTGTTCACGATAAACCCAAAAATCAATATCAATTCAATTCCAATTAAATGTTATTTAATTGGTACACTTCATTAAATCTAAATAAAAAGATTTAATCATTTCTCAACTGGGTTCAAGAACAGTGTTAATGAAGACACCATTCACGACAAACCCAAATCACATTCGATATTCAATACAAGGCTCTGAATAGAAAATATATCGGCTTATATTCAATATCGAATTCTACGACTAACAAATGTCGTATTGGAAATAACGATATACATATATATCTTTCAAATTTCCATAACAACACCTGTATAATCACGAATTCCAACATCGAAATATTCCGAAGACAATTTCGATTCAAATCCACTCCAATGCAATCATTGGAATTTTGGTTACTTTTAAAACCCTTTTCGAATTCAATTTATTTATTTAAAAATAAATAGAATTATAATTCTAGTTCAAAACTAGTTCATTTCGATAAAAACCTATTTTTATCTTTTCAAATATGGAGTTTTTCATCCCAATTCTTTCTAAATCATTTCTTATGATTTTACACAAATTATTACTATTTTTAATAATTTTATCAAGGCCCGTACAGTCGATTTCCATCAATGGCCATCGAACTGCACTTACAGCGACCTTTTTCGAATTTGATTTGGACATAATTCCAAATCCAACCGTTAGATTTCAAATTTCTAACATTCATTAGAAAGCTCTTTTCGATACGAACCCAACGGTTCCGGTTTTAGGAGAATCCGACGGTCGGATCTCCCGCAATGTCCGTTTGAAATAAATGGTCGAAATTCACGAACTGCCGCGGCGCGGCGCGTTCTATTTAGGCCATTATATTATATATATAATATATAATATATACTTCGTCGATTCTTATTTAAAACGAATTATATAAATAGTTTTAAAATCGTTTCAAAACCTATTTCAACTTCCATTTCAATTCAAAGCAAAATTGAATCCTTCCTTATAAATCCGTTTTAAAATTCATTTCAATTCAATTCAAATTTCAATTCAATTCAAATTTCAATTCAATTTGAATTCATTTTCAATTCAATTCATTTCGAAATCGTTTTCAATTCAATTCATTTCGAATTCGTTTTCAATTCAATTCATTTCGAATTCGTTTTCAATTCAATTCATTTCGAATTCGTTTTCAATTCAATTCATTTCGAATTCGTTTTCAATTCAATTCATTTCGAAATCGTTTTCAATTCAATTCATTTCGAAATCGTTTTCAATTCAATTCATTTCGAAATCGTTTTCAATTCAATTCATTTCGAAATATTTGATTTCAAAATTACTTTTCAATATCCATTTCAAAAGGAATAAAATCGATAAAAATATCGTTCACGTCAAAATGGCGCATCTAATCAACACGGCTTCATATATTGAAATTTTCAAATATTCCATTTCGAATATTTCTATTTCAAATATTTCTTATTATAAAAATATTCTTTATTTTCACGATTGGAATGAGGCCCAATCAATTACCATATAAAGTTAATTATATGGATTTTCATACAACACATGTATATAATAACATTGAAAATAATCAACCATCAACCAAAGTGCACTACACTGTAAAGGCATCAAATATAGATATTCAACGCCTATAACAGCCTGTCAATCAATCGATCGACATATTCAATCAATCAGGATGAGTGAACTTCAAATTTCATCCCAACACCCGTGTGGGGTTTCAAACAATCAAACACAGATTTTATTTGTGCAGTTGGGCGATGTGTAAAATTTATCGACCCAATCAATATCAGTCAAATCAGTGTATATGCAAACAAATCGGCCGATTTGTTTATAACTATTCATTTATTCACATTCACGTTAAAATTTATATTTTTAACGATAAAACATTTTATTTCAACCTATGAATTTCTATTCAATTCATTTACACAATAAAATGATATTTTTATTTTCTAACATATTTTAGAAAATTTCGGCGGCATAACGGCACGATACTCGAAACGGGACAAGGCCTAGCCTTATCCCCGGTCTAGTGAAGGCCCACGCCATTCACACATCAATCAAATCAATTTCATCTCACCAAAACAATCGAATCCAAATCAAATAATCTAACCAACTACACAACCAATCAAACAAGTCCATGGTTTGTGGACGGGTGTCGGGTGCTTCTAATAAGCACCGTCTGCATCCTAGTATATATATATAACTAGAAAAATTAAATTGAAAGGTGAGAAATTCTCACCTATAGCTATCCTAGCTCCACGGCTCTACATTTGCAGAAGTCTTCGTCTTTTCGCCTTTTTGTCACCTTCGTTGCTGCTTTCACTACAAATGTAAAAATCGAATTTTTACTATGTTATTCAATATATAAAAATCGAATTTTTATTTCAAAGTTCTTTATATAAAAATCGAATTTTTATTTCAAAGTTCTTTATATAAAAATCGAATTTTTATTTCAAAGTTCTTTATATAAAAATCGAATTTTTATTTCAAAGTTCTTTATATAAAAATCGAATTTTTATTTACGCTACTATATAAAAAGATTTCGCCTTTATAAAAACGTGGACTTTGCTTTTTCAAATTTAAAGATTTCATCTTTATAAAAATCTCATTTTTATTTTTCTACATATATAAAGGTGACATTTTTAATATCCCGATCATGTAAAAATTATATTTTTAACTCTCTACACCCATAAAAATCACATTTTTACCCTTCTACTATATGAAAGATTATATTTTTAATACTTTAAAAATATAAAAATCATATTTTTATTACTTTAAAAATATAAAAATCATGTCTTGCTCCTTTTACATAATAAATATCCCGTCTTTTCTCCTTTTAAAAGTATGATTTTTATTTTCATTTTAAATCAGTTTTTAAAAATCATTTTAAATTAGTTTTTAAAATCATTTATAAATTTCAGTTTTAAAATCTAAAATAATAAAAAAAATCAGTTTTTACAATGCTTTAAAATCAGTTTTTTAAAAATGGTTTAAAATCAGTTTTTAAAAATGGTTTAAAATCAGTTTTTAAAAATATTTTATAATCAGTTTTTAAAAATATTTAAAATCAGGTTTTAAAAATATTTAAAATCAGGTTTTATAAAATAAATAAATAAAAAAAATAAATAAATACTTACTGCGTGAGAGAGAGAAGGGGGGGGGACGTTGCCGGAGGTGGCGGTTGGTGCCGGGGCGCAGCGTGGTGGGGTGGCGGGCCATCGCGAGGAGGTGGGGGGGCTGGCGGCCTTCAATTCGTCGGCGGTCGTCACGGTGGGGGGAGGCTCTGGCGTTTGCGTCTTCGATTCGAAGGGAGGAAGGAGATGAGCGCGAGGGGAGAGGAAGGCGCGAGGTCAGGAGGTCGGAGGGGGTGCGCCTGCCCTAGGCGGCGGCGAGGTCCTCCAGGTGGGGCGACTGGTCATCGAGGGTTCACTCCTTTTTTTTTTTCCTTTTTTTTTTCGATTCGATTTAAATGAAAATTAGGGGGGGGGGGGCCAGAGATAAAGGAAAGGGGATTTCCCTTTTTTTTTATTTTATTTTATTATTATTTAATTCAACCTAAAGTTGACTTTTTCATAAGACCTCGAAACGAGGCCCACCGCCTGTCGCCCATAGCGTTTCACCCCCATTCCGAACACAATGGGATATGTACCGCAAGCTGAATCGACCGTTTCGATCAGTTTCCTTTTAATTTACATTTAAATCACTATATTGAATTTTAAACGTACATTTCAAATTACCGGGGTCACATACTAACTAGAAAAATTCCAGAAAAATATTTTCTAGCTTCGTATTGACGATACGGTCCTAACAAAACTAGTTTCGTCGAATTCTGAGACCGTTAGAAAAATGGCCAATTTCCAGTCGATTAAAATCAACTGAAATGGTCAAAACACGTTTTCCTATGCCACGCTCACATATTGATTCGAAAAATTATGAAATTTGGAATCTAGCAATAACTTAACATCACGGACCCAACGAAAGTGGTTTCGTCGAAATCCGAGCTCGTTTGCAAAATGTCCATTTTTAAGGGTCTGAATTCCATAGCGACTATTCAGAAATTTCAACTGGACATATCTTTTGATTCCTGATATGAAATCTTGATTTTTCGGATTCGTTAGAAAGATATTCACTATTAGATTCCATTATTTTTGGTTTCACTAAAATCCGGATTGTTTTGCACCCGGTACATTCAATTGAAGTTTGAAATCGAATTATCGAACTACCGCGCCATTTTCAATTCTATTTATAATTATATATAATTATTTATATTCTAACGACGGCGTATATAATATATACGTCGAATTCCATTTGAATTAAATTTTCTCGTCGTTATTATTTAAAATAATTCATTTTAAATAATCAAAACTCGCTAAAATGGCCAAAATAAAAATTTCAAACTGGCTCACATTTTACGGGTTGTTACAATCTCCCCCACTTAAAACTTTTCGTCCCCGAAAAGGAACAAAGTCGAAAGTGGTTTGATTATTCAGCTCTACGATCGATCAGGCTTCCATTCTCCAACTCTTTAGTTTCTGAGAATTTTCAAAATTTCAAAAATTTGGCTAACTCCCTAAATTTTTGAAAAATTTCGCCATAACCTCCCCTGCAATGGGAGCATCGGGAAATTGCAAATAGCGTTCCCGGTCCTTCAGATCTCAAAAAGAAAAAGAAAAAGCCAAGCGGCTAGCCAATAGGCTCACAAAATCATCATCACCCAAACAAAACAGGAAATTATGTAGTAAACATGTACCTATTTGTCGGGCAAACAAATTTTATTCTCTGCTCTAGCCTCCTTGCTATGACCTGTTCAATATAAGTATATGTATATGCAAGCAAACGCGACCAATTTTCAATACAATCAATATTTGGTTAAATTAGGCATAAATGGTTAAAAATTAGCAAACAACTAAACAAACAACACAAACATCAATCAATTAGTGAATTTAACGTTTCAAATTCATAATTTGATATATATACAAAAATCATGTTTTTGATGCCAAATCACAACGATGTATTCTAGCTATATATAAGTTTTGGGTTCTCACACCAGCCTAATGGAAATATATAGAGAATCACACCTTCGAGACACGAACATAAATACTGATGATGTCATGACAATCATCAGTACCATCTTCGGGCGACTAGAGTGTGATGCTATATCTATCCAATATATTAAAATTTCGAATACACGCGGATCAGACGTATACGCAAAATCTATATATACTGGATTGTCCACATCAATATAAATGGATAATCAAATACGAATAATTGATTTAAATTTTCAAAACAAAAGTTTGTTTTCATTAGAAAAATATACTCTTCACACCCGTTCTAGGATACTACCGATCCTATCTCTAACGAGTCATTCTCATTGGATATTGCTAATCCAATATCTGATGAACTCTTTCGTATGTTTCTAATGTGCCTTGTTCTCTGCTTTGTAAACCAAAGCTCTGATACCAAATGTAAAGACCCGCAACCTCCCCGTAAGGGAAAGCGTCGGATAGTTCGAGAACAAACCACAGCAGAACGCATACAGAAGAACATTTCATTTCATATTACAACGATGCATCAGATTACAAGAATATGCAGAGTATAAAAGAATATTACACAGAAATATCAGAGATTTAAATTACATTTAAATACATCGCAGCGGAAAATAATACAATACACAACTAGAAGAAGATATACGGATACAAAGCTTTCCGGATATCGTTCCAGCTGTAAACCAGGATCCTGTGAATATAAATCTGCAAAACCAAAACTACTAGCTGCCCGTGTCAAAATAAGGGCACCCAGAGTTTAGGTTAAAACAATAAACTCCAGGTCAGTCATGTGACTGGTGTGAGAACTAAAATAGTTATTATTCTTTATTTTAAAAGTTAGGTAAATCAAGGGACCACGCCGTATAACACGGAACGGGTTTCCTCCCAAGAATACCAGTGCATAAAACAGCAGCGCAATGCTAAATAAAGAAAGATGAAGCTGTTATAAGACCCAGTTCCTATCACACAATGCAACGCAAACCGGGGGATAGGGTTTTCCCTTATAACAGCCAAAGAATGCTTGATACGTTTAAAACAAATCATTTGATACTATAATAAGTGCATAGTGTATAAAACAACTTCAAATCATAAGTATCAATCATAGGCAGCATAAGCGCCCCATCCCACTATGTCGCCATATATAGGATATACAATCAAAACCGCAGAGTCTCGTATTTGGAAATTGGATTTCCATCTATGAACCGAGGCAAAAGATAGTCCTCAATCGATTCGAGACTGCCTAGCCCCAGCCTCAGGATCAGAGCTCGAGTGACCCTAGGAGCGACAGGGCCGGTCCACCGCTGTGGATTAAAATGCCTGAACACTACGTTTCCCCGCCCTTTGGGGCGTAAATGAGCCACTAAATGACTCCATCGGTTCGAGAACGACCGATCAATCCGAGGCGCCTCGCAACAGCAACAACCACATAAGTCAAACTCGTCAGGGCGTGTAAAACCACTGACGCCACTTCTAACTAGGAAGAAACGCAGGCCCTCCCTGAGGTCCTTTCTCCCGTTTTTGGTTCATACCGGGTGTGAAACTCGCGAAGTAAACGTTACACAAAGCTACGCCACAAAGGCCGTGCTTTGATCATCACCACAAGACTTTGCTTTTCAACAGAAGCCTTGATCATTTGCATCTTAGCATGCCACACAGGCAAACCACTCTATGCAACCGATATCAGTCACACAGAATGAAATCCAATGTCAGACACACAGTCCATTTACAAGTCCGTTCTGGGCCTGAACGAAACCGGAGGCACCTAGTACCCCGCATATCCATCGATCTCCAAGTACGTCTGGACGATCACTAACTGTTTCCATCTTCTTGGGTGTACAGCCCAATCAAGATCATCAGTTATCACCCAAACGACGTGAAGACCTCCGGTCTTCGACCATCGTCTTCATCTTCGACTTATCGTCGTATCAGTTATTCAGAATGGGATAAACCCGGTCTTTCCGAATAACTCGCGTATATTTTAAATAAGTGTTACACAAACACAACATACGCCTCATTCCAATTCATTAGTCACTAACCGTAAATTAATCAAGAGAATAATTCCCCAAATATTAACCCCGAAGGCCGAAACCAACATCAGATCAATATCCAGAAAACCATTCTGCTTGGCTAACCGACAGTTAGTTTCTAAATTTCACGTTCAAATCCAATTAAAGATTTAACTATCGCCTGGAGCAAAAACTGGTGATACTCCATTCTCGATCTTTTCAATCTAATTAAAGATTCATTAAAACTCCACTTAGTTTTAATCTTTTGACTGGGTTAAAGAATCAGTGTCATTTAAAAACACGGTTCACGATAAACCCAAAATCACATTCATTAATCGTCGGGTTAAAGAACGAGTGTTATTTAAAACACTGTCCACGATAAACCCAAAAATCAATATCGATTCAATTCCAATTAAATGTTATTTAATTGGTACACTTCATTAAATCTGAATAAAAAGATTTAATCTTTTCTCACTTGGGTTCAAGAAGAGTGTTAGTGAAGACACCATTCACGACAAACCCAAATCACGTTCATTAATTATCGGGTTAAAGAACAAGTGTTATTTAAAACACTGTTCACGATAAACCCAAAAATCAATATCAATTCAATTCCAATTAAATGTTATTTAATTGGTACACTTCATTAAATCTAAATAAAAAGATTTAATCATTTCTCAACTGGGTTCAAGAACAGTGTTAATGAAGACACCATTCACGACAAACCCAAATCACATTCGATATTCAATACAAGGCTCTGAATAGAAAATATATCGGCTTATATTCAATATCGAATTCTACGACTAACAAATGTCGTATTGGAAATAACGATATACATATATATCTTTCAAATTTCCATAACAACACCTGTATAATCACGAATTCCAACATCGAAATATTCCGAAGACAATTTCGATTCAAATCCACTCCAATGCAATCATTGGAATTTTGGTTACTTTTAAAACCCTTTTCGAATTCAATTTATTTATTTAAAAATAAATAGAATTATAATTCTAGTTCAAAACTAGTTCATTTCGATAAAAACCTATTTTTATCTTTTCAAATATGGAGTTTTTCATCCCAATTCTTTCTAAATCATTTCTTATGATTTTACACAAATTATTACTATTTTTAATAATTTTATCAAGGCCCGTACAGTCGATTTCCATCAATGGCCATCGAACTGCACTTACAGCGACCTTTTTCGAATTTGATTTGGACATAATTCCAAATCCAACCGTTAGATTTCAAATTTCTAACATTCATTAGAAAGCTCTTTTCGATACGAACCCAACGGTTCCGGTTTTAGGAGAATCCGACGGTCGGATCTCCCGCAATGTCCGTTTGAAATAAATGGTCGAAATTCACGAACTGCCGCGGCGCGGCGCGTTCTATTTAGGCCATTATATTATATATATAATATATAATATATACTTCGTCGATTCTTATTTAAAACGAATTATATAAATAGTTTTAAAATCGTTTCAAAACCTATTTCAACTTCCATTTCAATTCAAAGCAAAATTGAATCCTTCCTTATAAATCCGTTTTAAAATTCATTTCAATTCAATTCAAATTTCAATTCAATTCAAATTTCAATTCAATTTGAATTCATTTTCAATTCAATTCATTTCGAAATCGTTTTCAATTCAATTCATTTCGAATTCGTTTTCAATTCAATTCATTTCGAATTCGTTTTCAATTCAATTCATTTCGAATTCGTTTTCAATTCAATTCATTTCGAATTCGTTTTCAATTCAATTCATTTCGAAATCGTTTTCAATTCAATTCATTTCGAAATCGTTTTCAATTCAATTCATTTCGAAATCGTTTTCAATTCAATTCATTTCGAAATATTTGATTTCAAAATTACTTTTCAATATCCATTTCAAAAGGAATAAAATCGATAAAAATATCGTTCACGTCAAAATGGCGCATCTAATCAACACGGCTTCATATATTGAAATTTTCAAATATTCCATTTCGAATATTTCTATTTCAAATATTTCTTATTATAAAAATATTCTTTATTTTCACGATTGGAATGAGGCCCAATCAATTACCATATAAAGTTAATTATATGGATTTTCATACAACACATGTATATAATAACATTGAAAATAATCAACCATCAACCAAAGTGCACTACACTGTAAAGGCATCAAATATAGATATTCAACGCCTATAACAGCCTGTCAATCAATCGATCGACATATTCAATCAATCAGGATGAGTGAACTTCAAATTTCATCCCAACACCCGTGTGGGGTTTCAAACAATCAAACACAGATTTTATTTGTGCAGTTGGGCGATGTGTAAAATTTATCGACCCAATCAATATCAGTCAAATCAGTGTATATGCAAACAAATCGGCCGATTTGTTTATAACTATTCATTTATTCACATTCACGTTAAAATTTATATTTTTAACGATAAAACATTTTATTTCAACCTATGAATTTCTATTCAATTCATTTACACAATAAAATGATATTTTTATTTTCTAACATATTTTAGAAAATTTCGGCGGCATAACGGCACGATACTCGAAACGGGACAAGGCCTAGCCTTATCCCCGGTCTAGTGAAGGCCCACGCCATTCACACATCAATCAAATCAATTTCATCTCACCAAAACAATCGAATCCAAATCAAATAATCTAACCAACTACACAACCAATCAAACAAGTCCATGGTTTGTGGACGGGTGTCGGGTGCTTCTAATAAGCACCGTCTGCATCCTAGTATATATATATAACTAGAAAAATTAAATTGAAAGGTGAGAAATTCTCACCTATAGCTATCCTAGCTCCACGGCTCTACATTTGCAGAAGTCTTCGTCTTTTCGCCTTTTTGTCACCTTCGTTGCTGCTTTCACTACAAATGTAAAAATCGAATTTTTACTATGTTATTCAATATATAAAAATCGAATTTTTATTTCAAAGTTCTTTATATAAAAATCGAATTTTTATTTCAAAGTTCTTTATATAAAAATCGAATTTTTATTTCAAAGTTCTTTATATAAAAATCGAATTTTTATTTCAAAGTTCTTTATATAAAAATCGAATTTTTATTTACGCTACTATATAAAAAGATTTCGCCTTTATAAAAACGTGGACTTTGCTTTTTCAAATTTAAAGATTTCATCTTTATAAAAATCTCATTTTTATTTTTCTACATATATAAAGGTGACATTTTTAATATCCCGATCATGTAAAAATTATATTTTTAACTCTCTACACCCATAAAAATCACATTTTTACCCTTCTACTATATGAAAGATTATATTTTTAATACTTTAAAAATATAAAAATCATATTTTTATTACTTTAAAAATATAAAAATCATGTCTTGCTCCTTTTACATAATAAATATCCCGTCTTTTCTCCTTTTAAAAGTATGATTTTTATTTTCATTTTAAATCAGTTTTTAAAAATCATTTTAAATTAGTTTTTAAAATCATTTATAAATTTCAGTTTTAAAATCTAAAATAATAAAAAAAATCAGTTTTTACAATGCTTTAAAATCAGTTTTTTAAAAATGGTTTAAAATCAGTTTTTAAAAATGGTTTAAAATCAGTTTTTAAAAATATTTTATAATCAGTTTTTAAAAATATTTAAAATCAGGTTTTAAAAATATTTAAAATCAGGTTTTATAAAATAAATAAATAAAAAAAATAAATAAATACTTACTGCGTGAGAGAGAGAAGGGGGGGGGACGTTGCCGGAGGTGGCGGTTGGTGCCGGGGCGCAGCGTGGTGGGGTGGCGGGCCATCGCGAGGAGGTGGGGGGGCTGGCGGCCTTCAATTCGTCGGCGGTCGTCACGGTGGGGGGAGGCTCTGGCGTTTGCGTCTTCGATTCGAAGGGAGGAAGGAGATGAGCGCGAGGGGAGAGGAAGGCGCGAGGTCAGGAGGTCGGAGGGGGTGCGCCTGCCCTAGGCGGCGGCGAGGTCCTCCAGGTGGGGCGACTGGTCATCGAGGGTTCACTCCTTTTTTTTTTTCCTTTTTTTTTTCGATTCGATTTAAATGAAAATTAGGGGGGGGGGGGCCAGAGATAAAGGAAAGGGGATTTCCCTTTTTTTTTATTTTATTTTATTATTATTTAATTCAACCTAAAGTTGACTTTTTCATAAGACCTCGAAACGAGGCCCACCGCCTGTCGCCCATAGCGTTTCACCCCCATTCCGAACACAATGGGATATGTACCGCAAGCTGAATCGACCGTTTCGATCAGTTTCCTTTTAATTTACATTTAAATCACTATATTGAATTTTAAACGTACATTTCAAATTACCGGGGTCACATACTAACTAGAAAAATTCCAGAAAAATATTTTCTAGCTTCGTATTGACGATACGGTCCTAACAAAACTAGTTTCGTCGAATTCTGAGACCGTTAGAAAAATGGCCAATTTCCAGTCGATTAAAATCAACTGAAATGGTCAAAACACGTTTTCCTATGCCACGCTCACATATTGATTCGAAAAATTATGAAATTTGGAATCTAGCAATAACTTAACATCACGGACCCAACGAAAGTGGTTTCGTCGAAATCCGAGCTCGTTTGCAAAATGTCCATTTTTAAGGGTCTGAATTCCATAGCGACTATTCAGAAATTTCAACTGGACATATCTTTTGATTCCTGATATGAAATCTTGATTTTTCGGATTCGTTAGAAAGATATTCACTATTAGATTCCATTATTTTTGGTTTCACTAAAATCCGGATTGTTTTGCACCCGGTACATTCAATTGAAGTTTGAAATCGAATTATCGAACTACCGCGCCATTTTCAATTCTATTTATAATTATATATAATTATTTATATTCTAACGACGGCGTATATAATATATACGTCGAATTCCATTTGAATTAAATTTTCTCGTCGTTATTATTTAAAATAATTCATTTTAAATAATCAAAACTCGCTAAAATGGCCAAAATAAAAATTTCAAACTGGCTCACATTTTACGGGTTGTTACAAGATGGCTAGGCAGATTGATATTAATTGAATAAATCGCGTATACACTGAGAAAATAAGATCAATAGCGCTCGCAAAAAGGTACGCCTACGCAAAAATATAAAATTTTGAATTTTGGGGTTTTGATTTTTGTTTTCCGACCGTTGGTCGATGGATATATATTATTTGTTCCTGCGATATCGCAGACGTCACTCCGTGCATGGGAGACTCTGCCGAATTTTCCCGGGGATTTAAGGTGTTAGAAAATTTTCAAAGATTTTTGAAAAATATTTATTTACGATACTAAATTGGTTTTCGATTTAAAATAAAATGGGATTTGAAAATTAATGAGTTAGCAATGTCCTTTTCTACCTTAGCAATTTCGAGGACGAAATTATTTCAAGGGGGGAAGAATGTAACGACATGTGTTTTCAGCAGTCAAATATTTAATTTAATTTATTATTTTAAATATTTTATTTAGAATATTAATGAATTTTAATATGAAATTCGTATTTAAAATGAAGTTTGAATGATATATATTTATTTAAAATATAAATAGAGCTTGAAAATGGCGTACAGTTCGTAACATGGAGTTTTGAACTTCAACTGGATATACAGGATCCGATATAAGTCGGATTTCTATGAAACAAGAAACGTTGGGACCGTGTTGACGATAATTTTCATATGAAAGAGAAGAATTCAGATTTCGTGTTATATTTTGTTAGATATGGCCAAATCAAATTTTGAAATAGTCGCTGTGAAAATCGTTATTTAAATATCAACCTTTAAAATGGTCATTTTGCAAACGGACTCAGTTTTCGACGAAATCAGTTTCATTAGAACCGTATTGTTAAATTATTGCACGTTGTTAAATGGCGTGGCAAACCGATGTCGTATATGACCACGACAGCCAAAAACGCCCGTTCAATTTCTATAGCATGTAATTAATTTAATAAAGAGATATTTGGATATAACTTGAACAGACGATCGAATTAGACCGCGAAACCAGTTCCGTTGAGTTCATATCGTCGATTAGAGTTAGGATAGATATATAGTTTGTTATTTTTAGAAACCGACAAATTTGGCGTTAAAAATGGCATCGCAGTGCGCGTAAAAATGGCCTACCTGGGAAACAGTCTCAGAATGCAACGAAACTGGTGCCGTTGGGTTCGTATTGAAAAATTATTATAAGATTGCAATATTTCAAGTTGATTTGATTTATCTGGTGATCGTGAAAAAATAAAACGCGCGTTTATTTCTGGCTTTATAAAGAAATTTTTTTCATACGACCTCAGATTTCGATGAAACTTGTCCCATTGGATCCGAAATATCTTTTTACACCAAGATTAGTCTTTTTATTAGAAGACAGAAGTCGTCTCTAGTGATTTTATTGAGTTACTTCACGACGGAGTTTCGTTTATATATTATTATAATACTTCATTCTTAAGAAAATTCTGTTAATCCATGTTTACGGCCCTACAAACCTAAGTACACGGAACACACCTAACTATGTCAAATTTGATGAAACAACTCATGCTTATAAGACGAAATCTCGATTTTTCGCTCCCATTAGAAAGATATTGTTTAATAGATTCACACGTTTCTCGTTTCACAAAAATCCGACTTATAACGAATCCTGTATATCGAGTTGAAGTTCAAAACTCCATATTACGAACTGTCGCGCGATTTCGAGCTCGTTTTATATTACATTATAAACTATATGTTTAAATATCATTTTATAAATAAATTTCCATATATAATTCAAATAAAATATTTAAAACAAATTTAAATATTCCGAATTCAATGGCTGAAAATCCCGGGTTGTTATAGTTGGTATCAGAGCTGGTTGCTTAATTGGTACGGATGATTGGGGGTTCTCGCTTCGCGTTTGGTGGCGAATGGGAGACTCTTACCCCTACATCTCCCGACAATGTGGGTTGGTCGAGTCGAGAGGCTGGCCATAAAAGCAGTTCTGAGGTATCTTTGTTAGCCACGGGGGGAGGTTATAGCCCTCTACCATGGGGGAGGAGAGGATGGTTGAGAAGACTACTCGAATCCTTGGGTCGTTACAGTTGATGTTGTTAATTTAAGTATACTCGACTTAAGGGTTGACTCATGCCACCAAACATATATATATAAGGGTTCCAAAGTAAACCCAAGTATCGAACCCCCATATTATCATGAGAAAAAATTTAGAGGGTGAGAATAGAAAGAAAGAAGTATTAGAATAGAAGAAAAAAGAAGAACACATCATCATAATCTCACAGTGGAACGAATAAAATATAATATCAAATCTCTTTATACAAAAACTGTCTATACATACCAATCATCAGAGTACAGCATACATCAATTAACGGAAATAACTCTATATAACTAGTGGTGAAGCCTCCTGCTTCCAGCTCCTGAAATTCCAAGCAAAACCTAACCTGGAACATACTCGGTCTGACCCGAGCACATTTGATTTAAAACAAAATACATCGGGTCAGTCTGGAATACTATCAGTGATAAATTCACAGAACAAACAACTTGTTTAACTTTGGAAAATCCTTTCTGAAATCAAAAAGTAATAGTAAGACCATTCCACACATAAACACGGACGGTTTTTACCTTACTATAACCCAAAACGTTTTTGAAATCATAACTTTGTTCTGATATTATCATAATGTCTAAATACAAGTAAATAACAGTCTAGAGGAACGCTTGCATCTCACGCTTCCCATATATAGTATACAAACCAAAATCAAGGGCGCTTATTGGCTATTGGATTCCAACTTGACAAGGTATGGGACCACCTTCTGCACGTGTATCTCTAGAGGTGAATACACTGGGTTCAACAAGAACATCTTGCAACCCGACCCTCACACGACCGACCACTCATTTCGCTTGAGTGTATCGAATGTATATCACCGACGGTTGGGATTAGCAACCGTCTGCCCGAAAAGGGACAACATCGATAGATTTAAGAAGAAGAAGGAATTTCTTTAGATAGGTGATCATACATCCTAATGGGAGCGACCCACATAGCCATGCTGCCTGCCCGATTTTTGTCATTTCCCGGTTAATGAGGCTTGAGGCTAGAATTTAACTTTAAAACATTTAGTCATCATTCACTTTGAATGCCACATCGTCAGATCCGCCAGATCTTACTTGATTGACGTCCACAAAAATACTCTAGTTTATTTGGCTAGAGAATAACCATTTCTCCGTCATCAACTATCATACGTTGGGAGAAATCAACGCATGTAATTCCTTTGGAAATACTCTATCAGACATCCGTCCATACAAGTCATCCAGGAACATGATGAACCGAAGGCACCCTCCTACTGCATCTCATATAGGAATCACCCCATGGATCAGTAGCGAGAAGTCCTTGCAACACGTGTATTTCAATCACGACAGAATCACAAATCAAAATAACTCTAGCTGCAGGCCAGAGAAATTCGACAAGAAGTCCTTCCGCTTATAAAGATCCACGGTCTTCACTTGCTCCGTCTTCAATCGACGTATTCACGTATTTGCTGGTCGGAATGGTTTTCGAATATAAATTCGATCCCGGTCTTTCCATACCAACAATCGTATTGGTCTGATTTGATAGTCGGTGTTTTAACTATCAAATAACAATAGTGTGAATACAATGGATTTGCTGATTCAACACTTGACATGACTTGACCTCTTTAATGATATAAACCAAATTTTCTCTGACTAACTCTGGCTGATTTACTTTGATTGATTGACTCTAACTTGACTAACTCGACTTAGTTACTCCTATCGATTAACTAATATTCGACTTAACTTCATTTGCTTGATTCTAGATCGCAGCGATCACAATGGTTACGCCCGATTCCCTCAGGAAACATCCGACCGCCGTAGGCTATCTACAGCCCTGCGAATTACGCTAGCAGTCGTACGCAATGGAAACTCTTTGTGAATAAATTTGATTGACTAACTCTACCTTAAATGCGATATCCGATCAATTCTAATTAAATAACAGGTGTTCCTTATAATTTGAAATCAATAATCTTATTTCTTTAAAACAAATATTTGCAATAATTATTTATTACTCAAAATCTCGTATTAGAGTTCGATATTCCTTGTATAGGGTAAATCCAATTACAACACTTCCACTTACTCCAAACTAATACCATTCCTCTATAATAGTGAAGCCAACCAAGTTGGGGTATTTTAGTTACCTCTCAGACCTTGGTCGACCCGCTCTTACCTCAGAATAATAATAGCTTCTAACTTAAACACCCATACTAAATCTCATTTCAAATCTTGATTTCAAATCTGGATTTTCAAAACCTTTTCTTACATTTGAAATCCTCGTCTGAAAATCCCGTTACTTTATCTCTTAAATTAAGTAAATATTCACTAAACACAACTTTTAATTTAAAACATTATTTCACTTATACATTTGGGTTTCAATGAAATCCCACGTCCCCCAATCAATTTCCATTTATTCGAGCAATTTTTTAAATTAAACGTCATATTGGATTTTATAACTAAATCCGTTAAGTATCTTAACACCCCTTTAAATCCTATTCCATTTGAATTTTCCCTTTTTTCTTAATTTAACAATTTAGAAAAAAATCCTATTTAAATCTTCCCAATTAACTTGCCAATTCTATTGGCAATCCCCGTTTAAACCTGAATTGTAAATCTCCTTTATAAAACTCTTATCGCCCTTTTTAATCCAACTATAAGGCCACCTAATCATCCCTTTAATTGAAACTCCAACTTAAAGTCCTTGCTTCAAGCATTATTAATCGCAATAACCATCAATGTTAATAGTAACTATGTTAAAAATAGTTAATTTAGGTACTAATTTAAAATAGGATAATTATATATTTGAAAAGCATATCAAATCACAATTTAGGTTATCAACACTAATAAGTTCAATAATTTCCTTAAATTATAGTTAATCAAAGATTAACAAATAATTTACACTTTTCGTCAAATTTAATGAATATCCCGTTTAATCCAATCCATTCCATCTTCGATTTCAATTAGCCCCGGTTGGTTTTGCCAACCATACGTATCAGTTGACTATTAACTGAATTTCCATAGCGGTATCAGAGCTGGTTGCTTAATAAGGTCCCGTTCCCGTTTAATCATTTAATTTAATGTGGTATTTACTATTTAGTTCTATATTATTAAACCTTAAAATCTTTAATTAATGTTAACACAACCTTTGTTAGGCACACAAGAATTACCGGTTAATTAGATAACCGTTTAGGAATATTACCCTGAAATCCATTTCAAGTCCTTACTACTGCAAGTTGGTATGAGAGCTGGTTGCTTAATTGGTACGGATGATAAGGGGTTCTCGCTTCACGTTTGGTGGCGAACGGGAGACCCTTACCCCTACATCTCCCGACAATGTGGGTTGGTCGAGTCGCGAGGCTGACCGTAAAAGCAGTTTTGAGGTACCTCTGTAAGCCATGGGGGAGGTTAGCCCTCTATCTTGGGGGAGGAGAGGATGGTTGAAAAGCCTACTCGAATTCCTGGGTCGTTACAGTTGGTATCAGAGCTTTGGCTTATTCAAAGCTAGCTTATCGAGTTTAAATGAGTAGAGTCAACATTTGAAAAATGAATTTTGCAAATAAAAAGATTTCGAAATATAAATTTTGAAAATAATTTTAAACTAAATTTTGACGAAAAAAATATTTTGGAAATAATATTTATTTTGAAACTAGTGTTTTGAAACTAATACAGCGGAATAAAAATTTATTTTGGGATTTGAAAATTCTGTTCGGAATTCCCAGTCTTCGGAAGTCTTTGAATCCAGGTTTGCGAGAATTATTCTTCAATAAGATCCCCTTAGATTTGAATCTTGAATCCACCATCGAACAATATCTAAGGAAGATAAGTATAAGAAAAATCAATGAATCGATTCTCTGATTACCAGTCAAGTGTAACAACCCGGAAATCTGGGCCAGTTTAAAATTTTTATTTTGGCAATCTTTACGAATTTTGAATATTTAAAATGAATTACTTTAAATAATAACAACGGAAAATTTATTTTTGACGAAGTTAAAACGAATAATTTTATTTTAATTATATAACGAGCCTGGAATGGCGCAGCAGTTCGAAATTTCGATTTCGAATTTCAAATGAATATACATAATTCGTTTTAAGTCAGAATCGAACGAAACAAGAAATATTTGAATCCGTTTAATCATATCTTTCTAACAGATGTAAGAAACTAAGATTTCACTTTATACAGTTAAAGATATGTCCATTTAAAAATTCAGAAAAGTCGCTGTGGAATTTATATATTTTTTAATATATATAAAGGCCTTTGAAAATGAAAATTTTGCAAACGACCTCGGTTTTCGACGAAACCACTTTTGTTGGATCCCGGATGTCAATTTATTGCTAAATTATTTTTTCCATAATTTTCTGAATCAATATGTGAGCGTGGTGAAGTTAAACGTGTTTTAACAGTTTCAGTCAGTTTCGGTCGACCAAAAAATGGCCATTTTTCAAACGATCTCCGAATTTGACGAAATTGGTTTCGTTAGGACCGTATCGTCAATACGAAGCTAGAAATATTTTTTCTGGAATTTTTCGGGTCCGTATGTGGCCCAGGTAAATCGAAATGTGCGTTTAGAATTGAATATATAGATTTAAATTTTGAATTTAACGAAAACTGATTGTAACTGTCGAATTGTCCTGTGATACATATCCCATTGTGTTAGGAATGGGGGTAAAATGCTACGGACGACAGTCGGTGGGTTTGATTTCGAGTTCAAAATAAAAAGTCAACTTTAAGTGAACAATTAAATAATTAAATATATTATATTACCCTTGGTCAAACCCCACCTTATCTCCCTCCCTTCCATGTCAGTTCCTCTGATCCAAACCCGATAGAAAAAAAGAAAAGAAAACGAACGCGTAGCTCCTCCGATTCACCCCCGCCATCCGTCATTGGCACCTCCGCCATGCCCTCCCCCTCCGGCCAACCTCGACCTCGCCACCTCTCCCCTCTTTTCGGTTTGCAGCCGATGCCCCCTCCTAAAACCCCAAGTCGAGAAACCCTAAAGCCACTGCCCCCTTGTTCCACCACTCCACCGCCGGCGCAGGCTGACACCGCCACCCCCTCTGATTGGCGCCCTCGCTCGAGTCTCCCCCACTTCCGATTTGAAATGTGAGCTCTTCTTGTTTTATTTACATTTATTTTCAGTTTTTATTAAATAATAGCATATAAAAAAATTCTGATTTCCCTTTTTATATAACCGTGTATAAAAATATAATTTTTATATATGGGATAGCGAAAAAAAAGATATGACCTTTGAAAATATAAAGATTAGATTTTTGGTTTGATTAAAAAGATTATATTTTTATATAATATAAAGATGCGATTTTTATACTATAAACACTGTTATAAAAATGTGATTTTTATATATGAAGTGGCGAAGCAAAAATATAATTTTTGTATAGAAAGTGGTGTGGTAAAAATACGATTTTTATAAAGATAGGTTTTAGACAAAAAGTTGATCTTTATAATATAAGCATCGTTACAAAAATATGATTTTTATAATATAGAGAAGTTAAAAATATAATTTTTATACTAGTAGCATATTAAAAATATGATTTTTATATAGGTATGATAGTAAAAATATGATTTTTAATTCATGTAGAGTTATAAAAATATAATCTTTATTAGGAGAAGAGCGATATAGAAATATGATTTTTATATATATAAGAGCCGAATAAAAATGTGATTTTTATTCAAATAGCGTTGAATTAAAAATTAGATTTTTATAATATATGCAGCGAAATAAAAATGTGATTTTTATATATGAACAGCGTGAAAAGGATGTGTTTGTGTTTCGAACAAATTCAAACTCACTTTAACTCTTCTTTTCTAGTTATAAATATATATTAGGATGCAGACGGTGTTTAGTACCACCCGACACCATCGTCTACAGACCAAGGACTTGTTTGTTTGGTTGTGTAGTTGGTTAGATTATGTGATTTGAATTTGATTGTTTGGTAAAAAGGAATTGATTTGATTGATATGTGTATGGCGTGGGCCATTATTAGACCGGGGATAAGGCTAGGCCTTGTCTCATTTCTAGTATCATTCCGTTATGCCGCCGAAATTTTCTGAAATAAGTTAGAAAAATAAAAATATCATTTTATTGAATAAATGAAATGAATAGAAATTCATGTGTTGAAATAAAATATTTTATCGTTAAAAATATAATTTTTAATGTGTGTGTGAATAAAATAAAATATTCATTTACAAATCAAACGATTTGTTTATTTACACTGATTTGACTGATATTGATTGGGACGATAAATTTTACACATCGCCCAACTGCACAAATAAAATCTGTGTTTGTTGATGTGAAACCCCACACGGGTATTGGGATGATATTCGATGTACACTAGTCCCAAAAATTAGTTGTATGTCGATTGATAGGTTGACAGACAGTTGTGTTGTGCACTTTGGATGATGATTGATCATTTATCGCTGCTGTTATATACATGTGTGTATGGAATCCATATAACTAACATTATATGGTAATTGATTGGTCCTCATTCCAATTTAGAAAATAAAGAATATTTTAAAATATAAATTCATGTGTTGAAATAAAATATATATTCATGTGTTGAATAAAATATTCATTTGTTGAATAGAATAACGAAGTTATTGAAATATATATAAAGCCTTGTTGATTAGAGTTGTGCCATGTTGACGCGAATGATATTTATATCGATTTTATTCGAATATCGAAAAAGAAGTGTTTTTCGAAATATAACGTTTTGAAAATATTATCATTTATATATACTGAGGATATGAAATATTCAATTTTGATTTGAAATTGAATATGAAGTTGAAATCATTTTGAAAACGAATTTAAAACGATTTACAAAATAAGTTTTAAAGGGAAACCGACGAAATATATATAATATATATTATATATATTAAATGGCCTAAATAGAACGCGCCGCACTGCGGCAGTTCGCGAATTTCGACCATTGACTTTGAATTAACATTACGGGAGATCCGACCGTCGGATTCTCCTGAAACCGGGACCGTTGGGTTCATATCGAAACGATCTTTCCAATGAAAATTAGAAATTTGAAATCTAACGGTTGGATTTGGAGATACGTCCAAATCAAATTTAGAAAAGGTCGTTGTAAGTGCAGTTCGACGACCGTTATGGGAAATCGACTGTACGGGCCTTGATAAAATAATTAAAAATACTAATAATTTGTGTAAAATCATAATAAATGATTTAGAAAGAACTGGAATGAAAATACCCTATTTGAAAAGATAAAAATATATTTTTATCAAAATGAACTAGTTTTGAAATGGTTTAAAAATAACCGGAAATTTCCAATATATGAATTGGAATGGATTTGAATCGAAATTATCTTCGGGATATTTCGATGTTGGATTTCGTGATTATACAGATATGGTTGTGGAAATTTGAAAGATATATTTATATCGTTATTTCCAATACGATATTTGATTGGTTTCAGAATTTGATATTGAATATAAGCCGATATATTTTCTATTAAGAGCCTTGTATTTAATATCAAATGGGATTTTGGGTTTGTCGTGAACGGTATCTTTAATAATACTGTTCTCAAATCCAAATGGAGTTAAGAAAATTAGGAACTAACTGGGGATCAGTTAAGTTGAATGGTTTCTTGGATATTGATCTGATGTTGGTTTCGGCCTTTAGGGTTAATATTTAGGGAATTGTTCTCTTACTAATTCACGGTTGGGAACTGATTGAAATGTGGTGTGATTTTGGGGTTTATCGTGAATCATGTTTTAAATGACATCGGATCTTTAACCCAGTTAAAGATTAAAACTAAGTGGAGTTTTATTGAATCTTTAATTAGATTGAAAGGGTCGAAAATGGAGTATCACCAGTTTTGCTCCGAGCGATAGTTAAATCTTTAATTAGATTTGAACGTGAAATGGTAATTAATATTTACCGATAACACTGTGGTGTTAGATATGGAGTTAACCAGTTTTGCTCCATGGGATAAATAGGTTGGGATTGGGAAATAAAATAAATAATTACTTCGGTGTGGTTCGCTAATCTCGACTAGTTTGAAATGATATTCAAAGGAAGATTAAATAATAAATTTAGAAGAATTTATCTTTGATAAAATTAATGGGAACCTTTCCCTAAGAATGTGAAATTTGAAACTAACTGTGGGTTGGCTAAGAAGAATGGTTTCCTGGTATTGATCTGATGTTGGTTTCGGCCTTCGGGGTTAATATTTGGGGAATTATTCTCTTGCTAATTTACGGTTAGTGACTGATGAATTGGAATGAGGCGTATGTTGTGTTTGTGTGGCACTTGTTTATAATATACGCGAGTTATTCGGAAAGACCGGGTTTATCCCATTCTGAATAACTGATACGACGATAAGTCGAAGATGAAGACGGTGGTTGAAGACCGGAGGTCTTCACATCGTTTGGGTGATTACTGATGATCTTGATTGGGCTGTACACTCAAGAGGAGAGAATCAGTTGGTGATCGTCCAGACGTATGTGGAGATCGACGGATATGCGAGGGTCTCTCACCTGTATTGGACATATGGGGGAGGAATAAGGTGCCTCCGGTTTCGTTCAGACCCAGAACGGACTTGTAAATGGACTGTGTGTCTGACATTGGATTTCATTCTATGTGACTGATATCGGTGGCATAGAGTGGTTTGCCTGTGTGGCATGCTAAGATGCAAATGATCAAGGCTTCTGTTGAAAAGTAAAGTCTTGTGGTTGATGATCAAAGCACCACCTGTGTGGCATCGCTTTGTGTAACATTAATTCACGAGCCTCGCACCCCGGTGTGAACCAAAAACTGGAGAGGACCTCGGGGGGACATGCGTTTCTTTCTAGCTAGGAGTGGCATCGGTGCTTGAACTGGCTGACGAGTTTGACTCATGTGGTTGTTGGAATTGGAGGCGCCTCGGATATATCGGTCTTTCTCGAACCGATGGAGTCAGTGGACTCATTTGCGCCCCATAGGGCGGGGAAACGCATGTTCAGGCATTTTAATCCACTCCGTGTGGACCGGCCCTGAGGATCCAAAGGGAAGTTGCGGCTGTTCCTGAGACATGGTAGGCTAGATTGTCTCGAATCGGTTGAGGACTATCTTTTGCCTCGGTTCACAGATGGAAATCCAATTTCCAAATACGTGATTTTGCGGTTTTAATTGTAGAACTAGTATGGCGACTTGATATATGGTACCCATGCCGTCTATGATTTATACTTATAATTGAAATTGTTTTTTTTCACTTATAGTAATAATAAAAGATGAAATTTAGCGTATCAAGCGTTCTTTGGCTGTTATAAGGTAAAACCCTATCCTCCGGCTTGCGTTGCATTGTGTGATGGGACATGGGTCTTATAACAGCTTCATTGCTATTAATTTAGCATTGCGCTGTTTGTTTAATGCACTGGTATTCTTGCGGTAAAAACTCGTTCCATGTTATACGGCGTGGTCCCTTGATTTACCTAACTTTAAAATAAAGATTTATAACTGTTTTAGTTCTCACACCAGTCACATGACTGACCTGGAGTTTATTGTTTTAACCTAAACTCTGGGTGCAAAAATTTTCCGCATGGGCAGCTAGTAGTTGGGTTTTGCAGATTTATATTCACAGTATCTTGGTTTATAGCTGAAGTGATATTCGAAAAGCTCTGTATCCGTGTATTTCTTTCAGTTATGCTTTGTATTATTTTTCCGCTGCAGTATTGTATTTAAATCTCTGATGTTTATCAAATGTGTAATATTTATTTATGCCCTGTATATTCTTGTATTCTGATGGAATTGTTGTAATAAGCAATGAAATGTTCTTCTGTTTGTAGTACGATGTGTATTGTTCTCAGTTCAATCTGTGCTTTCCTTCACGGGGAAGTTCGGGTCGTTTCAATTTGGTATCATAGCTCTGGTTTACAGAGCTCGAGAACAAGACACATTAGAACCGAACGAAAGAATTCATCAGAAATTGGATTAGTAATATCCAATGAGAATTACTCGTTAGAGATGGGATCAGTAGTATTCTAGAACGAGTGTGAAGAGTATATTTTATTTTCAAATAAAAAGAAAACAAAATTTGTTTTGAAAATTAAGTTCAATTATTCGTATTTGAATATTTTATTTGTATTGATTTGGACAATCTAGTATATGATTACTTTGCGTATATGCGTCATGAACGTATATTAGAAATTTTAATATACTGGATAGATATAGAATCACACTCTAGTCGCCCGGAGATGGTACTGATGATAGCACGTGCATCATCAGTAGTTTATGTTCGAGTTTCGAAGGTGGGATTTCTATATATTCCTTTAGACTGGTGTGAGAACCAAAACTAGATAGGGCTTATTTGTTGTGATTTGGCATCAAAAACATGATTTTTGACTATGTATTAAAGTTATATGTTTGAAGCAATAACTAACTAATTGATTGCTGGTTGTGTTGTATGATTATTGTTTGATTTATAAAACTTTTTGAACCATTTAGCCTAATGGAACCAAACTTAGAAATGTTTTGAAATTTGCTTGAAATTTGCATGCATATACATATATAATGTGTGAACAGGTCATAGCAAGGAGGCTAGAGCAGAGAAATAAAACTGTATGCCCGACAAATAGGTACATTTTTACCATAATTTACTGTTTTGTTTGGGTGATGATGATTTTATGAGCCGATTGGCTTTTTATTTTTATTTTTGATTGGTGAGGGCCATGTGAGGCTATTTGAAATATTCCGAATCTCCTAGTGCAAGGGAGGTTATGGCGAAATTTTTCGAAAATTTAGGGTTTAGCCAAATTTTTGAAAAATTTGAAAGTTCTTAGAAACTGAAAAGTTGAAGAACTTAAGCCGTAATGAAAATAATGGAAGTTGAGTTGATTAGTTAAACAACTTTCAGCTTCGTTCCTTTTCGAGGATGAAAAGATTTTAAGTTGGGGAGATTGTAACAACCCAGAAATCTGGGTCAGTTTAAATTTTTTATTTTGGCAATTTTTACGAATTTTGAATATTTAAAATGAATTATTTTAAATAATAACGACGGAAAATTTATTTTCGACGAAGTTAAAACGAATACATTTATTTTAATTATATAACGATCCTGAAATGGCGCAGCAGTTCGAAATTTCTATTTCGAATTTCAAATGAATATACTGAATTCGTTTTAAGTCAGAATTGAACGAAACAAGAAATATTTGAATCTGTTTAATCATATCTTTCTAACGGACGTAAGAAACTGAGGTTTCACTTTATAGAGTTAAAGATATGTCCAGTTAAAAATTCAGAAAAGTCGCTGTGGAATTTATATATATTTTAATATATATATAAAGGCCTTTGAAAATGAAAATTTTGCAAACGATCTCGGTTTTCGACGAAACCCCTTTTGTTGGATCCGAGATGTCAATTTATTGCTAAGTTATTTTTCCCATAATTTTCTGAATCAATATGTGAGCGTGGTGAAGTTAAACGTGTTTTGACAGTTTCAGTCAGTTTTGGTCGACCAGAAAATGACCATTTTTCAAACGATCTCCGAATTTGACGAAATTGGTTTCCTTAGGACCGTATCGTCAATACGAAGCTAGAAATAATTTTTCTGGAATTTTTCAGGTCCGTATGTGGCCCCAGTAAATCGAAATGTTCGTTTAGAATTGAATATATAGATTTAAATTTTGAATTTAACGAAAACTGATTGTAACGGTCGAATTGGCCTGCGATACATATCCCATTGTGCTCGGAATGGGGGTAAAACGCTACGGACGACAGTCGGTGGGTTTGATTTCGAGTTTAAAATAAAATGTCAACTTTAAGTGAATAATTAAATAATTAAATATATTATATTACCCTTGGTCAAACCCCACCTTATCTCCCTCCCTTCCACGACAGTTCCTCAGATCCAAACCCGATAGAAAAAAAAGAAAACGAACGCGTCGCTCCTCCGATTCACCCCCGCCACCCGTCATTGGTACCTCCGCCACGCCCTCCTCCTACGGCCAACATCGACCTCGCCACCTCTCCCCTCTTTTCGGTTTGTAGCCGACGCCCCCTCCTAAAACTCCAAATCGAGAAACCCTAAAGCCGCTGCCCCCTTGTTCCACCACTCCACCGCCGACGCAGGCTGACACCGCCACCCACTCTGATTGGCGCCCTCCCTCGAGTCTCCCCCACTTCCGATTTGAAATGTGAGCTGTTGACCCGCTTTTTAGTCAAAGCAGTCACACATGGAATCTCTTCTCAACAATACACTCAAGCGTTGGGAATATCGTTAGAAGACATGAAGTGATTTGGTTGAAATCGCATCACAAACAAAGAATGGCCCGAAACTCCTATCAGATGACCTTTTTTGGGCCCGAAAACAGCGATTACGGAGCTGAGCTCTGTAACTCTTGTAGATCTCTGAATTAGCTTCAGTTTGAGCTTTGGTTTGGCTCAATCGGACTTACGGTTTGAAAGTTACGCCCGTTTCCGTGAACGCATGCAGAACCGGAAACTTGGAACTTGGAAATTTGGCATCACCCCTAACCGGGTCGGATCGGAGGAGGAGACCCGACCCCCTTGGCAAAATTTTGTACTAAAAACTCTGGCATGCATTTCCTTCGGTTCGGTTCGGACCATAAGACCCGACCCGCATTGCTCCGCACAGAAGTGCACACCCTGTCTTCGGTTCGGATGCTCCACCCCGGTTCGGATCGGACCCGAACCGATCCGCATGGACCTGCTGCTGCACTCCAACTTTGACCGCTTCACAAGGCATAACCGCCTCCTATTTATCCGGATCGGCTTCCACCTGTCCTAGCACGATCTGAAGACCACTTCCTCCACTCACTCCGAGATGACCGAACCGGGCGCCACGTGTCCTCCGAACCGATCCGAATCCAGAACTTCCTGGGGCTCTTCTACGCCTATAAATACACCACAGGATGGTCATTTCAGGGGACTTTTGGGCTCTTCTCCATTGGAGCTTCCTCCATTACAATAGTGCAAGGACTTTGTGCTTCAAAAACCATTCTAACACGAGGCTATCGTGTATAAATTTACTCTCTAATCTCCTCTTCTTCATCATAACACAAGGTCATTGTGTATAAACAACTCTTACGGATTGTAAGACCACATTGTAATTGTAATTCCTCAGGATATGAGAAACTATAAAGTGGACGTAGGCTTGGATTGAGCCGAACCACTATAAAAATCCCGTGTGTTCCCTGTTTTTACTGCTTTTTATCTGTAATCCGTGATTTGTGAGGATTTCACATAGAGTTTGGGTGTTAGGCCCAAATTTCGGTCTAACATTTTGGCGCGCCAGGAAGGGGGGCACACGATACAACTTCTTCTACTAGCTTGAACGGAAGCGGATTATTTGGCTATTGGATCAATGGTCAAGCGAAAGAAAGACGGAACCTTCTCTCGTGCTGAGGATGTTGGCACTGAAGGCACAAGGAACGAGGCAAGCCAGGAGGCTTCCTCTCATGAAAATCCATCAGCATACTTAACCAGAGATGAAATGGATGGCGTTCTCGATGAATTGAGAACCCATATGGCTAGGCAAGATGATCTCCTCCGCAAACAACAGGAGATGATCGACCAGTTCTTCGCTCGGATGGAAGGTAGGCCGAGTGGCAACACACAACTCGCTGGAAATAGCACGGAAATAGCCCCAGCAGCAGCTGCAAACCGGATCGGTTCGGATCCGATCCGAACCGAGGGCCACAACTTGAATCAAACGCAGATGGAAATTGGCATCAATCCTCACCGGATCGGTTCGGATCCGATCCGAACCACCACCCTGCATGAGCTTGGGGGCAGCAGCCTCCCCTCTGGAAATCAAGACTTCGCTCCAGCACGACCTACATCCGCACCGGTTCGGGTCGGAAATACCACACAACTTCAACATCAAGCTCCCCAGTTCAGAACAGGAGAACCCGATCGGATCGGCACCTCCGATCCGAACCGTGCACCTCTCCATAACCCCCCTCGCTTCTCCGAGCCGCAGCAAGGGGGCACCTCCGAACCGAACCGGATGACTTGCCAAGCTCCTTATACTCTTCCACACTCTTCTGAACTCAACGTTGGGGGCACCAGCTCTGGACTTGTCAACTTGCAACAGCTCTTTGAAGGCGACCGGCTCGCCAATCTCATTGAACGCCTTTCGAGAGGCCGCACCTATCAAAACGACATGGATGATGTCAATCACAATCCATTCACACAAGAAATTAGAAATTCCCGTAATCCCCCGGATTTCAAACTTCCACAACTGGAACCATACAACGGCAGGGCAGATCCCACCGTGCACCTAATGCGCTATAAACGACATATGGAAGTTCAATCGGCGTCGGAAAACGTCATGGCTAAATGCTTTCCCCTCTTTTTGACTGATATTGCTGCTATGTGGTTTCGGCAACTAGAATCTGAATCGATCAACAGCTGGAACACGTTGGTCGCTCGCTTCATTGAACAATTTCGGGTCCATATCGCTCGACCCAAAAATGTCATGTCACTCACTACAATCAAGCAGAGACCCAAAGAAACTCTGCGATCATTTCTGGAAAGATTCAACATTGCGGCAGCATCAGTTGATCGACCTGAGCCATCTATGGTATTGATGGCGGCAGTATCCGGCGTTCTAGACAACTCGGAGTTCAAAAAATCCTTGTACCGGGACCCACCAAGGAATCTCAGCGAATTCTACCTTGAATCGGATAGGTTTTTGCGTGAAGAAGACGCAACCTCCGAGAAGAAAGTTCTCGATGTTAACATGCTTAAAGACGGAGAACCGTCTGATTCTGATAAAGGCAAAGGAAAAGCTGCCGTCAAGAATGACCGCAACGCTCAGCCCCGGAGAGGGCCCAAATATGAAAAGTACACAGAACTCAATTCGTCACTAACCGACATCTACATGGACACAAACGGTGCCATCTCCTACCCAAAACCTCCCAGGAGGGAGCCATCACAGAGAGAGCGTGACTCCGGGAGACATTGTATATTCCATGATATGGATGGGCATGACACGAATGACTGCAGACATCTTCGTGATCTAATTGAGGAACGGGTTAGACGTGGAGAGCTACCCGAGTATGTGAAGCAACCAACAGCACCTGCACCCGCGCTGCCACCTCCTGCTCCCCGTAGAGGGAATGACCCAGAATCGAGCTCTCGTAGGCTCGTCATCAACTGATCTGGATGAGATCAGCTTTCATTTTCTGCATCTCTTAGGCTTTAAGATATGTTTCTTTGCTTTCTTTAGGTTTTCCGATTGGCTAAATCGGCGTACACACGTTCGGGGTTAGGATTTAACTCCAAAGCGTGCTCTAGACTCGATGTCAAACCAATCAGGATTTGCTTTGGTTTTGTACTTTGAATTGAATAAGGAAGGACTTTCCGAGCATGGATTATGTTTGGCAAATTTAAGTGTCTTGTCAGGTTGTGGCAGGATTCTCAATCTCAATTAAAAGTATGGCTTATACTTATCTCGAAACCCTAGGTACGGATTGTGCTTAGGGACGGACTATTTTGTCAGGTTTTGGCAAGTGTAGCTCCACATCGGTATGAGTATGGATTGTACTCCACTAAACTTCTAAGTATGGATTATACTCTGGAACGGCTTATTGTCTTGTCAGGATTTGGCAAAGGAACTCAATAAAACTCGAGTATGGCTTATGCTCAGTTTGAACTTCCTGGTATGGCTTATGCCTGGAGGGTTAGGTCCGTTGTCAGGTTTTGGCAGGATGATTCGAACGTCTCTTGAGTATGGTTTATGCTCAAATATACGCCAAGCATGGTTTATGCTTGAAAGTGTAATTGGTTTTGTTAGGATTTAACATACCTGTTTGCTTTCTCTTCTTCGCAGGTATGGATTATACTTGCAGCTGGCAGGCCCAGCGTGGCCTTGGATTATCCAGAACACATCTTCCTTCAACCAGCAAGATATGTTCTGGGGGGCAAAATGTTGACCCGCTTTTTAGTCAAAGCAGTCACACATGGAATCTCTTCTCAACAATACACTCAAGCGTTGGGAATATCGTTAGAAGACATGAAGTGATTTGGTTGAAATCGCATCACAAACAAAGAATGGCCCGAAACTCCTATCAGATGACCTTTTTTGGGCCCGAAAACAGCGATTACGGAGCTGAGCTCTATAACTCTTGTAGATCTCTGAATTAGCTTCAGTTTGAGCTTTGGTTTGGCTCAATCGGACTTACGGTTTGAAAGTTACGCCCGTTTCCGTGAACGCATGCAGAACCGGAAACTTGGAACTTGGAAATTTGGCATCACCCCTAACCGGGTCGGATCGGAGGAGGAGACCCGACCCCCTTGGCAAAATTTTGTACTAAAAACTCTGGCATGCATTTCCTTCGGTTCGGTTCGGACCATAAGACCCGACCCGCATTGCTCCGCACAGAAGTGCACACCCTGTCTTCGGTTCGGATGCTCCACCCCGGTTCGGATCGGACCCGAACCGATCCGCATGGACCTGCTGCTGCACTCCAACTTTGACCGCTTCACAAGGCATAACCGCCTCCTATTTATCCGGATCGGCTTCCACCTGTCCTAGCACGATCTGAAGACCACTTCCTCCACTCACTCCGAGATGACCGAACCGGGCGCCACGTGTCCTCCGAACCGATCCGAATCCAGAACTTCCTGGGGCTCTTCTACGCCTATAAATACACCACAGGATGGTCATTTCAGGGGACTTTTGGGCTCTTCTCCATTGGAGCTTCCTCCATTACAATAGTGCAAGGACTTTGTGCTTCAAAAACCATTCTAACACGAGGCTATCGTGTATAAATTTACTCTCTAATCTCCTCTTCTTCATCATAACACAAGGTCATTGTGTATAAACAACTCTTACGGATTGTAAGACCACATTGTAATTGTAATTCCTCAGGATATGAGAAACTATAAAGTGGACGTAGGCTTGGATTGAGCCGAACCACTATAAAAATCCCGTGTGTTCCCTGTTTTTACTGCTTTTTATCTGTAATCCGTGATTTGTGAGGATTTCACATAGAGTTTGGGTGTTAGGCCCAAATTTCGGTCTAACATTTTGGCGCGCCAGGAAGGGGGGCACACGATACAACTTCTTCTACTAGCTTGAACGGAAGCGGATTATTTGGCTATTGGATCAATGGTCAAGCGAAAGAAAGACGGAACCTTCTCTCGTGCTGAGGATGTTGGCACTGAAGGCACAAGGAACGAGGCAAGCCAGGAGGCTTCCTCTCATGAAAATCCATCAGCATACTTAACCAGAGATGAAATGGATGGCGTTCTCGATGAATTGAGAACCCATATGGCTAGGCAAGATGATCTCCTCCGCAAACAACAGGAGATGATCGACCAGTTCTTCGCTCGGATGGAAGGTAGGCCGAGTGGCAACACACAACTCGCTGGAAATAGCACGGAAATAGCCCCAGCAGCAGCTGCAAACCGGATCGGTTCGGATCCGATCCGAACCGAGGGCCACAACTTGAATCAAACGCAGATGGAAATTGGCATCAATCCTCACCGGATCGGTTCGGATCCGATCCGAACCACCACCCTGCATGAGCTTGGGGGCAGCAGCCTCCCCTCTGGAAATCAAGACTTCGCTCCAGCACGACCTACATCCGCACCGGTTCGGGTCGGAAATACCACACAACTTCAACATCAAGCTCCCCAGTTCAGAACAGGAGAACCCGATCGGATCGGCACCTCCGATCCGAACCGTGCACCTCTCCATAACCCCCCTCGCTTCTCCGAGCCGCAGCAAGGGGGCACCTCCGAACCGAACCGGATGACTTGCCAAGCTCCTTATACTCTTCCACACTCTTCTGAACTCAACGTTGGGGGCACCAGCTCTGGACTTGTCAACTTGCAACAGCTCTTTGAAGGCGACCGGCTCGCCAATCTCATTGAACGCCTTTCGAGAGGCCGCACCTATCAAAACGACATGGATGATGTCAATCACAATCCATTCACACAAGAAATTAGAAATTCCCGTAATCCCCCGGATTTCAAACTTCCACAACTGGAACCATACAACGGCAGGGCAGATCCCACCGTGCACCTAATGCGCTATAAACGACATATGGAAGTTCAATCGGCGTCGGAAAACGTCATGGCTAAATGCTTTCCCCTCTTTTTGACTGATATTGCTGCTATGTGGTTTCGGCAACTAGAATCTGAATCGATCAACAGCTGGAACACGTTGGTCGCTCGCTTCATTGAACAATTTCGGGTCCATATCGCTCGACCCAAAAATGTCATGTCACTCACTACAATCAAGCAGAGACCCAAAGAAACTCTGCGATCATTTCTGGAAAGATTCAACATTGCGGCAGCATCAGTTGATCGACCTGAGCCATCTATGGTATTGATGGCGGCAGTATCCGGCGTTCTAGACAACTCGGAGTTCAAAAAATCCTTGTACCGGGACCCACCAAGGAATCTCAGCGAATTCTACCTTGAATCGGATAGGTTTTTGCGTGAAGAAGACGCAACCTCCGAGAAGAAAGTTCTCGATGTTAACATGCTTAAAGACGGAGAACCGTCTGATTCTGATAAAGGCAAAGGAAAAGCTGCCGTCAAGAATGACCGCAACGCTCAGCCCCGGAGAGGGCCCAAATATGAAAAGTACACAGAACTCAATTCGTCACTAACCGACATCTACATGGACACAAACGGTGCCATCTCCTACCCAAAACCTCCCAGGAGGGAGCCATCACAGAGAGAGCGTGACTCCGGGAGACATTGTATATTCCATGATATGGATGGGCATGACACGAATGACTGCAGACATCTTCGTGATCTAATTGAGGAACGGGTTAGACGTGGAGAGCTACCCGAGTATGTGAAGCAACCAACAGCACCTGCACCCGCGCTGCCACCTCCTGCTCCCCGTAGAGGGAATGACCCAGAATCGAGCTCTCGTAGGCTCGTCATCAACTGATCTGGATGAGATCAGCTTTCATTTTCTGCATCTCTTAGGCTTTAAGATATGTTTCTTTGCTTTCTTTAGGTTTTCCGATTGGCTAAATCGGCGTACACACGTTCGGGGTTAGGATTTAACTCCAAAGCGTGCTCTAGACTCGATGTCAAACCAATCAGGATTTGCTTTGGTTTTGTACTTTGAATTGAATAAGGAAGGACTTTCCGAGCATGGATTATGTTTGGCAAATTTAAGTGTCTTGTCAGGTTGTGGCAGGATTCTCAATCTCAATTAAAAGTATGGCTTATACTTATCTCGAAACCCTAGGTACGGATTGTGCTTAGGGACGGACTATTTTGTCAGGTTTTGGCAAGTGTAGCTCCACATCGGTATGAGTATGGATTGTACTCCACTAAACTTCTAAGTATGGATTATACTCTGGAACGGCTTATTGTCTTGTCAGGATTTGGCAAAGGAACTCAATAAAACTCGAGTATGGCTTATGCTCAGTTTGAACTTCCTGGTATGGCTTATGCCTGGAGGGTTAGGTCCGTTGTCAGGTTTTGGCAGGATGATTCGAACGTCTCTTGAGTATGGTTTATGCTCAAATATACGCCAAGCATGGTTTATGCTTGAAAGTGTAATTGGTTTTGTTAGGATTTAACATACCTGTTTGCTTTCTCTTCTTCGCAGGTATGGATTATACTTGCAGCTGGCAGGCCCAGCGTGGCCTTGGATTATCCAGAACACATCTTCCTTCAACCAGCAAGATATGTTCTGGGGGGCAAAATGTTGACCCGCTTTTTAGTCAAAGCAGTCACACATGGAATCTCTTCTCAACAATACACTCAAGCGTTGGGAATATCGTTAGAAGACATGAAGTGATTTGGTTGAAATCGCATCACAAACAAAGAATGGCCCGAAACTCCTATCAGATGACCTTTTTTGGGCCCGAAAACAGCGATTACGGAGCTGAGCTCTATAACTCTTGTAGATCTCTGAATTAGCTTCAGTTTGAGCTTTGGTTTGGCTCAATCGGACTTACGGTTTGAAAGTTACGCCCGTTTCCGTGAACGCATGCAGAACCGGAAACTTGGAACTTGGAAATTTGGCATCACCCCTAACCGGGTCGGATCGGAGGAGGAGACCCGACCCCCTTGGCAAAATTTTGTACTAAAAACTCTGGCATGCATTTCCTTCGGTTCGGTTCGGACCATAAGACCCGACCCGCATTGCTCCGCACAGAAGTGCACACCCTGTCTTCGGTTCGGATGCTCCACCCCGGTTCGGATCGGACCCGAACCGATCCGCATGGACCTGCTGCTGCACTCCAACTTTGACCGCTTCACAAGGCATAACCGCCTCCTATTTATCCGGATCGGCTTCCACCTGTCCTAGCACGATCTGAAGACCACTTCCTCCACTCACTCCGAGATGACCGAACCGGGCGCCACGTGTCCTCCGAACCGATCCGAATCCAGAACTTCCTGGGGCTCTTCTACGCCTATAAATACACCACAGGATGGTCATTTCAGGGGACTTTTGGGCTCTTCTCCATTGGAGCTTCCTCCATTACAATAGTGCAAGGACTTTGTGCTTCAAAAACCATTCTAACACGAGGCTATCGTGTATAAATTTACTCTCTAATCTCCTCTTCTTCATCATAACACAAGGTCATTGTGTATAAACAACTCTTACGGATTGTAAGACCACATTGTAATTGTAATTCCTCAGGATATGAGAAACTATAAAGTGGACGTAGGCTTGGATTGAGCCGAACCACTATAAAAATCCCGTGTGTTCCCTGTTTTTACTGCTTTTTATCTGTAATCCGTGATTTGTGAGGATTTCACATAGAGTTTGGGTGTTAGGCCCAAATTTCGGTCTAACATTTTGGCGCGCCAGGAAGGGGGGCACACGATACAACTTCTTCTACTAGCTTGAACGGAAGCGGATTATTTGGCTATTGGATCAATGGTCAAGCGAAAGAAAGACGGAACCTTCTCTCGTGCTGAGGATGTTGGCACTGAAGGCACAAGGAACGAGGCAAGCCAGGAGGCTTCCTCTCATGAAAATCCATCAGCATACTTAACCAGAGATGAAATGGATGGCGTTCTCGATGAATTGAGAACCCATATGGCTAGGCAAGATGATCTCCTCCGCAAACAACAGGAGATGATCGACCAGTTCTTCGCTCGGATGGAAGGTAGGCCGAGTGGCAACACACAACTCGCTGGAAATAGCACGGAAATAGCCCCAGCAGCAGCTGCAAACCGGATCGGTTCGGATCCGATCCGAACCGAGGGCCACAACTTGAATCAAACGCAGATGGAAATTGGCATCAATCCTCACCGGATCGGTTCGGATCCGATCCGAACCACCACCCTGCATGAGCTTGGGGGCAGCAGCCTCCCCTCTGGAAATCAAGACTTCGCTCCAGCACGACCTACATCCGCACCGGTTCGGGTCGGAAATACCACACAACTTCAACATCAAGCTCCCCAGTTCAGAACAGGAGAACCCGATCGGATCGGCACCTCCGATCCGAACCGTGCACCTCTCCATAACCCCCCTCGCTTCTCCGAGCCGCAGCAAGGGGGCACCTCCGAACCGAACCGGATGACTTGCCAAGCTCCTTATACTCTTCCACACTCTTCTGAACTCAACGTTGGGGGCACCAGCTCTGGACTTGTCAACTTGCAACAGCTCTTTGAAGGCGACCGGCTCGCCAATCTCATTGAACGCCTTTCGAGAGGCCGCACCTATCAAAACGACATGGATGATGTCAATCACAATCCATTCACACAAGAAATTAGAAATTCCCGTAATCCCCCGGATTTCAAACTTCCACAACTGGAACCATACAACGGCAGGGCAGATCCCACCGTGCACCTAATGCGCTATAAACGACATATGGAAGTTCAATCGGCGTCGGAAAACGTCATGGCTAAATGCTTTCCCCTCTTTTTGACTGATATTGCTGCTATGTGGTTTCGGCAACTAGAATCTGAATCGATCAACAGCTGGAACACGTTGGTCGCTCGCTTCATTGAACAATTTCGGGTCCATATCGCTCGACCCAAAAATGTCATGTCACTCACTACAATCAAGCAGAGACCCAAAGAAACTCTGCGATCATTTCTGGAAAGATTCAACATTGCGGCAGCATCAGTTGATCGACCTGAGCCATCTATGGTATTGATGGCGGCAGTATCCGGCGTTCTAGACAACTCGGAGTTCAAAAAATCCTTGTACCGGGACCCACCAAGGAATCTCAGCGAATTCTACCTTGAATCGGATAGGTTTTTGCGTGAAGAAGACGCAACCTCCGAGAAGAAAGTTCTCGATGTTAACATGCTTAAAGACGGAGAACCGTCTGATTCTGATAAAGGCAAAGGAAAAGCTGCCGTCAAGAATGACCGCAACGCTCAGCCCCGGAGAGGGCCCAAATATGAAAAGTACACAGAACTCAATTCGTCACTAACCGACATCTACATGGACACAAACGGTGCCATCTCCTACCCAAAACCTCCCAGGAGGGAGCCATCACAGAGAGAGCGTGACTCCGGGAGACATTGTATATTCCATGATATGGATGGGCATGACACGAATGACTGCAGACATCTTCGTGATCTAATTGAGGAACGGGTTAGACGTGGAGAGCTACCCGAGTATGTGAAGCAACCAACAGCACCTGCACCCGCGCTGCCACCTCCTGCTCCCCGTAGAGGGAATGACCCAGAATCGAGCTCTCGTAGGCTCGTCATCAACTGATCTGGATGAGATCAGCTTTCATTTTCTGCATCTCTTAGGCTTTAAGATATGTTTCTTTGCTTTCTTTAGGTTTTCCGATTGGCTAAATCGGCGTACACACGTTCGGGGTTAGGATTTAACTCCAAAGCGTGCTCTAGACTCGATGTCAAACCAATCAGGATTTGCTTTGGTTTTGTACTTTGAATTGAATAAGGAAGGACTTTCCGAGCATGGATTATGTTTGGCAAATTTAAGTGTCTTGTCAGGTTGTGGCAGGATTCTCAATCTCAATTAAAAGTATGGCTTATACTTATCTCGAAACCCTAGGTACGGATTGTGCTTAGGGACGGACTATTTTGTCAGGTTTTGGCAAGTGTAGCTCCACATCGGTATGAGTATGGATTGTACTCCACTAAACTTCTAAGTATGGATTATACTCTGGAACGGCTTATTGTCTTGTCAGGATTTGGCAAAGGAACTCAATAAAACTCGAGTATGGCTTATGCTCAGTTTGAACTTCCTGGTATGGCTTATGCCTGGAGGGTTAGGTCCGTTGTCAGGTTTTGGCAGGATGATTCGAACGTCTCTTGAGTATGGTTTATGCTCAAATATACGCCAAGCATGGTTTATGCTTGAAAGTGTAATTGGTTTTGTTAGGATTTAACATACCTGTTTGCTTTCTCTTCTTCGCAGGTATGGATTATACTTGCAGCTGGCAGGCCCAGCGTGGCCTTGGATTATCCAGAACACATCTTCCTTCAACCAGCAAGATATGTTCTGGGGGGCAAAATGTTGACCCGCTTTTTAGTCAAAGCAGTCACACATGGAATCTCTTCTCAACAATACACTCAAGCGTTGGGAATATCGTTAGAAGACATGAAGTGATTTGGTTGAAATCGCATCACAAACAAAGAATGGCCCGAAACTCCTATCAGATGACCTTTTTTGGGCCCGAAAACAGCGATTACGGAGCTGAGCTCTATAACTCTTGTAGATCTCTGAATTAGCTTCAGTTTGAGCTTTGGTTTGGCTCAATCGGACTTACGGTTTGAAAGTTACGCCCGTTTCCGTGAACGCATGCAGAACCGGAAACTTGGAACTTGGAAATTTGGCATCACCCCTAACCGGGTCGGATCGGAGGAGGAGACCCGACCCCCTTGGCAAAATTTTGTACTAAAAACTCTGGCATGCATTTCCTTCGGTTCGGTTCGGACCATAAGACCCGACCCGCATTGCTCCGCACAGAAGTGCACACCCTGTCTTCGGTTCGGATGCTCCACCCCGGTTCGGATCGGACCCGAACCGATCCGCATGGACCTGCTGCTGCACTCCAACTTTGACCGCTTCACAAGGCATAACCGCCTCCTATTTATCCGGATCGGCTTCCACCTGTCCTAGCACGATCTGAAGACCACTTCCTCCACTCACTCCGAGATGACCGAACCGGGCGCCACGTGTCCTCCGAACCGATCCGAATCCAGAACTTCCTGGGGCTCTTCTACGCCTATAAATACACCACAGGATGGTCATTTCAGGGGACTTTTGGGCTCTTCTCCATTGGAGCTTCCTCCATTACAATAGTGCAAGGACTTTGTGCTTCAAAAACCATTCTAACACGAGGCTATCGTGTATAAATTTACTCTCTAATCTCCTCTTCTTCATCATAACACAAGGTCATTGTGTATAAACAACTCTTACGGATTGTAAGACCACATTGTAATTGTAATTCCTCAGGATATGAGAAACTATAAAGTGGACGTAGGCTTGGATTGAGCCGAACCACTATAAAAATCCCGTGTGTTCCCTGTTTTTACTGCTTTTTATCTGTAATCCGTGATTTGTGAGGATTTCACATAGAGTTTGGGTGTTAGGCCCAAATTTCGGTCTAACATGAGCTTCTCTTGTTTTATTTACATTTATTTTCAGTTTTTATTAAATAATAGCATAAAAAAAATTCTGATTTCCCTTTTTATATAACCGTGTATAAAATATAATTTTTATATATGGGGTAGCGAAAAAGAAAGATATGACCTTTGAAAATATAAAGATTAGATTTTTGGTTTGATTAAAAAGATTATATTTTTATATAACATAAATATGCGATTTTTATACTATAAACTATAAACTCTTATAAAAATGTGATTTTTATATATGAAGTGGCGAAGCAAAAATATAATTTTTGTATAGAAAGTGGTGTGGTAAAAATACGATTTTTATAGAGATAGGTTTTAGATAAAAAGGTGATCTTTATAATATAAGCATCGTTATAAAAATATGATTTTTATAATATATAGAAGCTAAAAATATAATTTTTATACTAGTGGCATATTAAAAATATTATTTTTATATAGGTATGATAGTAAAAATATGATTTTTATTCATGTAGAGTTATACAAATATAATCTTTATTAGGAGAAAAGCGGTATAGAAATACGATTTTTATATATATAAGAGCCGAATAAAAATGTGATTTTTATTCGAATAGCGTTGAATTAAAAATTAAATTTTATAATATATGCAACGAAATAAAAATGTGATTTTTATATATGAACAGCGTGAAAAGGATGTGTTGGTGTTTCGAACAAATTCAAACCGTTCAGAAAGAAAGACTGATGGAGTGGAACCGCAAGGTGAGAACTTCTCACTTTAACTCTTCTTTTTTAGTTATAAATATATACTAGGATGCAGACGGTGTTTAGTAGCACCCGACACCATCGTCCACAGACTATGGACTTGTTTATTTGGTTTTGTATTTGGTTAGATTATGTGATTTGAATTTGATTGTTTGGTAAAAAGGAATTAATTTTATTGATATGTGTATGGCGTGGGCCATTATTAGACCGGGGATAAGGCTAGGCCTTGTCCCGTTTCTAGTATCGTGCCGTTATGCCGCCGAAATTTTCTAAAATAAGTTAGAAAAATAAAAATATCATTTTATTGAATAAATGAAATGAATAGAAATTCATGCGTTGAAATAAAATATTTTATCGTTAAAAATATAATTTTTAACATGTGTGTGAATAAAATAAAATATTCATTTACAAATCAAACGATTTGTTTATGTACACTGATTTGACTAATATTGATTGGGACGATAAATTTTACACGTCGCCTAATTGCACAAATAAAATCTGTGTTTGTTGATGTGAAACCCCACACAAGTATTGGGATGATATTCGACGTACATTAGTCCCAATAATTAGTTGTATGTCGATTGATAGGTTGACAGACAGTTGTGTTGTGCACTTTGGATGATGGTTGATCATTTATCGCTGCTGTTATATACATGTGCGTATGGAATCCATATAATTAACGTTATATGGTAATTGATTGGGCCTCATTCCAATTTAGAAAATAAAGAATATTTTAAAATATATATTCATGTGTTGAAATAAAATATATATTCATGTGTTGAAATAAAATATATATTCATGTGTTGAATAAAATATTCATATGTTGAATAGAATAACGAAGTTATTGAAATATATATAAAGCCGTGTTTATTAGAGTTGCGTCATATTGACGCAAACGATATTTATATCGATTTTATTCGAATATCGAAAAAGAAGTGTTTTTCGAAAGATAATGTTTTGAAAATATTATCATTTATATATACTGAGGATATGGAATATTCAATTTTGATTTGAAATTGAATATGAAGTTGAAATCGTTTTGAAAACGAAATTAAAACAATTTATAAAATACGTTTTAAAGGGAAATCTACGAAATACATATAATATATATTATATACATTTAATGGCCTGAATAGAACGCGTCGCGTTGCAGCAGTTCGCGAATTTCGACCATTGACTTCGAATTAACGTTACGGGAGATCCGACCGTCAGATTCTCCTGAAACCAGGACCATTGGGTTTGTATCGAAAAGAGCTTTCCAATGAATATTAGAAATTTGAAATCTAATGGTTGGATTTGGAGATACGTCCAAATCAAATTTAGAAAAGGTCGTTGTAAGTGCAGTTTGACTACCGTTATGGGAAATCGACTGTACAGGCCTTGATAAAATTATTAAAAATATTAATAATTTGTGTAAAATCATAATAAATGATTTAGAAAGAACTGGGATGAAAAATACCCTGTTTGAAAAGATAAAAATATATTTTTATCGAAATGAACTAGTTTTGAACTAGCTTTGAAATGGTTTTAAAATAACCAGAAATTTCCAATATATGAATTGGAATGGATTTGAATCGAAATTATCTTTGGGACATTTCGATGTTGGATTTCGTGATTATACAGATATGGTTGTGGAAATTTGAAAGATATATTCATATCGTTATTTCCAATACGATATTTGATTGGTTTCAGAATTTGATATTGAATATAAGCCGATATATTTTCTATTCAGAGCCTTGTATTTAATATCAAATGGGATTTTGGGTTTGTCGTGAATGGTATCTTTAATAATATTGTTCTTAAATCCAAATGGAGGTAAGAAAATTAGGAACTAACTGGGGATCAGTTAAGTTGAATGGTTTCTTGGATATTGATCTGATGTTGGTTTCGGCCTTCTGGGTTAATATTTAGGGAATTGTTCTCTTACTAATTCACGGTTAGGAACTGATTGAAATGTGGTGTGATTTTGGGGTTTATCGTGAATCATGTTTTAAATGACATCGGTTCTTTAACCCAGTTAGAGATTAAAACTAAGTGGAGTTTTAATGAATCTTTAATTAGATTGAAAGGGTCGAAAATGGAGTATTACCAGTTTTGCTCTGAGCGGTAGTTAAATCTTTAATTAGATTTGAACGTGAAATGGTAATTAATATTTACCGATAACACTGTGGTGTTAGATATGGAGTATCACCAGTTTTGCTCCATGGGATAAATAGGTTGGGATTGGGAAATAAAACAAATAATTACTTCGGTGTGGTTCGCTAATCCCGACTAGTTTGAAATGATATTCAAAGGAAGATTAAAGAATAAATTTAGAAGAAATTATCTTTGATAAAATTAATGGGAACTTTTCCCTAAGAATGTGAAATTTAGAAACTAATTGTGGGTTGGCTAAGAAGAATGGTTTCTTGGGTATTGATCTGATGTTGGTTTCGGCCTTCGGGGTTAATATTTGGGGAATTATTCTCTTGCTAATTTACGGTTAGTGACTGATGAATTGGAATGAGGCGTATGTTGTGTTTGTGTGGCACTTGTTTATAATATACGCTAGTTATTCGGAAAGACCGGGTTTGTCCCATTCTGAATAACTGATACGACGATAAGTCGAAGATGAAGACGGTGGTTGAAGACCAGAGGTCTTCACATCGTTTGGGTGATTACTGATGATCTTGATTGGGCTGTACACCCAAGAGGAGAGAATCAGTTGGTGATCGTCCAGACGTACTTGGAGATCGACGGATAAGTGAGGGCCTCTCCCCTGTATTGGACATATGGGGGAGGAATAAGGTGCCTCCGGTTTCGTTCAGACCCAGAACGGACTTGTAAATGGACTGTGTGTCTGACATTGGATTTCATTCTGTGTGACTGATATCGGTGGCATAGAGTGGTTTGCCTGTGTGGCATGCTAAGATGCAAATGATCAAGGCTTCTGTTTAAAAGCAAAGTCTTGTGGTTGATGATCAAAGCACCGCCTGTGTGGCATCGCTTTGTGTAATGTTAATTCACGAGCCTCGCACCCCGGTGTGTAACAAAAACTGGAGAGGACCTTAGGGGGGACATGCGTTTCTTTCTAGCTAGGAGTGGCGTCAGTGCTTGAACTGACTGACGAGTTTGACTCATGTGGTTGTTGGAATTGGAGGAGCCTCGGATATATCGGTCGTTCTCGAACCGATGGAGTCAGTGGACTCATTTGCGCCCCATAGGGCGGGGAAACGCATGTTCAGACATTTTAATCCACTCCGTGTGGACTGGCCCTAAGGATCCAAGGGGCAGTTGCGGCTGTTCCTGAGACATGGTAGGCTAGATTGTCTTGAACCGGTAGAGGACTATCTTTTGCCTCGGTTCACAGATGGAAATCCAATTTCCAAATACGTGATTTTGCGGTTTTAATTGTAGAACTAGTATGGCTACATGATATATGGTACCCATGCCGTCTATGATTTATACTTATGATTGAAGCTGTTTTCTTCACTTATAGTAATAATAAAAGACGAAATTTAGCGTATCAAGCGTTCTTTGGTTGTTATAAGGTAAAACACTATCCTCCGGCTTGCATTGCATTGTGTGATGGGACCTGGGTCTTATAACAGCTTCATTGTTCTTTATTTAGCATTGTGTTGTTTGTTTAATGCACTGGTATTCTTGGGGTAAAAACCTGTTCCGTGTTATACGGCGTGGTCCCTTGATTTACCTAACTTTAAAATAAAGATTTATAACTGTTTTAGTTCTCACAACAGTCACATGACTGACCTGGAGTTTATTGTTTTAACCTAAACTCTGGGTGCCCTTATTTTCCGCATGGGCAGCTAGTAGTTAGGTTTTGCAAATTTATATTCATAGGATCTTGGTTATAGCTGAAGTGATATTCGGAAAGCTCTGTATCCGTGTATTTCTTTCAGTTATGTTTTGTGTTATTTTTCCGCTGCAGTATTGTATTTAAATCTCTGATGTTTATCAAATGTGTAATATTTATTTATACCCTGTATATTCTTGTATTCTGATGGAACCGTTATAATAAGCAATGAAATGTTCTTCTGTTTGTGTTTCGATGTGTACTGTTCTCAATTCAATCCGTGCTTTACTTCACGGGGAATTTCAGGTCGTTTCATCAAGGATAACCGAGATTTAGAGGAAAAAAAAATTGGGAAAGACTAACGGGTTTCTATAAATTAGAATGGCGAATTATAGAAGAGCAAAATGTTGTATGGCGTGAACAAAGAGCGGCAGAAGTAAGAGAGAGATTTGTAAATTGAATCCGAGAAATTGCGTAAGCAATGATTTGAAAGGAAGTTAAGAATTTAAAAACTGACTGAAGATTAGTTAAGCTGAATAATTTCCTGAGTATTTATCTGATGTTGGTTTCGGCCTTCTTGATTGATGCTTAGGGAGTTGTTCGCTTGCTAATTTACGATAGAAGAATGTGAATACGGGGGAGTAATAATGCGTGAATGGGAATTGGATATTTTGAAGTTTTGAGGGTAAAAATTTAAAGAAGGCGATGAACTTAATAATGGGGAATTGAAAGAGATTTTAGTTTATAGCCAATCGATTCATAAATCTGAGTTTGAAGAATATCAAATATCTAAATTGATAAAGAGATCAAATGGAAAATTTGAATGGAAACTTGGGGATATTCGATTTGAGATATTGAATATAGAAGTTTTTGTGGGAAATATAAATATGAATATAGTGGATCCGGAAACCATTGACCTGGAAGGTAATGAATTGAGAAAAATTATTTATAACAGAATTTATATAAGAATGAGATGTTTGAAAATCTTATGTAAGTTGACATACGTATGATTTATGAAGAATATGAAATGAAGCACTATATGTACATAGTATTATATGTTTTTCAAAGTAAAAACAAGGAAAGTACCTTCTTCTCCTTTGAATTTGAGCTCAGTTGAGATATGCTGCTGGTGGTAGTAGGTTGTCCGGACATAAAACTCGTGAGTTGCCATTGAGTACGACTGCTAGCGTAATTCGCAGGGCTGCAGATATGCTACGGTGGTTGGATGTTGCTTGAGGGAATCAGGCGTAACTATTGTGATCGCTACCATCTAGAGTCATTGGAATTCGACCGTGTAGCGAAATTTGCAGGGCTGCAGGTAGCCTATGGCGGACGGACGTTTCTTGGGAGAACCAAGCGTAACCATTGTGACTGCTGCAATCTACAGTTGAATTAAAAGGGTGTAATCCGCAGAGCTGTGAAAGCTTACGGGTATGGATGTTTCCTAGGGGACCCAGGCGTAACCATTGTGTACCTGCAGTCCACAGTATTTGAGATATCTTAGTGATAGTGAGCCACCTATTAATGCAGTAGTTTGTCCTTGTGACTGGATTTGTCTTCGTGACTTGATTGGTCTTCGTGACCTGATTTGTCTTTATGATTTGATTTGTCCTCGTGACTTGAAGTATCTTCATAAATCCAAGATTGTTTTGTGACTCTGAGATAGAGCAGTTAATGCTCAATGACCTCAGTTTTCTATTTTGATTCGTGAATATTTTCCGTTGATCTGTACATGACGAAATTCGCAGGGAAGTGATTTCCTATAGATACGGATGTTTTCTGGGGGATCCAGACGAAACCATTGTGTATCTGTGATTCATGAACAATCAACATATCAATATCACATTGGTACTTTCCGTATCTGTTTATAAAAGAAATTTTTGAAATATTTTTCACTGGGAGTTGAAGCAAGGATATTTACTACTTGAAGATTTTAGTTGTGCGCCTGGCCAGCTTATGACTAACATCTGTAGAGAACGACAATAGGCTTGTCAAACTTCGAGTTATAAAGTATTTTCAAATCAATAATTTGAAATTAAAATGTACTTGATTTAATAAGCAAAGGATTTCGGAATATTTTTGAATAATAATAAAAATATTTCTATACAAATTTCGTGTTATGTATAAAAAGAGGTATAAATGATTTTGGATTATGAAAATTTTCGACAATTTGTAACTTGAAGAGGAGATGTTATTTACACTCTTCAGTGAGTGTTGAAAAAGATTAAATGGATTGAATGTAAGGAGATTTGGTTGAGGGTTGCAAAGCCTAGACCCATTACAACGATGGATTAGTAACAGATGATGTTTATAATGAATGTGGGAATAGTTGAGATGCATAAATCCAACTTATACAGATATTAGAATTTAAAACGGGATTGGTGTTGGAAAGAAATTACATGACTTTAAATTTGTTAGAAGATTAGATAGAATGAGAGATTGGGAGATATCTCAAAATAATTTGAGATAGAAATTGTCTAAGAAAGTTGAATATAGTTTAAAAGCATGGTAATAAATAAATTCGGTTCGGAAGATAAAGAAAATCATGTTTGATTAAAATTGATCTCCAACTATAAGGAAAGAAATTTGGTTTTCCGAGTTAATTGAATACGGTATATAATAAAGAGAATTGATAACTTAAATATCGATATTCAAATTAGTTACGGAAATTTTTTAAGTATACTTGGTATAACTCTAAGCGATCTCTCCTTTTCGAGGACAAAAAGTTTTAAAGGGGGGAAGGTTGTAACGACCCAGAAATTTCGGTGAGTTGAAATAAAACTTATGGAAGATTTAGACATTTAAAATAAGTTGAATATTTGGTTTAGAGATTAAAAATCAAATATTGTTTTGAATACGAAAAAGAAAGAAAGAAGAAACTCAATATATAATTCGGAATGATTGGTTGGGGATCAAATAATTATTATATTTGAATTGGATCTGATTGGATATTTGATTTGGACTCGATCGAAAAATATGAGCGGTTGAATTTAAAAATAAACGTTTGTAACATTAAATAAACTAGTAATTTTATTTGGTGCAATATATCGAAATTGGTTTGATATGTGTGTATTTGGAGAAAATTGGAATTTAACGTTGGCGAACAAACGGAATAAAATTTGTGAACCATCAATTAATAAAGCAATATTTTATTCAAATGGATTCGGATTACAATTTAATTAATTTAATTTCGAACGTTGAAATGAAGGGATATGTATGGTTTTTGTCGTATTTGGGGATTATTTACGGTACAAATATTAAGCATTCAACGTTACTTTACGATGCAGTTAAATATTAAATTTAAGGAAAATGATCTATCCTCAGATATTGCCTTCCTCAGTTAAATTACGGAAACCACTTTTCTTTGCCTTGGCTCCCACGATTACGTGGACTCCGCAACTCATTCCTTTTATAAATTAAGGATTTTTCTCCCAATTCTTCAGCAACGAAAGAAAGAGAGTGTTCTTTTTCCTCCTTCAATGGCGATGACCAAAATCCTCTTCTGACCTAAATTGAAATCACTCCTCCTCAGCCCTAAGAAAATCGTTGCCTCCTCTAATTTAAAATCGGCATCTTTTAAATCAAAACCCTAATCACCTTAGCCTCCTTCGTAATCACGCGCCCTAGAGATGCCTTCCAGTCGCAAGTACCACTAACCAAATCGTCATGGCCTCTCTCTGTTCGAAATTGCCACCTCGTTCTATTTACCACTGCCAGTTGGAAACTCCAGCAGAACGAAACCCTAGCCCCAAATGGCAAATCTTCAGTGCTCGCAGTCTTCATCTTCGTTCAAAGCACCATCTGTAGCCACCAAAAAAGAACGCGTGGCCTTCTCGCTGTTGTGACCAATTCTCCATCGTTGTTTCAATGTGAGTATTCACTCATGATTAATCGTTGATTCAAGTATATTAACTTCTGAAATTGGTCTATATAAATAGTTATAATTGGGAATTTATTTGGTTGACTGCTACATCTTGATATTGAACAATTCGTTGAACTTGTCCTTGAACCTGACGACTTGCCTTACCTTGTGATGACCTATCTTACTGTTGGGGTTGTTTGCCTTTGATTCATATAGCTGCTTGTTAAATTTTCATATGTATATACATATATACCCATAAGTGTACACATAGGAAGATTCAGATATTGTCATTAATTTTGGTCCAGTTTGATCATTCAGAATCTATTGTGCTATAGTTTATGGCAGCCATATCAAGTGCTATTTATTTGCTCACTGTTATCTTTGTCGTGTTAGTGTCCTTATCATGCCTAAGGACCTGCTGCAGCACATACGATGCTGCACTGGTACTTGTAGCCTGACTTTAACCTTCCTCGTGCCTGTACATTTGTACCGTTATTAATGAATTTCCTCACTGTCGTGAAATTTAGTGTATTGCTTCAACACATGTTGCTTATGCACAACTACATATGACCCACAAATGACTGTAAAGTTGGACAGAAAATTTAGGAAATTTAACACTGTATATATATGCACACGCAGTTAGATCTTGTGTTTAAGTTCAGTATCATAATCTGATTCCTCTGAAACCTGAATGCAATTGGTTCATGTAGAGGAACCTGAAACCTGCACATTTTGGGTTCCCTATCATTATCACATTTTCACCTATCAAAATATAGGAACACTTCGTTCACATTGTGGGATTCACTCACCCTGGCCATGCTAATGAACATTAAAAGAAAATTGGCCTTTTGTATTGTTTTACAGAGTTTCAACTACCATGCTTTTTTACGTTTATAAGGTCATATGTGGTTGCATTGATTTGGAGAAACAGGTTCAACAAGGGTATATTGGGTGCAAGATAAACTGAAATATTATACATATAGAAGTCCATTAATTTTTGAACAAATTGGAATACAATATAAAAATCAAACAAGAACAACCATATAATCAGGCTCAATAGATCAAATTGAAATGAAAATTTAAATAGAAAATTTTCAATATGTAGAATAAATCATAGATGGACTGACCATATCAAAAATATCATATATAACAAGTTAAATTTTCTATTTACATTTGTTTAATATTTAAAAGTGGTAGGTCTGTCTTTACCAACTTGCAGTGCTCGTGTATACAGAGGGAATTGAGTTCAACTGCTCAAAATTTTATGCTATTTTAGGTTTGGACCCATCTTCAATTATTTAATGTTGGTTTAGATTTACATGTTTTAGCTAAATAAGGGGAAAATATTTTGGAGGGATGGTTATTCAGTTGTGTAGTGGAGTGATGATTCCAGTCTTATATCCAACACTTTCAATCATCATATGCCAAGAGTGTGTCATATTAAAAGTGTTTAAGGTTAAAAGTTGTGTATTTAATAAAGATTCACTCAATTAAAGGAATTAAGGAAAGAGGTTATATTGAACGAAGAATTCAAACGTAAGAAAAGGTATATAAAACCAGGTTTGAAATCAAAAGGGGAAAATGAGATGTTAATGGTTAAGTGACAAACTAATATTGTTCTGAGGTAAGAACGGGTCGATCAAGGTCTGAGAGGTAACTAAAATACCCCAACTTTGTTGACTTCGCTATTATCGAGGAATGGTATTAGTTTGGAGTGAGTGAAGGTATTGAAATTGGTTTTATCTTATACGAGGGATATCGAACTGTAATGCAAGATTTTGGGAAATAAATAATATATAAATATTAGTTTTCAAAAGAAATAAGAATATTGTTTTCAAATTATATTGAATATTTGTGTATTCAATTAGAGTTGATCGAATACAGTATTTGAGGTAGAATTAGTCAAACATAGTTTATCAAGAAGAATTGTCATTGCGTACGACTGCAAGCGTAATTCGCGTGTTGCAGATCGCCTACGACGGTCGGATGTTTCCTGAGGGAATCAGGCGTAACCATTGTGATCGCTGCGATCTAGAGTCAAGCGAATGGTGTTAAGTCGAATATTAGTTAATCGATAGGAGTAATCAAGTCGAGTTAGTCAAATTAGAGTTAATCGATCAAAGTAAATCAGTTAGAGTTAATCAAGTTAATCAAGTTAGTCAAGTTAGTCAAGTTAGAGTTAAGTCGAATATTAGAGTTGATTAAAGATTTTGTTAAATATATTGTAAAAGGCCAGGTATTGCCAAGTACTGAATCAGCAATTCAGTTTATTCACACCTTTGTTATTTGATAGTTAAAACACCGACTATCAAAACCAGACCAATATGATTGTTGGTATAGAAAGACCGGGATCGAATTTATATTCGAAAACCATTCCGACCAACAAATACGTGAATATATTTGAAGATGGTCGAGATGGAGCATTGAAGACCGTGTATCTTTATAAGCGGAAGGGCCACTAATAATCTTTGGTTAGCTCCCAGAGATAAACCGTGGTTCTGTCGTGGTCGTAATCCACGGGTTGCAAGTACTTCTCGCTAATGATCCATTGGGTGATTCCAATATGAGATGCAGTAGGAGAGTTCCTTCGGTTCATCATGTTCCTGGATGACTTGTATGGACGAGTGTCTGACAGAGTATTTCCAATGGGATCACGTACGTTGATTTCTTCAAACGTACGATAGTTGGTGGCAGAGGACGACGGTTCACTTATTAACTAGAGTATTTTTGTGGACGTCAATTAGTGATATCTGGCGGATCTGACGATGTGGCATTCAAAGTGAATGATGGCCAGATGTTCGAAGAGAAATTCAAGCCTCAAGCCTCATCAACCGGGAAATGACAAAAATCGGGCAGGCAGCATGGCTATATTGGTCGCTCCCATTAGGGTGTATGATCACCTATCTAGAGAAATTACATTTGCTTCTTTAATCTATATTCGATGCTGTCCCTTTTCGGGAAGGTGGTTGCTAATCCCAGCCGTCGGTGATATACATTCGATACACTCAACCGAAATGAGTGGTCGGTCATGTGAGGGCCAGGTTGCAAGACGTTCTTGTTGAACCCAGTGTATTTGCCTCTAGAGATACACGTGCGGAAGGTGGTCCCATACCTTGTCAAGTTGGAAATCCAAAATCCAATAAGTGCCCGCGGTTTTGGTTTGTATACTATAAATGGGGAGCGTGAGATGCAAGCGTTCCTCTAGATTGATATTTATTTTTATTTAGACACTATGATAATATCAGATCAAAGTATGATTTGAAAAACGTTTTGGGTTATAGTAAGGTAAAAACCGTCCGTGTTTATGTGCGGACTGGTCTTACTATTATCCTTTGATTTCAAAACGATTTTCCAAAGTTAAGCAAGTGTGTGTGTTCTGTGAATTTATCACTGATAGTATTCCAGACTGACCCGGTGTATTTTGTTTTAAATCAAATGTGCTCGGGTCAGACCGAGTATGTTCCAGGTTAGGTTTCGCTAGGAGTTTGAGGTGGACCCAACTGGGTTCCTCAACATTTATTTTTCTGTTTTTCATTAATTGTGATATATGATATGACCTTAATCTGTTGTTGATTTGGTGTGTTGATTGTGGTTATTTGGTACTTTAAAATACCAAAGGAAATACTGGTGTGGAAAAAAAACAAAGAAGGGGAAATTTCAAACTATAAGTTGAAATAAAATATTTATATAAAATCAAAGGATTTTATACAAAAAGGAAATTGTCAAAATGTACATTGAAAGTAAAAATACTCGTATAAAAATCAAAGTATTTATAAAAAGAAATAAAAAATATATTTGTGAAACATTTCCAAGTAAGATAGAAAGCCGGACAATTTGTAAACATTTACAAATGGGATTGGAAGGAGGAATATTTGTAAAACAGTTTACAAATAGAATTTAAAGAGAAAATATTTGTAAAATAAATACGAACAGATTAAATAGAAATAGTTATTTAGAAAATAAATAAAGTTATATAAGAAAATATTTATTTAGAAAACAAAGGGAAATTATATCAGAAAATATTTATGTAAAGTAAATATAGACAAATAGAAAGGGAATTATTGGTAATCGAATAGAGTTAGTCGAATAGAGTGAATTGAATATTTGTTACTCAATTTGAGTTAATCGAATACTAGTTATTCGAATTAAGAGTTGACCAGATAGAGTAAATTGAATTTAGTTAATCGAATTAGAATTAAATTGAATATCTGTTATTCAATTAGAGTTGATCAAATATAGTTAGTGGAGATAGAGTTAGTCAAAACATAGTTATTCAGAATAAGATACCAATTCGTATGACTGCGAGCGAAATTCGCAGGGCTGCAAATAGCCTACGGCAGACGGATGTTTCCTGAAGGAATCAGGCATAACCATTATGATCACTGCAATCTAGAGTCAAGCGAATGGTGTTAAATCAAATAGTAGTTAATCGATAGGAGTTAATTAAGTCGAGTATACTTAAATTAACAGTGGACCTGAAATTTGATACAGTTAATTGGTGATATCAACTGTAAGTATTTTCGATGCTATAATGTTCCCAATTAAGCAACCAGCTTTGATACCAACTGTAACGGCCCGCAAATCCATACTATCTGAGCTGACTAATACAACATACGTCCAACTCAAATAATACAGAAATACGAGTCATTAGGGTTAAAGAAAATAGAAAAGATAGAAGAAGAACAGAAATAACAATACAGAACCTCACAGCGGAACGAATAAAATATATTATATAACATAACTTTGGAATACAAATCTGTTTTGTACATATATACATACCGTCATCATAGTACAACATGACATTTGATACAGCGGAAATAACTCTAGATAACTAACGGTGAAGCTTCCAGCTCCTCTAAGGGTATCTGTAAAAAAAACCTGAAACACTTGACCTGCCCGTACAGATTTGGGCACCCAAGAGCTTAGGAAAACAAAACAAAACAAACTCTGGGTCAGTCATGGGACTGGTGTGAGTAAACTCCAACCATATGGTTTAACTTCAAAAATCTTTTGAAAGAAAAGGATAATAGTAAGACCAGCCCACACATAAACACGGACGGTTTTTACCTTACTATAACCCAAAATGTTTTTGATATCAAAATCCATTGATATTATAATAATGTCTAATCAAATAAATAACCAAATAGTAGAACGCTTGCATCTCACGCTCTACATTTTTAGTATACAATCAAAAACCACAAGGTACTTATTGGAGATTGGATTCCAACTATGACAAGGTATGGGACCACCTTCCGATGATGTATCTCTAGAGGCGAATACACCTGGGTTCAACAAGAACGTCTTGCAACCCGGCCCGCACATGACCGACCACTCATTTCGCTTGAGTGTATCGAATGTATATCACCAACGGTTGGGCTCAAACCACCGTTTCCCGAGAAGGGACAACATCGAAATAGATTAAAGAAGTAAAAGGAATTTCTCTAGATAGGTGATTATACACCCTAATGGGAGCGACCCACATAGCCATGCTGCCTGCCCGATTTTTGTCATTTCCCGGATGTGAGGTTTGAGGCTACGTCTATCTTTTTAGAACATCTGGCCACCATACACTTTGAATGCCATATCGTCAAACCCGTTAAATCACTAGTTGATCTTCCCAAAAATATTACGGGTATAAAAGCTAAGAGAAACGAATTTCTCCGCCACCAGACGTAATACCTTGAAAAGATCGTCTTATGTGACCATTAGGAATACCCTGTCAGACATTCGTCCATACAAGTTGTCCTGGGACTGGACAAACAAAACATCCCTTTGAATTTCACTCTGTCTTCGATTATCTTCAGCATAATCTAATTCGCAACGCCTATGCCTATACGGAGTGATTTTCGGATATTAAATCCAACCTATCTCTCCGTTTCGACAACGATGGTAACAATATTTGATAGCTGGTGTTTTAACTATCAAAGGAAAAATAAACATCCATCAAACAAATTCATAATCATTGGCCCTTTCTAATATTTCATTTTTAATTCATTTTCTTAGCGAATTCAATACATATTGTTATATTGATTTCTATTACCAAAATTTCATAAAAATATTCTAACTCCTTAAATTTCTGGAAAAATTTGCCATAACCTCCCTTGTACCGGCAAATAGTTCAAACGTCAACTCGCCTCTTTAGGCCCTTTCCATTCAAAAAGAAAATCAAAAAGCCAAGCGGCTTGCCGATTCGGCGCATAAAACCTCATATGGGAATTGAAACATGTACCTTTTTGTCGGGCACTCAATATATAATCGTCATTCCCTTTATTCCATACCTGTTTGAAATATACACGACTATTTCCAATTCATTTCAAATCAATTCAACACGTTTTACTTTGATCGCCTTCCATTTGCTAATCAATTTTATAATCAGCTTCTTGGTTTCATCTACCTTTAAATTGAATATATCCCGTTCAAATATATTTGTATTTGCTTATACGCAAATTAAATTCAAAATCCTTGCTTGGGAATTCCCAATTCTAATTCATGTTTCATATTTGGATTCACAACACAAATTTCATTTCACTTAAGTACGGTTAAGTTCGACTCAAAACTAATTCCTTGAAAATTAGTTAACCTTATTCGATAATTGAAATTCTGATTCTTGTTCCAAAAATCAGTCGATTTACTCCATTTGAGTTCATATTTATTTTCTAGCTCAAGTCCGGATTTCAAAAAGGAAATTCAGATTTTTATTCACTAAAAATCCTTTTATTTAATTAAATAAACCATACGGTTTTAAAACGATTCTGGCGCTGTTTTTCTGAAATTTTGATTTTGACATAACTCAAAATCTATACGACGAAATCTAGATTTTTCTCTTCCGTTAGAAAACTATTATTCAATAGGTCTGGGCGTTTCTTGTTTCATCGAATTCTGACTTATTTTGAGTTCTATATACTCAATTGAAGTTTGAATCGTCAATTTACGAACTACCGTGCTGCGGCTAGTTCGTTTTAATTAAATTTAATTTAAATGTTTAAACTTCGTTTATAAATAAATTTCAACTCTATTTCAGTATTAAATTAATTCAAACCCGTTATCCAAATTTGACTTAACAATTCTGATCATTCAAACTTGTCGATTTTTTTTCTTTCACATTCATAACCCGACTATGAATTTATTCAAACTCCAATTCTATATTCATTTCAAATCCACTTGGAGTTAAATTGCTTATAAAATTCGATAGAATCAAATTCCAATTATAAATTCCTTTATGGGAAAAAATCGATTTATTCAATATCCATTTTCATTACAAACTAATATCATCCCTTAATAATAGTGAAGTAGTTCAAGTTGGGGTATTTTATTTACCTCTCAAACCTTGACCGAAAACGTTCTTATCTTGAGATAGATAACAGCTTGTAATACCAACACTCGATAAAATCTCAACTTCTAGTCTATTCAAATATGGTATCATAAGCCATATCTACTTTGGAAAAATTCATTTCTAAATTATCTGATAAAAATTTCTTCATCACATTTATAAACTTTGTTTATAAATTTACCCCCTTATTTTATTTATTAAAATAACTTCCACTTGAATTTGATTCTCATTATACTTATTATTATCATATATATATATACACACACACACTCATATGCATATAAACCTATAACCCATTTCATATTACATTTAATTTTATACAATTCCAATATCTTTTTCTGAAAATAATAATAATTTTATTTCTATGAATTCGACATCGCTGAATTCAAATCATAATTCCACGTGGATATATTTAAATCCAGTTTACATTCCGAATGTCGGAATAAATTCCATCGTTCCTTCTTGAAACGATTTCAAAATCACCTTTTAAAGTTCATACTTGAATTAAAATTTCAAGATCCGACTACCATATTTTTCTCTTATTTACAAATATCATTTATAAATTTCACTTCTTGCTTTGAGTATTAAAACAAGCTTCCGATTTCAAAGTCCATTTGGAATCTAATTTCCATTTTGAAAAATAAAGTTCTCCATTTTAAATTCATACTTATTATCAAATGATAATATTTCTTTCTATTTATAAACCTTGTTTATAAATAACACTTCTTGTTTTAAATATTAAAACAAGTTTTCGATTTCAAATTCTCTTTGAAATTCCATTTCCACTTTGGAAAACAAATTTTCCTTTTAAACTTCATATTTAAATTTAAAACAAAATAATGATTTTCCTTTCCATTAAACACATCGTCTATAATTTCAGTTACTTGTTTTTGTTATTAAAACAAGTTAATATTCCACATCTCATTCAAAATTCCATTTCTATTTCAAAAATAAAATTTCCCTTTTGAAACCCAAAAATCCATTTTTATGATATTATAAATATCTAGGGCCAGTGATATTCTAATATCTAACACACAAATCATCCATTCAATTCACACATCACATACATATATAAATATGTAAACACTGGTAAATAAATTTGAGGAATCCAGTTGGGTCCCTCCAACCTGTTTTACCTGCATCCACAGATGTTAGTCAACAAAAATAATACCAATCCTGCTTCAAGGCAGGATATGGCGGTATAAAAAGGGGATCCACTTATATACGTTGTAACACCCCGCATTTTTAAGTATAATTAAAAATGAAATAAAATATATGAAAAATATGCTTATGATAGGTAAATAATGGTGATGCATAAGAAGAATTAATTAATACATGAAAGAGAAGAAAAAATAGTTCGATAACGGTGTGTGTAACGGAAAAGATAGTAAAATGAGGATAATTAATTTAAGAATCAGGAATTAGGTAAAACGGACATCACCATTGCGTTCCTCTCGAAATTTTACATGAAATAGAGTCCGAGTTTTCGAAAATTGGAGTCCGGATGAAGAAGTTATGGCATGTAGAAGATTCAGAAGGTTTTAGTCAGCACAAAACTGGGCAGGTTGACCTGGGGGTCGACCTGGGCCCAGGTCGACCAGGGTGTCGACCTGGGAGTCGACCTCCCCCATGGGGGTCGACTATAGTGTCGACCTCCTCCCTACAGGTCGACCTGGTCGGCCTGTTTCGGTCCAGAACCCGTTTTTGAAGCCCAGGGACGATTTTTGATGGTCCGGATTGGTTTTAGGGTTAATCTGATGGCTGAAATGAATTGCTACACCTATAAAAACAACCTAAGACCTAGCCTTCTCTACACACAATTCTATTCTGCTTCTTCTCTGCCTCTGTTCTAAATAAAAATGGCGTCGCTACTCTATTGGAATCAAAACTAGAAGCTAATCAACATCAACCTAAGCAACTCAATTCAAATTAGAGATTAAAGCTTCTGCAACGATTCTACAACAATTAAAGTTCTTTCTTTAATCCAACCAAGGAAAGTGCAGTTATTTTTCGATATAAACTTTAATCATAATTGTGACATGATTGTAAATCTGAATTTGAGATTGTGTATGTTCTGTTCTGATCTATTTTATTCTGCATCTCTTCTTCTTTCTGTTCTATAGCCTGGCTACTACGAGCCTGCGCCAATCTCCTAAGAGATTAACGCACGAACGCTAAAATATTTGGGACAAATAATGAATGTGGAATAATTGGACATGGTTAATCTGTGACTGATTTAAGAAAAAGGACATAGGTTGTAAACTAGATTTAGATCTATGCATATTGTGTGAATTGGAAGAAGAGGAACCATGGTATGATAACATATGACTTGAGACAAAGAAAATATGGCTTAGGTATAAAGATTTACATTAAGGTAGGACATCTATTAAATGTAAATAAACACCTAAGTAAGGGATCTTTGGGATATATGACAAGCATAGTAATCGATGGTTATATTTGGTATATGATCATAGTGTGAATTATGACAATTATTTAGGCATGCTTAGGCCAAATTTAAAATTAGGCCAGATATGTTAGTGAAACTTTAAAGAATGATTAAATCTGTTATATTTTCCTAATCTGCTAGTTCTGCTATATTGCTTAATCTGCTAGTTCTGTTATATTGCTTAATCTGCTAGTTCTGCTCTACTGCCTAGTCTGCTAGATTTGTTCATCTGCCAAATCTGTCATCAGATAAGTCTGTTGAAAATGCTAGATCTGCTAGTTTGCTTAATCTGCTAAATCCGTTAAGACGCCTAATCTGAAAAATCTGTTATCTGTAATATCTGTTGAGTTGATATAATTAGTCCGCTATTGACATAATCTGAATTGGCTATAGTTATGAATAATTGACATGTATATTAGGCGTGGGTATAAATGGTAAATCATTAATTAATTGGTCGCAAAGATAAACATGGCTAACTCGAGGTTAGAATGAGTTTGCGACTAATTCTGCCCGGAACCGCCCGGCATATTCCATTGGTCGCAATCAATAGGTTCTAATGTGAGAAGTTAGTCGTAACGTGCTTGAAACCCGAGGTTAGACTCAGTTTGCGACAGAAACCTGCCCGGAACCAACCGGCCTAACCAGTTGCCGCAAACTGTCAGTCTAATGTGAGAGGTTTGGGCATTAATATTTAATTAATGAAAATCTGAGATAATTATGATGTCTAAAACATTTTGGGTAAGGTTAAACCAATTGGACCAATGAATCTGATAAACCCGTTTCGTGAATCCGTAGGCCCAATACAAAGTTAGATAATCTGTAACCAGTTAATCTGTAAGTCTGTTAATCTGTAACCAGTTAATCTGTAAGCCTGTTAATCCGAACATCTGATCCGTTAGTCTGAAAACCTGTTAACTTGATTGTCTGATCTGTGAACTAGTTAATCTAAATTTTGTATGTCTGAAACTTGTAGACAAGTTAAGCTGAAATCTGTTAGTCTGGGGACACAAGGTTAGGAGGGGAATTACTTGTGTCATCTATTGTTTGGGACCCATATTAGTCAGTAACCCTTTCTGGTATCAAAACTTTGACCCAACAGTAAGTAGGGTCCAGACACGCTTACTGAACTAATTATAAGCGGTTCATTCTGATAATGGCGAGGGGTGCTGATGGTGCGTTCCAACCGGGTCATGTGCGTGCATGGATCCCGGTCTGCCTCTGAGGATGTAAGACGCCGTGACATCTGTAATATGTCTGTGCCAATTGGTTGTCACTTTAGGGAGTGATATACCCTACTGTGGGACCGACACAGGATATTTATGTATTAGGGAGTCGATCGCTTGGGGTAGGGTTTTAGGGTACACTTAGTTCTGTCTGTTTCTGTTGGTACCGTCTGTTTCTGTTGGGTGGTAACACCTGTCTGTTTCTGTGTGGTACCGTCTGTTCGGGTGGTAAAGGCCCATTACTAGTGTACGCCTAATTCTACATTCTGTTTCCGTAGGGATTAATCTGTTTCTGCTTCTGTCTGTTTCTGATCGGGTAGTAAAGGCCTATTATTAGCATTCTGTTTCTGTTAAATTATTTTGTACCCGTTTCTGTTTCAGTTTAGACATTAGGGTGAAACCTAATTCTGTTATACTAGTATCAGTGCAGAGAAGTGTAATACAATAGCTTATATCATTCTGTTCTTCTGTTATATCTGTTACACCTGTTACAGTTATCTCTCATCCAGTTTTATTTTCATGTCATGTTATTATTATCTGTTCATAACTGAAAATCACTGGACTTGCCAGACTTTTTGTCTGACCCTTGTTGTTTCGCCTCCTTTCTTCCGTTTCCCCCCAGGTTATCCAAGGAGGGAATACTTTAGCTTGATCTGGATTTCTTCTGCTTGAGGTGCTTAAAGTATGGCTTGGCTCTGTATAGCTTCCGTTCTATGGGGATTATGATTTTAAACTATGCATTCTGAAGGCTTTTGTACAAGACTGATATTTTGTACTTGAATTCTGATAATGTGATTTGAAAGGATGTAACCAAGTTTATTTCGGTTTCTGTTGAAATAAAGTTATAAATTTTTCAAGTACTATTTTATCTGTCTTGTAAGTTTCTGTTCTGTTTACTAAAATGCTCCACCAAAGTTAAGGCATTCCCTTTGTGAGTGACCTTAACGGAGGTGGGGTGTTACATACGTGGACATAGGGTCATCCGCTAATGATACCGCGGGCATCCGTTAATGGTACTGCGGGAAATATCTAATAACCACAATCACCAAGCCTAAATCTAATATATAGGACCACAGTAATTCAATAATTCATGCAAGCATCCAAGCAACCAAGAATTTATTTTTAACGATTAAAAATAAAACTTTGAGTGAGATTTACTCACTTTGAATTTCCTTTGCAGAATATCCAGTTCAAAATTCCAAACATCTCGACTCGACTGAATTTTATTTGTACCTACTATTATTCATTTTAATTTTAACAATTAAATGGATTATTGATTTTAAATTAACAGATAAATAAATTCTTCTGTATAATTTAAATTTTAAATTAACATATACCTTACTGTTTTGCATACTACACGATCAATTTTGAAGCAAGCTCAAAACCATCGATCCCTTTCAGAAATAGCCCAAACCTACTCATCCTGACTTTTTTTTACTAGGTTTGGACCAATTTGTGTAAATCATCCGCATTCCTTGCTGCCAAAATAAATTCGAACATAGATCTAGTTCAGAACCCCCATGTCTGATCTTTCTAGTCTTCCTGTTGAATTCTAATTACCACTAAAATTACCCAATCCAGGCACTTCAACCAACAAACAAGATTGATCACTACTGCATTGCCCTTAACTGGACATCACCAGATCAGGCCAAACTCTATTGCAAATCCTCCAGTACAGCCACCAATGTCATGCCGCAACTCCATCACCATAGCAGTACTCTCAACTCTCCAAAATTTACCATCTCGAACCTACATATCATCATAGAACTCCGACATCCATCATCATATACTAACCCGCAACTATCATACCCAAACACCTTATTGTCGAACAATTCTGTCCACCATCAGCACCTCCTCAGCAAACAGCTACAACCCGCAACCAAATCCAATGCATCGGATTCCCCAAAACACCATCGCGCCCTCCCGTTGACAACCCAAAATGTCATCGCCCTCCTCTTGAAAGCTTCGCACTCACCTCATCCTCCATTATCGAGTCAACGAAACCCAACGCTACCCTTTAAAGCTCCTTCACTGCCGAACCAACATCACGTACCAGTAATACCCTTCAAACTTCCATCTCCAGTTTGTCTCCTTCAACTCCACGCACTTGAAATTTCAGTACCCTATTTTAATCACACAACCCACTCGAAGGACCAAATCCCCTCATCGATGTCGAACTGACCCTCCTCCTTCTAGACTCGCGAGCACCTTCGGTCTTGGTCCGAGTTCCAAGGAATCTCGCGGTTTCCAAATCGCGATTTTGGATTATTATTTTTCTGTTGGAATCAGGTCTTTCGATTTTGAATATTGGGGATGAATACGAGAAAAGAAAATTAAGAGGCGAAAGAGAAAAGGGTACTGGCGTATTATAAAGGAAAGGGTAGTGTTTGATTTTGATTTCATAAGACCAGTGACCATTTTGATAATTGCCTGAAGCTCTCGGTTTGTTCTTGAAGATGGAAAGAGCAGGGTTTGCGATATTTAGATGGAGGGGGAAACCAACGTACACAACAAATCTTTTATTTAATTTAAAAAGATTTCCTAATAAATTTGATTTGATATCAAATTTTAATCGATTTTATTTAGAATTTAATTACGATTCGATATAAAGAGATTTTTACCTTTTTGAAACATATTCTGATTTGATTTCGATCCTATCCACAATCAAATATTTCGGGGTCCATTAATTGAAATCATGAACCGCTATTCTAGCGTACCGACTGACATTTTAATGTAATAACTGTATTCTGAACTCAACAGTAAATATTCTGAAATTTAATTTCAACATATATACCATATTAAATTAATATAATATAAATTTAAATTCGAAAACCACAAATTCTTTGAAATAAATTATTATTTATTATCATATATACAGATAAAATTCCTACTTATCATCTGAATCATTTTGATTCAGTTTTTAACTTCGATTTCAATTATATTTTGAATTGCAATAATTCGATATATTCTAAATTAGATTATATTCGATTATTAAATCGACAACTCAATAAAAAAATTATATTATCAACTAAATATTTAAAACAAATATTAAATATTTAAATTTAACAGACCAAAAATCCGGGTCGTTACATTCTTTCCCCCTTAAAAGAATTTCGTCTTCGAAATTACTAAGGGAGAAAAGTGCTTCAAACCCATTAATTTCAAAAACTCACTTAATTTTAACTGAGCAATTCACATTTCTACAAATTTAAGTTCTAACAAAAACTTTTTGTTTTCATTTATATTTCACATCATATATGTTTACATTCATTAAATCTAAATGATTTACAATCAGGATATTCACATCCAATTCATATTACATTCAAATCGATTCTGATCAGTTTATTTACTTCTATTTATTTAAATTTCTTAAGTTAAATTTAAATTCCAAAATTCAAATAACTGGGTTTTCATTTCAAATCCTTTGAAATAACATAAATATATATACATATATTTAACAACCATTTCCAATTCAAAACATTTGAATTTTCAAACCGAATTTGTTTCTTTCAAACAAATTTCCATCAAAAACTTTTCTAAGGTAGCAATCCATCACCTAGAAACTCGAAAATGAACACTGGTGATGTCGCGATAATCATCAGAATTATTTCCTAGCCACCGAAGTGAGTTCAGTGCTTTATCACTTTCAAAATCCATTCAATACGATTTTTATCCAAAATCCTTCCCAAAATAATGCTATATTATTCTAATATACTTTGAAAAAATATTTTCCAACCTTCCGGGATTTAAAATCCAATTTACGGTTTGAATTCAATTTTAATTCATATCATTTGTATATTTAATTCATATACAAATTTTATTTGGTTATATATATAACCTTTTCAGTTTTGTAATCGATTATAGCAACCAACACATCCATATAATTTCAGGAAATTATGCCTTTTTTTCAAAATAAATTTTTTGGGCAAAATTATTTTATTTACCCACTTTAAAACAATATTATGTCAATTCTTCTATTCAAGTGTTTAAAAACTCTTATCGACGTCGTGGCGTCCCACGATTCGACCAGAATTCATAAACCACTCAACAGACAAGCCAACACAATATAAAACAATTTTTATATCAACTTACAAATACGCTCTCACGTATATACACTTAACTCATTCTAGGGTACTACTGACCCTATCTCTAATGAGTAAACCCCCACCAAAGCCTAGGTGTTCGCTAAACCTAAGCTCTGATACCAACTGTAACGGCCCTACGGCAGTGGGCTAACCTCCCACCGTGGCTTACAGAGATACCTCAGAACTGCTTTTACGGCCAGCCTCGCGACTCACAACCCACATTGTCGGGAGATGTAAGGGTAAGAGTCTCCCGTTCGCCACAAACCGCGAAGCGAGAACCCCCTATCATCCGTACCAATTAAGCAACCAGCTCTAATACCAACTGTAACGGCCCGCAAATCCATACTATCTGAGCTGACTAATACAACATATGTCCAACTCAAATAATACAGAAATACGAGTCATTAGGGTTAAAGAAAATAGAAAAGATAGAAGAAGAACACAAATAACAATACAGAATCTCACAGCGGAACGAATAAAATATATTATATAACATAACTTTGGAGTACAAATCTGTTTTGTACATATATACATGCCATCATCATAGTACAACATGAAATTTGATACAGCGGTAACATAAAACGAATAATCACATATTAAGATTTGTGCGGGCCGTTACAGTTGGTATCATGACAATCTGGGGGTTCGATACTTGGGTTTTTGGCAAGTAATACGGGTTTATGTATTGTTGTCGAAAACCCGAGCGTCGAGCTTTTCCCCGGGTCGTCATGAGAAAGAATTTAGAGGGTGAGAATAGAAAGAAAGAAATATTAGAATAGAAGAAAGAAGAAGAACATATCAGAATCCCACAGCGGAACGAATAAAGTATAATATAACAAATCTCTTTATACAAAAGAACTTTGTATACATACCAATCATCAGAGTACAACATATCAGTCATAGCGGAATAATATCTGTATAAAACTAACGGTGAAGCCGCATGCTTCCAACTCCTGAAACTCCAAACGAAACCTAACCTAGAACATACTCGGTCTGACCCGAGCACATTTGATTTAAAACAAAATACACCGGGCCAGTCTGGAATACTATCAGTGATAAATTCACATAAAACACACTTGTTTAACTTTGGAAAATCCTTTCGAAATCAAAGGATAATAGTAAGACCAGTCCACACATAAACACGGATGGTTTTTACCTTACTATAACCCAAACCATTTTCGAAATCATACTTTGATCTGATATTATCATAATGTCTAAATACAAGTAAATAACAATCTAGAGGAATGCTTGCATCTCACGCTCCCCATATATAGTATACAAACCAAAAACCGCGGGCGCTTATTGGATATTGGATTTCCAACTTGACAAGGTATGGGACTGCCTTCCAACTGTGTATCTCTAGAGGCGAATACACTGGGTTCAACAAGAACGCCTTGCAACCCGGCCCTCACATGACCGACCATTCATTTCGCTTGAGTGTATCAAATGTATATCACCGATAGTTCGGATCAGCAACCGCCTGCCCGTAAAGGGACAGCATCAATAGATTTAAGAAGCAAAAGGAATTTCTCTAGATAGGTGATCATACATCCTAATGGGAGCGAACCACATAGCCATGCTGCCTGCCCGATTTTTGTCATTTCCCGGTTGATGAGGCTTGAGGCTAGAATTCCTTTTCGAACATCTGGTCACCATTCACTTTGAATGCCACATCATCAGGCCCGCCAGATATCACACTGATTGACGTCCACAAAAATACTCTAGTTTATTTGGCTAGAGAATAACCATTTCTCCGCCATCAACTATTGTACATTTGGAGAAATCAACGCATGTAATTCCTTTGGAAATACTCTGTCAGACATCCGTCCATACAAGTCATCCAAGAACAGGATGAACCGAAGGCATTCTCCTACCGCATCCATATAGGAATCACCCCAAGGATCAGTAACGAGTAGTCCTTGCAACCCGTGGATTCCAACCACGACAGAACTACAGTTTATCTCTGGGAGCTAACCAAAGATTTTTAGTAGTACTTCCGCTTATGAAGATCCACGGTCTTCAAAGCTCCATCTCGACCATCTTCAAATATCTTCATGTATTTGTTGGTCGGAATGGTTTTCGAATATAAATTCGATCCCGGTCTATCCATACCAACAATCGTATTGGTCAGGTTTTGATAGTCGGTGATTTAACTATCAAATACAATAGTGTGAATGAAATGATTTCACTGATTCAGTACTTGGCATGACTTGGCCCTTTTAAAATGTATTTGACAAACTCGTTAATCAACTCTAATATTCGACTTAACTCTAACTTGACTAGCTCGACTTGATTACTCCTATCGATTAACTAATACTCGACTTAACTCCATTCGCTTGACTCTAGATCGCAGCGATCACATTGGTTGCGCCTGATTCCATCAGGAAACATCCGACTGCCGTAGGCTATCTGCAGCCCTGCGAATTACGCTAGCAGTCGTACACAATGGCGACTTTTCCTGAAACTAGGTTTGACTAACTCTACCTCAAATACGATATTCGGTCAATTCTAATTGAATAACAAATATTCAGTATAATTTGAAATCAATATTCTCTTTTCTTTGAAAATTAATATTACGATATTATTTATTTCCCAAAACCTTGCATTAGAGTTTGATATTCCTCGTATAAGATAAAACCAATTTCAATACCTTCACTCACTCCAAACTAATACCATTCCTTGATAAAAATGAAGCCATTCAAGTTAGGGTATTCTTTTTATCTCTCAGACCTTGATCGACAACGTTCTTATCTCAGAACAATATCAGTTTATCACTTAATCACTGATATTCAAATCTCGTTTGCCATCTTGTTTCAAATCTGGTTTTATAAACCGTTCCTTTCATTTAAAATCTTCGTTCGATAATCTCTTTGCTAAATTTCTTTAATTAAGTAAACTTCACTTTTAGCTTAGAACAACATCCCGCATAATTCCACTCTTTAACTTTCAAGTCATTATTTGGGTTAAAAACCCTTCTTAAAACCTTGTTTTGGACTTCTACCAAATCGTTTATTTATTTGTTTAACCTCAAAGTATTACCATTCTTCTAATCATCTCTCTTGGAAGTTTCATATCATTTGAAATTTACTTTACTTAATTGGCAATTAAGTAAAATCTTATTTACATTTCTTAGCTTCACTTACCAATCCCATTAACCCATCTGGTTTGAAAACTGGATTATATATCACTTTAAGAAAACTCTTATTGCCCTCTTTGACCCAACCTTATCGCCCCTTAATCACTTATTAGTTGATTTCCCATTTAAAAGTTCATCGCTTAAACTATTATTGATTAAAACAATAATTACCTTTAATATAAACTATATTAGAAATGGTTAACTTTGATATTAATTAAAAGTAGAATAATTATCATTTTTAGAAGCTTAACAAATGATAATTAACTTCATTTACACTATACAATTCAATAATTTCTTTAAAATATATTTAATCAAATATTTAACACTTATTCGTTAAACTTTAACGAATATTTGAATCAAATTTATTCATCTGTCCATTTTACTTGAAACGATGGATTTTTCCATCCGTCTGTATCAATTAACTATTAACTGATCTTCGTTTATCATTCCCCTTTTTAAATTAATTATAATTAATTTAAAATCACTATTTAATTGTTCTAAAAACAATTAACCCCTTTTACCAAACCCGTAGGTAAATACCTTGGATTTTCCTGCTTTATAACTCGTTCACACCACACGATTTTGCTACGCAAACCATTTAAATAATTCTTTTAAAAACTTGATAAAAATATTTATTTATAAATCTCAAATTTAATTAATATATAAAATGACGGAAAAACTCCAATTCAGTTATAAAATAATTTATAACTTTAAAACTACGTCGTTTCACCGAACAGTCGAACGACGTCTAAAACAACACATTTCAGGCCATTCACTGCCAATTACCCAATCAACACCGTCGGTCGATTTTTAAACACAATACAGGTGAATATTTATTCAACCATCAACATACAGACAGGTTTTGGTGTCAGTCAGGGTGAACAATTCATATATATGCACCACAAAAAAAATACAGTTTATTTGAGGAATCCGGTCGGATCCCTCCAACCTGTCCTTCTCTGCATCACAGTTATTAGTCGGATAAAAATATACGAATTAAATAAATAAATAAATGCAACCAATCAGACAATAATAACCAATTTGCATCCATCAATCCAGTCAACCAATTCATTCTGTTAACTGTAAAATATATTTTACTGTGAATGTACCACATCACAGGTTTCCAGAAGGTGTGAGAATTAACTCACCAGAGTTTGTTTCAGTTGGCGGTTGATGCGTTTGTCGCATTTAATTTGGGACAACCGTCCAAAATTAGATGAATTTTCAACAGCGTCAGATTGACTCCTAGTCAGTGCCATCGGGTAGTTCTCGTCCCTGCGATTCCAACAGATCCAGTTTCGTCAGATTTCATCCACGTATGTGGAAGATATGATCATTTTAAGTTTGAACAAATTATACGATAATTAATAAATTGATTAATTAAAATTTAAAACTTAATCACCTTATTTAAACTCGCTTGCCACGTCATCCGTTGACTGGAAAAACATGCTTTCCTTTCGTTACCCTCCTCTACCCTGATCCTTTCTTCTTTCCTCGATGAGCAACTTCTCCCCAAACTTCAACCCGTCACCATCGACGTCCTCCGCCACCAGACGCCTCACCGCCTGTCCCATCAGAAGCCCCGCTATGCCAGCTCCTCTCACCAGAACCGCCAGCCTCCATCGCCGGAAATTGCTCCACAACCGAAACCCATTTAAATCCCAATTCCACCGCCACCTCGCCACTACCAGGGACCGGACCACCTTCGATGTGACCGACGTGCCACCTAGTTCCGATCCCACCTAGGGCGCGACGCCCCCAGCCACCAGATCCACCGGAAATGGAGAATTCCCGTTTGTGACTCCAAAACCGAACCCAAAAATCGAGCACTTCCGTTCAACTACGATTTCTCTCACCACAGACCACCAGAAAGCGAGACCACAGCCAAAACGAAGCTCTTTCCTTCCTCTACGAAAGCCTTAAGGTCCCGGCATACCAAATCGACCGTAGCTCTCCAATTTGACCAGAAAACGAAAGTCAATCTTTGCTATCCATTGCGAATTCCGGCCACCACGGTCGACGAAATCACCCCCTATTTACAGCAGCTCGGCATCGAGCCAATCTACAACTTTCCTTTGGGCCACCATAGCAAATTCTTCTCAGATTGGAAGATATAAATTAATTTGTAAACAGGGGTTTATTTGCAAAATTGATGGAAGAAGATGAGGATTGGCTGAAAATTTGTGATGTAGGGGTGTATATATAAGTGGAGATAATATATTTTAAGTTGATGTGATGAGCGACGCTGACTAACGATTTTTATTTTGTACCTATCGCTATTTCGAACGTCGTTTATTTGCTGCTGCGCTCACATACGAACCCCGTTCGAGATGCGAATGGACGACATAGTATATTTTGATGATACGGTCCTAATGAAACTTGTTTTGTCAAATTCCGAGTTCGTTTGCTCAAATAGCGTTTGTAAACGTTCAATTTGATCGATTTATTTTGCATTTTATTTTGCCACGCTCACAGAATAACTCCAATTGACGTGCCGTTTGAAATTCTAGCAATAATTTACTGTTACGGTCCCAATAAAATTTGTTTCGTCGAAAACAGAGGTCGTTTGAAGAAAGTTCCTTCTATAACTGGCCAATTTAAAGAAAATAAACCAATTTTAAAATACCTTAATATAATATTATTAAAATGTTGAAATCGGCCATACACGACCAGAATATCGTATATTACCCAGATAAAATATCCCGGGTTGAGTTTGAAGCCAAATCGATATTAAAAATAAATAAAAACCCCTTTATTTAATATAAATAACGATATAATATTTAAAGGAATTCTACAACGACTTTTTCAAAATTTGATTTGGACATAAAATAAAATCTACAAGACGAAAACTGGATTTTTCTCTACCACTGGAAAGATATCGTCAAACCGGTCCCGACGTTTCTTGTTTCGAGGAAATCTGACTTATTTTGAACCCGGTACGACCGATTGAAGTTCAAAACGCCAAATCGTGAACTACCGCGCCGCTGCAGCTCGTTATTTAATTAAATTAAAACCATATATATTTCGTCGTCGTTTCGAGTCGAAATCGTCGCTAAGATTCCAATATAATCAATTTTAAACCATTCAAAATTGCCCGGTCACCGTATATTTCAAATCCAACATTTTCCCAATATCCTGGAAATTAAAATAATATTTTATTATTTATTTAAATAGTATATTCCAAATAATCATTAAATTCGATTATTTAAATTCGATCCAATATTTTAAATAAATAAAATATTTAAAATAACCCTAATAAATAGGTAAAAAATACAGGTCGTTACATTCCTTCCCCCTTAAAATAATTTCGTCCTCGAAATTGCTAAGGTAGAAGAAATGTTAAATCTCTTTATCTTTTCAAAAAGAATAAATTTTAAAATCGAATTTATTTTCAAACCGACCCAATTGGTTTTAAAACCAATTTATTTCAAAGAAAAGAATTTTTCAAAAAATTTCTAACACCTTAAATTCTGGAAAAATTTCGGCAGAGTCTCCCCTGTACGGAGGGACATCTGCAATATTGCAGGATCAAGAAATATGTTTAGTTCGACTCTCATGGTCGGAAAAATCAAATTCCAAACCCAAAACCCAAAGAAAACCAAAAATTTCATATTTGCGTAGGCATACTTTTTGCGAGCGATATCATTATGCAATAAGCGATATATTAGATACGAGCTTGCTTAATTATTGTGCAGCTCTGGATTCGATTAACTCCATAATTTTCTCTGGTTGGGTTTTAAAGCTGAATTGGCGCTCCTGCACCTGTTCTCAACTCAAACCAATTCATTAGTCACTAAAACAATATCAGTTAAACATCCATACCATTCATATCAACCATTTATACGCACATTTTGATTCACATAAGACTATGATTATTTATAATCACTTCGTTTATCCATTCAGATTTGTTAAATTTAAATTGATTATCCAACTTATTTATTTCATCTTTGGTTTTTCAACCAAGTCTATCTATTTCAAGTTCACGTTCTAGAAATCAACAGCACCATCCAAGCATATCACACAAATCAATATTAACAAATCAATCGATTTGCCCATACTATAATAACCTTTACTTTTATTTTATTATAAAATAAATTTGGCAAAAATAGTTTCAAAAATAATTTTATATTAAATTACAAATACGTGCTCTCCTATATATACACGAACTCAATCTAGGGTGTTACTAACCCCATCTCTATTGAGTCACACCACAGAGCCAAGGTTATCCCTAAACCAATAGCACTGATACCACACGGGACATGGCACTGGACGTGGTTTTTGACATGGCCAAGGTGGAATTTCTGACTAATTGGTGATATCAATTGTAATACACAAGGTGAGTTTGCTTAATATGGATATGTTTGGTGGCTTTTCAACCGTAACGACCGAAGGGAATACTTAAATTAAAAGTGGCTTCCGCGAAGTGGGGTGAAATGATGAACACGGCATGGCCAAGGTTGAGTTTGCTTAATATGGATATGTTGTATTAGTCAGCTCAGATAGTATGGATTTGCGGGCCGTTACAGTTGGTATCAATGCTACCCCTATGATTTGTGAGTTTATCCGCGGTCGTAACAAGTTAAATTTTCTATTTACATTTGTAACGACCCAGGAATTTTCGGTCCTAATGAAACCGATTTCGTCGAAATCTGAGTCCGTTTGCAAAATGGCCATTTTAAATTAAAACAAATGTAAATTCATACTCTTAAATCTTTCGATATTACAAATATCGTTCTTCGTTTCTTATCTAACATAAGATTATTCTTTTTAACGAGTTCATTTTTATTATTTACAAAAATTCCATATCATATCCAGTTTCCATTCCACTTTCAAAACATTAGCCATGTTATTATCTATTTTGGGAAATCCACTCAACCTTTTCTCATAAAACAGTGTTATAAGATATCTTCTATTCATTACTTGAAAACAAAAACCCAGTGTTTATTCTTCGAAAATAAAACTCAACTTCATAATTCCTTTCAAACTTGAAAATATAGTTACATTCGCAACAACCCCTTTTCTTTCCTCTTTACCTTGGAATTCCCATTATATATATATATATATATTCCCAGTTTCACCAACATGCTGCGTTATTATTTCTCCAATGAAATAATGAATTTTACTAATCTCTTCCACCATTACAACTAATACCATCCTCAGATAATCCTGATGTCGTTCAAGTTGGGGTATTTTAGTTACCTCTCAGACCTTGATCAACAACGTTCATACCTTAAGATAAATATAAGTTGTAATCTGAAAACCAATATTTCATTCCAATCTCAAATCAAATTCCATTTTACTACTTTATTCACAATACGGCTTCATAAACCTTATTATCATTTTGAAAATCTCTTTTTAAAATCTTATTAAAATTAAAACAATATTATTTAAACCATTTATTTCACAACGCACTAACTTATTAATAACCTTAAATTAAAATGGTTGACTTAGTCAATTCCAACTACAATCATCTCATTAACTGATTCCAATGTGTTTCCCTTTTAAATTAATTAATAATATAATTAATTTAAATAATCCCATTAAATTTTTCTTAATAGCATAATAACCCAACTTACCGGTTAGACTAATTTCTATTCACGAGTTATAAATTTGATTGACATCAGAAATTACTTTATAAAATCAATTAATAATAATCAAAGTCTTAAATAAATAAAATATTTATTTATTTATTTCCCTTTAATAAACTCTTAATGATATACTAATATAAACAAAACAATTTGCTTTTTCGGCCATTTACTACCGATTACTCAACCAATACTGCCCATGGGTTAAAACACAACACAGGTTGACTTTTCAGTCAATGGTCACTACCAAAATCAATTACCCAATCATGACAGTTCATATATGATAATATGAAAGTAAACAGTATATTTGAGGAATCCGGTTGGATCCCTCCAACCTGTTCTTCTCTGTATACAAATGGTCATCTAAAATCAGATCATTCAATTCAAACAGATCAAACAATTCAACAGATCAACAATTCAAGCCATTAAACACGTTTATTGATAAACGTGACCAATAAGGTAAGTTACCTTTATTGGAGCCAATCGTTAGAATCACGATTTGGTATTTCACTGAAATTAAACGACGGTTTGATTCCATCAGTTAAATCAACAAATCAATGTATAACTAGCAAATAGACAACCATCAGCAAACGGAGCACACAAAATAAAAACCCAATTTATATGAAATATAAATGGGAAGAACTGAGTGAGTTTAACTCAGTTAGTTCTTTCAAACAAATTTGTTACACAACCCCTTACTAACACCCTACCAGTCAATTCTTTCAAACAAATTTCCATCAAAAACTTTTTCTAAGGTAGCAATTCATCACTTAGAAACTCGAAAATGAACACTGATGATGTTGCGATCATCATCAGAATTATTTCCCAGCCACTAAAGTGAGTTCAGTGCTTTATTATTTCAAAATCCATCTAAAATGATTTTCTTTCAAATCCTTCTAAAACAAAGCTATAATATTTTAATATACTTTGAAAAATATTTTTCAACTTCCCAGGATTTTGAATTCTTAATTCTAATTCTGAATCCAATTTTAATTCATCCCATTTGTATATTTAATTCATATACAAGTTCTATTTGGTTATATATAACCATTCAAATTTTATAATCTCATTTGATTATAATCCTAACAATCAACACATCCATATAATATAATAATTTCAGAAAATTATTCCTTCTGTAACGACCCGCGTTCTACGCATCATAGGATCGTAGGATATTTATTTCTTTCACATACGAAGTCGTATGGTCATGTAACTTTGGGAGACGACTATTGGGGTCATTTCCCATGTTCAAGATTTTTCCCGATTTTTAAATGACCATTTTACCCCTAGTTAGCACTGTTTTGGCCATAACTTTTGACTGGAAAGGAATTTTGACCTGAAACCACTTCCATTGGCTTTGAATGATAGTTTCTCTTTCCGTAGAGTGGTCACATTAGCCAAACGGACTTACCGTTTGGGAGATATGGCTGAAACAAGTTTCAGATGGTGAAAAACAGCTTAGTTGGGCTTAACCGGGTGATTAGCAGCTAGGCCCAAGGGGAATTTCGGGTTTAGGGGTATAGGAGGTCTGATTAGGGTTAGGTTATCACTTTCATTTCAGTTTTGAGCAGCCACAAACCTCCTAGAGATCCTAGTAATGGCTTCCTACATCTAAAACACCCCAAATCACTCTCTAATTGAAGATTAGGCTTAGCAACACCAAATTAAGGAGAAAAAGCACCAAAGCAAGGTTGGAACTGCTGTTAGACATCAGTATTCGCCCCAAATCAGAGGAGTTTCAGTTCTGAGAATTTCATTTGTGGCCAAGGTGAGTGATTTGCATAGTTTTCGCACTAATTACGGTAATTAAGGGTAATTAGTGAAGATTAGCGAATTTATACGTAAATAAATTCTGGAAAAAATCTTAAAATTCTAAAATAATGTTTTAAGGCTCTGTTAGAAATTTGGGTTAATTTCGATGTGTTTTGCTAATCGTATGCTTAAACATGCTTAAGAGGGATTATGGGAAAATGTGAAGTTTTAGTCACTTTTGATCCATTTTGATTCATTTGAATTGTTGTTTGCTGTTTGTGGTTGCTATTACATGTTGCTATGACTCTATGGTATGTTTCATGATTGATTAGAATAGTTAAATTGGTTGAAAACGTCGTCGAATGGCGTAGAAAGCTCGCTGGAAAGTTGCAGAAATGTGCAGGTCCCGAACTGGTTCGGATCGGAGAAAAGGGGTCGGATCGGACTAGGGAACTGACCAAGGGAATCCGAACTGGATGAGGACTTGCCACTGGAAGATGTTTGGCAGGAAGGAAGGCCATTGCTTAGAGTTGGAGTTGGACAGAAGATCGGATCGGAGCGATGGAGCAGACCGGATCGGAGGAAGAGAACAGGACGGATCGGAGCAGGCAAACAAGTCAAACAGGAAGAATCAGATCGGATGAACTACCTCCGAACCGAACTCAAGCAGAGGCACCCGAACCGAACCGATATCTGAAGGGGGAGAATCACTGAACCGACCCGACCCGGAGGGAGACACCGACCCGACCCGAAGTGGACTACCGACCCGAACCAAACTAGACGAGGACCACCAATTCGAACCGATCAGGAAGGTTACTCCGAACCGAACCGTCCGTGGGCTATTACTACTACGCGACAACTTTTCTGAAGACCCACTCCAATTCAACCAAACCCGAGATGCAAAGGAAGTCCAAATGAGAAGTTAGAGCTTAAGGTTCAGATGGGAATCAACGAGTTCACTTCATGGTTGGGCTTTGCTGCGGGACGCGTGCTAAGGAGTTATCGACGTCTATAGTTTTGGACCACTATGGTAGGAGGTACGAAGGCGGATTCAGGGCCATTATGGCATTGGTAGAACCAAGGGCTATGACCAATGAAGTGGGTCATTGAAATGTTTGGTCATGACTCCAAGTGTTTGGCTTGGTCACAGCAGGGTTTCTACAAGTCGGGATTCGTCGTTGCCTCAGTTTGTCTAGTGTTCCAAAGTGGTAGATGTCGTACGCTTTACGCACCGAGTGAGAGATGTGAGGATGGTTGCTATGGATGATTTGTTGCTATCATTTTGACATGCACACCCCACCCCCGTATTCTTACACTATTTATTATGGCACCTTGGAGTATTGTACGGTATGTGGTACTAACTCTTTGGTTGCAGGTCCAGGTTCAGGTATGGTTTAGTATACCTGTTATTATTCTGTTTTGATGCTTATCGCTCATACCAGGCTTTATGTCTGACCCAGAGTTTTATGTCTCTTCTTATTACTCTGGGTGCTCACACGAGCAGACTAGAGACAGGTTAGCTGGTGATGCACGGGTAGATGATCCGGAGACGAGCAGGAGGCTTCCACGTGATATATGTATTTAGTATTCTCCCTGTGTTGTTGAAGATCACTGCTTGGGCATTGTTGGTGTATCTTCTACTTCAGCTTTCTTTTGTTTAGAGACAGTAAATTTGGAAAATTGTAATAAGCTGTATTTGGATTTCCGCTGCTTTGAGATTTATGTTGGTTTTAGTTATCAGCTTATGCACTGTCTCGCCTGTTTTATGTCAAGTACATTATTATTATATTTTATCCCATGCGCTGTGAGACATTCTACAGGTTCTTTGACTAGTTCATTCCCTTCTTTTCTTTCTTATGACGACCGTCTTGTGCTAGTCGGGCATGTGTACAGCGCACTCTTGGAGGAAATGCAGGCTGGTGCGGGGCGGGCCGTCACACTTGGTATCAGAGCTCTAGGTTGCGTAGTTAACCTAGGGAAGTTATCAGGGAGAGATAGTATACGTATACGAGAGAGCGTATTTGTAATTATTTTGGTTTTCAAAAGCTATACATATACTATTAGTAGTATAAGAATGAAGTAGCACTGCACTAGCACCACTATGGAATCGTTAATCATTTTCTTTTTCAGATTGACGATGAGCCGATATGTTAGAGGTACCGGTAGGGGAGCCAATAATGGGAATGCTGCTGACATGAGGACGATGTTTACTGACCTCATGAGAGAGATGCTTAGAGATGTTCAGAGGGCAGCTCCCAATGATGGAAATGGTGGTGGTCCAATGGTGCAGGCGCCAAGAGTCGACTTCGCCAAGCTGAATAAGGATTATACTAGCCTTGGAGGGAAGCCGTTCCATGGAACGGAGTCGGCTACGGATGTTCAGGATTGGGTGGATAGTTGCGAACGTATCTTCGAGGATTTGGGTATCGAGGATGCGATGAAGAGAAAGTTAGCGTCCCGTCAGCTGCAAGGGCGGGCAATGAATTGGTGGAATGCTATAAAAGCAGCTACTCCCGAAGATCAGATTACTTGGGAGCAGTTTAAGACTCGCTTTAGTGAGAAGTTCATCCCAGCTGCTCAGAAGTCAATGTTGTTTAAGAAATTCTTGGAGCTCAAGCAGAATGGCAGGGCCGTCTCGGAGTATATTGCTGAATTTGACACTTTGTCAAAATATGGGTTGTCTCTTATAGATACTGCCGAGAAAAAGAATGAGAAATTTATAACTGGATTGGATCAGTACTTGGGGGGAAAACTTATTAACCACATCGATGAGACGTTTGAATCGATTGTGGGGAAAGCGTTAAGGTCAGAAAGTCTCTACCCTAAGCCAAAGACTGAGGTTGCATCCGCAGACGAGCCAAAGCCACAAGCTAGTGGTGGAGGCAAAGGAGGTTCCCAGAATAAGAGAAAGCAGAATCAGGCTAAGGATGGCCAGAAGAAAAAGAATAAGCAAGATGTGGAGTGCTTCAGCTGTGGTAAGAAGGGCCATTATGCTAGTAATTGTCGGGCCAAGCCAGCGGATAGGAAGTGCTTCAACTGTGGCCAAATGGGACATCACAAGGACAAGTGTCCACAGCCCCCTAAGGAAAAGCAAATGGTGAAAGCATATGCTCTTAATGCTATTCCTTCTTCGTCGAATGCCCCAACTGCGGCGGAGAAGGGAAAGAATGTCGTCATTCAAGGTATGCTTTCTGTTTATGATGTTCCTGTTAGAGTTTTGTTTGATACCGGAGCTTCCAGTTCTTTCATATCTAGTGACCTGGTAGATAGGTTGGGATTGGAGCCCGAGATTGTCGATAGACCTTTAGTAGTGACGAACCCGATTGGTGGTTCGACTAGTCTTAGCATGATTTGTCGTAATGTGGTTCTATCGAGTCATGGATGCATGTTTGTTTGTGATTGCTTTGTTTTGGGCTTTACTGGCTTTGGCATTATTTTGGGAGTAGATTGGCTCCAAAGATACGGGGTGGTGGTAGACTGTGAGGGCTTGTTGGTGACAGCTAGAGCGGATGATGGGCGGAGGATAGTGTTTGGTGGTCTACCCAGTAAGGGGGTATTGGCTAGTTTTCTAAACTCCCTCGACATTCCGCATAGTGAGTTGTCAGGTTTGCCCGTGGTTGGCCAGTATCCGGATGTTTTCGAAGAAGTGACCGGACTTCCACCACACCGAGAGATTGAGTTTCGTATTGATTTGGTAAAAGATGCCAGACCTATAGTGATGCCACTTCGTCGTATGGCACCAAGGGAGCAGCGAGAGCTCGAGGTGCAAGTCAGCGATCTTTTGAGGAAGGGATTTATCAGAAGGAGTGTTTCTGAATGGGGAGCACCAGTTGTGTTTGCTACCAAGGCGGATGGTTCCCTTCGGTTGTGTGTAGACTATCGCGAATTGAATAAAGTGACGAGGAAGAATAAGTATCCTCTACCGCGGATAGATGATTTGTTTGATCAGTTGAGTGGCGCGAGAGTATTTTCTCAGTTGGATCTCGCGACAGGTTTTCATCAGCTTAGAGTGGGAGCTGAGAGTATAGCTAAAACGGCATTTCGAACGCCGTCTGGGTTTTATGAATGGTTGGTTATGCCATTTGGGCTGACTAATGCCCCGGCATATTTTGTGGACCTTATGAATAGGGTATTCAGAGATCAGCTGAATAAGTCTGTCCTTGTGTTCGTTGATGATATTTTGGTCTATTCGAGGACAGAGGAGGAACACAAGGAACATTTAAGAGTAGCGATGGAAGTGTTGAGAAAACACCAATTGAAAGCAAAGTTTTCTAAGTGTCACTTCTGGAAGAGGGAAGTGAGGTTCTTGGGCCATGTTGTATCAGAGAGTGGTATTGCCGTGGACCCAGCAAAGGTGGCTACGGTACAAGATTGGCCTACGCCCAAGAATGCAACAGATGTAAGAAGTTTCTTGGGATTAGCGGGATATTATCGTAAGTTTATCCAAGGTTTCTCCAAGATAGCAGCACCATTGACCCAGTTGACCAAGAAGAATCAAGCTTTTGTCTGGGATGAGAGGTGCGAGAATGCATTTAAAGGTCTAAAGGACAAGTTGACGAGCGCACCAGTGTTAGTCATTCCTAAGGGGGATGAAGAGATGACGGTATACACGGATGCCTGTGGTACCGGGCTGGGTGCTGTATTGATGCAAGGCGGTAGGGTTGTAGCTTATGCAAGTCGGCAATTGAAACCGCACGAGAGAAGATACCCTACCCATGATTTAGAATTGGCAGCGATCGTGTTCGCGTTAAAGATGTGGAGACACTATCTCTTGGGAGAAAGATTTGAGCTATTTACAGATCATAAGTCGTTAAAGTATCTGTTCTCCCAGAAGGATTTAAACCTCCGTCAGCAGAGATGGTTAGAGTTCTTAGCTTCCTATGATTTTGACATCGCATACACACCAGGAAAGGGCAATGCGGTGGCTGATGCATTGAGTAGAAGACATGCCAGCTTAGGGGCCATGTTCCTTGAATGGAAGCAACTGGAGTTTATCGCGGGGTTTGATTTCAGACCAAAGTACGAATTGGATCCAGAAATGTTAGCAAGTTTGACGATCAGACCCACTTTGATTGAGCGGATCGGCTCTAGTCAGAGGGACGATCCTAACCTATTGGAAATCATCTCCAAGTTAGAGATGGGAATCGATGAGGAGATGAACAAGTATGGGCTTGATCGAGATAGATGGCTTAGAAAGAATGGAAAGCTTGTTGTACCCAATGTCAATGGATTGAGGGATGAAGTGCTTAGAGAATGTCATCACTCAAAGCTGACTATACACCCCGGTGGTAATAAGATGTATAGAGATATGAAGCAGACCTACTGCTGGGAAGGGATGAAAAGAGACGTTGGGAAGTTTATATCCAAGTGCATGAATTGCCAGCTAGTTAAAGCCGAGCAAAAGAAGCCTAGTGGGTTGTTACAGCCCTTAGAAATTCCCGAATGGAAATGGGAGCAAGTCTCGATGGATTTCATCGATGGGTTACCAAGGACTAGATCGGGATATGACAGCATTTGGGTAATTGTAGATCGACTGACTAAAAGTGCAAGGTTTATACCAGTCAAATCGACTAGAACGGCAGCTAAGTTAGCAGAATTGTATATGAAGTGGGTAGTGAGATTTCATGAAGTACCTAAAAGCATTGTGAGCGACCGAGACCCGTTGTTCACTAGTGGGTTTTGGAGGAGCTTACAAGAGGCGCTAGGGTCAGAGTTACATCTCAGTACCGCATATCATCCTCAGACCGACGGTCAGACGGAAAGGGTGAATCGTATTTTGGAAGATCTCTTGAGAGCATGTATATTGGATTTTGGTGGATCATGGGATGACCATTTGCATCTAGTAGAGTTTGCATATAATAATAGCTACCAATCCAGTATCGGTATGGCTCCGTTTGAAGCTTTGTACGGAAGGCCGTGTAACTCACCATCATGTTGGATAGAGACTGGCGAGAAGTTTATGCTTGGACCAGATGTGGTGAGGGAAACTTCAGATAAGATCAAGATCATTCAGCAACGAATGAAGGCAGCCCAAGATAGGCAGAAAAGTTATGCTGATAAGAGGCGAAGAGACTTAAAGTTCTCAGTTGGTGACTTGGTATTTGTCAAGATTTCCCCGTTGAAGAGTGTAATACGATTTGGCAGGAGAGGCAAGTTGGCACCAAGGTTTGTTGGCCCATTCCCTGTTCTTGAACTAGTCGGGAATTTGGCATATAGGATTGACTTACCAGAGAAGATGGCGGGAGTTCATAACGTATTTCATGTTTCCCAACTAAGGAAGTTCGTTCACGACTCAGATATAACTATTCCACCTGATCAGTTAGAGGACTTCGAAGTAGAACCCGAGGCGGTTGGGAACCGCAAGCCGGCCCGTATTGTCGAGTACGACATGAAACAACTTCGAAGGAAGGCGGTGAAGCTAGTCAAGGTACAGTGGAGCGAGGACGAGAGTGATTGTACTTGGGAAACAGAGGAGGACATAAGGAAGAAGTATCCAGAACTCTTTGTCTGGTAAGATTTTGACTTCGATTTAGTTTTTCCGCATGCTAGGATAGACTTGTTTGCTTGTTTAGCATGTTTGATTGTTATATGTGGTTGTTAGGCATGCGGGATCCTTTGTATGTTTTGGGTTAAGTAATTTCGGGGACGAAATTTCTTAAGGGGGGGAGAGTGTAACGACCCGCGTTCTACGCATCATAGGATCGTAGGATATTTATTTCTTTCACATACGAAGTCGTATGGTCATGTAACTTTGGGAGACGACTATTGGGGTCATTTCCCATGTTCATGATTTTTCCCGATTTTTAAATGACCATTTTACCCCTAGTTAGCACTGTTTTGGCCATAACTTTTGACTGGAAAGGAATTTTGACCTGAAACCACTTCCATTGGCTTTGAATGATAGTTTCTCTTTCCGTAGAGTGGTCACATTAGCCAAACGGACTTACCGTTTGGGAGATATGGCTGAAACAAGTTTCAGATGGTGAAAAACAGCTTAGTTGGGCTTAACCGGGTGATTAGCAGCTAGGCCCAAGGGGAATTTCGGGTTTAGGGGTATAGGAGGTCTGATTAGGGTTAGGTTATCACTTTCATTTCAGTTTTGAGCAGCCACAAACCTCCTAGAGATCCTAGTAATGGCTTCCTACATCTAAAACACCCCAAATCACTCTCTAATTGAAGATTAGGCTTAGCAACACCAAATTAAGGAGAAAAAGCACCAAAGCAAGGTTGGAACTGCTGTTAGACATCAGTATTCGCCCCAAATCAGAGGAGTTTCAGTTCTGAGAATTTCATTTGTGGCCAAGGTGAGTGATTTGCATAGTTTTCGCACTAATTACGGTAATTAAGGGTAATTAGTGAAGATTAGCGAATTTATACGTAAATAAATTCTGGAAAAAATCTTAAAATTCTAAAATAATGTTTTAAGGCTCTGTTAGAAATTTGGGTTAATTTCGATGTGTTTTGCTAATCGTATGCTTAAACATGCTTAAGAGGGATTATGGGAAAATGTGAAGTTTTAGTCACTTTTGATCCATTTTGATTCATTTGAATTGTTGTTTGCTGTTTGTGGTTGCTATTACATGTTGCTATGACTCTATGGTATGTTTCATGATTGATTAGAATAGTTAAATTGGTTGAAAACGTCGTCGAATGGCGTAGAAAGCTCGCTGGAAAGTTGCAGAAATGTGCAGGTCCCGAACTGGTTCGGATCGGAGAAAAGGGGTCGGATCGGACTAGGGAACTGACCAAGGGAATCCGAACTGGATGAGGACTTGCCACTGGAAGAAGTTTGGCAGGAAGGAAGGCCATTGCTTAGAGTTGGAGTTGGACAGAAGATCGGATCGGAGCGATGGAGCAGACCGGATCGGAGGAAGAGAACAGGACGGATCGGAGCAGGCAAACAAGTCAAACAGGAAGAATCAGATCGGATGAACTACCTCCGAACCGAACTCAAGCAGAGGCACCCGAACCGAACCGATATCTGAAGGGGGAGAATCACTGAACCGACCCGACCCGGAGGGAGACACCGACCCGACCCGAAGTGGACTACCGACCCGAACCAAACTAGACGAGGACCACCAATTCGAACCGATCAGGAAGGTTACTCCGAACCGAACCGTCCGTGGGCTATTACTACTACGCGACAACTTTTCTGAAGACCCACTCCAATTCAACCAAACCCGAGATGCAAAGGAAGTCCAAATGAGAAGTTAGAGCTTAAGGTTCAGATGGGAATCAACGAGTTCACTTCATGGTTGGGCTTTGCTGCGGGACGCGTGCTAAGGAGTTATCGACGTCTATAGTTTTGGACCACTATGGTAGGAGGTACGAAGGCGGATTCAGGGCCATTATGGCATTGGTAGAACCAAGGGCTATGACCAATGAAGTGGGTCATTGAAATGTTTGGTCATGACTCCAAGTGTTTGGCTTGGTCACAGCAGGGTTTCTACAAGTCGGGATTCGTCGTTGCCTCAGTTTGTCTAGTGTTCCAAAGTGGTAGATGTCGTACGCTTTACGCACCGAGTGAGAGATGTGAGGATGGTTGCTATGGATGATTTGTTGCTATCATTTTGACATGCACACCCCACCCCCGTATTCTTACACTATTTATTATGGCACCTTGGAGTATTGTACGGTATGTGGTACTAACTCTTTGGTTGCAGGTCCAGGTTCAGGTATGGTTTAGTATACCTGTTATTATTCTGTTTTGATGCTTATCGCTCATACCAGGCTTTATGTCTGACCCAGAGTTTTATGTCTCTTCTTATTACTCTGGGTGCTCACACGAGCAGACTAGAGACAGGTTAGCTGGTGATGCACGGGTAGATGATCCGGAGACGAGCAGGAGGCTTCCACGTGATATATGTATTTAGTATTCTCCCTGTGTTGTTGAAGATCACTGCTTGGGCATTGTTGGTGTATCTTCTACTTCAGCTTTCTTTTGTTTAGAGACAGTAAATTTGGAAAATTGTAATAAGCTGTATTTGGATTTCCGCTGCTTTGAGATTTATGTTGGTTTTAGTTATCAGCTTATGCACTGTCTCGCCTGTTTTATGTCAAGTACATTATTATTATATTTTATCCCATGCGCTGTGAGACATTCTACAGGTTCTTTGACTAGTTCATTCCCTTCTTTTCTTTCTTATGACGACCGTCTTGTGCTAGTCGGGCATGTGTACAGCGCACTCTTGGAGGAAATGCAGGCTGGTGCGGGGCGGGCCGTCACACCTTCTATATCAAAATAGAAATTTGGGTAAAATTAATTCATCTACCCACCTTAAAATGTTATTATGTTGAATTTCTCTGCTCAAGTGTTCAGAAATTCCTGTCGTTTGTATTTAGTAAATGCACACAGTAACGCACGTGGTTTTAAAAGGGTAAGGAGTAGCACTCGTAACGATCCATCAATTTCGGCCCTGAAAATCGACATAAATACCTTTATTGTAACTCATGCCGACCTTCCAAACACCGAAAACACTGGATGTTATTAGAAAGAAATTAGAGGGTGAAATAAGAAAGAAAGAAAGATTAGAATAGAAGAAGAAGAAGAAACAATATAACACAAAGTCTCACATCGCAGCGGAACAAAATATAATACAGAAATAACTTTATTGAGAGCTTTAAATAAAACTTACCATATCAGAGTACATCACACACTGGGACAGTTATAATAACATGTTCCCGTATACAACACACAGCGGAATAGTAGCTATATAATATCATACGTCTGGACTCTTCCAGCTCGTCTCTTCATAGCGTTCGATAACCTGCTACTGTACACCTTGGGATAACCCGAGCATTTACAAAACACTGGGTCAGTCTGGTGAACCAGAGTGAGATAAACTCGCACAGTATTAAGGGTATCACACAACCTGATTTTAAAGTTAAAATCTTTCAAAGAAAAGAATAATCGTAAGACCAAATCCACACATAAACACAGATGGTTTTTACCTTACGATGACTCAAAACATTTTTGAAACCAATATCTTGCCTGATATTATAATAATGTCTAAATACAAGTAAATAGAATCTAGTAGAACGCTTGCATCTCACGCTCTACGTATATATTATACAATCAAAACCGCGGGCGCTTATTGGAAATTGGATTCCGACTATGACAAGGTATGGGACCACCTGCCGATCGTGTATCTCTAGAGGCGAATACATTGGGTTCATCAAGAACGTCTTGCAACCCGGCCCTCACATGACCGACCACTCATTTGGCTTGAGTGTATCGAATGTATATCACCAACGGCGGTAGCTAGCCACCGTCTTCCCGACAAGGGACAACATCGAAAAGATTAAAGAAGCAAATAAGATTTTCCCTAGATAGGTGATTATACACCCTAATGGGATCGACCCACATAGCTATGCTACCTGCCCGATTTTTGTCATTTCTCGGTTGGTGAGGTTTGAAGTTTAAATTTCCTTTACAACACCTACCACCATTCGCTTTGAATGCCACATTGTCAGATCCGCCAGATATCACCAATTGACGTCCACAAAAATACTCTAGTTGGGAGCTAACCAACTATAGCACGTTTGAAGAAACCAATGTACGTGATCCTTTAGAAATACTCTGTCAGACATCCGTCCATACAAGTCATCCAGGAACAGGATGAACCGAAGGCATTCTTCTATCGCATCCATATAGGAATCACCCCAAGGATCAGTAGCGAGAAGTCCTTGCAACCCGTAGATTCCAACCACGACAGAACCACAGTTTATCTCTGGTTGCAATCCCAGAGAGTTTTAGCGGTTCCTCCGTTTAATGAAGATCCACGGTCTTCAATGCTCCATCTCGATAATCTTCTGATATCTTCACGTATTTGTTGGTCGGAATGGTTTTCGAATATAAATTCGATCCCGGTCTTCCCATACAACCAATCATATTGGACAGATTTGATAGTCGGTGATTTAACTATCAAAATAAACAGTGTTTCAATCATGACAACCCAATGAGTTCACTGGTTCGGTACTCAGCACCACTTGGCCTTTTAATTAAAACAAAAGTATATTTAACTCTTAAATCTTTCGATATTTTAAATATCGTTTTGACGCTTTCTTATTTAACATAAGATTTTCTTTAACAAATTCTCTTTTTAATACATAGGAAAATCGTATTCAATTTCTATTTTCACTTGGAAATCAATTCACTTATTACTCGAAAACAACGTTACAAAATATCTTTCAATTCAATACTTGAGAACAATATCCAATGCTTATTTATAAAATAAACCTATTTCAATACTCAGCTTTACATTTCCTTTTAGCCTCGTGAATATCGTTATAATTTACGCAATCCTCTTTCATTTCCATTTTACCTTGGAATCCTTATTTTATATATTTCCAAATTTCTACCAAAATGTTGCGTCATTATTTCTCTAATGAAATCATAAATTTTACTAACCTCTTTTACCATTACAACTTATATCATCTTCAGATAATCCTGAAGTCGTTCAAGTTGGGGTATTTTAATTACCTCTCAGACCTTGATCAACAACGTTCATATCTTCATAATATACTAATTTAGAAATCAATCCAATTAAATAGTCGATTTAGTTACTCAAAACACGATTGTCTTATTAACCGATTCCAATTCGTTTTCCCTTTAAATTAATTAAAAATATAATTAATTAAATAATTCCATTGAATTGTTCCTCAATTACACAATTATCCAAATTTAACCGTTACGTTGAATTCCTTATTCTCACCTTTACAAATCTGATTAACATCAGTTTTGACTTTATAAAAATCAGTTTACAATTAATTATAAACATAAATATTTATTTCCTTTTAAATAAGTTTTTATTTAAAATATATATTTCAAATCTGTCTTTAGTTTTAAAATAAATTTTATAACTTTATCTCTATCGACTCACCTGACGGTGAATCAATATAAATAAAACAATTTACTTTTAGGCCATTTACTGCCGATTACTCAACCATTCTTCCCATTGGTTAAAACACAACACAGGTTGGTTTTCAAACCAATGATCAACAATCAAATCCATCACATCAAATAGAACAATTCATATGATGATATGAAATAAATAATATTTTTGAGGAATCCGGTTGGATCCCTCCAACCAGTCCTTCCCTGTATACAAACGGTTACCTTCAAACAGTTCAAACCAAACAGATCAAACAATTCAAACAAATAAACGTGACCAATAAGGTACATTTATTGGAACAAATCGTTAAAATAACAATCTGGTATTTCACTGAAATTAAACGATGGTTTAATTTCATCAGTTAAATAAATAAATAGAAATAAACTAGCGAACAGTCAACCATAGCAAACAGAGCACACAGAATAAAAATAACCAATTTATATAAAATATAAATGGGAAAAATATACTGAGTGAGTTTAACTCACCTTGACCTGATTTATCGTTGAAACGGTTCATTTCAGTTAAATTAAACAAGCGTTTAATTTAACTGAAAAATACAGTTAACTCCAAATGCATCCAGTTATGTTCCATAACTTAGTGCTCGTCAGTGCAATTCCCATGACGCCATGTTTGTTCCATTCTGAAAGGATATAATCATGTTATTAATACTTTAATATAAATGGTTTCAATTAAACTATTTAATTACTAACTACTTTAATTATAATTTGACTTCCTAATTACTTTATTAACAAATTTATTTTTGACACGAACTCTTAATTTAAAACCGTCAACTTAAGTTTTAAACAGTAACAGGCGCAAGATTACTTCTATTTACACTATACAAGCCCATCAGTTCTTTTATTAAGGACTAGTACCACCTATTGTACGCTGAAGTGGTTACCAGGCCAGATCCAATTCTTATTCAAGTTTAGTCTAAACTTAATAAACTAGTCTATGTTTTTAATTGAATTACCCGGCCACTATGATTACATTGGTTTAAGATGAAAATAGGTCGCGTTCTCTTCCTTCTGCTCCCTGATATTGCTGCTCCTTTTCGTTTTCGTTGGCTTTCGTAGCCCTGATTACAACACATAAATATTAACATTAATATTAATTCATGATTTAGCCAAAGCCTTAATTATAATATAATTTAGTTTTACTTCATAGTTCATAAATGGACCGATACTTCTGTTTCTAACGCTGCTTCATGGTCCAGGCTCCATCGCATATTCGCATATACTCCATCACTCCTCTGATTACACCGTCTCCTACCTAGCTATTAGTTTCTTCCTTCTTCACGCTGTTGAGTCCATCCCGCTTTTTCGCTTCGAACATCAACCCGCCAACCACTTCCCGCTTTCCATGCATTTTGCTCATGTGAAACCATTATACCCGACCTTCCTGTTCACCCGTACGGCCTGCGACCTCCACCTTAACCCGCTAATGCTTGCCTCAACCCAAACTCCACCGTTGTTCACATGGTACCTCCCCTGCCGAACCACTTTATGTATTTCGAAACTCTCATCAATTTATTTATTTATTCATTCTTTTACAAGAGGAGTAATCGAAACAGAAGAGGAATGATGGCCGTTGTTTTGAGTTGTTTCATGTTTGTTAAAACAAATGAAAAAGGTGGTTCCTATTTATAGCAATGAACAGTGAAGATAAGAAGCATGTTCCATCATAACATGTGCAGACGTCCCTATTTGATGCTTTGGGTGATTTACTATATTTTAATTTATAGTTGGTATCAGAGCTTAGGTTGAGCGAATACCTAGGCTTTGGTGGAATGTGCTCATTAGAGGTAGGGTCAGCAGTGCCTTAGAATGAGTTGAGTGTATATGTACGAGAGAGCGTATTTGTTAACTGATATAAAAAAATCTAGATTAGGCAAGTATAACTAAAAATAGGCACAACAATAGTGTAATTAGGCCACGTTCATATTCCCAGACCCTTTACTATTCATGTGAACTAAGCATGATTAGACTTATCAAAATGAAAATTAGGCATGATTTAGGCTTAGTGATTAAACGAGTTAGGCATGTTAGTAGTTACTGTTCATCTTCTCTCTTTATACCTACTGTGTTTCCAAAGGCCCTCCTCTCCAGTAGTTTCGCTCCTACTTCCCTTCTCATACCTCTCCACTTCAAACGTTGTCAGAGCTTAAGGGTATCAAATAAACAACCCTATATTTTTAATATTCCTAAACAATCCATATTGCCCTCCTCTCCAGTAGTTTCGCTCCTACTTCCCTTCTATTTTAATAACTGTAACGAACCGGGATTTTCTACCCTGAAAATCGACATTTAAACCTATGTCGACCATTCAAGAATCGAACATACCAGATCATTAATAGGAAGAAATTAGAGGATGAGAAATAGAAAGAAAGAAATATTATAATAGAAGAACAAGAATACACAACATTAGAGAAAAACATGAACCTCACAGCGGACCGAATAAAATATAATATATCATATACTTTTGTAATACAAAATTTCTGTATACAGGTACATTCAGAATCAGAGTTCAACACTTACAATACAGTGGAAAATAACACTAGATAACTAATGCCGAAGCCTCCTGCTCCAAGCTCTTCCAATGGTATCTGTAAATACCTGAACTACTTGACTGCCCGTACAAATTTGGGCACCCAAGAGTTTAGGGAAAACAAAACAAAATAAACTCTGGGTCAGTCATGGGACTGGTGTGAGTAAACTCAAATCATTTGGTTTAACTTTTCAAAATCCTTTTCAAAAGAAAAGATAATCGTAAGACCGATCCACACATAAACACGGATGGTTTTTACCTTACGATAACCTAAAACAGTTTTGGAAATTAATACTTTTTCTGATATTATAATAATGTCTAATCACAAGTAAATAAAATCTAACTGAACGCTTGCATCTCACGTTCCACATATATAGTATACAAACAAAACCGTGGGCGCTTATTGGAGATTGGATTCCGACTATGACAAGGTATGGGACCATCTGCCGATAGTGTATCTCTAGAGGAAAATACACTGGGTTGCAACCCGGCCCACACATGACTGACCACTCATTTCTCTTGAGTGTTTCGAATGTATATCACCAACGGTTAGGATCAGCAACCGTTTCCCGAAAGGGACAGCAAGGATAGATTTAAGAATAAAAATGGAATTTCTCTAGATAGGTGATACTACACCCTAATGGGAGCGACCCACATAGCCATGCTGCCTGCCCGATTTTTGTCATCTCCTGGTTGATGAGGCAGGAGGCTACGCTTACTTACCATTCCTTGATAACACAATCACCTTGAATGCCACACTATCAGATCCGTTAATCATTAATTGGTTTACACAAATATTCTGGATGTTATGCTAAGGGAATAAATCTGTTGCAACCATATATATTTGTACAGACCAACCCATTCGATCATTGGAAATATTCTGTCAGACATTCGTCCATATATGTTCGTTCTGGGACTGAACGAAACCGAAGGCACTATTTCTAGTAATAGAAAAAGCCCTTGCACTTTACTCCGTCTTCGATTATCTTCATATAATCTGATTCGCAACGCTTCTGCCAATATGGAGTGGTTCTCGGATACCAACTGGTCTCTCCATATTGACAACGATGGTCAAAAACTTCGATAGTCGGTGATTTAACTATCGAAGAAAAGCAAATGTTTCGATAGTCGATGATTTAACTATCGAAGAAAACAAGTGTTCATCCAAATATCAAACAAATCCCTGAGCCCTTAATTAATATTTCATTAATTAAATCACTTCTCCATTTCTTTATCAATATTTGTTAACCAAATGTTTCCAATAAGCCTATTGGCCTTATACATTATTTGGAAAACATTTTCATATATCGCCTTCTTTTATTTTCCAGTACTTAGAAAATATCCTTTATTTATAATTGGAAAACATTCCAATTACTTGTCTCTTTCATGCCATTTTTTTTCTTTTGACTTAGGAAATATTTATATTTATATTTCCAAAACTCCACTTATTTGGGTAAAGCGAATGTTATGTAAAACATCGTTACAACAACCCAAAATACTTCATTCAACTGAATCTCTTTAAACATTGATCTTCGAGACTGAGTCTTGCCATTTATCAGCTAATAATAATAATCAATCAAGTTGGGGTATAATTACCTCTCAGACCTTGACTGAAAATATTATTAACTTTAAAACAGACCAGACTGCTAACTCGAATAATCAATACCCTATTAAACAAATTTTCCATTTCTAAACCGTATATACATTTCTCTTTCTATTTTACCCGATTTAATTATAGTTTTCCTTTTTTTTTATACTGTTTATTTTTAAGTTCATTTCCTTATCAAATTCTATATATATATCGACACACTGATTTCTAACTACCAAATTTTCTTAAAAATATTCTAACTCCTTAAATTTTCGGAAAAATTCGCCATAACCTCCTTTGTACCGAGAGCATCGGGAAATTTTAAATAGCCTCCTAGGGCCCTCTCCAATCAAAAGAAAAAGGAAAAGCCAAGCGGCTAGCCGATATGGCGCATAAAACCTCATATGGAATTTAAACATGTACCTTATTGTCGAGCACATGAATTATAATCTTCATACACTTCATTCTAAACCTGCTTAACCTGTATACGTCTATTTCTAATTTATTTCAACTCAATCTAGTCATTTTTATGCAGTTTGCCAATTTAGTCTTTAATTAGCTAATTTGCCCATTTCACTTTATATATGAACATATCACGTCCAAATACAATTTTACTTGCTTTATACACCAATTGAATTTCATTTTCAATTTTCATATTCGATTTTGAAAATAAATTCACAAATCCCATTTACTTGTCGAACGCCCAATTTCGATTCAAAACTCGATTAACTAATGATCCTTCTACTTAGTTAATCCTATTCAAAAATCAAAAATATGATTTTTGTTTCAAAAATCATTTCACTTACTTTACTGGAGTTCATATTTATTTTATATCTCCAGTCTGGATTTTTCTAATGGCCATTCGGATTTTATTTCCTTAAAAAACCTTATATTTATATATAAAAACCATTATGGTTTTATAATGGTTTCTGGCGCTATTTTTCTAAAAAATTTGATTTTGACATAACTCAAAATCTATACGACGAAAATTAGATTTTTCTCTTCCATTAGAAAACTATTATCGAATCGGTCCTGACGGTTCTTGTTTCAAAGAATTCCGACTTAAATTGAGTTATGTATACTCAATTGAAGTTCGAAACACCAATTTAAGAACTGTCGCGCTGCGACGAGTTCGTTTTAATTATAATTAATATATATAACGTTTAAACTTCGTTTATATTAAATTCTAACTCCATTCTAACCTATTTTAAATCCAATTTTCAAATCCAACTTAGTATTTCCGATTATCTCTAAATCGTCTATTTTCATTACTTAGTTATCTATTCACTTTTTAAATTCCACATTTGAATATGAACTTCTACATTATCAAATGGTAATCCATTTTACTCGATATCATTATAAATCTAACTTCCTTGTATATATATCAAAATAAGTTTTCCATTTCAACATTTGAAATCCAATTCCTTTTATATTCTGAATTCCAGAATAAAAACCATCATTCCCTTTTTCCGAAATGATTTCAAATTTTATTTTAAATTCATATTTGAATTTAAAACGATAAATTATATCTTGAAAATTAATTCACTACATTTATAAACATAGTTTATAAATTTACTTGTTTTCTAAAATCAAACAAGTTCCATTCCAAATCTATTTAAAACCAAATTCTTATTTTGGAATCATCTACTTATTTTAACTTATATATAATCATGGAATTAATATTAAATTTAACTTCTATTTAATACATCCTAATATTTATCCTAGAAATATTTTGTTTAAATGAATTCGAACTAATCGAATTCAATTCATAAACCCATACGGTTTTATTTTCAGTTCAATTTATATTCTGAACATCAGAATAAATCTCATCGTTTACTTCTTTAAATGATTCCACGTTTCTATTTTTAAATTCATATTTGAATTTAAATATTCAAATCATCAAATGATAATTTTTCCACTTCATTTATAAACACAGTTTAGAAATTGATTTCAATTCCCTGATTATCCAATGAAAATCATTCCATTTTATTTATAAACACCGTTTATAAATTTTCTTCAATTTCTCGTAATATTTAATTTATAAACATCATTTATAAATTTCTATACTTGTTTTATTTATTCAAAACAAGTAAATATTTCTGGTCCATTCGAAATTCAAATTCTATTTTTAGAAAAATAGAATTCCCTTTTAAATCTCAACATATCCTTTTTACAATATTTTTATAAATCAACATTCAGGCCCAGTGATATTTCAACACCCAAGCAACCAATTATAAATGACAGGTTTCAAACACATCATATATGATAATAATGTGAAACAAACAAATAATAATAATATTTTTGAGGAATCCAGTTGGATTCCTCCAACCTGTTTTTCCTGCATCCAAATATGTTAGTCAACATAAATAATACCCATCCTGCTTCGAGGCAGGACATCGCGGTATGAAGGTCATTCACTGTCATAGCGTGGGCGCATAGGGTAATCATCCGCTAATGAAACGGCGGGAATCCAACCAATCACCCAATATATATATATATATATATATATATATATATATATATATATATATAATAGTCAACCCTAAATAACTAATATATTTAAAACAATCAGAAAGTATCCAAACAAGCAACAGGCAATTATTTCTAACGAATAAAAATAATTCTAAATAAGGTGAGTGAGATTTACTCACCAGGATTTGTATTTGGCGAATCTCCCGTTTAATTCCGTATTTCACGACGCATCCATTCGACTTGTCTCAACGAAATTTATAAACCACCTATAATCATTTAATTTTATAAAAATTGGTCAAACTATTACTTATTCATTTTATTCTTATTATACACTATATAATCTAAACATTATTAACTAATATATTTAATTACGAAAATTTTGTTACCTTAATTCCCTTTTGAATATCTAGTTAACCACTCTTATAGTTCAATGCCATTACTGAACTTCTTCCATTTGTACAACTTCCGAACTAAAATCATAGATCCCCTCATCAGTAAATTTGAGCTCTACACAAACGCATAAGCAAGTTCAAACTCCACTCACCAAAATACCAGCTTGTCGTTACCTCAAATCACAGCGTTCCTTCAGCAATTAGCACACCTCGAAGTCAGAATCCCTCTCTCCTGCGAGCCTTAACAGCAGCGCCAACGTTAGTTGTGACTTCCAGACCCGATACTTGGATCTGCCCTAACCGCGAACCATCGTGAACGGTTTCCCCAAACCAGCGACAGGAAACATCGCACCCATTAACGCGCAAGCTACAAGTGATCGATACTTCTTTGTTTTGAATCCCTTCAACCCCAGTACCAACATCGCGTTCCCAGAACCATTTGTATCCCCTCAAAAGTACGGCTTCTCAAATCCGTCGCACCAACCGGTTTGCCCTAGCTTCGCCTGAGGGACTCGTTGAACCCCCCAGACAACGATCGCGAGCTCTAACATCAACGTCAGCTTTTGGAGCTCTGAAATTTCCAATTGCGAGACTTGATTTTACTTGCTTCTTTGATTTTTCTTTGAAGCTGTAAATTTCGATTTGAGGAATGGCAACTGACTTTGATTTTGCGAGAAGGAGATAGTTAATTTGATTTCTAAAAAGACAGTGGCTTCCTTACCGAAGCTACGATTTGCAAATGAAGGAGAATGGAGAGGAGGTTGTCGCGATTTATAGGAGAGATGCTTCCTGGTTAAGGAAACAAAGGTAGGTTTTTACTGGTGAATGTTTATCCGAGGTAGGTTTTTAAAAGGTACAGCGTTTATTAGAGTAGGCATTAACTGGTTCGGTTTTAAATTAAAAATACCCTGTGATCTCGGACTCCTTTCTGAACACAACAACCAACATTTTTAGGGTTAACCCACTATTCTAAACACGCTAGGACCAGTTCCAAACCCCTATTTGATCATCTGAGATGATATAAATTTAAATCTATATAAATTAAATTCAAAACAATAAATTCCCTTGATAATAAATTAATATTATCGTTTTATTCGAATAGAATTTTATTGATCATCTCTAAATCGTCTCGATTCAGTATTGAATTTTGAATTCAATTATTTATATATTACAATAATTCGATTTATTCTAAATTAAAATGTATCTCGATATTAAATCGATAACTCAATATAAAATTATATTTATATTCTCAATTCAATATTTAAAACCATTTTAAATATTTAAAATAATTTGTTCGAAAATCCGGGTTGTTACATTCTTTCCCCCTTAAAAGAATTTTGTAACGACCCAACTTTTGAACACATCTCAAGTTGTGCCATTAATGAGAAATGAGAATGGATAGAAGATAAAACACAGAAACATCAGAATCTCACAGCGGAATTTTCACAAAAGATAATACTTTATAATATTACACAGCGGAATATATAACATCAGAGCATCATATGTCTAGTGATACAACCCATTCATAGTACATCAGTAATTATACATATCACAGATGATCAACTGACATACTTAATTATACAGTAGATAGATGGGCCAGCACACAAATAATCTTCATTCCAGCTTCAAAAGTTTCATCAAATCCTGATTCACTTGTCTATTCATAACAAGCATTATGAATACCCAAGAGTTTAAGGGAAAACATAGAAAATAAACTCCAGGTCAGTCTGGGGACTGGTATGAGTAAACAGTTTAAAACAGTTTAAAGAAAATATCTCATTAGACCACGCCGTAAATACGGAACGGGTTTTTCCCTTATGAGATCAAAACGCTTTGTATACTTGAAAACAGATATTATCATAGTGTCTAGGTGTTTTCACAAATAATTTAGAATCTAGAAGAATGTTGGCATCTCACATTCTCCTGTATAGTATACAAATAAAAACCACTTGGCTCTTAGGGAAATTGGATTTCCAACTATGACAAGGTATGGGACCACCTTCAGATGATGTATCTCTAGAGGCAAATACATCTGGGTTCAACAAGAACGTCTTGCAACCCGGCCCTCACATGACCAACCACTCATTTCTCTTGAGTGTATCGAATGTATATCACTGATGGTTGTACACGGCAACCATCCCCGAATGGGCAGAATCGATAGATTTAGAAACAAAAGGAATTTCTCTAGATAGGTAATACTACACTCTAATGGGAGCCACCCACATAGCCATGCCGCCTGCCCAATTTTTGTCATTTTCTGGGTGTGAAGCTTGAGGCTAGGCTTACGTTTCATCACCACTGGTTCATTTCCTTTGAATGCCACATCGTCCTACCCATTAGAAATACTCATTCGATTTCCCAAATATATCACGGGCAATAAAGCTTAGAGAAACGAATTCCTCCGCCAACAACGTAATATACTTACGCAAATTCGATGTGTAGAATCTAACTGATATATGTTGTCAGACACTCGTCCATTCAGGTTTGTTCTGGGACTGAACAGACAAAAGATAATCTTCTTGCACACCATCGTCTTCTTGTTTGAACATCTCTGATGCGCGGCGTCTGATCAAGTCAAAGTGGAATGTACATCCGGACTCTTTGAAATGATTACGAGCATTTTCTTTCAAATTATTAATCTAACACGATTAAAATCAATTACATGTACAGTCAAGTCAAACAGTATTCAATCGTCTTGCTTATATTTAGCATTTTGCTCATATCTTAGAATCGGACAATTTTCATGTGCGCACTGCACGGGTTTTATTTCTATCTTGTCCGTCATTTCTGAAAATGAATCCTTATATTTATTCTTTCAGAAATTTATCTTTCCTCGACTACCTTTATTTTTGATCCTTCACAAATGAATTAAGTTTATAATTTTATTTCTCATTTGCAGCTTTTATACTGAATATTTTTGTGTCAAATTCTCTTTTGTTTCCTTGACTAAATTTGCTCCTTCCTTTCCATAATTTAAACAAATTTCCTCTTTTTAAATTATCAATCTATAAAAATACCGTCCCTGTTTATATCAATTCACACAGTACGATATTATCCGTTATGTTGTGACAGTAATTTTTGACTTACAGATTTGAACTTGGCAAATTTCAGTGTAAATAACATACTCTTATTTTATTCACTTTAAACCAAATATCAAATTTAAATTATGATTTATAATTAACCTTCACACTTTGTATTTATCAAATTTCACTTTCGATCCCTTTTTACTTGATTTACTTCTTCTCCCCCCTTTCTTATATATCAATAAAATCTCCCTTTTTATTATTAATCCAACATGATTAAAATATCAATTACAGTTATTATCCAGTACAGAACTGTCCATGATCAGTTCCTTGTATCCGAATGTTAAAGATACAGTTTAGACTGACAAATCTAACGTATGTGTTACATACGATTTCTTGGTTAAAATATAAGTATTCCCTTAGAAAATAAATTCAAACTAAAATTTATAATTGAATAAAACTACCGTTCCACTGCTGATTCCTTGACGTTTGTCAAAACATCGTCCGATCCTTCACACTTGATCGACTCGCTTTCGTTGACTTTATAGTTTTAAATAATTCATTAGAAAACTAATTCTAATTCTCCCTTCCAATTAAATTTAATTTAATTTAAAATTACAGTTCCAGTAATTTAAATTTCAATACTTGACGAAAAATAGCATTTCCCTAATTCACTTCTTTCCTTTCTCTATTTAAATAAAATTCAATTTTATTTATTTATTTTCCCATTTATTTAAACCCTTATTTTTATTATAAAAAAAACTAATTTAAATTTTAATCCATTTTTAAAATCATTGTTTCAAGCTAAAATGGCAAAGTCCTTATTTGACAAAGTACCACTTCTGAAAACCCGTGCTGTGCACACGCAAAACTGAGCCCAGATCCCATGCTTTTGGCCAAGTACCAAGTACCTCGTACTTTGCCAAGTACCACTTTGATAACCCCGCTATTTCCCTTGCCCGACCACTCAAAAACGCAAGCGCACCCCGTTGCCAAGCCCCCCTGGTACTTTGCTAAAGTACCACATTCCTTCTTTCTTCCTCCCCCCCCCCCACCCAGGCCTGTGCACGTGCACACGTGTGGACGCCACTGTCCTCCCCCACTAACCACTCAGCCACGTCGCCCACCACTCCCTGACCATCAGGCACCACTTCGACCATCCCTTCTCCGTCCATTTTGATTCTCACCGTAACACCACTTTTTGACAAAAGAAATGTCATCCAGGAAAAGCCCACGCCAGCGCCTCGGCCGTTCACTGATCGTCGTCCGCTTACAGCCCTGACACCACGACCCACTGATGCCTCGAAACCCCCAGGACCGCACCCCTACATCCCCACCATCGTCGAGCAATCCTGACGCAAGAAATCGAACCTAACAACCAGCCTTTTACCCTATTTTCTCCGATTTCACAAAACCCATACATTTGAAAAATTATTTCGCATTTTTCCCCGATCCCTTGAACCCAGATGAAGCTTCAGCATCACCCATCCGATCTCCAGTGATTTAGATGATCGGGATTTCCCAAAACCCCCAATTTTGATCATCTTTGAATTTCTCATGATTTAGAAAATTAAAAATCTTGATTTCTATTTTAAAAATCACCATTTGTTTACCTTGTTATGATTATAAAATCAAAACATGTTTTTATTCAGTTTGAAAATCCATTTAGAAAATGAATTACAGAGAGCATCCTGTGTTTATTTTAAAACAGCAGTAATGGTTTTTCTTTTGTTAATGCTGGTTTAATTTGAATCCTTTATGACTAGGTACACGTATGTCACCTCCTTACAAATCACTTGACCTTAGCCTATTGATCTAACTATTTTTGTTAAGTTTTACACCACTTAACAGATCAGGAATTTAAACAGCAATGGTAATTTTCAAAGCATATGATGTTTGAGGTTTCATGAACAAATCAAATAATTCCTACTCCATGTTAAACAAGTAAACATCCAAACATGTTATTCAAACCAGAGATATAAAGAAGCTAAGCCAAATCATGTTTCAAACACACAAACTGCAGGTATTCAAACAAGAAGAGAACGGCAGGTTTACTCACAGTTCAACACCTAAAACTACAGTGGTTAAGAACAGAAAATAAAGTGTAAGTTTACGCACTTTTATATGCTCCAAAAACTCTTGCTTTCTCTTTTGCTAAGACCCTTGAACTTGCTGTGTTTGTGTGTGTACAATGTGTGCAGGGGTAGTTCTTATATAGGGGTGAGAAAATGAATAAAATACAAGTGCAATAAATGCTGATGTGAAAATAGTAAATAGCTTTTCAACTTGACAAATGCAAGACCATACAAACAACTATTTTCTCTCTCAAAATCTATGCAAACTATCCAATATTCACATGGCAATCTCAGCCTATATTCTACCTAAAAAAACCCCTATATCTTGTATAAAATCTCCCCATTGGTTTGCTATGAACATCATATTAATTGTTCTTTGCACAACCAATCTTTTCTACAATCTTTTCCTTTGATTCAAACAAGATTTCGAGATCATGTATGTACTAAAAATGTTCAGTATTAAATGAGTTTTCAAATCATACTTTCACATGTCAAAACTTGATTTTACAAGACCTTCTTTTATATGCAAACTTGCCTTGCAAGTGTGAGCAAAATCTGAAATTATTGTACATGTAAATCTTATGTTGTGAGATGATAATACATAAGAAAATACTCAGAACTATTTATGATTTGAACTCAACTATTGTAGATAACATGATGATGCATAGGTATGATTTTATAAATCTCTTGATGTGTATTCTCATTTGACAATTTGGCCAAAGTTTTGAAAAATGAAACATGAATGGTACTTTCAGAAATTCATTTGAAAAGAAATGAAACGATTTGCAAAACTGAAAATACATCATCTACAATGATCTTACCATGTGTCTAGAATCCTTCCTAAAGCCCTACTTGCTAGCACATATAAGGTGTAGATGATTCATGGTTTAGGTCATGAAGTGAAAAGGGAATTTGACAATTCATGTTCTCTTGTTTTAATGCATATAGAAATGAGACTTTACTTGCTGTCCAATCCATAGTGTAGGTGATGAGATCATGAGTTTTGAAGGGATTAGACAATGCATGGTTTTTGATTTTCAAACATATAAAAATTAAATATTCCCTTTGCATTGGTTTTGATAAACATGTCATAGGCAAAGTCTTTTTAAGGTTTACAGGCAAAAGTTTACTAAAACAATGTTTTAAAGTTTTTGAAAACATGAACCAAATATTTGCAAAGTCATAGCATTTAAAAATTGCTATGCAAAATGTTATTTAACATATATTTGAAAACATAACTTTAAACAGCACTTATTAAAATATGCTATCATATATATATATATATACAAAAGAGAAAATTGCAATTTTTTAGTCTTGACATGTTTTAACATTTCAAAGTCTTTATTTAAAATTCATATTTGTAAATATACACTCGAGATAAATTAGTGATTGTGTCAGTGATCCGTGTAAATACTGGGTCATTACATTCTACCCCCCTTATAAAAATTTCGTCCCCGAAATTTGTAGGTAGAAGATTAGAGTTATCGACTTATATATATAAACACATATCAATAAATAGAACACACAACAACAAATTCCTATTCAAAAGACCTGACCAAAATTCCCTTCTCAACTCGTCAGTCCATTTACTTGACTCCATTAAGTATTATCCAAATTCTTCATTCACTTAATTAGTGATCTCCCTTCCGGGACTCACACATATGATCTTATTTCATAAACCGACCAATCCATCATTCTTGAGTCCATATCTAATAAACCCACAAGCCCAGTCTTAATTCCAGGAAATCCAAATTTTAACTAACTTGATTTCCGGTATCAATATGAATGGATATTATCCTAATTTAATCTAACCATATTAAATTTTCTCGTGACTGGCCCTAGTTAATTAACTCCTTTTATCTAAAAAAGTAAAGTACCTTCTGGAGTTCCTTCTATCTTCACACTCTCAGAAGTTGATGACTTATCCATCAAAGCGTAGACCTTTGGTTGTTGTGTCTTTTTCAGTGGACAGTCTCCAACCAAGTGCCCAGGCTGATGACAGTTATAGCATGAAAACTTATGTGGAATAACATCATTTGTACCCTTCGGTTGTTGTTGCTCTGGCTACTGAGTCTGCTGTGGCTTTTCTGCTGCTCGCTTGGTGCAGAACTTGGCAATATGTCCTTTCTCCAAACAGTTTGTGGCATATGGTATCCTTGAATCGTTCTTTGGCCTTTTCTTCCATCTTAGGTACTCATTTGTTGTAGTTGTTCCAGTTCAGGTTGAATTTCCTTTTGTTTGGATTCTCACCACTAGATCCTCATGTATTTGCTTCTTTTGCCACTGGCTTCTTACCCTCCAGTGCCTCATAGCGAACTGCCATATCCACTAGATCAACGAATTGAATCTTGAGATGTCCAATCATTCGAACTTGCAGGCTATCCTTCAATCCCGCGATGAACATTTCATTCTTCTTAAGCGGAGTGTTGATCAGTTCTGGCCCGAAACAAGAAAGCGAGTTGAATTTGTTCTCATATTCATATACTTTCATGTTCCCTTGCTTCAGATCAATGAACTCTCAATATGTCCTTGTCTTTGCAGCAGCAGGTAGAAACTGTGCTTCGAAAGCTTCTTTGAATTTTTCCCAAGTAAAATCTTCCTCAGGAACATTTGTAGTTTGAGCGTCCCACCAGATCGCAGCAGTTCCTTGAAGTTGCCATGATGCCAAAAGACGCTTCTGATCGTCATTCAACTTCAACCCTTTGAAAATCCTTTCACAAGACCTCATCCAAGCTTGCACTTCAGTAAACGACTCAGTTCCTTTGAAAACTTTTCCTCCCAGAGTCGTATACTCCTTACAAATAGCTGCAAAGCTCTTATCCTGTTGAACTGGTGCAACTTCCTCTATTGTTTCTCCTTGGTCTTGGGATCCAGCAGTACGACCAGTAACAGTGGAAGATCCTCGAGCTCGACCTCTTCGTCCACGTCCACTCATTTTGACCACCTGAATATAATAGGTTGTCAATCGAGTCTTGATGAGGTATAAGTAGCCCAGGTATATCATCCAAGTTGTTTTAAATTCATTTCAAATTTTATATTAAAATATGCTCTCTCACACTCACCCAAAGCCTAGGTAATCAAGAACCTAAGCTCTGATACCAACTGTAACGACCCAACTTTAGAACACATCTCAAGTTGTGCCATTAATGAAAAATGAGAATGGATAGAAGATAAAACACAGAAACATCTGAATTTCACAGAGGAATTTTCACAAAAGATAATACTTTATAATATTACACAGCAGAATATATTACATCAGAGCATCATATGTCTAGTGATACAACCCATTCATAGTACATCAGTAATTGTACATATCATAGATGATCAACTGACAGACTTAATTATACAGTAGATAGATGGACCAGCACACAAATAATCTTCATTCCAGCTTCACTAGTTTCATCAAATCCTGATTCACTTGTCTATTCATAACAAGTGTTATGAATACCCAAGAGTTTAAGGGAAAACATAGAAAATAAACTCCGGGTCAGTCTGGGGACTGGTATGAGTAAACAGTTTAAAACAGTTCAAAGAAAATATCTCATAAGACCACGCCGTAAATACGGAACGGTTTTTTCCCTTATGAGATCAAAACGCTTTGTATACTTGAAAACAGATATTATCATAGTGTCTAGGTGTTTTCACAAATAACTTAGAATCTAGAAGAATGCTTGCATCTCACATTCTCCTGTATAGCATACAAATAAAAACCGCTTGGCTCTTAGTGAAATTGGATTTCCAACTATGACAAGGTATAGGACCACCTTCCGATGATGTATCTCTAGAGGCAAATACATCTGGGTTCAACAAGAACGTCTTGCAACTCGGCCCTCACATGACCGACCACTCATTTCTCTTGAGTGTATCGAATGTATATCACCGATGGTTGTGCTTGGCAACCATCCCCGAATGGGCAGAATCGATAGATTTAGAAACAAAAGGAATTTCTCTAGATAGGTGATACTACACCCTAATGGGAGCGACCCACATAGCCATGCCACCTGCCCGATTTTTGTCACTTCCTGGGTGTGAGGCTTGAGGCTAGGCTTACGTTTCATCACCACTGGTTCATTTCCTTTGAATGCCACATCGTCTTACCCGTTAGAAATACTCATTCGATTTCCCAAATATATCACGGGCAATAAAGCTAAGAGAAACGAATTCCTCCGCGACCAACGTAATATACTTAAATAAATTCGATGTGTAGAATCTAACTGATATACGCTGTCAGACACTCGTCCATTCAGGTTTGTTCTGGGACTGAACAGAACAAAGATAATCTTCTTACACACCGTCGTCTTCTTGTTTGAACATCTCTGACGCGTGGCGTCTGATCAGATCAAAGTGGAATGTACATCCGGACTCTTTGAAATGATTACGAGCATTTTCTTTCAAATTATTAATCTAACACGATAAAAATCAATTACATGTACAGCCAAGTCAAACCGTATTCGATCATCTTGCTTATATTTAGCATTTTGCTCATATCTTAGAATCGGACAATTTTAGTGTGCGCACTGCACGGGTTTTATTTCTATCTTGTCCGTCATTTCTGAAAATGAATCCTTATATTTATTCTTTCAGAAATTTATCTTTCCTCGACTACCTTTATTTCTGATCCTTTACAAATGAATTAAATTTATAATTTTATTTCTCATTTGCAGCTTTTATACTGTATATTTTTGTGTCAAATTCCCTTTCGTTTCCTTGACTAAATCTGCTCCTTCCTTTCTATAATTTAAACAAACTTCCTCTTTTTAAATTATCAATCTATAAAAATACCGTCCCTGTTTATATCAATTCACACAGTACGATATTATCCATTATGTTGTGACAGTAATTTTTGACTTACAGATTTGAAATTATCAAATTTCAGTGTAAATAACATACTCTTATTTTATTCACTTTAAACCAAATATCAAATTTAAATTATGATTTATAATTAACCTTCACACTTTGTATTTGTCAAATTTCACTTCCGATCCCTTTTTACTTGATTTACTTCTTCTCCCCCCTTTCTTATATATCAATAAAATCTCTCTTTTTAATGTTAATCCAACATGATTAAAATATCATTTACAGTTATTATCCAGTACAGAACTGTCCGTGATCAGTTCCTTGTATCCGGATGTTAAAGATACAGTTTAGACTGACAAATCTAACATATGTGTTACATACGATTTCTTGGTTAAAATATAAGTATTCCCTTAGAAAATAAATTCAAACTAAAATTTATAATTGAATGAAACTACCGTTCCTCTGCTGATTCCTTGACGTCTGTAAAAACATCGTCCGATCCTTCGCACTTGATCGACTCGCTTTCATTGACTTAATAGCTTTAAATAATTCATTAGAAAACTAATTCTAATTCTCCCTTCCAATTAAATTTAATTTAATTTAAAATTACATTTCCAATAATTTAAATTTCAGTACTTGACGAAAAATAGTATTTCCCTGATTCACTTCTTTCCTTTCTCTATTTAAATAAAATTCTATTTTTATTTTTTATTTTTCCCATTTATTTAAACCCTTATTTTTATTTAAAAAAACTAATTTAAATTTTAATCCATTTTTAAAATCATTGTTTCAAGCTAAAATGGTAAAGTCCTTATTTGACAAAGTACCACTTCTGAAAGCCCGTGCTGTGCACACGCAAAACTGAGCCTAGATCCCATGCTTTTGGCCAAGTACCTGGTACTTTGCCAAGTACCACTTTGATAACCCCGCTATTTCCCTTGCCCGACCACTCAAAAATGCATGCGCACCCCGTTGCCAAGCCCCCCTGGTACTTTGCCAAAGCACCACATTCCTTCTTTCTTCCTCCCCCCCCACCCAGGCCTGTGCACGTGCACACGTGTGGACGCCACCGTCCACCCCCACTAACCACTCAGCCACGTCGCCCACCACTCCCTGACCATCAGGCACCACTTCGACCATCCATTCTCCGTCCATTGTTGATTCTCACCGTAACACCACTTTTTGACAAAAGAAATGTCATCCAGGAAAAGCCCACGCCTGCGCCTCGGCCGTCCACTGATCGCCGTCCGCTTCCAGCCCTAACACCACGACCCACTGATGCCCCGAAACCCCCAAGACCGCACCCCTACATGCCCACCATCGTCGAGCAATCCTAACGCAAGAAACCGAACCCAACAGCCAGCCTTTTATCCTATTTTCTCCGATTTCGCAAAACCCATACATTTGAAAAATTGTTTCGCATTTTTCCCCGTTCCCTTGAACCCAGATGAAGCTTCACCATCACCCACCCGATCTCTAGTGATTTAGATGATCGGGATTTCCCAAAACCCCCAATTTTGATCATCTTTGAATTTCTCATGATTTAGAAAATTAAAAATCTTGATTTCTGTTTTAAAAATCCCCATTTGTTTACCTTGTTATGATTATAAAATCAAAACACGTTTTTATTCAGTTTGAAAATCCATTTAGAAAATGAATTACAGAGAGCATCCTATGTTTATTTTAAAACAGCAGTAATGGTTTTTCTTTTGTTAATGCTGGTTTAATTTGAATCCTTTATGACTAAGTACACGTATGTCATCTCCTTACAAATCACTTGACCTTAGCCTATTGATCTAACTATTTTTGTTAAGTTTTACACCACTTAACAGATCAGGAATTTAAACAGCAATGGTACTTTTCAAAGCATATGATGTTTGAGGTTTCATGAACAAAATAATTCCTACTCCATGTTAAACAAGTAAACATCCAAACATGTTATTCAAACCAGAGATATAAAGAAGCTAATCCAAATCATGTTTCAAAAATACAAACTGCAGGTATTCAAACAAGAAGAGAACTGCAGGTTTACTCACAGTTCAACACCTAAAACTGCAGTGGTTAAGAACAGAAAATAAAGTGTAAGTTTACTCACTTTTATATGCTCCAAAAATTCTTACTTTCTCTTTTGCTAGGACCCTTGAACTAGTTGTGTTTGTGTGTGTACATTGTGTGCAAGGGTAGTTCTTAGATAGGGGTGAGAAAATGAATAAAATACAAATGCAATAAATGCTGATGTGAAAATAGTAAACAACTTTTCAACTTGACAAATGCAAGACCATACAAACAATTATTTTCTCTCTCAAAATCTATGCAAACTATCATATATTCACATGGCAATCTCAGCCTATATTCTACCTAGAAACCCCCCTATATCTTGTACAAAATCTCCCCATTGGTTTGCGTTGAACATCATATTAATTGTTCTTTGCACAGCCAATCTTTTCCTTTGATTCAAACAAGATTTCGAGATCATGTATGTACTAAAAATGTTCAGTATTAAATGAGTTTTCAAATCATACTTTCACATGTCAAAACTTGATTTTACAAGACCTTCTTTTATATGCAAACTTGCCTTGCAAGTGTGAGCAAAATCTGAAATTATTGTACATGTAAATCTTATGTTGTGAGATGATAATACATAAGAAAATACTCAGCACTATTTATGATTTTAACTCAACTATTTTAGATAACATGATGATGCATAGGTATGATTTTATAAATCTCTTGATGTGTATGCTCATTTGACAATTTGGCCAAAGTTTTGAAAAATGCAACATGAATGGTATTTTCATAAATTAATTTGAAAAGAAATGAAAGGATTTGCAAAACTGAAAATACATCATCTATAATGATCTTACCATGTGTCTAGAATCCTTCCTAAAGCCCTACTTGCTAGCACGTATAAGGTGTAGATGATTCATGGTTTAGGTCATGAAGTGAAAAGAGAATTTGACAATTTATGTTCTCTTGTTTTAATGCATATACAAATGAGACTTTACTTGCTATCCAATCCATAGTGTAGGTGATGAAATTATGGGTTTTGAAAGGATTAGACAATGCATGGTTTTTGATTTTTAAACATATAAAAATTAAATATTTCCTTTGCATTGGTTTTGATAAACATGTCATAGGCAAAGTGTTTTTAAGGTTTGAAGGCAAAAGTTTGCTAAAACAATGTTTTAAAGTTTTAGAAAACATGAACCAAATATTTGCAAAGTCATAGCATTTAAAAATTACTATGCAAAATGTTATTTAACATATATTTGAAAACATAACTTTAAACAGCACTTATTAAAATATGCTATCATATATATACACGAAAGAGAAAATTGCAAATTTTTAGTCTTGACATGTTTTAACATTTCAAAGTCTTGATTTAAAATTCGTATTTGTAAATATACACTCAAGATCAATTAGTGACTGTGTCAGTGATCCGTGTAAATACCGGGTCGTTACATTCTACCCCCCTTATAAAAATTTCGTCCCAGAAATTTGTAGGTAGTAGAATAGAGTTATCGACTTATATATATAAACACATATCAATAAATAGAACACATAACAGCAAATTCCTATTCAAAAGACCAGTCCAAAATACCCTTCTCAACTCATCAGTCCATTTACTTAACTCCGTTAAGTATTATCCAAATTCTTCATTCACTTAATTAGTGATCTCCCTTCCGGGACTCACACATATGATCTTATTTCATAAACCGACCAATCCATCTTCCTTGAGTCCATATCTAATAAACCCTCATGCCCAGTCTTAATTCCAGGAAATCCAAATTTTAACTCAATTTAAAATTTTAACTTGATTTCCGGTGTCAATATGAATGGATATTATCCTAATTTAATCTAACCATATTAAATTTTCTCGTGGCTGACCCAAGTTAATTAACTCCTTTTATCTAAAAGAGTAAAGTACCTTCTGAAGTTCCTTCTATCTTCACACTCTCAGAAGTTGACGACTTATCCATCAAAGCGTAGACCTTTGGTTGCTGTGTCTTTTTCAGTGGACAGTCTCTAACCAAGTGCCCAGGCTAATGACAGTTATAGCATGAAAACTTCTGTGGAATAACATCATTTGTTCCCTTCGGTTGTTGTTGCTCCGGCTGCTGAGTCTGCTGTGGCTTTTCTGCACATCGCTTGGTGCAGAACTTGGCAATATATCCTTTCTCCAAACAGTTGTGGCATATGGTATCTTTGAATCGTTCTTTGGCCTTTTCTCCCATCTTAGGTACTCCTTTGTTGTTGTTGTTCCAGTTCGGGTTGAATTTCCTTTTGTTTGGATTCTCACCACTAGATCCTCCTGTCTGTGCTGCTTTTGCCACTGGCTTCTTACCTTCCAGTGCCTCATAGCGAACTGCCATATCCACTAGATCAACGAATGGAATCTTGAGATGTCCAATCATTTGAACTTGCAGGCTACCCTTCAATCCCGCTATGAACATTTCATTCTTCTTAAGCGGAGTGTTGATCAGTTCTGGCTCGAAACAAGAAAACGAGTTGAATTTGTTCTCATATTCAGATACTTTCATGTTCCCTTGCTTCGGATCAATGAACTCTCGATACGTCCTTGTCTTTCCAGCAGCAGGTAGAAACTGTGCTTCGAAAGCTTCTTTGAATTTTTCCCAAGTAAAATCTTCCTCAGGAACATTTGCAGTTTGAGCATCCCACCAGATCGCAGCAGTTCCTTGAAGTTGCCATGATGCCAAAAGACGCTTCTGATCGTCATTCAACTTCAACCCTTTGAAAATCCTTTCACAAGACCTCATCCAAGCTTGAACTTCAGTAAACGACTCGGTTCCTTTGAAAACTTTTCCTCCCAGAGTCGTATACTCCTTACAAATAGCTGCGAAGCTCTTATCCTGTTGAACTAGTGCAACTTCCTCTACCGTTTCTCCTTGGTCTTGGGATCCAGCAGTACGACCAGTAATAGTGGAAGATCCTCGAGCTCGACCTCTTCGTCCACGTCCACTCATTTTGACCACCTGAATATAACAGGTTGTCAACTGAGTCTTGATGAGGTATAACTAGCCTTTGTATATCATCCAAGTTGTTTTAAATTCATTTTAAATTTTATATGAAAATACGCTCTCTCACACTCACCCAAAGCCTAGGTAATCAAGAACCTAAGCTCTGATACCAACTGTAACGACCCAACTTTTGAACACATCTCAAGTTGTGCCATTAATGAGAAATGAGAATGGATAAAAGATAAAACACAGAAACATCAGAATCTCACAGCGGAATTTTCACAAAAGATAATACTTTATAATATTACACAGCGGAATATATTACATCAGAGCATCGTATGTCTAGTGTTACAACCCATTCATAGTATATCAGTAATTATACAGATCACAGATGATCAACCGACAGACTTAATTATACAGTAGATAGATGGACCAGCACACAAATAATCTCCATTCCAGCTTCACAAGTTTCATCAAATCCTGATTCACTTGTCTATTCATAACAAGCGTTATGAATACCCAAGAGTTTAAGGGAAAACATAGAAAATGAACTCCGGGTCAGTCTGGGGACTGGTGTGAGTAAACAGTTTAAAACAGTTTAAAGAAAATATCTCATAAGACCACGCCGCAAATACGGAATGGGTTTTTCCCTTATGAGATCAAAACACTTTGTATACTTAAAAACAGATATTATCATAGTGTCTAGGTGTTTTCACAAATAATTAAGAATCTAGAAGAATGCTTGCATCTCACATTCTCCTGTATAGTATACAAATAAAAACCGCTTGGCTCTTAGGGAAATTGGATTTCCAACTATGACAAGGTATGGGACCACCTTCCGATGATGTAGGCAAATACATCTAGGTTCAACAAGAACGTCTTGCAACCCAGCCCTCAGATGGTTGTCCGCGGCAACCATCCCCGAATGGGCAGAATCGATAGATTTAGAAACAAAAGGAATTTCTCTAGATAGGTGATACTACACCCTAATGGGAGCGACCCACATAGCCATGATGCCTGCCCGATTTTTGTCATTTCCTGGGTCTGAGGCTTGAGGCTAGGCTTACGATTCATCACCACTGGTTCATTTCCTTTGAATGCCACATCGTCCTACCAGTTAGAGATACTCATTCGATTTCCCAAATATATCACGGGCAATAAAGCTAAGAGAAACGAATTCCTCCGCCACCAACGTAATTTACTTACGTAAATTCGATGTGTAGAATCAAACTGATATACGCTATCAGACACTCGTCCATTCAGGTTTGTTCTGGGACTGAACAGACCGAAGATAATCTTCTTGCACACCGTCGTCTTCTTGTTTGAACATCTCTGACGCGCGACATCTGATCAAATCAAAGTGAAATGTACATCCGGACTCTTTGAAATGATTACGAGCATTTTCTTTCAAATTATTAATCTAACACGATTAAAATCAATTACATGTACAGTCAAGTCAAACAGTATTCGATCATCTTGCTTATATTTAGCATTTTGCTCATATCTTAGAATCGGACAATTTTGGTGTGTGCACTGCACGGGTTTTATTTCTATCTTGTCCGTCATTTCTGAAAATGAATCCTTATATTTATTCTTTCAGAAATTTATCTTTCCTCGACTACCTTTATTTCTGATCCTTCACAAACGAATTAAATTTATAATTTTATTTCTCATTTGCAGCTTTTATACTATATATTTTTGTGTCAAATTCCCTTTTGTTTCCTTGACTAAATCTGCTCCTTCCTTTCTATAATTTAAACAAATTTCCTTCTTTTAAATTATCAATCTATAAAAATATCGTCCCTGTTTATATCAATTCACACAGTACGATATTATCCGCTATGTTGTGACAGTAATTTTTGACTTACAGATTTGAACTTGGTAAATTTCAGTGTAAATAACATACTCTTATTTTATTCACTTTAAACCAAATATCAAATTTAAATTATGATTTATAATTAACCTTCACACTTTGTTTTTGTCAAATTTCACTTCCGATCCCTTTTTACTTGATTTACTTCTTCTCCCACCTTTCTTATATATCAGTAAAATCTATCTTTTTATTGTTAATCCAACATGATTAAAATATCATTTACAGTTATTATCCAGTACAGAACTGTCCGTGATCAGTTCCTTGTATCCGGATGTTAAAGATACAGTTTAGACCGACTAATCTAACGTATGTGTTACATACGATTTCTTGGTTAAAATATTAGTATTCCCTTAGAAAATAAATTCAAACTAAAATTTATAATTGAATAAAACTACCGTTCCTCTGCTGATTCCTTGACGTCTGTCAAAACATCGTCCGAATCTTTACAATTGATTGACTCGCTTTCGTTGACTTTATAGTTTTAAATAATTCATTAGAAAACTAATTCTAATTCTCCCTTCCAATTAAATTTAATTTAAAATTACAGTTCCAATAATTTAAATTTCAGTACTTGACGAAAAACAGCATTTCCCCGATTCACTTCTTTCCTTTCTCTATTTAAATAAAATTCTATTTTATTTATTTATTTTTCCCATTTATTTAAACCCTTATTTTTATTTTAAAAAAACTAATTTAAATTTTAATCCATTTTTAAAATCATTGTTTCAAGCTAAAATGGCAAAGTCCTTATTTGACAAAGTACCACTTCTGAAAACCCATGCTGTGCACACGCAAAACTGAGCCCAGATCCCATGCTTTTGGCCAAGTACCAAGTACCTGGTACTTTGCCAAGTACCACTTTGATAACCCCGCTATTTCCCTTGCCCAACCACTCAAAAACGCATGCGCACCCCGTTGCCAAGCCCCCCTGGTACTTTGCCAAAGTACCACATTCCTTCTTTCTTCCTTCCCTCCCCCCCCCCCCAAGGCCTGTACACATGCACACGTGTGGACGCCACCGTCCACCCCCACTAACCACTCAGTCACGTCGCCCACCACTCCCTGACCATCAGGCACCACTTCGACCATCCCTTCTCCATCCATTGTTGATTCTCACTGTAACACCACTATTTAACAAAATAAATGTCATCCAGGAAAAGCCCACGCCAGCGCCTCGGCCGTCCACTGATCGCCGTCCGCTTCTAGCCCTGACACCATGACCCACTGACGCCTCGAAACCCCCAGGACAGCACCCCAACATCCCCACCATCGTCGAGCAATCCTGACGCAAGAAACTGAACCCAACAACCAGCCTTTTACCGTATTTTCTCCAATTTCACTAAACCCATACATTTGAAAAATTGTTTCGCATTTTTCCCCGATCCCTTGAACCCAGATGAAGCTTCACCATCACCCATCCGATCTCCAGTGATTTAGATGATCGGGATTTCCCAAGACCCCCAATTTTGATCATCTTTGAATTTCTCATGATTTAGAAAATTAAAAATCTTGATTTCTGTTTTAAAAATCACCATTTGTTTACCTTGTTATGATTATAAAATCAAAACATGTTTTTATTCAGTTTGAAAATCCATTTAGAAAATGAATTACAGAGAGCATCCTGTGTTTATTTTAAAACAGCAGTAATGGTTTTTCTTTTGTTAATGTTGGTTTAATTTGAATCCTTATTGACTAGGTACACGTATGTCACATCCTTACAAATCACTTGACCTTAGACTATTGATCTAACTATTTTTGTTAAGTTTTACACCACTTAACAGATCAGGAATTTAAACAGCAATGGTACTTTTCAAAGCATATGATGTTTAAGGTTTCATGAACAAATCAAATAATTCCTATTCGATGTTAAACAAGTAAACATCCAAACATGTTATTCAAACCAGAGATATAAAGAAGCTAAGCCAAATCATGTTTCAAACACACAAACTGCAGGTATTCAAACAAGAAGAGAACTGTAGGTTTACTCACAGTTCAACACCTAAAACTGCAGTGGTTAAGAAAAGAAAATAAAGTGTAAGTTTACCCACTTTTATATGCTCCAAAAATTCTTGCTTTCTCTTTTGCTAAGACCCTTGAACTTGCTGTGTTTGTGTGTGTACAATGTGTGCAGGGGTAGTTCTTATATAGGAGTGAGAAAATGAATAAAATACAAGTGCAATAAAAGCTGATGTGAAAATAGTAAACAGCTTTTCAACTTGACAAATGCAAGACCATACAAACAACTATTTTCTCTCTCAAAATCTATGCAAACTATCCTATATTCACATGGAAATCTCAGCCTATATTCTACCTAAAAACCCCCCTATATCTTGTACAAAATCTCCCCATTAGTTTGCTATGAACATCATATTAATTGTTCTTTGCACAGCCAATTTTTTCCTTCGATTCAAACAAAATTTCGAGATCATGTATGTACTAAAAATGTTCAGTATTAAATGAGTTTTCAAATCATACTTTCACATGTCTAAACTTGATTTTACAAGACCTTCTTTTATATGCAAACTTGCCTTGCAAGTGTGAGAAAAATCTGAAATTATTGTACATGTAAATCTTATGTTGTGAGATGATAATACATAAGAAAATACTCAGCACTATTTACGATTTTAACTCAACTATTGTAGATAACATGATGATGCATAGGTATGATTTTACAAATCTCTTGATGTGTATGCTCATTTGACAATTTGGACAAAGTTTTGAAAAATGCAACATGAATGGTATTTTCAGAAATTAATTTGAAAAGAAACGAAAGGATTTGCAAAACTGAAAATACATCATCTACAATGATCTTACCATGTGTCTAGAATCCTTCCTAAAGCCCTACTTGCTATCACATATAAGGTGTAGATGATTCATGGTTTAGGTCATGAAGTGAAAAGAGAATTTGACAATTCATGCTCTCTTGTTTTAATGCATATACAAACGAGACTTTACTTGCTATCCAATCCATAGTGTAGGTGATGAGATCATGGGTTTTGAAGGGATTAGACAATGCGTGGTTTTTGATTTTTAAACATATAAAAAATAAATATTCCCTTTGCATTGTTTTTGATAAACATGTCATAGGCAAAGTGTTTTTAAGGTTTAAAGGCAAAAGTTTGCTAAAATAATGTTTTGAAGTTTTTGAAAACATGAACCAAATATTTGCAAAGTCATAGCATTTAAAAATTGCTATGCAAAATGTTATTTAACATATATTTGAAAACAAAACTATAAACAACACTTATTAAAATATGCTATCATATATATATATATATATATATATATATATATATAAGAGAAAATTGCAAATTTTTAGTCTTGACATGTTTTAACATTTCAAAGTCTTGATTTAAAATTCGTATTTGTAAATATACACTCAAGATATATTAGTGACCGTGTCAGTGATCCACGTAAATACCGGGTCATTACAAATTTCGTCCCCGAAATTACTAAAGTAGAAAAATGCTACAAACCCATTTACTTTTCAATACTCACTTATGTTGAAACTTAACTCTTTATTTTTCAACAAATTTTAGTTCTACCAAAACTTTTGGTTTCCATTCATATGCATCCAAATTGATTCTAAATCAATTTATCCACTTTGATATATTTAACTTGTTTTAAGTTAAATTTTAATTCCAGAATTCAATCCCCGGGTTTTCATTTCAAATCCTTTTGAAACCCCATAAATATATATATATATTTCCATTTCAAATTCCAAACATTTGAATTTTCAAACCAATTTCCAACAAAAACCTTCTAAGGTAGCAATCCATCACTTAGAAACTCGAAAATGAACACTGATGATGTTACAATCATTATCAGAATTATTTCCCAGCCACTGAAGTGAGTTCAGTGCTTTATTATTTCAAAATCCATCTAAAATGATTTTCTTTCAAATCCTTCCAAAACACAGCTATATTATTTTAATATACCTTGAAAAATATTTTTCAACTTCCCAGGATTTAAATTCCAAATTCTGGTTTGAATTTAATTCTAATTCATCTCATTTGTATATTTAATTCCTATACAAATTCTATTTTGGTTATAAATAACCATTCCAATTTTATAATCTCGTTGATTATAATCCTATCAATCAACACATCCATATAATATAATAATTTCAGATAATTATTCCTTCTATATCAAAATAGAAATTTGGGTAAAATTATTTCATCTACCCACCTTAAAACATTATTATGTTGAATTTCTCTGTTCAAGTGTTCAGAAATTCCTATCGACTTCGTGGCATCCCACGATTCAATCAGAATTCATAAACCACTCAATAGACAATCCAACATAATATAAAACAAATTTTATATCAGTTAACAAATACGCTCTCTCATATATATATACTCAACTCATTCTAGGGCACTGCGGACCCTGTCTCTAATGAGCACATTCCACCAAAGCCTAGGTATTCGCTCAACCTAAGCTCTGATACCAACTATAAATTAAAATATAGTATATCAGTCATCATGGATTTCAGGGTAAAGGGTTATGTTAACATTAATTATTTAAAACAAACGGTTGGGCTCAAACCATCGTTTCCCGAAAAGGGACAGCATCGATAGATTAAAGAAGCAAAAGGAATTTATCTAGATAGGTGATTATACACCCTAATAGGAGTGACCCACATAGCCATGCTGCCTGCCCGATTTTTGTCATTTCCCGGTTGATGAGGCTTGAGGTCAGAACACATCTGGTCATCATTCACTTTGAATGCCACATCATCAGATCCGCCAGATATCACTAATTGACGTTCACAAAAATACTCCAGTTATCAAGCTAAGAGAATGTGCACTTCTCCGCCATCAACTTGGTACGTTTGAAAATATCAACATACGTGATTCCTTTGGAAGTACTCTGTCAGACATCCGTCCATACAAGTCATCCAGGAACAGGATGAACCGAAGATACTCTCCTACTGCATCCAATATAGGAATCACCCCATGGATCAGTAGCGAGTAGTCCTTGCAACCCGTGGATTCCAACCACGACAGAACCATAGTTTATCTCTGGCCGCTAAACCGAAGATTAGTAGCGGTTCTTCCGTTTATGAAGATCTACGGTCTTCAATGCTCCATCTCGATCATCTTCTAATATCTCCACGTATTTGTTGGTCGGAATGGTTTTCAAATATCAATTCAATCCCGGTCTTTCCGCACCAACAAACGTATTGGACAGATTTGATAGTCGGTGATTTAACTATCAAAATAATCAGTGTTTCAATCATGACAATCCAATGGGTTCACTGGTTCAGTATTCGGCACCACTTGGCCTTTTAACTAACAAAGGTAAATTTAAAACTTCTAAAACATCTTTACATTAAAATTATAGCTTTACTCTTCTTATTTATCATAAGATTTTCCTTTAGAACATGTTCATTTTATACTTATGAAAATCCTATATCATATTTAGTGGTCTATTTCCACTTACAAAACATTAGCTCATTATTATATAATATTGGGGAAATCATTTGAACTTACTACTCGTAAAAACAAAGTTACGAGATATCTTTTATTTGCTACTTGAAAACGATAATCTATGCTTATTCTTATAGAACAAAACTCATCTTTTACATTTCCTTCTAATTCGAAAATATCGTTATATTTTTCGCAACTCCTTTTTCTTCCCTTTTACTTTGGATTCATCGTTATATATATGTATATTCCATCTTTCCCACCAAACATTCGTATTATTATTTCTCAATGGAAAAATAAACTTTTACTATCATTTTTACCATTACAACTCATATCATCTTTAGATAATTCTGAAGTCATTCAAGTTGGGGTATTTTAATTACCTCTCAGACCTTGATCAATAACGTTCATATCTCAAGATGAATACGAGTTGTAATCCCAAAACCCAATATTTCATTCTAATATAATTGACTGAACTATTCAAAATACGGTTTCATAAAACCTTCTTGCTCTTGGATCGTTTATATTCCCAACGATGTTGTTCAAGTTGGGGTATTCTAATTACCTCTCAGACCTTGATTAACAACGATCTTATCCTCAGATAAATATAAGTTGTAATCAACCCCATATACCATTCCAGCCTCAAAATAAATTCCATTATAACTTGGATTTGGTTATACAACCCTATATTTTTAATAATAGTAGTTTAAATGTCAATTTTCACGATTACCAACTAATATCGTCCTAAGATAATCCTGATGTTGTTCAAGTTGGGGTATTTTAATTACCTCTCAGACCTTGATCAACAACGTTCATCTCTTCAGATAAATAGAAGTTGTAATCAAACCCCATATATTTTACTTATATGTTGTCAGAAACACGAACGGTCAGATCCGTCAGGATCGTATGGACGGTGGGTACGCCATGGAACTAATCGGGAGCGGATTTGAGATCGTTTGGATTTACGGTGAAATTAAATGTCTGAATCAAAACAACGACCGGTTCTCATTATTTAACGACAACAGACCAAGGTGAGTAAATCTCACTAACTCTGTTTAGCTTATATTTTTACAACATATTTTTAAAAACTGATAATATTGGTTGTTTTGCTGTGTGTTGGTTATTTGGTTGAACTGCTAATTGATTGGTTGAATATTATCGATAACAATATATATAAATTGTATCGAAATATTGATTCTGTTTATCATAATATTTTACCTTCAAGTTATTTATGTTGACTGTCATCTATGCGTGCAGGTAAATAGGTTGGAGGGACCCAACTCGGTTCCTCAACATTTATTTTTCTGTTTTTCATTTATTGTGATATATGATATGATCTTAATCCGTTGTTGATTTGGTGTGTTGATTGTGGTTATTTGGTACTTTAAAATACAAAGGAAATACTGGTGTGGATAAAAACAAAGAAGGGGAAATTTCGAACTATAAGTTGAAATAAAATATTTATATAAAATCAAAGGATTTTATACAAAAATGAAATTGTCAAAATGTAAATTGAAAGTAAAAATACTCGTATAAAAATCAAAGCATTTATAAAAAGAAATAAAAGAAAAATATTTGTGAAACATTTCCAAGTAAGATAGAAAGCCAGACAATTTGTAAAACAATTACAAATGGGATTGGAAGGAGGAATATTTGTAAAACAGTTTACAAATAGAATTTAAAGAGAAAATATTTGTAAAATAATTACGAATAGATTAAATATAAATAGTTATTTAGAAAATAAATAAAGTAATATAAGGAAAATTTATTTAGAAAACAAAGGGAAATTATATCAAAAAATATTTATGTAAAGTAAATATAGACAAATAGAAAGGGAATTATTGGTAATCGAATAGAGTTAGTCGAATAGAGTGAATTGAATATTTGTTATTCAATTTGAGTTAATCGAATACTAGTTATTCGAATTAAGAGTTGGCTAGATAGAGTAAATTGAATTTAGTTAATCGAATTAGAATTAAATTGAATATCTGTTATTCAATTAGAGTTGATCAAATATAGTTTGTGGAGATAGAGTTAGTCAAAACATAGTTATTCAGAATAAGATACCATTTCGTACGACTGCTAGCGGAATACGCAGGGCTGTAGATAGCCTACGGCGGTCGGATGTTTCCTGAAGGAATCAGGCGTAACCATTGTGATTGTTGTAATCTAGAGTCAAGCGAATGGTGTTAAATCAAATAGTAGCTAATCGATAGGAGTTAATTAAGTCGAGTTAGTCGAGTTAGAGTTAATCGATCAGGGTTAATCAGTTAGAGTTAACCAGTTAGAGTAAATCAGTTAGAGTAACCAGTTATAGTTAAACAATTAGAGTAAATAGATCGGAGTTAAATCGAATTAGAGTTATTTAAATAGAACTAATCAAGTTCGAGATAGTCGAGTATTAGTAGATTAAATAGAGTTAGTAAAAGGAAGTAATCGGATATCGCTTATTCGAAGTAGAGTTATCGAATATAGTTTACTCGAGAAGAGTAATCAAATATAGTTTACTCGAGAAGAGTAATCGAATATAGTTTACTCGAGAAGAGTAATCGAATATAGTTCATTCGGAGTGAGTTAAATCGAATATAGTTATTCGAAGGAGAGAATTATCGAATATGGTTTATTCGAAGAGAGATTATTGAATATAGTTATTCGAAGAAAAGGATTATCGAATATTAGTTATTCGAACAAGAGGAATCGAATATAGTTTATTCGAAAAAGAAAGTTATCGGATAGCGATTATCCGAGAGTAAATTATACATTGGAATTCGACTATATCGAATTAAGGGAAGTAATGTTTACTTTTCGTTTCAAAATTTAGTTTTTCCTTATTTGTCAATAAATTAGTTATTTATCATTTATCCAAATTAAGATATAAAAGCTATAGTTAAGTTAATATATTTCGAAAGCATGGAGTTATAACATTATCGTTATTATCAAATGATTTTGTAAAGGGAGTGGATTCATAAATAGAATCCGAGAGTTTCGCAAGGAAGTTTCTTAAGGAGTTAAAGTTTGAACTTTGTCTATTTCAAAGTTAGAAATGTCGTTCAGTTAAGGTCTGAGAGGTAATTATACCCCAACTTGATTGACTTCAGTTTTAACTAAGAAGTGGATAAGGTTCGATAGTGAAAGTTGGTTAAGTAAATTGATTTAATGATTGTAATGGTTAAGAGTTGGCATAACGATGTTTTATTTAAACATCTGTTCAAACCCAGTAAAGGAAATTTGGAAATACTTTCCAAATAGGGATCAGAAATGTTCTCTGATAGAGGAAATGAGGAATGGAAGTAAATTGGAAACCTTTCCCAATGATGAGTAAAGTATATTTTCTAAAATTTAGAAAATAGGAGATTTACCTATATATATATAGAAATGGGAAAATGGCTAACTAAAGATAATTTAATTTAAAACGAGAAAATGTTGAATGATGGTTGATCGATCGAATTTCTATATGGAAATAAGATTGTTGGTTGCACACCTGTTTTTCTTCGATAGTTAAATCACCGACTATCGAAGTTTTTGACCATTTTTCCGTCGTCAATACAGAGAGACCGGGATCAGGTTCATTATCTGAAAACCACTCTGTATAGACGATAGCATTGCGATCAAATAGCGAAGACGGAGTTATGCAAGGGCTATCCTATTTACAGAATAGTGCCTTCGGTTTGTCCAGTCCTAGGACAACGTGAATGGACGAATGTCTGACAGAGTATATCTAACGGATCGCGTAGGTTGATCTCTTCAAACGTACTTACGTTAGGTGGCGGAGGAATTCGTTTCTCTTAGCTTTATACCCGGGGTAGTTTTGGGGAAATCAATTTGTGATTTGACGGGTATGACGATGTGACAGTCAAAGCGAATGGTGGTCAAGTGTTTCAAAAGATACGTAATGACCTCAACCCTCATCAATTGGGAAATGACAGAAATCGGGCAGGCAGCATGGCTATGTGGGTCGCACCCATTAGGGTGTATATCACCTATCTAGAGAAAATCCATTTCATTCTATTGTTTATTTCGATGCTGTCCCTTTTCGGGAAGACGGTGGGTAGCTCCCAACCGTTGGTGATATACATTCGATACACTCAAGCGAAATGAGTGGTCGGTCATGTGAGGGCCACGTTGCAAGATGTTCTTGTTGAGCCCAGTGTATTTGCCTCTAGAGGTACACTATCGGCAGGTGGTCCCATACCTTGTCATAGTTGGAATCCAATCTCCAATAAGTGCCCGCGGTTTTTGTTTGTATACTATATATGTGGAACGTGAGATGCAAGCGTTCTGCTAGATTCTAATTACTTGTGATTAGACATTATTATAATATTAGAAAAGTATCGATTTTCAAAACTGTTTTGGCTTATCGTAAGGTAAAAACTATCCGTGTTTATGTATGGATCGGTCTTACGATTATCTTTTCTTTTGAAAAGAATTTTGAAAAGTTAAACCGATGATTTGAGTTTACTCACACCAGTCCCATGACTGACCCAGAGTTTATTTTGTTTTGTTTTCCCTAAACTCTTGGGTGCCAAAATTTGTACGGGCAATCAAGTAGTTCAGGTCTTTACATATATACTTGGAGGAGCTTGAAGCAGGAGGCTTCAGGACTATATAGCTATTGTTATTTCCGCTGCATGTAAGTGTTGTACTCTGATAATGTTATTGTGTATATATATATATATGTACTGTTTTTATTGCAAAGTTATGTTATATATTATATTTTATTCGTTCCGCTATGATAATTGTATTACTCTAATTTTGTTATGTAGTGATCTTCTTCTTCTATTCTAATTTTCTATCTTATCTATTCTCACCCTCTAACTTCTTTCTATTAACGATCAGGTATTGTTGATGTCTGAATAGTCAACATGGTAGTTTTTTGTTGATTTTCGGAGTCGAAAACCTTGGATTAACATAACGGCCTGGGGATTTTCGACTCCGAACATCAACACAAACCCACCATGTTGACTATTCAGACATCAAAAATACCTGATCATTAATAGAAAGAAGTGAGAGGGTGAGAATAGATAAGATAGAAAATTAGAATAGAAGAAGAAGAACAACTCAATCAGAGTAAACATGAATCTCACAACGAAACGAATAAAATATAATATAACATAACTTTGAATTAAAACAGTATATCTATACAATAACACTATCAGGGCACAACACTTACACACAGTGGAAATAACAATAGCTATATGATCCTGAAGCCTCCTGCTTCAAGCTCCTCCGAATATATCTGTAAAGACCTGAACTACTTGACTGCCCGTACAAATTTCGGCACCCAAGAGTTTAGGGAAAACAAAACAAAATAAACTCTGGGTCAGTCATGGGACTGGTGTGAGTAAACTTGAATCATCGGTTTAACTTTTCAAAATCCTTTTCAAAAGAAAAGATAATCGTAAGACCGATCCACACATAAACACAGACGGTTTTTACCTTACGATAACCCAAACAGTTTTGGAAATCAATAATTTTCTGATATTATAATAATGTCTAATCACAAGTAATTAGAATCTAGCAGAACGCTTGCATCTCACGTTCCACATATTTAGTATACAAACAAAAACCGCGGGCTCTTATTGGAAATTTTGATTCCGACCTTGATAAGGTATGGGACCACCTGCCGATAATGTATCTCTAAAGGAAAATACACTGGGTTCAACAAGAACATCTTGCAACCCGGCCCTCACATGACCGACCACTCATTTCTCTTGAGTGTATCGAATGTATATCACCACACATAAACATGGGCAGAGGCAAGGATGGTGTAATGACCCGGGATTTTTGACTCCGAAAATCAACACAAAACATCCATGTTGACTATTCGAACATCGAAAACACCAGATCATTAATAGAAGGAAGTTAGAGGGTGAGAATAGATAAGATAGAAAATTAGAATAGAAGAAGAAAATCACACGGAACAAAATCAGAGTAATACGAATCTCACAGCGGAACGAATAAAATATAATATATAACAAAACTTTGAAATAAAACAGTGTATATATAATAACATTATCAGAGTAAAACACTTACACACAGCAAGAATAACAATAGCTATATAATCTTGAAGCCTCCTGCTTCAAGCTCCTCCAAGTATATCTGTAAAGACCTGAACTACTTGACTGCCCGTACAAATTTGGGCACCCAAGAGTTTAGGGAAAACAAAACAAAATAAACTCTGGGTCAGTCGTGGGACTGGTGTGAGTAAACTCAAATCATCGGTTTAACTTTTCAAAATCCTTTTCAAAAGAAAAGATAATCGTAAGACCGATCCACACATAAACACGGACGGTTTTTTTTCTTACGATAACCCAAAATAGTTTTTGAAATAAATACTTTTTTGATATTATAATAATGTCTATTCACAAGTAAATAACAAACTAGCAGAACTCTTGCATCTCATGTTCCACATATTTAGTATACAAACAAAAACTGCGGGCTCTTATTGGAAATTTTGATTCCGACCTTGACAAGGTATGGGACCACCTGCCGATAGTGTATCTCTAGAGGCAAATACACTGGGTTCAACAAGAACATCTTGCAACCCGGCCCTCATATGACCGACCACTCATTTCGCTTGAGTGTATCGAATGTATATCACCAACGGTTGGGAGCTACCCACCGTCTTCTCGAAAAGGGACAGCATCCAAATAGACAATAAAATGAAATGCATCTTCTCTAGATAGGTGATATACAACCTAATGGGTGCGACCCATATAGCCATACTGTCTACCCGATTTCTGTCATTTCCCGGTTGATGAGGCTTGAGGTCATTACATATCTTTTGAAACACTTGACCACCATCCACTTTGAATGCCACATCGTCATACCCACCAAATCACAAATTGATTTTCCCAAAAATACCACGGGTATAAAGCTAAGAGAAACGAATTCCTCCGCCACCAAACGTAAGTACGTTTAAAGAGATCAACTTACGCGATCCGTTAGATATACTCTGTCAAACATTCGTCCATTCACGTTTGTCCTGGGACTGGACAAACCGAAGGCACTATTCTGTAAACAGGATAGCCCTTGCATAACTCCATCTTCAATTATCTTCATCATATTTGACCGCAACGCTAACGTCTATACAGAGTGGTTTTCAGATAATGAATCTGATCCCGGTCTCTCCGTATTGACGACGTAAAAATGGTCAAAAACTTTGATAGTCAGTGATTTAACTATCAAAGAAAAACAAGTGTGCAAACAACGATATTATTTCCAGATGGAAATCCTATTGATCAATCATCATTCAATATTGATTTCTTTTGATTTAATTTATCATACATTTACTTGTTTCCCCATTTCTATATATTTATAAATTCTTATTTTTCCTAAATCTAGAAAATATACATCATTTGGAAGACGTCACCATATTCCCTTCCATTTCTTATTTCCTATATTGGAAAACATTTCTGATCCTTATTTGGAAACATTTCCAAATGTCCTTTGCTGGATTTAAACAGATGTTTAATTAAAACATCGTTCTGCCAACCCAACCCATTACAGTCATTGACTCAATTTACTTAACCAACTTTCACTATCGACCTTATCCACTTCTTAGTTAAAACTGAAGTCAATCAAGTTGGGGTATAATTACCTCTCAGACCTTAACTGAACGACATTTCTAACCTCGAAATAGACAAGGTTCAAACTTTAAATCTTTAAGAAACTTTCTAGCAAAACTCTCGGATTCTGTTTATGAACCCACTCCCTTTTACAAAATTATTTGATTATGACTGTAATGTTATAACTCCATGCTTTCGAAATATATTAACTTAAATATAGCTTTTATATCTTAATTTGGATAAATGATAAACAACTAATTTATTAACAAATGAGTAAAACTTAATTTTGAAATGGAAAGTAAACATTACTTCCCTTAATTCGATATAGTCGAATTCCATTGTATAATTCACTCTCGGATAATCACTATCCGATAACTTTCTTTTTCGAATAAACTATATTCGATTCCTCTTGTTCGAATAACTAATATTCGATAATCCTTTTCTTCGAATAACTATATTTGAAAATCTCTCTTCAAATAAACCATATTCGATAATTCTCTCCTTCGAATAACTATATTCGATTTGATGCACTTCGAATGAACTATATTCGATTACTCTTTTCGAATAAACTATATTCAATAACTCTACTTTGAATAAGTGATATTCGATTAATTTCTTTTGACTAACTCCACTTAATTTACTAATACTCGACTAACTCGAACTTGATTAACTCCATTTGAATAACCCTAATTCGATTTAACTCAAATCGATTAATTCTAATTGATTAACTCTAACTGATTAACTCTAACTGGTTAACTCTAACTGATTAACTCTTGCTGGTTAACTGAAACACCCCACCTCCGTTAGGGTCACTCTCAAAGGGAATGCCCTAATTTTGGTGGAGGTTTATAAGTATAAGTCACAGATACACAAGACAGATATAAATACACATATTTTTGAACAGCGGAAAACAACAGCAATTTTTATTTCAACGAAATACGTGTTACAAAAACCATGTCATAATTGTCTTACAATACTTCCAAAAACCATTACATTCTCATAACTGTCTTGATTTCATAACTTAAAGAAGCATAAAAACAAAAGTAAACTGCATAAGTCCCCATAGTTGCAATCCAAAGCCATAGTCCAAAACGAAAGAGATCCAAGCAGTACATTCTTTCTCTTCAAGCTGGATGTGAAAACTGGTCAAGTTGCGGTATTCCCTCCCGGCGGACCTGGGGGGGAAACGAAAGAAAAGAAGACGAAAGAAAATTAGAGTCAGTCATAAAGCCTGAGTAAGTCTAGGACTATTCAGTCTATGAATAAAGAATTGGGCATGATAAGTATAAACTGGAAATGGGAAAGCACCATAAACTAAGTTAAGTTGTCTAGAGTCGAATATACTTATCGTACCCCATATTAATCTCTGCATCCACATAAACCAGTTCCCAACAGGCACCCCATAATCAGGGTGAAGTGATCTGTTTCTAATGATCGGCTCCTACTCGCATAGTTACATGTGTCTTACGGCCCCCGATGTTGTAGTTACCTATGCTGGTCCCACCATGGGGTGTATCAAGTCCCATGGTGGCGGCCCGACACAATTCTAGAATGCACAGGTATACTACTGGTGCCCAGTGCCTTATTTTTCTGCGCCGGAGTGTGTGCACGCCCGCACCCCGTTAGAACCTACACTGCCGCACCACCGCCGTCGATTTGACCTCTTACAGTCAGCCCAGTAATCGTGCCCCACCCTGCCTAGTTCAGGGTATCCTGATACACCTTGTAGGGTTACTGCTGAAAAGGGTCCCCCCGCTACTAGGTTTTCTATTTCTAGCCAACATGCTAAGTTGGTTAAGTGTTTTGTAAACCTAACCCCCAATCAGTCTGTATAGTTTAGCATGTTCCATTTTGATTAAGTATTAATTCAATTTACTTAATCCTATCAATCCTGACTCAGCCTTAATTGTCTTATTAAAGCCTCAACCTCTCACTTGTGGCTGCCTGTTGCCGGTTGGGTCCGGGTAGTCTTACGCCACAACTCAGTCTAACCTCGGGTCTTTCTTGGGCTCCATGTTTAACCACCCACATTGGATAGGTTTTGTTCTGACTACTGGACAGCCGGGCGGTTCCGGGCAGGTTTATATCACAACTCAATCCAACCTCGGGTTAAACACATCGTATTTTCTAAATTTACATATTTTGTCTCTTTTCTTTTTTTATGTAAATATTTGCGGTCCATTATTCAAATTCATCTTTATTGGGTAAAATTAATTTACACCACTTAATTGTTTTTCAAGGTCGTTGGCATGCATCAAACATGCCAACACATATGTTTTATATTTTAACCCAAACATCACTACCCCCGTTTTATACGTTCGCTACAATATAACATATGTTGGGTTTAACATTTAAACCCAACTTAGCCACATGAAAAAGGGGAGGCTTAGAACATGATGTTTATATATTCTAAGTAACATAAAAAGGGGAGTGTGAACGCATGAACTTGCAACATAGCGAACTAATTAATATAAATTTGGCACTTGTGAACTTGCATTGTAATAGCATATAGTCATGGCATAAACATACCTAAACATGAAATCATGGTTTTTAATCTATTCATATAATCATGGCATAAATATACCTAAACATGAAATCATGGTTTTTAATCTATTCATGCAAACTTGCAATTGGAATGTAAATCTAACTTAGCTATGTGTCACATATATTATCATATGATTTTTGATAACAATATAGGCCTAAAACATGTTTCCCAATTAGGCATAACACCAAACATAGTCTAGTCATGATCATAGAGTCAACACAAGTTCACAAAGATGTTTACTTTTATCTCTAATACAAAAGTATGGTTTTACACTTGAATCATGATGCCAATTCCAACATAAATTCACATAAGTCATAATACCCAAATGGATCCAACTACACTAAAAGTGATTATAATATATATTATGTTGGCATAATAGTGAATCATATACTTGCATGAATCTCAAATAAACTACCACAAACATGTAGTTGTTAACTTTCAACATGAATCACATACTTGCAAATATCCAATCGTTATACCACAACATCCCAAATCATTTAAAATCAAAGCAACATTCAAATATGAATTATTATCACCACAAATCAAATACAATTCTATTTTGCATTTTACACAAATCAAAACACAATTATTTATTCACATTGGAATAGCACTCTACTTACAACGTATGACGAATCTTTAATTCAGGAATCTGAATTCTGAATTTGGAGATGCTATCCTTTGTTGTAGGCGTTGTTTTGATTTAGTTGTCGATGCTTTAAGCTTTTGAATTGTCTCTTAGGCTTGTTGGCTTGTCTCTAGGGTTTCTAATTGACGGCCATTCCTAGTTCCTCTCCAGCAGCATGACGGCTATTGTATTCTATTATTTGTGTGAGTTTAGGGTTAGGTTTGAGTTGTATTTATAGAATTTTAAATTGTTTTGAGCCGTCGTATGAAGATAGGAGGAATCTAGACCATACAAAGTTCAAAGAGCCCCTCAAAAGGTGACACGTAAGCCCTAGTGACTCAGCCAAGCATCAGAATTCGACCAGACCCTGATCAGGCCAGCCAAGACCTGACCAGCAGGTCATTCTGACCTGGGCGCACTTGGCAGGTGTGCCAGGCTAAAAATGTACTGGCGCATTTCCCAAGTGCGCCAGTTCATTTCTGTTTTGGCGCACTTCCCAAGTGCGCCAGTGCATTCTGACCCGTTTTCCGGTTTTTCATCCAACTTCGTTCGTCCATATCATCTTCATACGATATTCGTTTTACGCAAACTTGAGCTCTATCTCAAGCAGAATTTCGAGACGAACGCAATGGCATAACCCATTTCCCTTGATTTCATCATTTATAATTAATTATACTTTAATTCGTGAAGCTTAACGTTATACAATTCACGGGGTTTTACATTCTCCCCCACTTAAAAGGATTTCGTCCCCGAAATATTCAAGTTAGGAAGAATGTATATCTTAACATCCAAACATCCATCTACTCATCCATCAAACACGAGCATCCATTGTCCTTAAAATACTTCTAATGCTTCATGATCATATGTGAAGTGTGTGTACATGTACTTATCTAATGCAAAATCAGTCGGTCTACTGATTCAGTTGACCTCCTTAATGCAAATTATGTAAGTGTCATGAATCCATTATGTATGCAATTTTCCCTATTCATGATTTTACATGGGTGCACAATCATTCACATATAAATGCAACATCCATATGGCAACACATTAAACTTCAACCATATACAAATATAAATACATATATGCACATGCAACATGAAGTGACTGAGCCGATCTAAAACCTAAATTGTGTGTGTATATGCAACCACGAGCAACCACTTGCAACCACTTGCAACCATCATCCATAACATGTTTCAATTACATGTTTTCGTCAAAAGAGTTTCTACCTAAAAGATAAGGTCGAGGAGATATACCTAAAAAGATAGATAAGAGCGCAACTTAAGGAAAAAGAAAGATCAAAGATGTACCCTCGAAAAGGAAAGGGTAGGAAGCGCATATTCTAGCTTCAGTTTCCCAAGTTGCGTCTCCCTCAGTGTCGCTCCACTGAACTTTGACGAGCTTGACTTCGCGGTTGCGTAGCTTCTTCACTTCCGTTCCTAATATGCGGGTTGGAACTTTCCTCACGGTTGCTTCGCGTTCCACTTCAGCTTCTTCTAGGATATTTGGCTCTACCACTTCAGCAGATTCATGTAGACATTTTCGGAGGTGCGAAACGTGAAAGACGTTGTGAATTCCGGCCAGCTTTTCGGGTAGCTCTAATCTATAGGCCATTTTCCCAATTTTCTCGATGATAGGAAATGGCCCTACGAACCTTGGTGCTAGCTTCCCTGTGGTTCCAAAACGAACAACGTTCCTTAGCGGAGATACCTTAAGAAAAACTCTGTCCCCAACCTCAAATTAAAGGTTGGTCCTCCTCTTGTCGACGTAGGATTTTTGTCTGTCTTGGGCTGTCTTCATTCTTCTCCGTATTAATTCTACTTTTTCTGAAGTCTCTCGGATCATATCTGGCCCAAGTATGAGTTTATCAGTAGACTCCCACCAACAAGTGGACGATCGGCACGGTCTTCCATATAAAGCTTCGAAGGGCGCCATTCCGATGGTGGCTTGGTAGTTGTTGTTGTAGGCAAATTCCACCAAAGGAAGATGGTCTTCCCACGTCCCTCCGAAGTCAAGGACGCACAGTCTTAAAAGGTCCTCCAAAACTCTGTTCACTCTTTCCGTCTGGTCGTCGGTTTGGGGGTGATAGGATGTGCTCAAGCATAACTGTGTGCCTACCGCTTCTTGCAGACTCCGCCAAAATTCACTTGTGAAGATAGGGTCTCGGTCACTAACAATGCTGGAGGGTATTCCATGGAGTCGAACAATTTCCTTGAGGTAAAGAGATGCTCGGGATGAGGCAGTTCTTTTACTTTTGACAGGTAAAAAGTGGGCGCTTTTAGTAAGCCTATCCACTATTACCCAAATGCTAGTGTTGCATCTTCTAGACCTAGGCAGCCTATCAATGAAGTCCATTGAGATGCTATCCCACTTCCACTGCGGGACCTCTAGAGGATGGAGCAGACCGCCAGGCTTTTTCTGTTGCGCTTTAACCTGTTGGCACACCATACACTTAGAAACGAAATCTGCCACGTCCTTCTTCATGCCGTTCCAAAAGAAAGTTCTCTTTATGTCCTTGTACATTTTATCTCCGCCTGGGTGTATCGTCATCTTGGAGTGATGTGCTTCCTCGAGAACCGTCTTTACCAAATCCCTTGTTTGTGGGACACATAGTCTTCCATCTCGCCTTAGCCAACCCTTATCGTCGATGGAGTATCTGCTAAGGTGACTTGAAGTCTCACCCCTAATTAGCCTATCAATCGTATCCACAAGCTGAGGGTCTTCGCGTTGTGTTGTCCCTATTGAGTCCACTAAAGTCGGGCGTACTTCGAGAGATGCTAGCAAGCCCGGTACAAAATCGGAGGAGGGCCTAAAGTCAAAGCTGGCTATAAACTCTAGGCTTTGTCTTTCAACAAACAGTGGGCTTAGGATTAGTTTCTTTCGGCTCAACGCGTCTGCCACTACATTGCCTTTGCCCGGAGTGTAGGAGATCTCGAAATCGTACGAGGCAAGAAACTCCATCCATCTCTGTTGCCTTAAGTTAAGATCTTTCTACGAGAAAAGATATTTCAACGATTTATGGTCAGTGTAAAGTTCAAACTTCTCACCTACGAGATAGTGTCGCCAGGACTTGAGTGCAAAGACGATGGCGGCTAACTCAAGATCGTGGGTCGGGTAGTTCTTTTCAGGAACTTTCAATTGTCTTCCGCCATAAGCTACTACCCTTCCTTATTGCATTAAGACAGCCCTAGCCCTGTCCCACATGCATCTGTATAAACTGTGAACATATTGCTTCCATCTGGCAACATCAAAACTGGGGATGTTGTAAGAGCCCTTTTTAGTCGTTGGAAAGCAAACTCGCAATCCAAGTCCCAATTGAACACTAGATTCTTCTTGGTCAGCCTTGCGAGCGGAGCTGAGATTTTCACAAAATCCCTTATGAATTTTCGGTAGAAACCTGCTAGCCCTAGAAAACTTCGGACCTCAGTTGCATTTCTTGGTGTCTTCCAATCCTGCACCGCTACTACTTTAGCAGGGTCCACATCTAACCCATTTTTGGATACTATGTGCCCAAGAAACCTTACTTCCTCTCTCCAAAAGTGGCATTTGGAGAATTTGGCTTTTAACTGATGGACTCGCAGAGTTTCCATGATTGCCCTTAGGTACTGGGCATGCTCTTCTTCACTCTTTGAGAAGATCAAGATATCGTCTATGAAAACCACTACGAACTTGTTGAGGAAATCTCTGAACACCCTACTCATTAGGTCCACGAAGTAAGCGGGTGCATTTGTCAAGCCAAAAGGCATGACAAGCCATTCAAAGAAGTCGTCTGGGGTTCTGAATGCTGTTTTATCGATGCTATCTTCAGCCACCCTCAGCTGATGAAAACCGGTCGCCAAATCGAGTTGGGAGAAAACAGACGCTCCTACAAGCTGATCAAACAGATCATCAATTCTGGGGAGAGGGTGCCTATTCTTTTTCGTTAGCTTGTTGAGCTCCCTGTAATCAACACACAGACAGAGTGAACCGTCCGCCTTTGTAGCGAACACCACTGGAGCGCCCCATTCTGAAATGCTCCTTCTAATGAACCCCTTCTCTAGAAGCTCTTTTATCTGTTTACTGAGCTCCTTCCTTTCCCATGGAGCCATGTGTCTAACGGGCAACGCAACGGGCTTTGCATTATCTACAAGATATATGCGGAAGTCTATCTCCTGCTTCGGAGGCAAGCCCTTCACCTCTTCGAAGACATCCAGGTACTCCCGGACCACTCTAACTGATTGCAAACTTTCAACAGAGGCATCTAGCGATTCAAGATAACTAAGCATAACCGCATACGAGGGATTACAAGTAATTTCCAGAGTGTTACCGAGTTGGGTCAGAAGCCTAACCACCCTTTTCTCACAATCAAGGATGGCACCATTACTGGATAGCCAATCCATGCTCAAAATCAAAGCATATCCCGAGAAGCCCAAAACAAAGGCACTACATCTAAATTCTACGCTTAGAATAGAAATTTTCAATCCCACACAGATCATAGACAGATGAGTTGGGCCCCCAATTGGATTTGAAACAATTAAGGGGTCCTTTACCATACTAGTTTCTAGGTGCAGAGATTCTACTAAAGCAGATAAAATAAAGGAGTGTGATGCGCCAGAATCAAATAAAGTGTGAACTGGGTGATCTTAAAGATAAACTACACTTTCTACAGAAGTATTTATACCTCGCTGTTGCAGAGGTGGCGCTTCTAGCACATGAACCTGTGCCCCTGAGGTGGATCCAGCCCTCTGCCCCTGCCCTCATTTCTTTGGGCAATCCTTAGCCATGTGGCCTGTCTCACCGCAAGAAAAACACCAACCATTCATTTTGGCCTTCTTTTTCCGGCAGTCTTTCACTAAGTGCCCCACTTTGCGATAGAAATTACACTTCCTCTTCTCTTTGTTGTCTTTCCCACCCTTCTTAAAGTCTGTTTTCTTAGGCTATAAACCCTCTTTCTTCCCTTGAGAGCTTTCTGCCTTTGTCTCCTTCTTGCCCTTATCCTCTTCGTTCAGCAATGCCATCTGCACCAACCTTTCATACGTAGCTCCCATGGGTATATGGGTCATGGCCAAACTGTGTAATGGCTCATTCAATCCTTTAACAAAGCAGAGAGCCTTCTTGTGCAGAGTGTTGACTAGGTCCAGTCTGAACCTAGCCAGCTGATCGAACTGATTAACATACTCTTTGACTGTCATATTCCCTTGCTTAAGAAATAAGAATTTTTCCAACTGAAGAATCCTTTCAGCTTCTGAGAGAAATTTAGCCTCAAACCTTGCCCTAAAGTACTCCCATGTTTCCACTGGTCTTTCTGTTTCCCACCAGTAGGAAGCCTCGCCTTTAAGTAGCCATACTGCTAGTTGTACATTCTTCCTATCTTCTACCTCAAAGATGACGAATAAGTCCTGGGTTTCCTTCAGCCAATTCCTGGCTGCCACGAAGGACTCGGTTCCATGAAAGTCCTTTCCTCCCATAGCTTTGAAATCTTTACATATCTTAGCAAAAGTATTACCCCGCGGAGGAGGTGGAGGAAGAGGTGCTGCTGCAGCTGGATGATTTCCCGCAGCTGGGGGAGGGGGAACGGTAGGACCTTGCTGAGTGGCCCTCGCTTCTAAGAATCGTCTAAACCAACCAGGTATTGGTACACCCTCTGGCAAGTTACGTTCTTCGGACATGCTGAAACAAAAAGGAGATTCAAAACGAAGGATAAAAGATAGTACCTATGGCTTTGGGGGAACTTTGCTTTTTTAAAATAAAATAACATTTTATCTTTAAAAGTGCTTCTGTAAATTTTTCTTTTTGGAAATGAATTTTTCAAAACTTTTTATCTTATCTGGTAAACCTATGCTCTGATACCAAGTGAAACACCCCACCTCCGTTAGGGTCACTCTCAAAGGGAATGCCCTAATTTTGGTGGAGGTTTATAAGTATAAGTCACAGATACACAAGACAGATATAAATACACATATTTTTTAACAGCGGAAAACAATAGCAATTTTTATTTCAACGAAATACGTGTTACACAAACCATGTCATAATTGTCTTACAATACTTCCAAAAACCATTACATTCTCATAACTGTCTTGATTTCATAACTTAAAGAAGCATAAAAACAAAACTAAACTGCATAAGTCCCCATAGTTGCAATCCAAAGCCATAGTCCAAAACGAAAGAGATCCAAGCAATACATTCTTTCTCTTCAAGCTAGATGTGAAAACTAGTCAAGCTGCGGTATTCCCTCCCTGTGGACCTGGGGGGGAAACGAAAGAAAAGAGGACGAAAGAAAAGTAGAGTCAGACATAAAGCCTGAGTAAGTCTAGGACTATTCAGTCTATGAATAAAGAATTGGGCATGATAAGTATAAACTAGAAATGGGAAAGCACCATAAACTAAGTTAAGTTGTCTAAAGTCGAATATACTTATCGTACCCCATATTAATCTCTGCATCCACATAAACCAGTTCCCAACAGGCACCCCATAATCAGGGTGAAGTGATCTATTTCTAATGATCGGCTCCTACTCGCATAGTTACATGTGTCTTACGGCCCCCGATGTTGTAGTTACCTATGCTGGTCCCACCATGGGGTGTATCAAGTCCCATGGTGGCGGCCCGACACAATTCTAGAATGCACAGGTATACTACTGGCGCCCAGTGCCTTATTTTTCTGCGCCGGAGTGTGTGCACGCCTGCACCCCGTTAGAACCTACACTGTCGCACCATCGCCGTCGATTTGGCCTCTTACAGTCAGCCCAGTAATCGTGCCCCACCCTGCCTAGTTCAGGGTATCCTGATACACCTTGTAGGGTTACTGCTGAAAAGGGTCCCCCCGCTACTAGGTTTTCTATTTCTAGCCAACATGCTAAGTTGGTTAAGTGTTTTGTAAACCTAACCCCTAATCAGTCTGTATAGTTTAGCATGTTCCATTTTGATTAAGTATTAATTCAATTTACTTAATCCTATCAATCCTGACTCAGCCTTAATTGTCTTATTAAAGCCTCGACCTCTCACTTGTGGCTGCCTGTTGCCGGTTGGGTCCGGGCAGTCTTACGCCACAACTTAGTCTAACCTCGGGTCTTTCTTGGGCTCCGTGTTTAACCACCCACATTGGATAGGTATTGTTGTGACTACTGGACAGTCGGGCGGTTCCGGGCAGGTTTATATCACAACTCAATCCAACCTCGGGTTAAACACATCGTATTTTCTAAATTTACATATTTTGTCTCTTTTCTTTTTATATGTAAATATTTGCGGCCCGTTATTCAAATTCATCTTTATTGGGTAAAATTAATTTACACCACTTAATTGTTTTTCAAGGTCGTTGGCATGCGTCAAACATGCCAACACATATGTTTTATATTTTAACCCAAACGTCTCTACCCCCGTTTTATACGTTCGCTACAATATAACATATGTTGGGTTTAACATTTAAACTCAACTTAGCCACATGAAAAAGGGGAGGCTTAGAACATGGTGTTTATATATTCTAAGTAACAAAAAAAGGGGAGTGTGAACGCATGAACTTGCAACATAGCAAACTAATTAATATAAATTTGGCACTTGTGAACTTGCATTGTAATAGCATATAGTCATGGCATAAACATACCTAAACATGAAATCATGGTTTTTAATCTATTCATATAATCATGGCATAAATATACCTAAACATGAAATCATGGTTTTTAATTTATTCATGCAAACTTGCAATTGGAATGTAAATCTAACTTAGCTATGTGTCACATATATTATCATATGATTTTTGATAACAATATAGGCCTAAAATATGTTTCCCTATTAGGCATAACACCAAACATAGTCTAGTCATGATCATAGAGTCAACACAAGTTCACAAAGATGTTTACTTTTGTCTCTAATACAAAAGTATGGTTTTACACTTGAATCATGATGCCAATTCCAACATAAATTCACATAAGTCATAATACCCAAATGGATCCAACTACACTAAAAGTGATTATAATATATATTATGTTGGCATAATAGTGAATCATATACTTGCATGAATCTCAAATAAACTACCACAAACATGTAGTTGTTAACTTTCGACATGAATCACATACTTGCAAATATCCAATCGTTATACCACAACATCCCAAATCGTTTAAAATCAAAGCAACATTCAAATATGAATTATTATCACCACAAATCAAATACAATTCTATTTCCCATTTTACACAAATCAAAACACAATTATTTATTCACATCGGAATAGCACTCTACTTACAACGTATGACGAATCTTTAATTCAGGAATCTGAATTCTGAATTTGGAGATGCTATCCTTTGTTGTAGGCGTTGTTTTGGTTTAGTTGTCGATGCTTTAAGCTTTTGAATTGTCTCTTAGGCTTGTTGGCTTGTCTCTAGGGTTTCTAATTGACGGCCATTCCTAGTTCCTCTCCAGCAACATGACGGCTATTGTATTCTATTATTTGTGTGAGTTTAGGGTTAGGTTTGAGTTGTATTTATAGAATTTTAAATTGTTTTGAGCCGTCGGATGAAGATAGGAGGAATTTAGACCATACAAAGTTCAAAGAGCCACTCAAAAGGTGACACGTAAGCCCTAGTGACTCAGCCAAGCATCAGAATTCGACCAGACCCTGATCAGGCCAGCCAAGACCTGACCAGTAGGTCATTCTGACCTGGGCGTACTTGGCAGGTGCGCCAGGCTAAAAATGTACGGGCGCACTTCCCAAGTGCGCCAGTTCAATTCTGTTCTGGCGCACTTCCCAAGTGCGCCAGTGCATTCTGACCCGTTTTCTGGTTTTTCGTCCAACTATGCTTGACTAACTCTATCTCAAATAACTATATTCGATCAACTCTAATTGAATAACAAATATTCAATTTAAATCCTAATTCGATTCACTATATTCAATTAACTCTATCTGGTCAACTCTTATATTCGAATAACTAATATTCGATTATCTCTAATTAATTACAAATACATCCTTTTTATTTTCTATATTTATTTCATATAAATACTTATATAATTCCATTTATTATCTTAATAAAATATTCCCTTTAAAAGTTTATTTATTTTCCAAATAATTATTTCTATTAAATTTATTTGTAAATATTTTAAAATAATCCTCTTTCCAATACCATTCGTAAATGTTTTACAAAGGTTTGCCTTCTATTTTATTTGTAAATGTTTTTTCAAATAATTCCCTTTTTGTACCTTTTATAAAATACTTTGATTCTATACGAATATTTTTTTCCTTCAATATACATTTTGAAATTTCCTTCTTATATAAAATCCTTTGATTTTATATAAATATTTTATTTTAAATTTTAGATTGAAATTCTCTTTCCACATTCCAGTATTTTCTATGGTATTTAAAAGTACCAAATAACAATGATCAACACCCATAATTAACAACAGATTATAAATCACATCATATATCATAATATATGAAAAACAGTAAAATAAATGTTGAGGGACCCAGTTGGGTTCCTCTGACCTGTTTCCCTGCATCCACAGATGTCAGTCGACATAAATAACACGAATGTAAAATATTCTGATAAAATAAATCAAAATTCGATTACGATTTCTATATATATCATTATCTATATTTTTAATCAACTGACTAGCAGTTCAACCAAATAGCCAATACATAGCAAACAACCATCATTTATAGATTCTAAAAAATACCATCATTTATAGATTCTAAAAAATATGTTATAAAAATATAGATTGAACAGAGTTAGTGAGAGTTACTCACATTGGACGGTGATCATTAAATAAAGATAATTGGTCATTGATTTGATTCTGGTGTTAAAATCCACCATAAATCCAAACGAGCTCGAATTCACCGCCGGTCAGTTCCATGGTGGAGCTCTCGTCCATACGACCCGAACGTGACTGGCCGTTCGAAATTCTGATACAGTATGGTCAAGATATTAAACTTATAAGTTTGAACTATTTAAAATAAATCAAACTTGATTTGATTTATTAAATGGCCTTTACCCCTTTCAATTTCCCTTGGCCCATTCACTCTTAAACCCTACTTAGGAAGATCCCTTTTTCCCCAATAGAACCAACGAAGCCGCTCCTGTAAACCGTTCACAATAGCCGCACCTTCAACCCCATTTTTCTCCTTCATTCCTTCATAGAATCGAGCCAACCCTCCACCATCTCTCTTCTCTTCTCTTCCTCTTCAGAACCATGCCCTTAAATCCCAGTTCGATGTTCCCTGGAGGATTCCGTCGCACAGCCTCTCACATGACATCGCGACAATTTTCAAAGACGTAAACCCCAAAACTCCCACAATCGATGCCAATCTCCCCGATAAATACGACTACAACAATCAAACCATTAATCAATGCACAAAATCCCCAAAACATCGAACCTTAGTCTGCGCAACCCAATTTCTAGCTCCTTCAAAAATGCGTCGCACACAACAAGAGTGGTACAAATGAGTACCTTATGTCAAGAGGATTTGAAAGATCTAAGCTTTGTATTTTTAGAAATTTTATTGTAATTTCTATTGATTTATGAAGATTTCGATTTGGGTTTTCAGGAAGAAATAGATGGCGGCTGTATTTTGCCCGTGAGAAAATTGTAGTTAGGGTTAGAAGAGTTAGGATTATTTATAGTATGGTTTTATATTTTTTTATTCGATTATTTTATTTGTTTATATTGAATCGTTGCTTTCATTCGTACTCTAAAAGTCCTAGTGATCACATACGACACCCAAAAATCACCAAACTGGACATGCAACTAGAGTTCGACATTGCGGACCCAATGAAACTGGTTTCGTCGAATTTCGACTCCGTTTGCTCACACAGCGTATTTTTAAAGTCAGAAAATTGACTGTTTTTCACTTTAACATCACGTACGACCACACATTGACCCCAAAAATCACGGAAATTGAAAACTAACAATAATTTGGTATTACGAATCTAACAAAATTGGTTTCGTCGAAAACTGAGCTCGTTTGCAAAAGTGGCTAATTTTAAAGCTCAAAATAGACCATTTAAATATATAAATATATTTAAAAACATTTAAATTTAATATTTAAAAAAATAAATATTATCGTACATATTCATAGTGGAATACCATACAGCTCCACTGGGATTTATAACTCGATATTTCAAAATTTTCAGTTATATCGATATTCGATTTATATTGAAAATCCTTTTATAATATAAATAAATCATTATAAATTATAAAGGAATTCCACAACGACTTTTCTAAAATTTGATTTGGACGTAAATCAAAATCTACACGACGAAATCCCGATTTTTCTCTTCCACTAGAAAGATATACTCCACCAGCTCCACGCGTTTCTTGTTTCACAGAAATCCAGCTTAAAACGAATCATGTACATTCAGTTGAAGTTCAAATCGCCAAATCGCGAACTGCCGTGCCAATTCGAGCTCAATTATAATTATATTATAATTCTACGTTCGAACTGTCGTTATTTAAATATATTCGCTAATATATTTCAATCCTAAACTGAATTAAATCTTAGGGATGACCCAGTTCACAGAATATTGTGATTTCCAATATTTTGATTATTTCTGAAATTAAATATATTATTCTATTATTTATTTTAATTAAATATTCAATATTATTTAATTTTGGTCATTTTAAATAACCAAACCATTATTTAAATAATTAAATAAATTAATTATATCGCTGAAAAATGCGGGTCGTTACATTCTTCCCCCCTTAAAATAATTTCATCCTCAAAATTGCTAAGGTAGAAGACCGACCCTATTCACTGGGTAAAAATTTATTTGTTCACTTCTTTAACTCCAGTGTTACTAAATCAATTTATTTCAATTAAATATTTAATTAATTTCGATTAACGAAATTTTTCTAAAATTCTGAAAATTTTCTAACACCTGGAATTTCTGAAAAATTTCGCCAGCACCTCCTTTGTACCGGTCAATAGGTCAAACTCCAACTTGCCTCTCTAGGCCCTTTCCTTTCAGAAAAAAAAATCAGAGAAGTGGACCTATTGACCAATTGATTTTCTTTTTGAAAGGAAAGGGCCTAGAGAGGCGAGTTGGAGTTTGACCTATTGACCGGTACAAAGGAGGTGCTGGCGAAATTTTTTAGAAATTCCAGGTGTTAGAAAATTTTCAGAATTTTAGAAAATTTTCGTTAATCAAAATTAATTAAATATTTAATTGAAATAAATTGATTCAGTAACACTGGAGTTAAAGAAGTGAACAAATAAATTTTTACCTAGTGAATAGGGTCGGTCTTCTACCGTAGCAATTTCGAGGACGAAATTATTTTAAGGGGGAAGAATGTAACGACCCACATTTTTCAGCGATATAACTAATTTATTTAATTATTTAAATAATGGTTTGGTTATTTAAAATAACCAAAATTAAATAATATTGAATATTTAATTAAAATAAATAATAGAATAATATATTTAATTTCAGAAATAATCAAAATATTGGAAATCCCAATATTCTGTGAACTGGGTCATCCCTAAGATTTAATTCAGTTTAGGGTTGAAATATATTAGCGAATATATTTAAATAACGACAGTTCGAATGTAGAATTATAATATAATTATAATCGAGCTCGAAATGGCGCGGCAGTTTCAGGATTTGGCGATTTGAACTTCAACTGAATGTACAGGATTCGTTTTAAGCCGGATTTCTGTGAAACAAGAAATGTGGAGCTGGTGAGTATATCTTTCTAGTGGAAGAGAAAAATCGGGATTTCGTCGTGTAAATTTTGATTTACGTCCAAATCAAATTTTAGAAAAGTTGCTGTGGAATTCCTTTATAATTTATAACGATTTATTTATATTATAAAAGGATTTTCAATATAAATCGAATATCGATATAACTGAAAATTTTGAATTATCGAGTTATAAATCCCAGTGGAGCTGTATGGTATTCCACTGTGAATATGTACGATAATATTTATTTTTTTAAATATTAAATTTAAATGTTTTTAAATATATTTATATATTTAAATGGTCTATTTTGAGCTTTAAAAATAGCCACTTTTGCAAACGAGCTCAGTTTTCGACGAAATCAATTTTGTTGGATTCGTAATACCAAATTATTGTTAGTTTTCAATTTCCATGATTTTTGGAGTCAGTGTGTGGCCGTATGGGATTTTAAAGTGAAAAACAGTTAATTTTCTGACTTTAAAAATACGCTGTGTGAGAAAACAGAGTCGGAATTCGACGAAACCAGTTTCGTTGGGTCCGAAATGTCGAACTCTAGGTGCATGACCAATTTGGTGATTTTTGGGTTTCGTATGTGATCACGAGGATTTTTAGAGTACGAATAAAAGCAACGATTCAATATAAACAAATAAAATAATCGAATAAAAAAATATAAAACCATACTATAAATAATCCTAACTCTCCTAACCCTAACTACATTTTTCTCATGGGCAAAATACAGCCGCCATCTACTTCTTCTTGAAAACCCAAATCGAATTCTTCATAAATAAATAGAAATTACAATAAAATCTCTAAAAATACAAAGCTTAGATCTTTCAAATCCTCTTGACATAAGGTACTCATCTGTACCACTCTGGTTGTGTGCGACGCATTTTTGAAGGAGCTAGAAATTGGGTTGCGCAGACTAGGGTTCGATGTTTTGGGGATTTTGTGCATTGATTAATGGTTTGATTGTTGTAGTCGTATTTATCGGGGAGATTGGCATCGATTGTGGTAGTTTTGGGGTTTACGGCTTGGAAAATTGTCGCGATGTCATGTGAGAGGATGTGCGACGGAATCCTCCAGGGAACAACGAACTGGGATTTAAGGGCATGGTTGTGAAGAGGAAGAGAAGAGAGATGGTGGAGGGTTGGCTCGATTCTATGAAGCAATGAAGGAGAAAAATAGGATTGAAGGTGTGGCTATAGTGAACGGTTTACAGGAGCGGCTTCGTTGTTTCTATCGGGGAAGAAGGGATCTTCCTAAGTTGGGTTTAAGAGTGAATGGGCCAAGGGAAATTGAAAGGGGTAAAGCCTATTTAATAAATCAAATCAAGTTAGTTTTATTTTAAATAGTTCAAACTTATAGGTTTAATATCTTGACCATACTGTATCAGAATTTCGAATGGTCAGTCACGTTCGGATCGTATGGACGAGAGCTCCACCATGGAACAGACCGGGTGTGAATTCGAGCTCGTTTGGATTTATGGTGGATCTTAATGCCAGAATCAAATCAATGACCAATTATCATTATTTAACGATCACCGTCCAATGTGAGTAACTCTCACTAACTCCGTTCAATCTATATTTTTATAACATATTTTTTAGAATCTATAAATGTTGGTTGTTTGCTATGTATTGGCTATTTGGTTGAACTGCTAGTCAGTTGATTGAAAATATAGATAATGATATATATAGAAATCGTAATCGAATTTTGATTCTGTTTATCAGAATATTTTACATTCATGTTATTTATGTCGACTGACATCTGTGGATGCAGGGAAACAGGTCGGAGGAACCCAACTGGGTCCCTCAACATTAATTTACTGTTTTTCATATATTATGATATATGATGTGATTTATAATATGTTGTTTATTATGTGTGTTGATCATCGTTATTTGGTACTTTTAAATACCAAAGAAAATACTGGAATGTGGAAAGAGAATTTCAAACTAAAATTTGAAATAAAATATTTGTATAAAATCAAAGGATTTTATATAAGAAGGAAACTTCAAAATGTATATTGAAGGAAAAAAATATTCGTATAAAATCAAAGTATTTTATAAAAGGTACAAAAAGGGAATTACACATTTACAAATAAAATAGAAGGCAAACCTTTGTAAAACATTTACGAATGGTATTGGAAAGGGGAATATTTGTACAATATTTACAAATAAATTTAAAAGAAATAATTATTTGGAAAATAAATAAAGTTTTAAAGGGAATATTTAATTAAGATAATAAATGGAATTATATAAGTATTTATATGAAATAAATATAGAAAATAGAAAAGAATGTATTTGTAATTAATTAGAGATAATCGAATATTAGTTATTCGAATATAAGAGTTGACCAGATAGAGTTAATTGAATATAGTGAATCGAATTAGGATTTAAATTGAATATTTGTTATTCTATTAGAGTTGATCGAATATAGTTATTTGAGATAGAGTTAGTCAAGCATAGTTATTCAGGATGAGTTGCCATGTTGTACGACTGCTAGCGTAATTCGCAGGGATGCAGATAGCCTACGGCGGTCGGATGTTTCCTGAGGGAATCAGGCGTAACCATTGTGATCGCTGCAATCTAGAGTCAAGCGAATGGTGTTAAATCATATAGTAGTAAATCGATAGAAGTTAATTAAGTCAAGTTAGACAAGTTAGTCAAGTTGAGTTAATTAAGTCGAGTTAGTCAAGTTGAGTTAATTAAGTCGAGTTAGTCGAGTCAGAGTTAATCAGTTAGAGTTAACCAGTTATAGTTAATCAATTATAGTTAACCAGTTAGAGTTAATCAGTTAGAGTTAATTAGTTAGAGTTAATCAATTAGAATTAATCGATTTGAGTTAAATCGAATTAGGGTTATTCAAATGGAGTTAATCAAGTTCGAGTTAGTCGAGTATTAGTAAATTAAGTGGAGTTAGTCAAAAGAAATTAATCGAATATCACTTATTCGAAGTAGAGTTATCGGATATAGTTTATTCGAAAAGAGTAATCAAATATAGTTCATTCGAAGTGCGTTAAATCGAATATAGTTATTCAAAGGAGAGAATTATCGAATATGGTTTATTTGAAGAGAGATTTTCGAATATAGTTATTCGAAGAAAAGGATTATCGAATATTAGTTATTCGAACAAGAGGAATCGAATATAGTTTATTCGAAAAAGAAAGTTATCGGATAGTGATTATCCGAGAGTGAATTATACATTGGAATTCGACTATATCGAGTTAAGGGAAGTAATGTTTACTTTCCATTTCAAAATTAAGTTTTACTCATTTGTTAATAAATTAGTTGTTTATCATTTATCCAAATTAAGATATAAAAGCTATATTTAAGTTAATATATTTCGAAAGCATGGAGTTATAACATTACAGTCATAATCAAATAATTTTGTAAAAGGGAGTGGGTTCATAAACAGAATCCGAGAGTTTTGCAAGAAAGTTTCTTAAAGATTTAAAGTTTGAACCTTGTCTATTTCGAGGTTAGAAATGTCGTTCAGTTAAGGTCTGAGAGGTAATTATACCCCAACTTGATTGACTTCAGTTTTAACTAAGAAGTGGATAAGGTCGATAGTGAAAGTTGGTTAAGTAAATTGAGTCAATGACTGTAATGGGTTGGGTTGGCAGAACGATGTTTTAATTAAACATCTATTTAAATCTAGTAAAGGACATATGGAAATGTTTCCAAATAAGGATCAGAAATGTTTTCCAATATAGGAAATAAGAAATGGAAGGGAATATGGTGACGTCTTCCAAATGATGTATAAGGTATATTTTCTAGATTTAGGAAAAATAAGAATTTATGAATATATAGAAATGGGGAAACGGGTAAATGTATGATAAATTAAATCAAAAGAAATCAATATTGAATGATGATTGATCGATAGGATTTCCATCTGGAAATAATATCGTTGTTTGCACACCTGTTTTTCTTTGATAGTTAAATCACCGACTATCGAAGTTTTTGACCATTTTTACGTCGTCAATACGGAGAGACCGGGATCAAATTCATTATCTGAAAACCACTCTATATAGATGTTAGCGTTGCGAACAAATATGATGAAGATAATTGAAGATGGAGTTATGCAAGGGTTATCATTTTTACAGAATAGTGCCTTCGATTTGTCAAGTCCCAGGACAAACGTGAATGGAGGAATGTCTGACAAAGTATATCTAACGGATCGCGTAAGTTGATCTCTTCAAACGTACTTACGTTTGGTGGCGGAGGAATTCGTTTCTCTTAGCTTTATACCCGTGGTATTTTTGGGAAAATCAATTTGTGATTTGGCGGGTATGACGATGTGGCATTCAAAGTGGATGGTGGTCAAGTGTTTCAAAAGATACGTAATGACCTCAAGCCTCATCAACCAAGAAATTACAGAAATCGGGTAGGCGGCATGGATATGTGGGTCGCTCCCATTAGGTTGTATATCACCTATCTAGAGAAAATCCATTTCATTCTATTGCCTATTTCGATGTTGTCCCTTTTCGGGAAGACGGTGGGTAGCTCCCAACCGTTGGTGATATACATTCGATACACTCAAGCGAAATGAGTGGTCGGTCATGTGAGGGCCGGGTTGCAAAATGTTCTTGTTGAACCCAGTGTATTTGCCTCTAGAGATACACTATCGGCAGGTGGTCCCATACCTTGTCAAGGTCGGAATAAAAATTTCCAATAAGAGCCCGCGGTTTTTGTTTGTATACTAAATATGTGGAACGTGAGATGCAAGCGTTCTGCTAGTTTGTTATTTACTTGTGAATATACATTATTATAATATCAGAAAAGTATTTATTTCAAAAACTGTTTTGGGTTATCGTAAGATAAAAACTCTCCGTGTTTATGTGTGGATCGGTCTTACAGTTATCTTTTCTTTTGAAAAGGATTTTGAAAAGTTAAACCGATGATTTGAGTTTACTCACCCTAGTCCCATGACTGACCCAGAGTTTATTTTGTTTTGTTTTTTTCCCTAAACTCTTGGGTGCCCAAATTTGAACGGGCAGTCAAGTAGTTCAGGTCTTTACAGATATACTTGGAGGAGCTTGAAGCAGGAGGCTTCAAGATTATATAGCTACTATTATTCCTGATGTGTGTAAGTGTTGTACTCTGATAATGTTATTACATATATACTGTTTTATTTCAAAGTTATGTTATATATTATATTTTATTCGTTCCGCTGTGAGATTCGTATTACTCTGATTTTGTTCCGTGTGATCTTCTTATTCTATTCTAATTTTCTATCTTATCTATTCTCACCCTCTAACCTCTTTCTATTAATGATTAGGTGTTTTCGATGTTCGAATAGTCAACATGGCAGTTTTGTGTTGATTTTCGAAGTCAAAAATCTCGGGTCGTTACAATGATCTATCACTGTGATCATCCCACCATTCCAGTATTTTCTTCTTTTTATACAAGAACTACACCAATGTTATCAATGATTTATATATACTTTTATTATCCTTTTCTTTAATGGAAATATTCGAACATACATATGTACGATTGATTTAGGATTTTCAATTAATTCATCCCACCAAGAGCGCCGTCGACCTGGCCTTCTCCTCCCACCGGTCCCATCACCTCTAACCCCATGTAGCCACCGTACCACCTAAAAACCCGAAGCCCCCTTTTCCCGTTCATTTGAAAATTGACGTCGCCACACACGATCGGAGCCCACCAGACCACTGCCATCCTGACCGCCACTCGACCCTCTTCCATCGCCCTTCGGCCACTTCACCCCTCGACCACCCACATTTTGGCCATCTCCGTTCACTCCTTTTGAAAAACAGCCCAAAAACATCACCCACATTCAACTCGCCACCACCACCGCCACAGACCACCGTACGACCTCCGGCCAGTACCAAATGAAAGATAAAACTCCCCTCTTCAAAACCCCTAAGGTCCCGTCCAACGAAATCGGCCACCCATCCTCAATTTTGCAAAAAAACGAAAATGGTTTCTCGCGGTTCTTCGCGATTTCCGGCCACCACCCTCGTCGAAACTTCACCAACTTTTCTCTGGAGGTAGCCCTCGACCCGATCTACAACATTTGTTCAGATAGCCATAGCAAAAAGCTTACAGATTTGAAGTTATAATTAGATTTGCGTTGAGGGGTTTATTTTCAAATTTACTTGATAATTTCAGAATTGGGGGCTAGGGTTTGATGAAGGGGGGTTTATATAAGCGGGAAAAAGATTATTTTAAGTTGACGTGACGTATGACGATGCCTAACGAATTTTATTTCGTACCTATCGTGTTTTCGAACGTTGTTTATTCGCTGCTGCGCTCACATACGAACCCCGTTCGAGATGTGAATGGACGACATAGTATATTTTGAAGATACGGTCCTAACGAAACTTGTTTCGTCGAATTCCGAGTTCGTTTGCTCGAATAGCATTTGTACACGTCCAATTTGATCGACTTATTTTGCATTTTATTTTGCCACGCTCACAGAATAACCCCGATTGACGTGCCGTTTGAAAATCCAGTAATAATTTACTGTTGCGGTCCCAACAAAATTTGTTTCGTCGAAAACAGAGGTCGTTTGAAGAAAGTCCCTTTTATAACTTAGGTTACGGAAAACACTCCAACTGTAACAACCCAAAATTTCTGTACTCTTTGAGTCGACTAATAACACTACACTTCCAACCCAAATGACACAGAAATATGAATCATTATTAGAAAGAAGTTAGAGGATGAGAAATAGAAAGAAATATTATAATAGAAGAAAACGAAGATCACAAACTTACAGCGGAACGAATAAAATATATTAGATAACATACACTTTGAAATACAAATCAGTAACTGTATATACGTACCATCATCAGAGCACAACAGTTATCTTTGGAACAGTTATAAACTCCTATTTCCAGATACAAACATAATACACAGCGGAAAAATATGATAATCTATAGCTAACTGGTGAAGCCTCCTGCTTCGAGCTCCGCCAAGTGAATCTGAAAAATCCCGACTACTTGACTACCCGTACAAATTTGGGAACCCAAGAGTTTAGGGAAAACAAAACAAAATAAACTCTGGGTCAGTCATGGGACTGGTGTGAGTAAACTCCAACCATTTGTTTAACTTTCCAAATCCTTTCGAAAAGAAAGATAATCGTAAGACCGATCCGCACATAAACACGGATGGTTTTTACCTTACGATAAACGTAAATATTTTTGATATCAAATCCAGTGATATTATAATAATGTCTATATCAAATAAATAGAATCTAGCGGAACGCTTGCATCTCACGCTCCATATATAATATAAAATCATAAACCGTAGGGCGCTTATTGAAGATTGGATTTCCAACATGACAAGGTATGGGACCACCTTCTGATAGTGTATCTCTAGAGACGAATACACTGGGTTAAACAAGAACGTCTTGCAACCCGGCCCTCACATGATCGACCACTTATTTCGCTTGAGTGTATCGAATGTATATCACCAACGGTTGGGATCAGCAATCGTTTCCCGAAAACTTGAGGTAATACACTTACATACATCTGAGTACCATAGAAAAATCTGGACAGTTATAACCACCTGTCCTCAAATACAACACACAGTGGAATAATATTATGTGTATATCATACGTTTGGACTTTTCCAGCTCGTCTCTGAACTTCAGAGCATCTGATATCCTGAAACTGCAACCAGGGCTAACTCGAGCATTACAAATACTGGGTCAGTCTGGTGAACCAAAGTGAGAATAACTCGCATAGTTTAAGGGGAATCATCCAACTTGATTTTTAAGTTCAAATTCTTTTCGAAAGAAAGGATAATAGTAAGACCAGCCCACACATAAACACGGACGGTTTTTACCTTACTATGACCCAAAACAGTTTTGAAACCATATCTTGTTCTGATATTATAATAGTGTCTAAATACAAATAAATAACAATCTAGCGGAACGCTTGCATTCCACGCTCCACATATATAGTATACAATTAAAACCGCGGGCGCTTATTGGAGATTGGATTCCGACTATGACAAGGTATGGGACCACCTGCCGATAGTGTATCTCTAGAGATGAATACACTGGGTTCAACAAGAACGTCTTGCAACCCGGCCCACACATGACCGATCACTCATTTCGCTTGAGTTTATCAAATGTATATCACCAACGGTTGGGATCAGCAACCGCCTCCCAAAAAGGGACAGCATCGAATATAGATTAAAGAAGCAAATGGAATTTCTCTAGGTAGGTGATCATAGACCCTAATGGGAGCGACCCACATAGCCATGCTGCCTGCCCGATTTCTGTCATTTCCCGGTTGATGAGGCTTGAGGCTAGAATTTATCTTCATGATATCTGATCATCATTCACTTTGAATGCCACATCGTCAGATCCGCCGGACATCACTAATTGACGTCCACAAAAATACTCTGCTGTTAGCTAAGAGAAGGTGTACGGCCTCCTCCGCCATCAACAGAAATACATTTGAAGAAATCAACGTACGTGGCCCCTTTGGAAATACTCTGTCAGACACTCATCCATACAAGTCATCCAGGAATAGGATGAACCGAAGGTACTCTCCTACTGCATCTCATATAGGAATCACCCCATGGATCAGTAGCGAGTAGTCCTTGCAAATCCGCAAAATTTCAACTACGACCGAATCACTGTTTAGCAACCTCTGGTAGCTAGCTAGAGGAATTCCACAGCAACTCTTCCGCTTATGAAGATCCACGGTCTTCAATGCTCCATCTCGACCCTCTTCCGATATCTTCAATGTTTTACGTATTTATTGGTCGTAATGGTTTTCGAATATAAATTCGATCCCGGTCTTTCCGAACCAATAATCGATTTGGCTAGATTTTGATAGTCGGTGGTTTAACTATCAAGATAAACAACCATCATCCATAGAGAAATAAAGTGGATCCATTGGTTCAGTATACAGCGTCACCTGGCCTCTTTAGTAAAAACAGTTGTTCAATTAAATTTCTAAATTTTCCAATATTTGGAATCTTGCTTTTAAATTCTTATTTCCAACCCAAATTATTCAACTTAAAATCCTTTAATTTATAACTTATAATATTTCTCATGGTAATATTAACTTCTCTCCCTCAACTATCCTCGTTTCTAAACTAATAACATCCTTGGATAATCATGAAGTCATTACAAGTTAGGGTTTTTTGTTACCTCTTAGACCTTGATACGACAACATTCTTATCTTCAGAATATATATAAGTTCATCAATGAAACCCCATTTTATCACCTTTCCTTATATTTATAGAATCCTTTTTTTAAATAACCACTTAGTTTTGCTCAAACAACTCTTTTCACACTTAAGATATTTCTTTCGATCTTTATCGTTAGATTCCCACTTTTATAACCAGATTCAATCCACTAGGTTTCCGTTCGAATTCAATTCACATTAACCTTGTTTAAAGCTTTCCTTTTATATAATTCTTTCCGGGAATAACTCATATAAATATGAGTAATCTTGTTAAAAATCCTTTTTAAGTCATAAACAAGGTTTTGCTCAACTAATCCCCTTATCACTATTTCCATTTCAACTTGATTCCCTTCAAACAATTTTCACTTTAATGGTTAACATTATTCTTTGTATAGAAATCCAGACTCGATATAAAACAACTTGGTTTCCTTTGAAAACTCTATTATATATTCAAATCTTGCTTATCGAGCCACTTTATGAATTTATATTCACACTTTAAAAATACCGTTTACAGGTCAACTTCTTGTTACTTTTCAACACTATTTACATCAAATAGTTCACTTTATTATCAGTTATAATTAAAATTCTTAATCTTCCTTTAAAGGTTACTTTAAAATGATATTTAACTTAAATAATAATGAATAATCCAATAATGGTTTTTAATAATCAATTCTTGTTCAAGTCGTCGACTTGATCATATCAACTAGATTACTTTGTTAACCATTTCCCTTTTAATAACTTCATTTAAAAATAATCCATATAAAATAGATTTCAAAACCTGTCTTTATTTATAAAACAAACTTATAATTTCCTTTTTATTGATTACCCAACAGTAAATCGATGTTTATAAAACGGTTCATTTACAGGCCATCTGCCGATAAATACTCAACCAATATCACTTCATTGGTTAATATCAAACACGTGTTGATTTTTGTTTCAATGATCAATCAAACTGATTAACAGTTCATATAAGTAAACAACATATTTGAGGAATCCGGTTGGATTCCTCCAACCTGTCTGTCCATGCATCGCAATGGGTTACTTCAATTTCAACACGATAAACAGTTCAACTAATAACAGTCAACAAACAATTTGTAACAGCCATTCAAGCATCAAATGATTTGTTTAATATGTTTATTATTATAAACGTAACCAACAAGGTAAGTTACCTCGTTTGGAATCTAATCGTTAAAAATAATGATTTAATTCGATTAAATTAAACAAACGCTTAATTTAATCCCTGCATGTTAAAATATTCAGCACACATGTAAACAGTCATCCAGTTATCAATCATTTGCAAACATTGCACACAAAATAAAAATAAAAACCCGATTTATATAAAATATAAACGGGGTAACTGAGTGAGTTAAACTCACCTTGGTTCTCCATTCATTGTCGAACGGTTTGTTTAACATGCTTTCGGCTGTGTTCAAATCCGTTCGTTCCCATTTCAGAATCTTTCATCTACTGATATGGGTCCACTACTCCGTATTTGGTCTAATTCTGTGTATGGATGACACTGTTATAAATTAACTATTATTTACGTATTAAAAATAGTGTTATTTAACTTAATAATTATCATATTACTCAGGCCTTCACTTAATTTTATTGTTTAGTACGGTTGGTCATAGAATACTAAGCTACTGATATATTCTTAACCTTGTGCAATATTGTCAAAAAGGGCACATCAGTAAAGAAATATTGGCCACGTTACATATTTAATAAGTGGGTTCGACATGTTATGTTATAAAATGTATTAGGCAACATAACGGTTAGGACGTAAACTGCTTCACCTTATATTAGATATACCCAAACACGTTATACGGGTGGCATATAAATTTGATGATTAGGCACCTTAAGTCTTCAACTAGGCATAGCTAAATAAATTTACGCATGTATAACCCTTTACCTACTCTTCTCGTTAAAATATTGTTCATCGTTACTGTCTTATTCGAATATCATCTAGCTCTTAAACCCAAGTTACAATTATAAAATATAATCAGTACTTATGTTTAAAAATAACATTGATTTATTTAAAAATAATTAGGCATATCCAGATTATCATTAGCCACTTATGTTAAATAGTATAACTTAACTGGGTTAGGCATATGCCACTACTTTACGTATATTACAAAATGATCAGCCACGAATACATCTCCCAGGCACTGTTACATAACTATCCCCTACTCCTTAATTATTACTTGCATTTATTTAATTTAAAAGGGTGACTAGGCAATATATTATACTTCATTAGGGCGTTAAACTAGATTAAGCAGAAAAGGAAACTTAATTAGGCTTAAATTAAAACAAGGTGGGCAATTATAACAGTGGTTGTAATGTTTATATCGTTGGGTGATTTGAATATACTTTGGATCCTTTATAAATACGTATTTGAACCCACACAAAATCAAATTTTGAAATAGTCGCTATGGAAATCACTATTTAAATATAGGCCTTTAAAATAGCCGTTTTGCAGACGGACTCAGATTTCGACGAAATCAGTTTCATTGGGACCGTAGCGTTAAATTATTTTACGGTATTAGAATGTGTGGCAAACCGATGTCGTATGTGACCACGGTAGCCGTAAACGCCCAGTTATTTTCTATAGTGCGTAATTAAATTAATTAAATTTAATAAAAGGTTATTTGAGTGTAACTTGAGCAGACGATCGAATTAGGCCATGAAACCAGTCCCGTTGGGTTCATATCGTCGATTAGAGTCAGGATAGGTATATAGTTTGTTATTTTTAGAGACCGGCAAATTTGGTGTCCGAAATGGCATTGCGGTGCGCGTAAAAATAGCCTACCGGGGAAACAATCTCAGAATGCGACGAAACTGGTGCCATTGGGTTCATATCGATTAATTATTGCTAGATTTCAAAGTTTCAAGTTGTTTCGATTTATCTGGTGATCGTGAAAATTTTAAACGTGTGTTTATTTCTGGTTTTATAAAGGAATATTTTTCAAACGATGTCGGAATTCGACGAAACTTGTCCCATTGGGTCCGGAATACCTTTTTACATCAAGATTAGCCTTTTTATCAGTAAACAGACTGTTCATTCATATGATTATTCGTTCATATTCAAGTACACGCTTAAACCATAACGAACACTCGAAACTTTGACACCCCCCGTTCAATGCCAGAGTATAGCAAACTTTGACACCACCCTGTTCAAACTTTGACACCATCCCCACATTCAGTAAAACAAACAAAATTGTGCTTGCCAAGTAAAGATAACCCGTGCTTGCCAAGGCATTTCAATTCCGTGTAGATCACGCCACTCCAACGCCGTGCGAGCCAAGCTATAACATATCGTGTTCCCCAAAACTACTACTTCTTTAAATATGGGAATACTAATTCTCGTTCCTTTCCTCCTTTTGGCAGTAAACAACGAAATCACAAATGAAAAAATAAAATAAAAATCAAAATAAATCCATTTTTTCACTAAAATTTTTGATACAAGGATCGTCGATCTTGTTTTCTCGCGAGCTCCGTCTCGTGTATTTTGTGTAGTGAGCGATGGGTTTTCTTGCTTGCTGGGTTTCAACACAGTCGGCTAGGGCAGGGGAGTATCGACGCAGTGGTTGGCAGGATGGGGATTGGACGATGCAACCTTGTTCTGGGAAGGAAGGCGCACGTCCAGGTGGTGCGATGGGAGCTTCGGTGATCTGGAGCTAATCGCGGTCGTAAGGGGGGATTGTGTTGTTTGTAACAGCGTCGATATGATGGGGATTTTAATTAAGGAGAAGTGATGTAACTCTGAAAGGGGAAGGCAGATCGAAGTTGAACGTTGGTGAAAACTTGTGTCGGAGTCTCCTGTTATTCACTTGATGGGTTGAAATCCATCTGAAATGGCCAGAGTTGGCTTGGGGAAGATCTCGGACGGTGTGGGTATTTGGAGAGCTTTGTGTTCATATCAGTTTTGTGGATGGTGTGTTCATCGATGGAGATGGTCTAAACTCTAGCAAAGTAAGTCTGCGTTTATTTTGCGGTTTATTGTCTGTGTGTTTCACGATCTGAAAGTGGTGAGTTGGGTTCAAGGTTTGTCATTGGGAACCAAATGTTATAAAGGGAATTGAAAGTTGGGTGTGCTGTGTAAAGCATAAGGTGATGACGCTTGAATTAGGTTTAGTAATCAAATGATTTTGGGAGCTAATGAAGTAATTAAAAAGGGATAGTTGAAGTCATTGGTTGATTTTGTGCAGTAATATGGGAAGGAGTATTTATGGACTAGAATGTGACGCTGTGTATAGGGTTTGAGTTAAGCAGGGGAGTTGTTGGTTGATGTTGTCCGATGCAGTAGTGTTTTAAATGGAGAAAAACATGGGTATCGATAGTGTTCAATGTGGAAGAATGTGGTATTGTCGGTTTGGGGAGTTCACATGAAACAGTGCATCGTTGTTCTTTGAACTGTGAAGAATTGGAGCAGCAAAGGGAAGAGAATATTCGGTTGTGTGTTATTAGCAGGGTGGAAGGCCAATGTCAGGATCAGAAGGGGAGTATCAAGTTAAGTTTTGTAGTGATGGCCAAGGTGTAGTTCATTTAGCAGCTGCTCTTGAATTTGATTGGGCTATTACACCTACAACTGCTGGAGTCAACGTTAAGTGGCGTGATGCACATGTTGGACTGTGCTTCATTGGGTTGCATTTGTGGGGAGTGCATCTTTCCTTTACCTGATGTATTCGGCTTATATTTGTTCAACATCATTACTTGGACACAGACAAAACTGCAACAAGCTTCCATGAAATTCCCATCGGCCTGTTCAGGGTAAAACAAATGTAATTAACATTAACCATTTTAATTAGAAACATAATAATTAATTATTTCCATCATATAACTATAATGGTTATCGCTTGACCATATGAAAACAGAATGCGGTGTAACAGGTTACCTTGGGATTGTAGCATCCGGATCTACATGGTGATACTACAGTGATGGAGAATAGCGATAATGGAATCTCAGAGAAAAAATTAGAAGTCTATTTCGTTTGAAATGAAACAAAAAGGGCAAAACCGGCAATTACAGACCAAGGTGAGTAAACTCACTAACTCTGCCTCGTTTATATTTTTATATAAACGAATTTTTAAATTTATCTTAAACTGTGTGATGGTTGCTTGGTTGAATAGTTGATAAAATTGGTTGATATGATTACATGGTTGATCGGTTATTAGCTCTGATATTTCATATTGATGTGAAATAAAATTATTGATGTTATTAACATCTGTGGGTGCAGGAAAAACAGGTTGGAGGGATCCAACTGGATTCCTCAACAATTTTATTATTTTTTTCATTTGTTGTGTTATATGATGTGATCCGTGATTAGCTATGTTGTGTTTGGATTACACTACCCTTAGAATTTTGGTATTTACATACCGTAAATATTTTCGAATATAGAAAAGGAATTCGAGATTTAAAAGGGAAATTATTTTTCAAAATAGGAATTTAATTTCGAATAGACTTGAAAATAGAAAACTTGTTTTAATAAATAAAACAAGAAGTTGTTTATAAACAATGTTTATAAATCCATCATATTGAGATAAAAGAAAATATAAATCCAAGTTCGAATTTATATTGAAAAGTGGAAAGCGGTTTTAGACCAATATTTGTAATGGGAATTGAATGTAGCAAAAGGAAATTTTATTTTCAAAAATAGAAATTTAATTTTTGAATAGAGTGGAAAATAGAAAACCTGTTCAAATGAAGGAATCAAGAATTTGTTTATGAATGAGAATATATATTAATTGAATTATTTATCGTTGGATACATTGATTTTGTATAGCGATATGGAAAGGGGTTTTGAAACCAATATTTGAAATGAGACTTAAAACATAGCTATTATCAAGGAAATGTTAAACGAGATTTTGAAAGATTAAAATAAAAAGAAATGAGACTTATGTGAGAAATTTTGAATAGAAATTATAACTAAAAATTTGGTTTAAGATAGTATTTTTAAATATGAATCAAATGGTATATGAAGGAAATATATTCACGATTTAAGTGAATGGTTTGAAAGGAATATTTTGCAAGTGAAATACCTATAAAGGAAATTCAGATCTAAAATATGAATCCACATTAGATCTTGAATGGAAAGGGAAATGGAGAAGATCTACGGTCTTCAAAGCTCCATCTCGATCATCTTCTGATCTCTTCACGTATTTGTTGGTCGGAATGGTTTTCGAATATACATTCGATCCCGGTCTTTCCGTACCAACAAGTGTATTGGATAGATTTGATAGTTGGTGATTTAACTATCAAAATAATCAGTATTTCAATCATGACAACCCAATAGGTCCACTGGTTCCGTATTCCGCACCACTTGGCCTTTTTTTAATTAAAACAAATGTAAATTCAAACTCTTAAATATTTCGATATTATAAATATAACTTATCGCTTCTTTTTAACATACGTTCTCTCTTTAAACCAAATTCATTTTTTATCGCTCTAAAACAACGTCACGGAATATCTTTTATTTATTACTTAAAAACCATAATCCATGTTTATTCTTATTGAACAAAACTAAACTTTACGTTTCCTTTCTAATTCGAACATATCATTAATTTTTTATGCCACCTCTTATATTCCCTTTCCATTTTGAAATTCTCATTTATATATTTTCCCAATTCTCATTAACCGTTGCATTATTATTTCCTTGATGGAAATAATAACTATTACTAACCCCTTTCAACATTACCAACTAATGTCATCCCCAAATAATCCTGATGTCGTTCAAGTTGGGGTATTTTAATTACCTCTCAGACCTTGATCAACAACGTTCATACCTTAAGATAGATACCAGTTGTAACCCAAAACCCAATCTTTCAATCTAATATCAATTCAAATTCCATTTGACTATTTATTCAAGATACGGATTCATAAAACTTTCTTACCCTTTGAAAATCTCTTTCTGTAATGTAATTGTTATTTCTTATTTCAATATAATTAAATAAATCCTTATAAAACACCACTTTTAATCCTTTACCAAGTTCAGTTTCACCAATTCCTTTTCAAATCCTTTCGGCCATTTCCCGCTTTGAATCTCTTATTTCAATTTCCCACCTTTACTTGACCACATTATTAACGTTAATTTAGAATTAACGATATAACACCTCATCGCTTTTATAAACCTTGTTAAAATCCATTCTAGTTTAGTCTAAACCCCTTTCTGTTCACAATTCCCTTTTTACTTGATTCAAAAATTGAATCAATCTAATTTAAGCTATCATGGTCGCTTAAATTCCTTTTATAACATTGTTATACCAATTTGGTTTTTAAAATATAAAAGCCATTCATAACTTCTATCACCTTTTAATTTGATTTCATTTCAACCTCGATTATTTATTCTGTTAAAGCTAATTTCCCAAATCACTATTAATCAGGAAAATAATTACTTTAATCAATAACTACTATAAAAGTAGTAATTCCTTTATTTACTGAAATAAATAGTAAATCCCTTTTAAAAACTTCATTAAATCTAAACAAATATTCTTATTTGATTAGATTAATCCAAACAAACTAAAACAATAATTTATTCCAGTTAAAAATGGTTCGTTTAGTTAATCCTAAACACGGTTATCTCGTTAATCGATTTCAATTCGTTTTCCCTTTAAATTAATTAATAATATAATTAATTTAAAATGATTCCATTTAATTGTTTCCTAACAAACAATTATCCAATTTAGTCGTTAGGTTAATTTTCTTATTCTCATATTTACCAATCTAATGAACATCAGAATTGTCTTTACAAAATCAATTTATAATCAATTATAAAAAAATAAGTATTTATTTCCTTTTTATGAACCTTTATTCAAATAATATATTTTAAAATCTATTTCCAGTTATAAAATAAATTTTATAACTTCAGTTCTATCGATTTACCTGACGGTAAGTCAATATAAACCAAACAATTTACTCTTAGGCCATTTACTGTTGATTACTCTATCATTATAGCCCATTGGTTAAAACACAACACAGGTTGGCTTTTCAATCAATGATCAGTACTCAAATCAACCACCCAAACACGATAGTTCATATGATAGTATGAAAATAAATAATATATTTGATGAATCCGGTTGGATCCCTCCAACCTGTTTTTCCCTGTGTACAAACGGTTATCTCCACACAATTCAAAACAATTCAAACAGATCAAACAATCCAAATCATTAAACACGTTTATTGATAAACGTGACCCATAAGGTAAGTTACCTTTATTGGAACCAACCGTTAAAATAACGATTTGGTATTTCACTGAAATTAAACAACGGTTTAATTTCATCAGTTAAATCAACAGATAAATATATAACTGGCAGACAGTCAACCATTAGCAAACAGAACGCACAAAATAAAAACCCAATTTATATAAAATATAAATGGGAAAACTGAGTGAGTTTAACTCACTTTGATTTGATAACGTTGTTTAAACGGTTCGATTTGGTTAAATTAAACGATCATTTAATTTAACTAAGATTTCCTGCTGATCCCCGTGTTGTTCAAATCCGCTATACAATGAAGTATTCGTCACCATGATCATAACGTAGCTTGTTTCGTCTCATTTTGTAATAATATGTCAGAGTTATTAACATTCTAAGTTAATCCAATTTAATTAATTAACCAATTCTTAATTAACTATTAATATGAACTAATTACATTATTATGTGTTAATCGGCCAATTCTTTACTGTTTGTTTCCTTTGCAAAGAGCCGGCTTCCCTCATCTTTGTTCTAAAACCGTAGTGCTCCAACAATCGCCTGCCCAAAATTTACGTTTGTTATTTACGTTACTTAAATGAATTAATTATTTCTTAATTAACCATCAATTTAAAATGTTAATTATATTGGTTTGATCAAAACTTCTATACCTCTTGTAGTCGTTGCTTTGTTCCTGTTGTGATCAGTAAGCCCAGACCTGCGATCATTTATAATTAATGTAAGTATCTGTGTTGTTTGTTTTTAGTGCTAATTAATTCTCTAACTAAATAATAATTCAATTACTATTAACCATCCTGACCGATACTGTTTCTTCACCGTCCCTTTTTGAAAGGCAACACGGTTTCCATCCTCTTTGCTCGTTCAAGCAAAGCCCCATGCAGTCCCTACATCGTTCAAAAACCATATAAATTTTCTAATGGTCCCTTAATTATAAAGTTATAACTTAATCAATTTCTTAACATAAAGCAGGCTAGTTAGTTCCTTACATATATAATAGCTCCTGCTAATACTTAATAAAATTTAAACAGGTCGATCTGTCTTGGTTTGACATGGCCAACCATTCTCCGTTGTTTACCCAGATGCTTCATAAACCCAACAGACCCGATTCAACTTTAATCAAATATCTAACCCATATCATGTAATAATTATTAAAACTAATAAATTTTATTTACTCACGTCTTTCTTTTAGAACCGAGCAGTGCGAATCAAAGCTTAATCACGTTTTATAAACAGCAGACCCCTCCAAGTTCCACTAGCTACTGAAAACATTTGTCGGCTTCTTCGTTCAAAACATTTTCCAATTCCCATACAGTAAACCTTCTCACTGCCGCGCCATTAGCCAAACACCAGCTCGCATCTCCGGCTCCGATAACCATGGTCACCCCCTTCGTTGACATCTTGCTGAACCCCACCACCCTCGAAACCAACTCTACCAGCAAGATTCTCAGCCAATGCCGCATTGTCCCTCTCCTCCTTTCCCCTGTTTCGAATGAAAACTTCACCACTATGCCCCCGAGCCTTAACAGCTCACGCCTCCATCACCCAATCACCTAATTTGGCCGATCCTGAACTCCATTGCCTTGGCCACATCAGCTCGCTATGGTTATCCTAGTAAAGAAATAACTCCAGCACGTCCCCCACTTCTGCTGACCAGTTAAGCTAACACGGCAAAAATTTGGAGATTAAAATGGTTTGCTCGACTGGAGGTTTCGATTTTAATACTAGCTGGTGAAGAGATATTCTCGCGTGGCAAAACATGGATTTAAAATTATGGTTTGGTGACGATAATCTCAATTTATCCCATTGCTGAAACGAAACAACTAAAAGAGAAAATAGGGAGTATTTAAAAGGAGAGGACACCGTGGAGGCCAAGTTTTAGGGGCGTAGACTTGCAGAATAGCTGGTTAGCTGTTGCGATGGGAAACCTCAGAAAAGAAAACAGAAACGAATAAATAAATAAATTACTTGGTTATCATGGCACCAAGAAGATTGATGCGCACGGAAAGGGAATTGTTTGGGGTGCAAGTAACTGAGAAAATGTGCGACGCAAGTGGGAAAGTTCAGCTTAATTATATGATATATACAGTGGTGGGAAGAATTTAATATTATTTTATTTTTCATGAAACTTAACGGTAAAGTATCATGTAAAACTAATCACAATTGACTCCTGTTTACTGATAAAAAAGCTAATCTTAGTGTAAAAAGATATTCTGGATCCAATGGGACAAGTTTCGTCGAAATCCGAGGTCGTATGAAAAAATTTACTTTATAAAACCAGAAATAAACACGCGTTAAATTTTTTCACGATCACCAGGTGAATCAAATCAACTTGAAATCTTGCAATCCTATAATAATTCTTCAATACGAACCCAACGGCACCAGTTTCATCGCATTCTGAGACTGTTTCCCCAGTAGGCTGTTTTTACGCGCACCGCAATGCCATTTTAAACACCAAATTTGTCGGTCTCTAAAAATAACAAACTATATACATATCCTGACTCTAATCGACGATACGAACTCAACGGGACTGATTTCACGGCTTAATTCGGTTGTTTGCCCAAGTTACACTCGAATATCCCTTTATTAAATAAATTACGCGCTATAAAAATTGAACGGGCGTTTACGGCTCCCGTGGCCACATACGACATTGGTTTGCCATGCCATTCAACATCGTGCAATAATTTAACGTTACGGTACTACTGAAACTGGTTTCGTCGAAAACAGAGACCGTTTGCAAAATGGCCATTTTAAAGGCCGATATTTTTAGTAACGAATTTCCATAGCGATTATTTCAAATTTTGATTTATCCATAACTTATAATTTATAATACGAAATCTGGGTTTTTGTCTTTCATATGAAAATTATTGTCAATACGGTTCCAATGTTTCTCATTTCACAGAAATCCGACTTATATCTGCTCCTGTATTCTCAGTTGAAGTTCAAAACTCCAAATTACGAACTACAGCGCGATTTCGAGCTCGTTTTATATTATATAAATATATGACGTTAAAACTTTGTTTTAAATAACAAATTAAATATTAAAAATCCATTAATACCCCAAATATAATATTTAAAATAAAATAAATTAAGTATTTGACGGCCAAAATACACGGGTCGTTACATTCTTCCCCCCTTAAAATAATTTCGTCCTCAAAATTGCTAAGGTAGGAAAGAACGTTACTAACCCATTAATTTTCAAATCCCATTTAAATTTAAATCAAAAACCATTTTAATACCAAAAGTAAATATTTTTCAAAATATTGAAAAAATTTCTAGCACCTTAAATTCCCGGAAAAATTCGGCAGAGTCTCCCCTGCACGGAGTGACATCTGCGATATCGCAGGAACAAATAATATATATTCATCGACCAACGGTCGAAAAACAGAAATCAAAACCCCAAAATTTCAAATTTTCGCGTAAGCGTACCTTTACGAGCGTTGTTGAGCATTTTTGCTCAACGTATATGCGTTTTACTCAATCAATATCAATTTGCTCAGCCATCTGACACCTGTACTTAACTCAATTCTCATATAAGTAATTTGTGTAATTCTGAATTATTTCAACAATCAACAAGTATAACTATTCCAATTCCAAAATCAAACAGATAACATCCATACAGGGTTAAATCACAAACCCCAAGTCATACGTAGCTTTATTCTAGTTTAATTATACTGGAAATTATTCTTTAATTTATAATTCACTTAGCTTAATTAAATTTTGAATTATTCCCATTCAACTAAATTACCATCCATTAACACACAATTTACAATCAACAACCAATACACAACCTAATCAAACCAAATCAATGGGGTTTACACCCGATATTAATATTTTATTTTGGTTTAACTGATTTGAACCTAAATCAATTTATATTCGATTGATTTCTATTTAATTATTATTTATTCATTTAATTTCTAATTTTTAAATCTGTTTTATTTAATTTTGATATCATTCTTAATTTAACTTCACTTAACAAAGTTAGATTTCAATTCAAATTTTCAATTCGATTTGAATTCCATTCAAATCGATCCAACACACAAGTATCTTAATAATTTGATAAAATTATTTCTTTTCTATATAAAATATAATTTGGGTAAAATTATTTCATTTACCCTCTTTTCAAAACAATACTGTATCATTGTCAGTTCTATGCTTCTCAACACTTGAACTGATCAACAAACACAATACAAACCATTTGTATATAAAATTTAAAAATACGCTCTCATATATACTCGGTCTCGATCTAGGGTATTACTAACCCAATCTCTATCGAGTTACGCCACAGAGCCAAGGTTATTACTAAACCAATAGCTCTGATACCACTATAACGACCCAGGGATTTCCGGCTCTGAAAATCGACATTAATACCCTTACCGTAACTCATGCCGACCTTCCAAGCACCGAAAACACTGGAACGTTATTGAAAGAAATTAGAGGGTGAGATAAGAAAGAAAGAAATATTAGAATAGAAGAAAAAAATAAGAAAACAACACAACACAGAGTCTCACATCGCAATGGAACAAAATATAATACAGAAATAAAACTTTATTGATAACTTTCAAAATACTTACAATATCAGAGTACATCACACAATGGGACAGTTATAATAACCTGTTCCCATATACAACACACAGCGGAATAGTAGCTATATAATATCTTGCGTCTGAACATCTCCAGCTCGTCTCTGGACTTCACAGCATTCGATAACCTGAACCTATACCCCGGGCTAACCCAAGCATTTACAAAACACTGGGGCAGTCTAGTGAACTAGAGTAAGAAAAACTCGCACAGTATTAAGGATATCACACAACTTGATTTTAAAGTCAAAACCTTTTCGAAAGAAAAGGATAATCGTAAGACCAAATCCACACATAAACACGGATGGTTTTTACCTTACGATAACCCAAAACAGTTTTGAAATCAATATCTTTTCTGATATTATAATAATGTCTAAATACAAGTAAATATCAATCTAGTGGAACGCTTGCATCTCACGCTCCACATATATAGTATACAATAAAAACCGCAGGCGCTTATTGGAGATTGAATTCCGACTTTGACAAGGTATGGGACCACCTTCTGATAGTGTATCTCTAGAGGCGAATACACTGGGTTCAACAAGAACGTCTTGCAACCCAGTCCTCACATGACCGACCACTCATTTCGCTTGAGTGTATCGAATGTATATCACCAACGGTTGAGCTCAAACCACCTTTTCCCGAAAGGGACAGCATCGAATAGATTAAAGAAGCAAAAGGATTTCTCCAGATAGGTGATTATACACCCTAATGGGAGCGACCCACATAGCCATGCTTCCTGCCCGATTTTTGTCATCTCCCGGTTGATGAGGCTTGAGGTTAGAATTTCCTGTGAATATCTGGTCACCATTCACTTTGAATGCCACATCGTCAGATCTGCCAGGTATCACTGAATACTTATTTCCACAAAAATACTCTGAGCATTGAGCTAAAGAAGATGTCCAGTCTTCTCTGCCACCAACAGAGATACGTTTGTAGAAAATCAATATACGTGATCCTTTTAGAAATACTTTGTCAGACACTCGTCCATAAAAGTCATCCAGGAACAGGATGAATCGAAGGTACTCTCCTACTGCATCCAATATAGGAATCACCTCATGGATCAGTAGCGAGAAGTCCTTGCAACCCGTAGATTCCAACCACGACAGAACCACGGCTTATCTCTGGGAGCTAACCAAAGATCTTTAGCGGTTATTCCGTTTTATGAAGATCTATGGTCTTCAATGCTCCATCTCGATCATCTTCTGATCTCCTCACGTATTTGTTGGTCGGAATGGTTTTCGAATATACATTCGATCCCGGTCTTTCCGTACCAACAAGCGTATTGGACAGATTTGATAGTCGGTGATTTAACTATCAAAATAATCAGTGTTTCAATCATGACAACCCAACGGGTCCACTGGTTCAGTATTCAGCACCACTTGGCCTTTATTAATTAAAACAAATGTAAATTCAAACTCTTAAATATTTCGATATTATAAATATAATTTATCGCTTCTTATTTAACATAAGTTCTCTCTTTAAACCAAATTCATTTTTATCGCTCTAAAACAACGTCATGGAATATCTTTTATTTATTACTTAAAAACCATAATCCATGTTTATTCTTATTGAACAAAACTCAACTTTACGTTTCCTTTCTAATTCGAACATATCATTAAATTTTCGCGCCAACTCTTATATTCCCTTTCCACTTTGAAATTCTCATTTATATATTTTCCCAATTCTCATTAACCGTTGCATTATTATTTCCTTAATGGAAATAATAACTATTACTAACCCCTTTCAACATTACCAACTAATGTCATCCCCAAATAATCCTGATGTCGTTCAAGTTGGGGTATTTTAATTACCTCTCAGACCTTGATCAACAACGTTCATACCTTAAGATAGATACCAGTTGTAACCCAAAACCCAATCTTTCAATCTAATATCAATTCAAATTCCATTTAACTATTTATTCAAGAAACGGATTCATAAAACTTTCTTACCCTTTGAAAATCTCTTTCTGTAATGTAATCGTTATTTCTTATTTCAATATAATCAAATAAATCCTTATAAAACTCCACTTTTAATCCTTTACCAAGTTCAGTTTCACCAATTCCTTTTCAAATCCTTTCAGCCATTTCCCGCTTTGAATCTCTTATTTCAATTTCCCACCTTTACTTGACCACATTATTAAGTAACATTAATTTAGAATTAACAATATAACGCCTCATCGCTTTTATAAACCTTGTTAAAATCCATTCTGGTTTAGTCTAAACCCCTTTCTGTTCACAATTCCCTTTTTACTTGATTCAAAAATTGAATCAGTCTAATTTAAGCTATCATGGTCGCTTAAATTCCTTTTATAACATTGTTATACCAATTTGGTTTTTAAAATATAAAAGCCGTTCATAACTTCTATCACTAGCAAACAGTCAACCATCAGCAATCAAAGCACACAAAATAAAAACCCAATTTATATAAAAAATAAATGGGAAAACTGAGTGATTTTAACTCACCTTGAGTTGATTCGCGGGTAAAACAATTTGTTTCAGTTAAATTAAACGAGTGTTTAATTTATTGGAAAAATCTAGTTGGTTGCCTCTGGATCCAGATAAATTTCCCAATGCTGAGCTCGTCGCCACGGTCCCAGCGTAGCTTGTTTTGTTCAATCCCGTTACTGTGTGACCAAGATATAATTAAATATGTACCCTAAAAACAATATTATTAAGCCTTAAATAATATTTATTATTTAAATCTGGTTAGGGACGTTTTAAACGCTGTTAGAAAAATTCATGTTTCAGGCGGCCATGTTAAAACGGTTTCAGGCGGAGACTGTGATAGTGTGGCCATTAAGATATCACTATATGTATTTCTTTCGTTAATTACTGGGATTTTTCGATGTTTGGTTAGACGTTATCATGTTTATGTCGATAACCAAAGTCACCAAAATTCGGGTCATTACAGTTGGTATCAGAGCTTAAGGTTAAGTATTACCTTGGCTCTGTGGCATGACTCAGTAGAGATGGGGTTAGTAATACCCTAGATTGAGTTGAGTGTATATATACGAGAGAGCGTATTTGTTATTAATATAAAAAAATTTATTTTATATTGTGGATATTCATTGGTTGAGTTGTTTATGGGTTCTGGTCGATCAATTTGATCCACTGTATCGGTAGGAGTTTATAAACACTCGAATACGATGGGTCATCACGATATGTTTTGAAAAGAGGATAAATTAAAATAAGTTTACCCAAGGTATATCTTGATATAGAGAAGATATATATATCAAAAATTATAATATATTGGGTATATTGGTTGTTATTATAAATCGAGTAAGATTATAAATTAAAGGGTTATGTAAATAACCAAATCAGAATTCATATAAGTAAAATACGTGAAATCAGATGAGTTAAATCTGAAATTTAAACCAGAAATTGAATTAAAATTCTGGAAAATTGGAAAAGTGTCTGTAAATGGATCTGAATTAAAAATAAGGAAAAATTAAGATCCTGGGAGATTTTAAATTGTTTTACAAGCAGTGTGAATAATATTTTGAAATGAATTTCAAAGTGGAAATGTTTAGAAATGGTTTTATAGTATTGAACTCACTTCGATCGCTGGAAAATAGATTCTGATGATGACAGCTGCATCATCAGTATTCATTTTCAAGTTGTAAGTGACGAATTACTACTAGAGATACTGTTTTGAATTTGTTTTGGGAAAGACAAGTGGTGTTGGATTTCAAAAAGGAAAATTTGATTTTTGAAAAGAGTAAACTGTTTAAAAACTCCTAGGGAAAGACTGTTGAATTAAAAACAAATTTAACAGAAATTTTGTGAAAGCAAATTTGAAATAAAGTAAAGTCGGTAAAGTGGTAACTGAGATTGGAATTAGAATTGAAACCAATTAACTGGAAATTGAATTGGATACGATATATCAAGTAGAATCATATTTTGGATTGCGATATAGGAATCTGAAATGATATTGGATTGGTGAGTTAGAGTTTGGAGTCCAGAATTGAACTTGAGTTGAAATGGGATTTGGCTTGGTTAAAAACGAATGGTTGTGTTGGAGATAAAAGTGATTTCAGAATTTGATTGGGACAACTTTAGTATATGCTGAGTTGATAGCATATCGAAGTGATAGAGTTGATATGCCCGACAAAAAGGTACAAGTTTATATTTCATATGGTATGAGATTTTGATGAGCCGAATTGGCAAGCCGCTTGGCTGTTTGGTTTTCTTTTGGGTTGGAGATGGCTCAGAGAGGCGAGTTGGAGTTTGACCTATTGACCAGTATAAAGGAGGTTATGGCGAAATTTTTTCGAAAAGTTAAGGCATTAGAAAATTTTCAGGATTTTTGAAAATTTTCGTTGATAAGAATTAATTGATATTTTAATTGAAATTAAATTGGTTCAGTTGAAATTGAGGATTTAGAAGTGAACAAATATGTTCTAACCAGTCGATAGAATCGTCCTCTACCTTAGCAATTTCGAGGACGAAATTATTTTAAGTGGGGAAGAATGTAATGACCCGCATTTTCAGCAGTATAATAATTAATTTATTTAATTATTTAAATGGTGAATAAAAGGATTAAATGGTCGTGGAATTAAATAATGGTGAATATTTAATTAAAATAATAAATTAAATAATATATTTAATTCTGAAATAATCAGAATTGACCGAAATGGCGATATGGTGTGAACTGGATCATCTGTGATATTTAATTCAGCTTGGAATTTAATTTGAATATCGAACATATTATTTGAACGATAGATTGAACGTATAATTATATAATAATTAAAATCGAGCTTGAAATGGCGTTGTAGTTCGTAATTTGGCGATTTGAACATCAATTGAATGTACAGGATTCGTTTTAAGCCAGATTTTTGTGAAACAAGAAACGTGTGGAGCTGGTGGAGTATATCTTTCTAGTGGAAGAGAAAAATCTAGATTTCGTCGGGTAGATTTTGATTTACATCCAAATCAAATTTTAGAAAAGTCGCTGTGGAATTCCTTTATAATTTATAAAGGAATTGTTTATATTTTAAAAAGGAATTTTAATATAAATCGAATATCAGGTTGACCCAGATTTGGAATATCGAGTTATCAATACTAGTAGAGATGTATGGTACTCCACTATGAGTATATACGATAATACAAATTTCTTTGTATTTAATTTTATTATTTTAAATATATTTATATATTTAAATGGGTCATCCAGAGCTTTAAAAATAGCCACTTTTGCAAACGAAGTCGGAATTCGACGAAACTAATTTTGTTGGGTCCGCAATGTCAAATAGTTGCTAGATGTCAGTTTCCGTGATTTTTGGTGTCACTGTGTGGTTGTATGGATTTTTAGAGTGAAAAACAGTCAGTATTTTGACCTTTAAAAATGGGCTGTGTGAGCAAACGAAGTCGGAATTCGATGAAACCAGGATCCTTGGGTTCGTAATGTCGAGCTATAGCTGCATGTAAATTTTCGTAAATTTTGAGTATCATGTGTAATTGTTAGAATTTTTATTCAAGGAAACAAATAGGAATATAATAAAAATACATGGTAGCTTACATTCTAAGCTAACCCTTATATTATAAATACACCTTTAACCCTCTAACCCTAGCGTTTTCATTTCCGAAGTCAACAGAAGCTCGGCCGCCACAAAGAAGCTTCAACGTGAAGCATTAAATCCTCCAACAAATCAAATAAATTCCCTAAAATCCAAACTCCTACATAATAGTGATCCTGCTGATTGGAGTTTCAATTTGGTATAGCAAGAGAAGGATGCGATCACTGTTTTAGTTCTAGTAATTTCGTACGATAGTCTCGGTTAGCGTAGGGCTGGACTTTGGGTGTAGCGGTTATGGCGGAGAGTTTGGGGAGGAGTAGAAAGGTCTCAGATCTGGTTTTGGTGAAGAACTAGGGGCTGTCGGTCCTCTGACGAACTTGGGGCGCGGTGGTTGCTAGCGTTAGAGATGATGTTTTGAAACGTGAGTTTGGCAATGGAAATGAAATACGGAGCTTGGCCTGAAGGTTCTGGGGAGATTCAAGGAGATAGCGGAGCATGAAAAGTCGGTTATGGTCATTCTTTGGTGCTGAAGCTCATGGTTGCGATTGAGGAAGAAAGGAAGGGATTGGGTGGTTTGAATTGAGTGCGGTGGAGGTTGAAGATGACAGTGGTTTTTGTGGAGCTTGAGAACGAGGCCGAGTTGTTGAAATTGAGGACCAGAAAACGTGAGGACCAGAAATCTTTTGGTTGAGAATTCCTTTATCTCTAAATGTAATTAGAGCTCAATTTGGTTATTAATTAAGTTAAGAAGTTTAATTAGAGATTAATATATACCTAAGTTAATTAACTGATAATTAGAGCTAATGAATTAAGTTTAATTAGAACTAATTAAGTTTAGTTAGTTAAATAAAGTATGGTTAGGAATAAATTTATTAGGTTAACTAATTATTAATTTGTTTAATTAATTTTTATTTTTTTTAAATAAAGAAAAAAAATATTAACTTGTTCATATCTCGATAGAATCGAACAAACGAGATACCATTGGAATCATATCAAAGAGCCGAACATTCTGGAGCTAATTAGAAATGATTTGGAGCTGGTCGGGATTTATGACGGAATCAAACGTCCAATCTGAACTCAGTAACGTAAATCGTTGGTTAACGATTACGGACAATGTGAGTAAAACTCACCAACTCTGAACAGTTTATATTTTCATGTTGTATTTTTAGAACTGTTTAAAATTGGCTGATTGACTGTGTGTTGACCGATTGATTGAACTGCTAGTCAGTTAGTTGAATTTCTATATTGATTCTGTTTAATAGAATATATCATATGGAACTGAAAGTAATGTTGATTTTATTGTGTAACATCTGTGGATGCAGGGAAACAGGTTGGAGGAATCTGACTGGATTCCTCAACAGTTATTTTATTATTTTTCATATATTTTGGTATATGATGTGAATTATAACCAGTTGTTGATTGTGTGTGTATGGACGATATTGGACATCGAAATTTGATATGTTAAACACCATAACATAAAGGAATGTTGATAAGGGAATTTTCAAAGCGATATTTGAAAATAAACTATTTATAAAATCAAAGGATTTTATAAAAGGAGATTTATTTATAAAATCAAAGAAGATTTTATAAACAGAAATGTTTATAAATAAGAAATATTAATAAAAAGGATATTTATAAGTGGAATACTTATAAAGTAAATTATTTATTTAAGATAAATAAATAAGAAATTAAATGGATTATTTATTTGGTAAATAAATTAGATATTATAAAGGGATTATTTACTTTGGAAGATAAACAGGATTAAAACAAAGGAGAATTTAATTAGAAAATAAATAGGATTAAAATGGAATGTTTATTTAAATAAGTAGAAGTATAAGAGAATTATTTATTTAATAAATAAATAGACAAATATAGGTAGAGAAATATTTGTAAACCATGTACAAATAAAATAGAGATAAAAAGGAAATATTTGTAGAACATTTACAAATAGATTAGATGGAATTATTTATTTATTTAGGGAATAAATAAACGTAAAAGGATTTATTTATTTAGGGAACTAAAGTAAATGGAATTTATTTATTGATAGAAAATAAAAAAAAAAAAGGAATATTTATTTGTTAAATAAATAGAATAAGATAAAAGGAGATATTTATTTGCTAAATAAATAGAACTTTATAAAGGAAATATTTATATGAAATAAATATAAACAAATAGGAGTAAATAAATTGGTTGTCGTTATATTATTCGAGTTAGGAAATAAAAGTCATATTAAAGATAATATATTTCGGATGCAAGAGATTATAACACCATTGTTATAATCACGTAAACTTGTAAAAGAAGGGGGTTCGTAAATAGAATCCGAGGGTTCGTAAGGAAGTGTTAAAGAGTTAAAAAGGTGAATCTTATCCATTTCGAGATTTGAAAGGTGGTTCAGTTAAGGTCTGAGAGGTAGTTATACCCCAACTTGATTGACTTCGTTTTTAATTTAGAAATGGTTAAGGTTCGAAAGTGAAAGCGGTTAAGTGATTTTAGTAAATAAGTATAGTGGTTTGAGTTGTCGTCGCGATGTTGATTTAAACATCTGTTAAATCCAAGTAAAGAAGATTTGGAAATGTTTTCCAAATAGAATCAGAAACGTAATCAAATATTGAAATTGGAGATATGGATTAGAAATGAAAATGTTTTCTAGTGCTAACGTATATTTTCTAAACATAGAAAATAAGAAAAATATGAATATATATATATATATGATTGATGATTGATTGATAAAATTTCCATCTGGAAATAATATCGTTGTTTGCACACCTGTTTTTCTTTGATGGTTAAATCACAGACTATCGAAGTTTTGACCATTTTAACGTTGTTAATATGGAGAGACCGGTTGGATTATTATCCAAAGAACTACTCTGTATTGGCATAAGCGTTGCGAATCATATATGCCAAAGATAATTGAAGACAGAGCAAGGTGCAAGGGCTATTGTATAAGTCTTAGATAACAGTGCCTAAGATGGATGTATTGAATAGTGCCTTCGGTTCATCCTGTTCCTGGATGACTTGTATGGATGAATGTCTAACAGAGTATTTCCAGAAAGGTCACGTACATTGATTTCTTCAACCGTACCAAGAGTGGAAGCGGAGAAGGAAACTTCTTTAGCTAGCACGTAATGTACTGGTGTAGACGTCAATTAGTGATTTTCGATGGATCTGACAATGTGGCATTCGAAGTGATTCTGATGTGATGAGAAAGCGTAACCTCAAGCCACATCAACCGGTAAATGATAGAAATCGGGCAGGCAGCATGGCTAAGTCGGTCGCTCCGAAGTAGGGTGTATAATCACCTATCTAGAGAATATTCATTTGCTTCTTAAATCTATCAATGTTGTCCCATATATATACAGGAAACGGTTGATGATCCCGACCGATTGGTGATATACATTCGATACACTCAAGCGAAATGAGTGGTCGGTCATGTGTGGCTGAGTTGCAAGATGTTCTTGTTGAACTCCAGTGTATCGTTCCTAGAGTACACTGATCGGAAGGTGGTTCCATACCTTGTCATAGTTGGAAATCCATTACCCAATACGTGCTTGCGGTTTTGATTGTATACTATATATGTAGAACGTGAGATGAAAGCGTTTCTGCTAGATGATTATTATATTGTGGTTGATAGACATTATTATAATATCAAAAGGTTTTTGATACAAAGATATTTTGGATTCTCATAAGGGAAAAACCCGTTCCGTTATACGGCGTGGTCTTACGAGATATCGTTTACCTGTTCGAACTGTTTTAAACTGTTTTACTCATACCAGTCCCATGACTGACCCAGAGTTTATTTTGTTTTGTTTTCCCTAAACTCTTGGGTGCCCAATTTTGCACGGGCAGTCAAGTAGTCAGGAATTTACAGATATACTTGGAGAGCTTGGAGCAGGAGGCTTCAAGATCAATTAGCTATAGTTTATTTCTGCTATGTTGTAAGTGTTGTACTCTGATAAGTGCTATTGTATACATAACTGTTATATTTCAAAGTTATGTTATATATTATATGTTATTCGTTCTGCTGTGAGATTCGTGTTACTCTGATGTTGTCTTCTTCTTCTTCTATTCTAAGTTTCTATCTTATCTTTCCTCACCCTCTATTTTCTTTCATTAACTATTCATTTATTTTCGATCCTTGGATGTTCAATATGTGTTGTATATCGGATAACCAAGATCGCAAATTTCCGGGTCGTTACAGTTATGAAAAACAAACAGTAAACTAAATATGTATTTTGTCTAACAGCGTTTAAAACGTATTTAGTTTACTGTTTGACTTCAGTTTTAACTAAGAAGTGGATAAGGTCGATAGTGAAAGTTGGTTAAGTAAATTTAAAATGACCTCTGTTTTCACTGTGTGTAGAATAATAATACGATACCACGGGTTGCAAATCTTGGGTGCCCAAATTTGTAAGTGGTTAAACTCTTGGGTGCGCAAATTTGGGGTCGATAGTGATAACAGCGTCAGTTATCCTTAACTGTATCTCAATACTCACCGTATTGCCAACGACTCAACTAAAAGTATTTTCCTAATAACTTTTACCACCTTTGGAATTAAAAGTATTATTCAACCATCGTCATCATCGTACGTGATATGTTTTGATTCATTGTTATATAGCCATTATTTAAAAGTACCAAATAACGATGATCAACACCCAATACCACTGTAACGGCCCAGGGTTTTCGACCCCGAAAATCGACATAAATACCTTTACTGTATCTCATGCCGATCCTCCAAGCACCGAAACACTGGATAGTTATTAGAAAGAATTTAGAGGGTGAGATAAGAAAGAAAGAAATATTAGAATAGAAGAAGAAACAACACAACACAGAGTCTCACATCGCAACGGAACAAAATATAATACAAAAATAAATCTTTATTGGGAGCATTAAAATATACTTACAGTATCATAGTACATCACACAATAGGACAGTTATAATAACCTGTTCCCATATACAACACACAACGGAATAGTAGCTATAATATATCATACGTCTGAACATCTCCAGCTCGTCTCTGGACTTTACAGCATTCAATAACCTGAACCTTTACACCCCGGGCTAACCCGAGCATTTACAAAATAACGGGTCAGTCTCGTGAACCAGAGTGAGATAAACTCGCACAGTATTAAGGGTATCACACAACTTGATTTTAAAGTTCAAAATCTTTCAAAAGAAAAAGATAATCGTAAGACCAAATCCACACATAAACACGGACGGTTTTTACCTTACGATAACCCAAAACAGTTTGAAAACCAATATCTTTTCTGATATTATAATAATGTCTAAACACAAGTAAATAACGATCTAGTGGAACGCTTGCATCTCACGCTCCATCTATATAGTATACAATCAAAACCGCAGGCGCTTATTGGAGATTGGATTCCGATTATGACAAGGTACGGGACCACCTGCCGATAGTGTATCTCTAGAGACGAATACACTGGGTTCAACAAGAACGTCTTGCAACCCGGCCCTCACATGACCGACCACTCATTTCGCTTGAGTGTATCGAATGTATATCACCAACGGTTAGGAGCTACCCACCGTCTTCCCGAAAAGGGACAACATCGAAATAGACAATAGAATGAAATGGATTTTCTCTAGATAGGTGATATACACCCTAATGGGTGCGGCCCACATAGCCATGCGGCCTGCCCGATTTCTGTCATTTCCCGGTTGATGAGGCTTGAGGTCATTACATATCTTTTGAAACACTTGACCACCATTCACTTTGAATGCCACATTGTCATACCCGCCCAATCACAAATTGATTTCCCCAAAAATACCACGGGTATAAAGCTAAGAAGCGAATTCCTCCGCCACCAAACGTAAGTACGTTTGAAGAGATCAACTTACATGATTCGTTAGATATACTCTGTCAGACATTCGTTCATTCACGTTTGTCCTGGGACTGGACAAACCGAAGGCACTATTCTGTAAACAGGATAGCCCTTGCGTAAATCCGTCTTCAATATTTGATCGCAACGCTAACGTCCATATAGAGTGGTTTCCAGATAATGAACCTGATCCCGGTCTCTTCGTATTGACGAAGTAAAAATGGTCAAAACTTCGATAGTCGGTGATTTAACTATCAAAGAAAAACAGGTGTGCAAACAACGATATTATTTCTAGATGGAAATCCTATCAATCAAACAACAATCAACTCTTATCTCCTTTGGTTTAAATCTCTTTAATTTATCCATTTCCATTTCTATATATTCGTAAATTCTTATTTTCCTAAATTTGGAAAATATACTTTATTTACTTTGGAAAGCGTTTCCATATTTGCTCCCATTTTCTTATCTTCTCTATCAGAAAAAATTTCTGATTCTTACTTGGAAAATATTTCCAAATCTCCTTTACTGGATTTAAACAAACGTTTAAATAAAACGTTGTTATGCCAACCTAACCCATTACGGTCATTAACTCACTTTACTTAATCAATTTTCACTATCGAACCTTAACCACTTCTTAGTTTAAAATGAAGTCAATCAAGTTGGGGTATAATTACCTCTCAGACCTTAACTGAACGATATTTCTTACTTCGAAATAGACAAAGTTCAAACTTTAACTCTTTAAGAAACTACCTTGCGAAACTCTCGGATTCTGTTTATGAATCCACTCCCTTTACAAAATCATTTGATTATAACTCTAATGTTATAACTCCATGCTTTCGAAATATATTAACTTAAATATAGCTTTTATATCTTAATTTGGATAAATGATAAATAACTAATTTACTAACAAATAAGAAAAGTTAAATTTTGCAACGGAAAGTAAACATTACTTCCCTTAATTCGATATAGTCGAATTCCAATGTATAATTCACTCTCGGATAGTCTCTACCCGATAACTTTCTTTTTCGAATAAACAATGTTCGATTCCTCTTGTTCGAATAACTAATATTCGATAATCCTTCTCTTCGAATAACTATATTCAATAATCTCTCTTCGAATAAACCATATTCGATAATTCTCTCCTTCGAATAACTATATTCAATTTAACGCACTTCGAATGAACTATATTCGATTACTCTTCCCAAATAAACTATATTCGATAACTCTACTTCGAATAAGTGGTATTCGATTAATTCCTTTTGACTACCTCCACTTAATTTACTAATACTCGACTAACTCGAACTTGATTAACTCCATTTGAATAACCCTAATTCGATTTAACTCAAATCGATTAATTCTAATTGATTAACTCTAACTGATTGACTCTAACTGGTTAACTCTAACTGATTAACTCTAACTGTTTAACTCTAACTGGTTAACTCTAACTGATTAATTCTGACTCAACTTAATTAACTCAACCTGACTAACTACTATTTGATTTAACACCATTCGCTTGACTCTAGATTGCAGCGATCATAATGGTTACGCCTGATTCCCTCAGGAAAACATCCGACCGCCATAGGCTATCTACAGCCCTGCGAATTACGCTAGCAGTCATACGCAATGGCAACTCCCCTGAATAACTATGTTTGACTAACTCTATCTCTAATAACTATATTTGATCAACTCTAATTGAATCACAAATATTAAATTAAATCAACTCGATTAATCTTACTTGAATAAATTATATTTGATTACTCTATTCGACTAACCCTATTTGATTACAAATACTTCTCTTTTTATTTGTCTATATTTATTTCATATGAATATTCTTTTATATATAACTCCATTCATCTTCTAAATAAATATTTCCTTTTTCAACTTTATTTGTTTCTAAATATATATTTCTATTTAATCTATTCGTAACTATTTTACAAATATTTTCTCCTGTGAATAACTTCTTTCATTAACTATTCGTTTATTTTCGATCCTTGGATGTTCGATATGTGTTGTATATCGGATAACCAAGATCGCAAATTTCCGGGTCGTTACAGTTATGAAAAACAAACAGTAAACTAAATATGTATTTTGTCTAACATCGTTTAAAACGTATTTAGTTTACTGTTTGACTTTAGTTTTAACTAAGAAGTGGATATGGTCGATAGTGAAAGTTGGTTATGTAAATTTAAAATGACCTCTGTTTTCACTGTGTGTAGAATAATAATACGATACCACGGGTTGCAACTCTTGGGTGCCCAAACTTATAAGTGGCTAAACTCTTGGGTGCCCAAATTCTGGGTCGATAGTGATAACAGCGTTTAAAACAATAAACTTAAATTTTCAATAGCCTTTAGGGTAGCTCTGAAACCACTGTAACGACCCAAGGATTTTCGACCCCGAAAATCGACATAAAATTCCCATGTCGACTATTCAAGCATCGAAAATGTAATGACCCGCATTGGCAGAGGTATTATAATTAATTTATTTAATTATATAAATGGTGGTTTAGTGAATCAAATGGTCGTAGAATTAAATAATGATGAATATTTAATTAAAATAATAAATTAAATAATATATTTAATTCTGAAATAATCAGAATTGGCTAAAATGACGATATGGTGTGAACTGGATCATCTGTGATATTTAATTCAGCTTGGAATTGGATTTGAATAACGAATATATTATATAAACGACAGTTTGAATATAGAATTATAATATAATTAAAATCGAGCTTGAAATGGCGCGGTAGTTCGTCATTTGGCGATTTGAACTTCAACTGAATGTACAGGGTTCGTTTTAAGCCGGATTTCTGTGAAACAAGAAATGTGTGGAGCTGGTGGATTATATCTTTCTAGTGGAAGAGAAAAATCGGGATTTCGTCGGGTAGATTTTGATTTACGTCCAAATCAAATTTCAGAAAAGTCGCTGTGGAATTCCTTTATAATTTATAAAGAAATTAATTATATTTTTAAAAGGGATTTCATTATAAATCGAATATCGATTTAAAGCGGGGTTTGAAATATCAAGTTAGAAATTCATAGAGGAATATTCTAAAGTTGTATGATATTCTGTTGTGAATATATACGATAATATTTATTTTTAAATATTAAATTAAATTATATTTAAATATATTTATATATTTAAATGGGTCATCCACAGCTTTAAAAATAGCCACTTTTGGAAACGAAGTCGGAATTCGACGAAACTAATTTTGTTGGATCCACAATGTCAAATAGTTGTTAGATTTCCAGTTTCGTGATTTTTAGAGTCACTGTGTGGTCGTACGGATTTTTAGAGTGAGAAACAGTCGGTATTTCGACGGTTAAAAATACGTTGTGTGAGAATACGAAGTCGGAGAGTTTCAATGGGACCGAAATGTCGAACTGTAGCTGCATGTCCAGTTTCGTGATTTTTAGGCATCGTACGTGATCGTACGGATTTTTAGAAGACAGATATGAATAGAAAATGATATAAATAAAATATCAAAAATATCAAAAAAAAAAATATCTAGATATTTGTTACCACTATAAATACACCAAACTCCTTCCTTAACCTAGAAATAATTTCCTCAGCTCAAACAGTTTCCGCCGTCAGTATTTTCCATCCTCAAACCATTTCGTGAGCAAAGGAAAATCATAAAAATCTAAATAAATCCTATAAATTGTAATGTAAATATATTTACATTCTTATCAACCTCCTCTTCAATTCGGTATACCCAGATGAGGGCTCGACGCAAGTTCTGGTTCGCTGGAAAATTTTGAGGCAAGCTAGGGTTAGCTAAATCGAGATGTGGAAACTTTAATCTGAGTTTTTGAGTTTATAGTGGCGTTTGTGGTGATAAGGAGATGCATTTGTGTGAGTTTGGGAAGATTTCATGAAGATGGACGTTGGTGTTGTAACGCTATCGCCAGTTTTGAGACCAAGGACTAAACAACGAGGATGGATGCGAGCTTGTCAAGCTCAGGTGGAGGAGACAGGGGTCGGGAAGAGAAGTTTGATGATACGATTGGTTTGTGTTTAATGGAAAGATGAAGGAGTTTGTTGGGGGGAGATCGTGAGTTTTGGACAAGAAAAGGTGTAACGGGTTTAAGCTTTTACAGGGAAGAAGGAAAAGATTTGGGCGCATGGCTTTGTTGGGTAATTGGGCCGTGGTTTTTAAAGTGAGGGTGAGGCCCAAAAAGGGAATTTAAAATTTCTATGTTTTATTTTAACTAAATGTATTAACTTCTGAGTACCATAACTTGTACATACTAAATCAGAATTTCGAACGGTTGGATCCGTTAGGATCGTATAGACGAGAGCTCCACAATGGGACTGACTGGAAGTGGATTGGGGCTCGTATGAATTTATGGTGAAATAAACTGTTTGATTCAAATCAAATAACAGTTTATCATTCTTTAACGATGAACTGCCAAAGTGAGTAAATCTCACCAACTCTGAAAAGTTTATAATTTCATGTTATATTTTTTAAACTGTTAAATGTTGGTTGATTGACTGTGTGTTGACTGTTTGATTGAACTGCTAGTTAGTTAGTTGAATTTCTATATTGATTCTGTTTAACAGAATATATCATATGGAACTAAAAGTGATGTTGATTTTATTGTGTAACATCTGTGGATGCAAGGAAACAGGTTGGAGGAATCCGACTGGATTCCTCAACATTTATTTTACTATTTTTCATATATTGTGATATATGATGTGTTATATAATCTGTTATGGATTATGTGTGTTGGAATGATATTGATCCTTGTTATTTTAAATATCATGAAAGACCCTGGGACGTAAAAAGAATTATTTCAATGTATATTGAAATAAAGGGATTTTATCAAATCAATAGATTTTATAAAAGGAAATATTTCGAAAGTAAATAAAAGGGGAAATGTTTATAAAACGAATAGAGTTTTATAAAAGGGAAAAATGTTGATAAAACGAATAGAATAGGAAAAAGGAAATAACTAGAGTAGAATAAATAAAGATATACAAGGAAATATTTGTAAACCATTTACAAATAGGATTGAAAAGGAAATAGTGTAAAACCATTAGCAAATAGATTAGAACGAGGAAGGTTTGTAAACCATTTACAAATCAATCAGAAAGAGAAATGTTTGTAAACCATTTACAAATGAGATTGAATAGGGAATATTTGTAAAACCATTTACGAATAGAATTAAAAAGGGAAATCATTTGTAAGTGAAGAACCGTTACTAAAAGTAAATCCTTATAAATGAATAGTTTAATCGAGTTAAAAGGAGTTAATCGATGTTAGTTTAATCGAGTTAAAAGGAGTTAATCGATGTTAGTTTAATCGATTAGAGTTAAAGTAAAGGATTTAATCGAATATATAGTTTATTCGAATAGAATAAAGGAGTTAATCGAATATATAGTTTATTCGAATAGAATAAAGGAGTTAATCGAATATACAGTTTATTCGAATAGAATAAAGGAGTTAATCGAATATATAGTTTATTCAAATAGAATTAAAAGAGTTATCGAATATAGTTATTCGATAGGAGTTAAGTGAATAGAGTTAAAGTTAAATCAAAAGAGTTCAGTGAATAAAATAAATTGAATAGAGTTATCGAATATATCTTATCGAAGGGAAGAATTATCGAATAGAAAAGATTTGAAAGAGAGTTACGTAAGGAAGTTTGTTAAAGAATTAGAAGGGTGAACTTTGTCTATTTCAAGGTTAGAAACGTTGTTCAGTTAAGGTCTGAGAGGTAGTATTACCCCAACTTGATTGACTTCATTTTTAACTAAGGAATGGTTAAGGTTCGATAGTAAAGGATGGTTAAGTGAATTTAGTAATTAAAGGAAATGGTTTGAGTTGGCATCGCGATGGTTTGTTTAAACATCTGTCTAAGTCCAATGAAGAAGCTTTGGAAATGTTTTCCAAATAAGAAACCAGAAATGTTTTCTAATAAAGAAAAAAAGAAATGGAAATGTTTTCCATTGTTAATAACATATATTTTCCAAATTTAGAAAATAAGAAATATTGAATATAGGGAAACAGGAGATAAGTAAATTAGGAAATAAAGAGAAAAATATTGAATGATGTTTGATCGATATATATTTCCATTTGGAAATAATATCGTTATTTGCACACCTGTTTTTCTTCGATAGTTAAATCACAGACTATCGAAGTTTTGACCATTTTAACGTTGTTAATATGGAGAGACCGGTTGGATTGTTATCCAAAGAACCACTCTGTATTGGCATAAGCGTTGCGAATCATTTATGCCAAAGGAAATTGAAGACGGAGTTATGCAAGGGCTATCTTGTTTACAGAATAGTGCCTTCGGTTCATCCTGTTCCTGGATGACTTGTATGGACGGATGTCTGACAGAGTATTTCCAGACGATCACGTATACTGATTTCTCCAACCGTACCAAGAGTGGAAGCGGAGAAGGAAACTTCTTTTAGCTAACACATAATGTATGGTTGAGGACGTCAATCGGTGATTTGATGGATTTGACGATGTGGCATTCAAAGTGAATCTGGTGTGATGATAAAGCGTAGCTTCTAGCCTCACATCCGGTAAATGACAGAAATCGGGCAGGCAGCATGGCTAAGTCGGTCGCTCCGAAGTAGGGTGTATAATCACCTGATCTAGAGTTTCATTTACTTCTAAAAATCTATTGTTGATGTTGTCCCATTCGGGAACGGTTGTTGATCCCAACCGTTGGTGATATACATTCGATACACTCAAGCAAAATGAGTGGTCGGTCATGTGTGGCTGGGTTGCAAGATGTTCTTGTTGAACCCAGTGTATTCCTTTCTAGAGGTACACTAGCGAAAGGTGGTTCCATACCTTGTCATAGTTGGAAATCCATTACCCAATACATGCTTGTGGTTTTGATTGTATACTATATATGTAGAACGTGAGATGAAAGCGTTTCTGCTAGATGATTATTATATTGTGGTTGATAAACATTGTTATAATATCAAAAGGTTTTTTGATATAAAGATATTTTGGAATCTCATAAGGGAAAAACCCGTTCCGTTATACGGCGTGATCTTATGAGATATCGTTTACTTGTTCAACTGTTTTAAACTGTTTTACTCATACCAGTTCCATGACTGACCCGGAGTTTATTTGTTTGTTTCCCCAAACTCTTGGGTGCCTAAATTTGTACGAGCAGTCAAGTAGTCGGGATTTTACAGATACACTTGAAGAGCTGGAGCAAGAGGCTTCAGGATCATGTAGCTATAGTTTATTTCCGTTGTGTTGTAAGTGTTGTACTTTGATAATGATGTATATTCAAGTACAGATGTATATTTCAAATTATGTTATATATATAATATGTTATTCGTTCCGCTGTGAGGTTCGTGTTCCTCTGATGTTGTGTTCTTCTTCTTCTATTCTAAGTTTCTATCTTATCTTTCCTCACCCTCTGTTTTCTTTCTATTAATTTCCTGATTTTCAGTTTAATTTGGGGTTGGACTTGTGTTTTTGGTCAGCTCAAATTGGACCGGAATTTTGGGTCATTGCAATTGGTATTAGAGCTTAAGTTAAGTGAATTACCTTGGCTCTGTGGCATGACTCGGTAGAGATGGGGTTAGTAATACCCTAGATTGATTTGAGTGTATATATACGAGTGAGCGTATTTGTTATTGATATAAAAATAATTTTATATTGTGGAGATTCATTGCTTGAGTTGTTTATGAGTCTGGTCGATCAGTTTGATCCACTGTATCGGTAGGAGTTTATAAACACTCGAATACGATGGGTCGACATGATATGTTTTGAAAAGAGGGTAAATTAAAATAAGTTTACCCAAGGTATATCTTGATATAGAGAATATATATATATCGAAATTATAATATAATGGATATATTGGTTGTTATTATAATCGAGTAAGATTATAAATTAAATGGTTATGTAAATAACCAATCAGAATTCATATAAGTGAAATACGTGAAATCAGATGAGTTAAATCTGAAATTTAAATCAGAAATTGAATTAAAACTCTGGAAAATTGGATAAGTGTTTGTAAATGAATTTGGATTAAAAATAAGGAAAATTTAAGATCCTGGGAGATTTTAAATTGTTTTACAAGCAATGTGAATTTTATTTTGAAATGAATTTCAAAGTGGAAATGTTTAAAAATGGTTTTATAGTATCGAACTCACTTCGATCGCTGGAAAATAGATTATGATGATGACAGCTGCATCATCAGTATTCATTTTCGAATTGTAAGTGACGAATTACTACCAGAGCTACTGTTTTGAATTTGTTTGGGAAAGACAAGTTGTGTTGAATTTCAAAATGGGATTTATAATATAGAATTGAATATAGAATTTGAATAAAGAGAATTCAAATAGAAATTGAATATAGAAATTCAAAGGGAGTTTGAATATATGAAATTCAATGGAATTGAAATAGAAATTGAATATAGAAATTCAAAGGGAGTTTGAATACATGAAATTCAATGGAAGTGATATAGAATTTGAATATAGAATTCAAATGGAATTTGAATAGAATTTGAATAGAATTTGATATATAGAATTTGAATATATAGGATTTGAATAGAATTTGAATAGAATTTGATATATAGAAATTGAATAGAATTAACTAAGTCGAAGAGGAATTGATTAATCGAGTTTTGAAGTTGAACTTTGAAAGTTGAATTGGATTTGTAAATGGATATTCGAAATCGAATATAGAACTTAAATTTGAAATTTGGATTCAAATTAGTTAATAAGCAAGTTAAAATATATTTGAACATTTCATGTTCAAATATAAAAGTGAAATAGGCTAAAGAGTTAATTAACAAATTAATTAACGAATTGAGTTAAACCGATCAGTATAGTTAAAATAGATTGGGCAGGTATAAATATACATGAGATAGGTATGGATAAGGTATGAAGGTATATAAATAGAATGCTCGACGAAAAGGTATGTATTTAATTCATATATGAGATTTTATGCGCTGTATCGCCTAGCCGCTTGGCTTTTTCTTTTTCTTTTGGATTGGTGAGGGCCATGGGAGGCTATTTGAAATATCCCGATGCTCTCGGTACAAAGGAGGTTATGGAAAATTTTTCCGGGAATTTAAGGAGTTAGAATATTTTTAAGATAATTTGATAGTTAGAAATCAACGTCTCGATATATATATATATATATATATATATATATATATATATATATATATATATATATATATAGAAGTCGATAAGGAAACAAACTTAGAAATAGAATAGTAAAATCAAAAAGGAAGACTAATAATAAAATCTAGTAAGAATAGAAAGAGGAAGCGTATACGTGTTTAAAGATGAATAAGTAGTTGTATGGTATTGATTATTCGAGTAAGTAGTCATATCTGTTTTGACGTTATAAATGTTATTCAGTCAAGGTCTGAGAGGTAGTTATACCCCAACTTGATTGATTTCATTATTAACAAATAAATAGTAAGATTTCAGGCTCGAAGATCAATGTTGAATAAGAGTTAGTTGAATATAGTATTTGGGTTGTCGTAACGATGTTTTACACAATATCCGTTTTAACCCAAATAAGTGTAAGCGTGGAAATATAACAAAGAATATTTCCTAAGTATAGAAATAAACGAGATCGGAAAAGAGATAAGTAATTGGAATATTTTCCGATTATAAACAGCATATGTTTTCTAAAGTTTAGAAAATAAAGGAAGGCGATATTCGGAAATGTTTTCCAAATAACATAAAGGCCAATATGGTTATTGAAAATATTTGGTTAACAGATATTGATAAAGAAATAGAGAAGTGATTTAACAAATGGAATATTAATTAAGGGCTCAGTGACCTGTTCAAAAAGAAAATTTTGATTTTTGAAAAGAGTAAACTGTTTGAAAACTCCCAGGGAAAGAATGTTTGAATTAAAAACAAATTTAACAGAAATTTGTGAAAGCAAAAATTAATTAAAGTAAAGCCAGTAAAGTGGTAACTGAAATTGAATTAGAATGATATCAAGACAAATTGGATTGTGAGATTCAAATTCGAAGTGTAATATGATAATCAAGTTAAGAGTTGGGAATCGAGAAGGAACTCGAGTTGAAATGATATTTGGCTCGGATATAAGCAAATGGTTGTGTTGAGGATAAATTGATCAGAGTTTGATTTGATTAATATTGGTATATGCTGAGTTGACAGCATATGGAAGTGATGGATCTGATATGCCCGACAAAAAGGTACAAGTTTATATTTCATACGGTATGAGATTTTGATAAGCCAAATTGGCAAGCCGCTTGGCTGTTTGATTTTCTTTTGGGTTGGAGATGGCAAGAGAGGCGAGTTGGAGTTTGACCGATTGACCAGTACAAAGGAGGTGCTGGCGAAATTTTTCGAAAAGTTAAGGAGTTAGAAAATTTTCAGGATTTTTGAAAATTTTCGTTGATAAGAATTAATTAATAATTTAACTGAAATTAAATTGGTTCAGTTGAAACTGAAGTTAAAAAGTGAACAAATATGTTCTAACCAATCGATAGGGTCGTCCTCAACCTTTTAGCAATTTCGAGGACGAAATTATTTTAAGTGGGAAAGATTGTAATGACCCGCATTGGCAGAGGTATTATAATTAATTTATTTAATTATATAAATGGAGGTTTAGTGAATCAAATGGTCGTAGAATTAAATAATGATGAATATTTAATTAAAATAATAAATTAAGTAATATATTTAATTCTGAAATAATCAGAATTGGCTGAAATGACGATATGGTGTGAACTGGATCATCTGTGATATTTAATTCAGCTTGGAATTAGATTTGAAAAACGAATATATTATATAAACGACAGTTTGAACATAGAATTATAATATAATTAAAATCGAGCTTGAAATGGAGCGGCAGTTCGTTATTTGGCGATTTGAACTTCAACTGAATGTACAGGGTTCGTTTTAAGTCGGACTTCTGTGAAACAAGAAACGTGTGGAGCTGGTGGAGTATATCTTTCTAGTGGAAGAGAAAAATCGGGATTTCATCGGGTAGATTTTGATTTACATCCAAATCAAATTTCAGAAAAGTCGTTGTGGAATTCCTTTACAATTTATAAAGGAATTAATTATATTTTTAAAAGGGATTTCATTATAAATCGAATATCGATTTAAAGCGGGGTTTGAAATATCAAGTTAGAAATTCATAGAGGAATATTCTAGAGCTATATGATATTCTATTGTGAGTATATACGATAATATTTATTTTTAAATATTAAATTTAATTATATTTAAATATATTTATATATTTAAATGGGTCATCCTGAGCTTTAAAAATAGCCACTTTTGCAAACGAAGTTGGAATTCGACGAAACTAATTTTGTTGGATCCGCAATGTCAAATAGTTGTTAGATTTCCAGTTTCGTGATTTTTAGAGTCACTATGTGGTCGTATGGATTTTTAGAGTGAGAAACAGTCGGTATTTCGACGGTTAAAAATACGTTGTGTGAGCATACGAAGTCGTAGTTCGACGAAACCAGTTTCATTGGGACCGAAATGTCGAATTGTAGCTGCATGTCCAGTTTCGTGATTTTTAGGCACCGTACGTGATCGTACGGATTTTTAGAAGACATATATGAATAGAAAATGATATAAATAAAATATCAAAAATATCAAAAAAATATCTAGATATTTGTTACCACTATAAATACACCAAACTCCTTCCTTAACCTAGAAATAATTTCCTCAGCTAAAACAGTTTCCACCGTCAGTATTTTCCATCCTCAAACCATTTCGTGAGCAAAGGAAAATCATAAGAAATCCAAATAAATCCTATAAATCGTATTGTAAATATATTTACATTCTTATCAACCTCCTCTTCAATTCGGTATACCCAGATAAGGGCTCGACGCAAGTTCTGGTTTGCTGGAAAATTTTGAGGCGAGCTAGGGTTAGCTAAATCGAGATGTGGAAACTTTAATCTGAGTTTTTGAGTTTATAGTGGCGTTTGTGGTGATAAGGAGATGCATTTGTATGAGTTTGGGAAGATTTCATGGAGATGGATGTCGGTACTGTAACGCTATCGCCAGTTTTGAGACCAAGGACGGAATGACGAGGATGGGTGTGAGCTTGTCAAGCTCAGGTGGAGGAGACAGAGGTCGGGAAGAGAAGTTTGATGATACGATTGGTTTGTGTTTAATGGAAAGATGAAGGAGTTTGTTGGGGGGGAGATCGTGAGTTTTGGACAGGAAAAGGAGTAATGGGTTTAAGCTTTTACAGGGAAGAAGGAAAAGATTTGGGCGCAGGGCTTTCTTGGGTAATTGGGTCGTGGTTTTTGAAGTGAGGGTGAGGCCCAAAAACGGAATTTAAAATTTCTAAGTTTTTTTTTAACTAAATGTATCATCTTCTTAGTACCATAACTTGTACATACTGAATCAGAATTTCGAACGGTTGGATCCGTTAGGATCGTGTAGACGAGAGCTCCACAATGGGACTGACTGGAAGTGGATTGGGGCTTGTATGAATTTATGGCGAAATAAACTTTTTGATTCAAATCAAATAACAGTTTATCGTTCTTTAACGATGAACTGCCAAAGTGAGTAAATCTCACTAACTCTGAACAGTTTATAATTTCATGTTGTATTTTTAAAACTGTTAAATGTTGGTTGATTGACTGTGTGTTGACTATTTGATTGAACTACTAGTCAGTTAGTTGAATTTCTATATTGATTCTGTTTAACAGAATATATCATATGGAACTGAAAGTGATTTTGATTTTATTGTGTAACATCTATGGATGCAGGGAAACAGGTTGGAGGAATCCGACTGGATTCCTCAACATTTATTTTACTGTTTTTCATATATTGTGATATATGATGTGTTATATAATCTGTTATGGATTATTTGTGTTGAAATGATATTGATCCGTGTTATTTGATATTTTAAATATCATAAAAGACCCTGGGATGTAAAAAGAATTATTTCAATGTATATTGAAATAAAGGGATTTTATAAAATCAATAGATTTTATAAAAGGAAATATTTCAAAAGTAAATAAAAGGGGAAATGTTTATAAAACGAATAGAGTTTTATAAAAGGGAAAAATGTTGATAAAACGAATAGAATAGAAAAAAGGAAATAACTAGAGTAGAATAAATAAAGATATACAAGGAAATATTTGTAAACCATTTACAAATAGGATTGAAAAGGAAATAGTGTAAAACCATTAGCAAATAGATTAGAACGAGGAAGGTTTGTAAACCATTTTCAAATCAATCAGAAAGAGAAATGTTTGTAAACCATTTACAAATGAGATTGAATAGGGGATATTTGTAAAACCATTTACGAATAGAATTAAAAATGGAAATCATTTGTAAAGTGAAGAACCGTTACTAAAAGTAAATCTTTATAAATGAATAGTTTAATCGAGTTAAAAGGAGTTAATCGATGTTAGTTTAATCGAGTTAAAAGGAGTTAATCGATGTTAGTTTAATCGAGTTAAAAGGAGTTAATCGATGTTAGTTTAATCGATTAGAGTTAAAGTAAAGGAGTTAATCGAATATATAGTTTATTCGAATAGAATAAAGGAGTTAATCGAATATATAGTTTATTCGAATAGAATAAAGGAGTTAATAGAATATATAGTTTATTCGAATAGAATAAAGGAGTTAATCGAATATATAGTTTATCCAATAGAATAAAGGAGTTAATCGAATATATAGTTTATTCAAATAGAATTAAAAGAGTTATTGAATATAGTTATTCGATAGGAGTTAAGTGAATAGAGTTAAAGTTAAATCAAAAGAGTTAAGTGAATAGAATAAATTGTATAGAGTTATCTAATATACCTTATCGAAGGAAAGAATTATCGAATAGAAAAGATCTGAAAGAGAGTTACGTAAGGAAGTTTGTTAAAGAATTAGAAGGGTGAATTTTGTCTATTTCAAGGTTAGAAACGTTGTTCAGTTAAGGTCTGAGAGGTAGTATTACCCCCAACTTGATTGACTTCATTTTTAACTAAGTAATGGTTAAGGTTCGATAGTAAAGGATGGTTAAGTGAATTTAGTAATTAAAGGAAATTGTTTGAGTTGGCATCGCGATGGTTTGTTTAAACATCTGTCTAAGTCCAATGAAGAAGCTTTGGAAATGTTTTCCAAATAAGAAACCAGAAATGTTTTCTAATAAAGAAAACAAGAAATGGAAATGTTTTCCATTGTTAATAACGTATATTTTCCAAATTTAGAAAATAATAAATATTGAATATAGGGAAACAGGAGATAAGTAAATTAGGAAATAAAGAGAAAAATGTTGAATGATGTTTGATTGATATAAGTTTCCACTTGGAAATAATATCATTGTTTGCACACCTATTTTTCTTCGATAGTTAAATCACAGACTATCGAAGTTTTGACCATTTTAACGTTATTAATATGGAGAGACCGGTTGGATTATTATCCAAAGAACCACTTAGTATTGGCATAAGCGTTGTGAATCATATATGCCAAAGGAAACTGAAGACGAAGTTATGCAAGGGCTATCCTGTTTACAGAATAGTGCCTTCGGTTCATCCTGTTCCTGGATGACTTGTATAGACGGATGTCTGACAGAGTATTTCCAGACGATCACGTATATTGATTTCTCTAACCGTACCAAGAGTGGAAGCGGAGAAGGAAACTTCTTTTAGCTAACACATAATGTATGGTTGAGGACATCAATCGGTGATTTGATGGATTTGACGATGTGGCATTCAAAGTGAATCTGGTGTGATGATAAAGCGTAGCTTCTAGCCTCACATCCGGTAAATGACAGAAATCGGGCAGGCAGCATGGCTAAGTCAGTTGCTCCGAAGTAGGGTGTATAATCACCTGATCTAGAGTTTCATTTACTTCTAAAAATCTATTGTTGATGCGGTCCCATTCGGGAACGGTTGATGATCCCAACCGTTGGTGAAATACATTCGATACACTCAAGCGAAATGAGTGGTCGGTCATGTGCAGTTGGGTTGCAAGATGTTCTTGTTGAACCCAGTGTATTCCTTTCTAGAGGTACACTAGCGAAAGGTGGTTCCATACCTTGTCATAGTTGGAAATCCATTACCCAATACGTGCTTGCGGTTTTGATTGTATACTATATATGTAGAACGTGAGATGAAAGCGTTTCTGCTAGATGATTATTATATTGTGGTTGATGGACATTATTATAATATCAAAAGGTTTTTTGATATAAAGATATTTTGGAATCTCATAAGGGAAAAACCCGTTCCGTTATACGGCGTGGTCTTATGAGATATCGTTTACTTGTTCAACTGTTTTAAACTGTTTTACTCATACCAGTACCATGACTGGCCCGGAGTTTATTTGTTTGTTTCCCTAAACTCTTGGGTGCCTAAATTTGTACGGGCAGTCAAGTAGTCGGGATTTTACAGATACACTTGAAGAGCTGGAGCAGGAGTCTTCAGGATCGTATAGCTATAGTTTATTTCCGCTGTGTTGTAAGTGTTGTACTTTGATAATGATGTATATTCAAGTACAGATGTATATTTCAAGTTATGTTATATATATTATATGTTATTCGTTCCGCTGTGAGGTTCGAGTTACTCTGATGTTGTGTTCTTCTTCGTCTTCTATTCTAAGTTTCTATCTTATCTTTCCTCACCCTCTGTTTTCTTTCTATTAATTTCCTGATTTTCAGTTTAATTTGGGGTTGGACTTGTGTTTTTGGTTAACTCAAATTGGACCGGAATTTTGGTTCATTACAGAAAACATTGGATTGTCAATATAAAGAAGTTAGAGGGTGAGAATAGAAAGAAAGAATATTAGAGTAGAAGAAAGAGGAAGAAGAACACATCAGAGTCTCACAGCGGAACGAATAAAATATAATATAACAAATCCTTTATACAAAGAAACTGTATATACATACCAATCATCAAAGTACACATATATCAGACACAGCGGAAACAACTTTATATATCTAGTGGTGAAGCCTCCTGCTTCTAGCTCCTGAAACTCCAAGCGAAACCCAACCTGGAACATACTCGGTCTGACCCGAGCCATTTGATTTAAAACAAAATACACCGGGTCGGTCTGGAATACTATCAGTGATAAATTCACAGAATACACACTTGTTTAACTTTGGAAAATCCTTTATGAAATCAAAGGAGAATAGTAAGACCAGCCCACACATAAACACGAACGGTTTTTTACCTTACTAAAACCCAAAATAGTTTTGAAACCATAGCTTGCTCTGATATTATCATAATGTCTAAATACATATAAATATCAATCTAGAGGAACGCTTGCATCTCATATTCCCCATATATAGTATACAAACCAAAACCGCGGGCGCTTATTGGATATTGGATTCCAACTATGACATGGTATAGGACCACCTTCCGCACGTGTATCTCTAGAGGTGAATACACTGGGTTCAACAAGAACGTCTTACAACCCGGCCCTCACATGACCGACCACTCATTTCGCTTGAGTGTATCGAATGTATATCACTGACGGTTGGGATCAGAAACCGCCTCCCGAATAGGGACAACATCGAACATAGATTAATAAGCAATAGGAATTTCTCTAGATAGGTGATCATACATCCTAATGGGAGCGACCCACATAGCCATGATGCCTGCCCGATTTTTATCATTTCCCGGTTGATGAGGCTTGAGGCTAGAATTCATCTGGTCATCATTCACTTTGGATGCCACATCGTCAGATCCGCCAGATCACACTTGATTGACGTCCACCAACATACTCTAGCTATCTGGCTAGAGAATAACCATTTCTCCGCCATCAACTATGGTACGTTTGGAGAAATCAACACGTGTAATTCCTTTTGGAAATACTCTGTCAGACATCCGTCCATATAAGTCATCCAGGAACAGGATGAACTGAAGGTACTCTCCTACTGCATCTCATATAGCAATCACCCCATGGATCTGTAGCGAGAAGTCCTTGCAACCCGTAGATTCCAACCACGACAGAACCACAGTATCTCATTGGCCTGCAGACCCGAGATCATTAGCAGTTCTTCCGCTTGGGAAGATCTACGGTCTTCAATGCTCCATCTCTATCATCTTCTGATATCTTCACGTATTTGTTGGTTGGAATGGTTTTCGAATAAGAAATCGATCCCGGTCTTTCCTTGCCAACAATCGTATTGGTCAGGTTTGATAGTCGGTGATTTAACTATCAAATAACAAATGTGTGAATAACAATTGGTCTGTCTGATTCAGCACTTAAGACAACTTGACCTCTTAAAATGTATTAAACCAAATTTCCTCTGATTAACTCTGACTGCTTTACTTTGATCGATTAACTCTAACTTGACTAATTTGACGTATTTAACTTGACTAACTTAACTTAGTTACTTCTATCGATTAACTAATATTCGACTTAACTCCATTCGCTCAACTCTAGATCGCAGCGATCACAATGGTTACGCCTGATTCCCTCAGGAAACATCCGACCGTCGTAGGCTATTCACAACCCTGCGAATTACTCTAGCAGTCGTACGCAATGGAAACTCTTACTGACTAACTATGGTTTGACTAATTCTAACTTAAATACGATATCCGATCACTCTAATTGAATAACAAGTGTTCAATATAATTTTAAATTAATAATCTTATTTCTTTAAAACTAATATTTGCAATATTTATTTATTTCTCCAAAACGTTGCATCAGAATTCACTATCCCTCGTATGGGGTAAAACCAATTTCAACATTTCACTCACTCCAAACTAATACCATTCCTCGATAATAGTGAAGCCAACCAAGTTGGGGTATCTTAGTTACCTCTCAGACCTTGATCGACCCGTCTTTACCTCAGAATAATATTAGTTCGTCACTTAACCATGGATATTCAAATTCCATTTAAAATCCTGATTCAATCTGGGTTGATAACCCTTTTCTTCCATTTGAAATCCCTTCGATAAATCTCATTATTTAATTTGACAATTTGGTAAAAACATTATTTAAATCTCCCCATTCACTTGCCAATTCTATTTGTACATCTCGCTTACAAATTCCTTTATGAACCCTTTTCCCTCGGAAGTCTTTATTCTATTCAAATCCATCTTACTTAATTGATAATTAAATAAGAATCCTATTTAAATCTTACACTCACTTACCAATTTATTTACCAAGTTGGTTGAACACTCGGGTCATAAATCCGCTTATAATCTCTTATTCCCCTTTTTTATCAAACCTTAATGTCAATTAACCACTTGTTAATTGAATTCTCCTTTAATCAATCTTGTTTTGGAATTAGGGTTTATAAATATCTTTTTATACAATTCTTAATTGAACTTTAAATTGAATTTATCATCACCTTGTCACTTCTTAATTGGATTTTAAATGAAAACCATCGTCTTAATTGCTAGCTAAGAAATACTTCACTTTATCAAAATAATTAACTCTGCTATTAAATAAAATAATTACCATTCTAATTCTACTACCAATTCTAAATAAACACGGTTAATTCTGCCAACCGTACATCGCAGTTAACCATTAACTGAAATCCCGTTTGTCATTTCCCTTTTTAAATTAATTAATTAACTTAATTAATTTGAACCACTATTAAATTGTTTTGAAACAATAATTCTGTTTACCCAATCCGTTGATAAATTCTTGGCTTTTCACTCTTTAAAACTGTCTAAACCATTTAACTAATTTCCTTTATAACTCGATCTAATATATTTATTTTAAATTTCCAATTTAAATACTCATATAAAATAATTGAATAACTTTAATTTTGTATAAATAAATGCATAACTTTAAATATACATCAATTCACCTGATAATCGAACAACAGTTAAAATAGTACTTTTTAGTCCATTCACTGTCAATTACCAAATCAACACTGTCGATTGATTTTAAACACAACACCGGTGAATATATATTTAACCATCAACATTCACATAGGGTTTGGTGTCAGTCAGAGCAAACAATTCATATATATGTACAACAACAACAAAAAAACAGTTTATTTGAGAAATCCGGTCGGATCCCTCCAACCTGTCCTTCTCTGCGTCACAGATATCAGTTGGATAAAAATATACGAATTAAATAAATAACTGCAACCAATCAAACAACAACAACCAATTTGCATCCATCGCATCCAATCAATCAATTTAAACTATTAACTGTAAAATATATTTCACTGTGAATGTACCACATCACAGGATTCCAGAAGGTGTGAGAATTAACTTACCAGAGTTCGTTCTTGTCGACGGTTGACGCGTTTGTCGCATTTAATTTGGGACGACCGTCCAAAATTAGCTGAATTTTCACTACATCAGATTGACTCCCAGTCAGTACCATCGGATAGGTCTCGTCCCCGCGATCCCAAAGGATCCGGTTTCGCTGAAATCTGTTTACGTATAAAAAAGTTGTCGCTGTTTTAAATTTGGGTAAATTATACGATTTATTACTAAACTAATTAATTAATTAAAATATATTAATTACCTCATAATTACCTGCTTAACTAACCCGCCACGTCATCCTTGGTCTACCCAAAAATCCACGTCAGCAACAACCTTCACGCGTTTTGTGACGGCCCGCCTCGCACCGGCCTGCATTTCCTCCAAAAGTGCGCTGTACACATGCCCGACTAGCACAAGACGGTCGTCATAAGAAAGGAAAGAAGGGAATGAACTAATCAAAGAACATGTAGAATGTCTCACAGCGCATGGAATAAAATATAATAATAATGTACTTGACATAAAACAGGCGAGACAGTGCATAAGCTGATAACTAAAATCAACATCAATCTCAAAGCAGCGGAAATCCAAATACAGCTTATTACAATTTTCCAAATTTACTGTCTCTAAACAAAAGAAAGCTGAAGTAGAAGATACATCAACAATGCCCAAGCAGTGATCTTCAACAACACAGGGAGAATACTAAATATATATATATCACGTGGAAGCCTCCTGCTCGTCTCCGGACCATCTACCCGTGCATCACCAGCTAACCTGTCTCTAGTCTGCTCGTGTGAGCACCCAGAGTAATAAGAGGAGACATAAAACTCTGGGTCAGACATAAAGCCTGGTATGAGCGATAAGCATCTAAACAGAATAATAACAGGTATACTAAACCATACCTGAACCTGGACCTGCAACCAAAGAGTTAGTACCACATACCGTACAATACTCCAAGGTGCCAAAATAAATAGTGTAAGAATACGGGGTGGGGTGTGCATGTCAAAATGATAGCAAGCAAATCATCCATAGCAACCATCCTCACACCTCTCACTCAGTGCGTAAAGCGTACGGCATCTACCACTTTGGAACACTAGACAAACTGAGGTAACAACGAATCCCGACTTGTAGAAACCCTGCTGTGACCAAGACAACACTTGGAGTCATGACCAAACATTTCAATGACCCACTTCATTGGTCGTAGCCCTTGGTTCTACCGATGCCATAATGGCCCTGAATCCGCCTTCGTACCTCCTACCATAGTGGCCCAAAGCTATAGACGTCGATTACCCCTTGGCACGCGTCCCGCAGCAAAGCCCAACCATGAAGTGAACTCGTTGATTCCCATCTGAATCCTGAGCTCTAACTTCTCATTTGGACTTCCTTTGCATCTCGGGTTTGGTCGAATTGGAGTGGGTCTTCAGAAAAGTTGTCGTGCAGTAGCAGCTCTAGAATTCGGTTCGGTTCGGTCACCCATGCTCGGTTCGGTTCGGTCATCCATGCTCGGTTCGGTTCGGTCACCACCTTCCTCTGGGTTCGGGTCCTTTTCCTTGTCTTCTTTCATTCGATTCGGGTCGGGTACTTCGCTCCGGGTCGGGTCGGGGTCCTCCTCCAGGTCGGGTCGGGTGTCCTTCCTTCCAGCGCTCCGATCCGCCCCCTTATTTCTTCACGTATTCCGATCCGATCCCTGCATCTCCAAGTCGATCCGATCTGGCCTCCAATCACTCTTCCGATCCGATCCGCTCCGCTCCCTAGTTTACTCCGATCTGATCCCCTTGTCCACTCCAACTCTAAGTAAACAGCCTTCCTTTTTGCCAAGCCTTCTCCAGCGACAAGTTCCAATCCAGTTCGAATCTCCTTGGTCAGTTCACAAATCCGATCCGACCCCCTTTCCTCCGATCCGAACCGGTTCGGAACCTGCACACTTCTGAAATTTTCCAGCAAGCTCTCTACGCCATTCGACGACGTTTTCGACCAATTTAACTATTCTAATCAATCATGAAACATACCAGAGAGTCATAGCAACATGTAATAGCAACCACAAACAGCAACCAACAATTCAAATGAATCAAAATGGATCGAAGGTAGCTAAAACTTCATATTTTCCCTTAAGCACTCTTAATCATGCCTAAGCATACAATTAGCAAAACACATCGAAATTATCTCAAATTTCTAACAGAGCCTTAAAACATTATTTTAGAATTTTAAGAATTTTTCCAGAATTTATTTACGTATAAATTCGCTAATCTTCACTAATTACCCTTAATTAACCGTAATTAGTGCCAAAATGATGCTATCACTCACCTCGGCCACAAATGAAATTCTCAGAACTGAAACTCCTCTGGTTTGGGGTGAATACTGATGTCTAACAGCAGCTCTAACCTTGCTTTGGTGCTTTTTCTCCTTAATTTGGTGTTGCTAAGCCTAATCTTCAATTAGAGAGTGATTTGGGGTGTTTTAGATGTAGGAAGCCATTGTTAGAGTGTCTAAGGATGAAAGTGGCGGCTGAGAACTGAAATGAAAGTGATAACCTAACCCTAATCAGCCCTCCTATACCTCTAAACCCGAAATTCCCCTTGGGCCTAGCTGCTAATCACCCGGTTAAGCCCAATTAAGCTGTATTTCACCATCTGAAACTTGTTTCAGCCATATCTCTCAAACGGTGAGTCCGTTTGGCTAATGTGACCACTTTACGGAAAGAGAAACCATCATTCGAAGCTAATGGAAGTGGTTTCAGGTCAAAATTCATTTCCAGTCAAAAGTTATGGCCAAAACAGTGATAACTAGGGGTAAAATGGTCATTTAAAAATCGGGAAAAATCATGAACATGGGAAATGACCCCAATAGTCGTCTCCCAAAGTTACATGACCATACGACTTCGTATGTGAAAGAAATAAATATTCTACGATCCTATGATGCGCAGAATGCGGGTCGTTACACTCTCCCCCCCTTAAGAAATTTCGTCCCCGAAATTCCTTAACCCCAAAACATACACAGGATCCCGCATGCCTAACACCCACATACAACAATCAAACATGCAAAGCAAGCAAACAAGTCTATCCTAGCATGCGGAAAACTAAATCGCTAATAAAATCTTACCAGACAAAGAGTTCTGGATACTTCTTCCTTATGTCCTCCTCTGTTTCCCAAGTACAATCATTCTCGTCTTCGCTCCACTGTACCTTGACTAGCTTCACCGACTTCCTTCGAAGTTGCTTCATGTCGTGTGCGACAATACGGGCCGGCTTGCGGTTTCCAACCGCCTCGGGTTCTACTTCGAAGTCTTCCAACTGATCAGGTGAGATAGTCATATCTGAGTCGTGAACGAACTTCCTTAGTTGGGAAACGTGAAATACGTTGTGAACTCCCGCCATCTTCTCTGGTAAGTCAATTCTATATGCCAAATTCCCGACTAGTTCAAGAACAGGGAATGGGCCAACAAATCTTGGTGCTAATTTACCTCTCCTGCCAAATCGTATTACGCTCTTCAACGGAGAAATCTTGACAAACACCAAGTCACCAACGGAGAATTTTAAGTCTCTTCTTCTCTTATCAGCATAACCCTTCTGCCTATCTTGGGCTGCCTTCATTCGTTGCTGAATGATCTTGATTTTATCTGAAGTTTCCCTCACCACATCTGGTCCAAGCATAAACTTCTCGCCAGTTTCTATCCAACATGATGGTGAGTTGCACGGTCTTCCATACAAAGCTTCAAATGGAGCCATACCGATACTGGATTGGTAACTATTATTATATGCAAACTCTACTAGATGCAAATGGTCATCCCATGATCCACCAAAATCCAATATACATGCTCTCAAGAGATCTTCCAAAATACGATTCACCCTCTCCGTCTGACCGTCGGTCTGAGGATGATACGCGGTACTGAGATGTAACTCTGACCCTAGCGCCTCTTGTAAGCTCCTCCAAAACCCACTAGTGAACAACGGGTCTCGGTCGCTCACAATGCTTTTAGGTACTCCATGAAATCTCACTACCCACTTCATATACAATTCTGCTAACTTAGCTGCCGTTCTAGTCGATTTGACTGGTATAAACCTTGTACTTTTAGTCAGTCGATCTACAATTACCCAAATGCTGTCATATCCCGATCTAGTCCTTGGTAACCCATCGATGAAATCCATCGAGACTTGCTCCCATTTCCATTTGGGAATTTCTAAGGGCTGTAACAACCCACTAGGCTTCTTTTGCTCGGCTTTAACTAGCTGGCAATTCATGCACTTGGATATAAATTTCCCAACGTCTCTTTTCATCCCTTCCCAGTAGTAGGTCTGCTTCATATCTCGATACATCTTATTACCACCGGGGTGTATAGTCAGCCTTGAGTGATGACATTCTCTAAGCACTTCATCCCTCAATCCATTGACATTGGGTACAACAAGCTTTCCATTCTTTCTAAGCCATCTATCTCGATCAAGCCCATACTTGTTCATCTCCTCATCGATTCCCATCTCTAACTTGGAGATGATTTCCAATAGGTTAGGATCGTCCCTCTGACTAGAGCCGATCCGCTCAATCAAAGTGGGTCTGATCGCCAAACTTGCTAACATTTCTGGATCCAATTCGCACTTTGGTCTGAAATCAAAACTTGCGATAAACTCCAGTTGCTTCCATTCAAGGAACATAGCCCCTAAGCTGGCATGTCTTCTACTCAATGCATCAGCCACCGCATTGCCCTTTCCCGGTGTGTATGCGATGTCAAAATCATAGGAAGCTAAGAACTCTAACCATCTCTGCTGACGGAGATTTAAATCCTTCTGGGAGAATAGATACTTCAACGACTTATGATCTGTAAACAGCTCAAATCTTTCTCCCAAGAGATAGTGTCTCCACATCTTTAACGCGAACACGATCGCTGCCAATTCTAAATCATGGGTAGGGTATCTTCTCTCGTGCGGTTTCAATTGCCGACTTGCATAAGCTACAACCCTACCGCCTTGCATCAATACAGCACCCAGTCCGGTACCACAGGCATCCGTGTATACCGTCATCTCTTCATCCCCCTTAGGAATGACTAACACTGGTGCGCTTGTCAACTTGTCCTTTAGGCTTTTAAATGCATTCTCGCACCTTTCATCCCAGACAAAAGCTTGATTCTTCTTGGTCAACTGGGTCAATGGTGCTGCTATCTTGGAGAAACCTTGGATAAACTTACGATAATATCCCGCTAATCCCAAGAAACTTCTTACATCTGTTGCATTCTTGGGCGTAGGCCAATCTTGTACCGTAGCCACCTTTGCTGGGTCCACGGCAATACCACTCTCTGATACAACATGGCCCAAGAACCTCACTTCCCTTTTCCAGAAGTGACACTTAGAAAACTTTGCTTTCAATTGGTGTTTTCTCAACACCTCCATCGCTACTTTTAAATGTTCCTTGTGTTCCTCCTCTGTCCTCGAATAGACCAAAATATCATCAACGAACACAAGGACAAACTTATTCAACTGATCTCTGAATACCCTATTCATAAGGTCCACAAAATATGCCGGGGCATTAGTCAGCCCAAATGGCATAACCAACCATTCATAAAACCCAGACGGCGTTCGAAATGCCGTTTTAGCTATACTCTCAGCTTCCACTCTAAGCTGATGAAAACCTGTCGCGAGATCCAACTGAGAAAATACTCTCGCGCCACTCAACTGATCAAACAAATCATCTATCCGCGGTAGAGGATACTTGTTCTTCCTCGTCACTTTATTCAACTCGCGGTAGTCTACACACAAACGAAGGGAACCATCCGCCTTGGTAGCAAACACAACTGGTGCTCCCCATTCAGAAACACTCCTTCTGATAAATCCCTTCTTCAAAAGATCGCTGACTTGCACCTCGAGCTCTCGCTGCTCCCTTGGTGCCATACGACGAAGTGGCATCACTATAGGTCTGGCATCTTTTACCAAATCAATACGAAACTCAATCTCTCGGTGTGGTGGAAGTCCGGTCACTTCTTCGAAAACATCCGGATACTGGCCTACCACGGGCAAACCTGACAACTCACTATGCGGAATGTCGAGGGAGTTTAGAAAACTAGCCAATACCCCCTTACTGGGTAGACCACCAAACACTATCCTCCGCCCATCATCCGCTCTAGCTGTCACCAACAAGCCCTCACAGTCTACCACCACCCCGTATCTTTGGAGCCAATCTACTCCCAAAATAATGCCAAACCCAGTAAAGCCCAAAACAAAGCAATCACAAACAAACATGCATCCATGACTCGATAGAACCACATTACGACAAATCATGCTAAGGCTAGTTGAACCACCAATCGGGTTCGTCACTACTAAAGGTCTATCGACAATCTCGGGTTCCAATCCCAACCTATCTACCAGGTCACTAGATATGAAAGAACTGGAAGCTCCGGTATCAAACAAAACTCTAACAGGAACATCATAAACAGAAAGCATACCTTGAATGACGACATTCTTTCCCTTCTCCGCCGCAGTTGGGGCATTCGACGAAGAAGGAATAGCATTAAGAGCATATGCTTTCACCATTTGCTTTTCCTTAGGGGGCTGGGGACACTTGTCCTTGTGATGTCCCACTTGGCCACAGTTGAAGCACTTCCTATCTGCTGGCTTGGCCCGACAATTACTAGCATAATGGCCCTTCTTACCACAGCTGAAGCACTCCACATCTTGCTTATTCTTTTTCTTCTGGCCATCCTTAGCCTGATTCTGCTTTCTCTTATTCTGGGAACCACCTTTGCCTCCACCACCAGCTTGTGGCTTTGGCTCGTCTGCGGATGCAACCTCAGTCTTTGGCTTAGGGTAGAGACTTTCCGACCTTAACGCTTTCCCCACAATCGATTCAAACGTCTCATCGATGTGGTTAATAAGTTTTTCCCCCAAGTACTGATCCAATCCAGTTATGAATTTCTCATTCTTTTTCTCGGCAGTATCTATAAGAGATAACCCATATTTTGACAAAGTGTCAAATTCAGCAATATACTCCGAGACAGCCCTGCCATTCTGCTTGAGTTCCAAGAATTTCTTAAACAACATTGACTTCTGAGCAGCTGGGATGAACTTCTCACTAAAGCGAGCCTTAAACTGCTCCCAAGTAATCTGATCTTCGGGAGTAGCTGCCTTTATAGCATTCCACCAATTCATTGCCCGCCCTTGCAGCTGACGGGACGCTAACTTTCTCTTCATCGCATCCTCGATACCCAAATCCTCGAAGATACGTTCGCAACTATCCACCCAATCCTGAACATCTGTAGCCGACTCCGTTCCATGGAACGGCTTCCCACCAAGGCTAGTATAATCCTTATTCAGCTTGGCGAAGTCAACTCTTGGCGCCTGCACCATTGGACCACCACCATTTCCACCATTGGGAGCTGCCCTCTGAACATCTCTAAGCATCTCTCTCATGAGGTCAGTAAACATCGTCCTCATGTCAGCAGCATTCCCATTATTGGCCCCTCTACCGGTACCTCTAACATATCGGCTCATCGTCAATCTGAAAAAAAGAAATGATTAACGACTCCATAGTGGTGTTAGTGCAGTACGACTCCATCCTTATACTACTAATAGTATATATATAGCTTTTGAAAACCAAAATAATCACAAATACGCTCTCTCGTATACGTATATTATCTCTCCCCGATAACTTCCCTAGGTTAACTACGCAACCTAGAGCTCTGATACCAAGTGTGACGGCCCGCCTCGCACCGGCCTGCATTTCCTCCAAAAGTGCGCTGTACACATGCCCGACTAGCACAAGACGGTCGTCATAAGAAAGGAAAGAAGGGAATGAACTAATCAAAGAACCTGTAGAATGTCTCACAGCGCATGGAATAAAATATAATAATAATGTACTTGACATAAAACAGGCGAGACAGTGCATAAGCTGATAACTAAAATCAACATCAATCTCAAAGCAGCGGAAATCCAAATACAGCTTATTACAATTTTCCAAATTTACTGTCTCTAAACAAAAGAAAGCTGAAGTAGAAGATACATCAACAATGCCCAAGCAGTGATCTTCAACAACACAGGGAGAATACTAAATATATATATATCACGTGGAAGCCTCCTGCTCGTCTCCGGACCATCTACCCGTGCATCACCAGCTAACCTGTCTCTAGTCTGCTCGTGTGAGCACCCAGAGTAATAAGAGGAGACATAAAACTCTGGGTCAGACATAAAGCCTGGTATGAGCGATAAGCATCTAAACAGAATAATAACAGGTATACTAAACCATACCTGAACCTGGACCTGCAACCAAAGAGTTAGTACCACATACCGTACAATACTCCAAGGTGCCAAAATAAATAGTGTAAGAATACGGGGTGGGGTGTGCATGTCAAAATGATAGCAAGCAAATCATCCATAGCAACCATCCTCACACCTCTCACTCAGTGCGTAAAGCGTACGGCATCTACCACTTTGGAACACTAGACAAACTGAGGTAACAACGAATCCCGACTTGTAGAAACCCTGCTGTGACCAAGACAACACTTGGAGTCATGACCAAACATTTCAATGACCCACTTCATTGGTCGTAGCCCTTGGTTCTACCGATGCCATAATGGCCCTGAATCCGCCTTCGTACCTCCTACCATAGTGGCCCAAAGCTATAGACGTCGATTACCCCTTGGCACGCGTCCCGCAGCAAAGCCCAACCATGAAGTGAACTCGTTGATTCCCATCTGAATCCTGAGCTCTAACTTCTCATTTGGACTTCCTTTGCATCTCGGGTTTGGTCGAATTGGAGTGGGTCTTCAGAAAAGTTGTCGTGCAGTAGCAGCTCTAGAATTCGGTTCGGTTCGGTCACCCATGCTCGGTTCGGTTCGGTCATCCATGCTCGGTTCGGTTCGGTCACCACCTTCCTCTGGGTTCGGGTCCTTTTCCTTGTCTTCTTTCATTCGATTCGGGTCGGGTACTTCGCTCCGGGTCGGGTCGGGGTCCTCCTCCAGGTCGGGTCGGGTGTCCTTCCTTCCAGCGCTCCGATCCGCCCCCTTATTTCTTCACGTATTCCGATCCGATCCCTGCATCTCCAAGTCGATCCGATCTGGCCTCCAATCACTCTTCCGATCCGATCCGCTCCGCTCCCTAGTTTACTCCGATCTGATCCCCTTGTCCACTCCAACTCTAAGTAAACAGCCTTCCTTTTTGCCAAGCCTTCTCCAGCGACAAGTTCCAATCCAGTTCGAATCTCCTTGGTCAGTTCACAAATCCGATCCGACCCCCTTTCCTCCGATCCGAACCGGTTCGGAACCTGCACACTTCTGAAATTTTCCAGCAAGCTCTCTACGCCATTCGACGACGTTTTCGACCAATTTAAGTATTCTAATCAATCATGAAACATACCAGAGAGTCATAGCAACATGTAATAGCAACCACAAACAGCAACCAACAATTCAAATGAATCAAAATGGATCGAAGGTAGCTAAAACTTCATATTTTCCCTTAAGCACTCTTAATCATGCCTAAGCATACAATTAGCAAAACACATCGAAATTATCTCAAATTTCTAACAGAGCCTTAAAACATTATTTTAGAATTTTAAGAATTTTTCCAGAATTTATTTACGTATAAATTCGCTAATCTTCACTAATTACCCTTAATTAACCGTAATTAGTGCCAAAATGATGCTATCACTCACCTCGGCCACAAATGAAATTCTCAGAACTGAAACTCCTCTGGTTTGGGGTGAATACTGATGTCTAACAGCAGCTCTAACCTTGCTTTGGTGCTTTTTCTCCTTAATTTGGTGTTGCTAAGCCTAATCTTCAATTAGAGAGTGATTTGGGGTGTTTTAGATGTAGGAAGCCATTGTTAGAGTGTCTAAGGATGAAAGTGGCGGCTGAGAACTGAAATGAAAGTGATAACCTAACCCTAATCAGCCCTCCTATACCTCTAAACCCGAAATTCCCCTTGGGCCTAGCTGCTAATCACCCGGTTAAGCCCAATTAAGCTGTATTTCACCATCTGAAACTTGTTTCAGCCATATCTCTCAAACGGTGAGTCCGTTTGGCTAATGTGACCACTTTACGGAAAGAGAAACCATCATTCGAAGCTAATGGAAGTGGTTTCAGGTCAAAATTCATTTCCAGTCAAAAGTTATGGCCAAAACAGTGATAACTAGGGGTAAAATGGTCATTTAAAAATCGGGAAAAATCATGAACATGGGAAATGACCCCAATAGTCGTCTCCCAAAGTTACATGACCATACGACTTCGTATGTGAAAGAAATAAATATTCTACGATCCTATGATGCGTAGAATGCGGGTCGTTACACGTTTTCTCCTTCTCCCTTAAACAAACCCGTCGCTTTGCTTCCCATCACGTTCAACCCAAACACAATCAACAACACCACCCACCGCCATCGACGTTGGCCACCCGAGCACCAACTGAGCCTCCCACTGGAACCGCCGTCCCACCAGGCTCCTCCGCTCCAAACCCCACTACTCCAAACGGACCCCGCTCGCCAGAAAAGCCCAGAGACCAACTTCCGTTCCTGCCTCGATTTCATCGCCACCAGACCCCTAAGCGCGACCGCGCCACCGTGGAATTGACCGCCTCACTCCCCTGCTCCGACCAGCACCCTCGCCTCCGCCCAGATCCACCTCTAGCGCCGTGGTTTTGGCCAAAACACCTCACCACTTCGAAACCGGACCCAAAAAAATGACACGCACGTTCATCTGACTATTTCTCTCACCTTCGACCACCAGGGAACGCGAGACCACCACCAAACAGAAGCTCTTCCTCCCCTCTACAAAAGCCCAAAGGTCCCGGCCTCCCACATCAACCCCTTCTCCTCAATTTTGGCCAAGAACGAAAGTAGAAATCCAAGGTTTCACCTCGATTTCGGCCACCACAGTCGACGAAACTCACCCAATTTTTTACAGTAGGTAGATAACAGCCCAGTCTACAACTTTTGTTTAGGTTGCCCTCATAAATTCTTCTCGGATTGAAAGATATAAAAAAATTGTGTTTAGGGGCATTATTGCAAAATTACATGATGATTTTAGAATTTAGGGGTTTACGGCTGGGCTGAAGGGTTTAAATAGTTGAGGGAAAACGTTATTTTAATGTTGAGGTGACTACTGATATGACTGACGATTTTTATTTCATGCCTATCGCGTTTTCGAATGTCTTTTATTCACTGCTGCGCTCACATACGAACCCCGTTCGTGATGCAAATGGACGGCATAGAATAATTTGACGATACGGTCCTAATGAAACTTTTTTCGTCGAATTCCGTGTCCGTTTGCTCAAATAGCATTCGTACACGTCCAATTTGATCAATTTATTCTACATTTTATTTTGCCGCGCTCACAGAATAACCCCGATTGACGCGCCGTTTGAAAATCTAGCAATAATTTACTGTTACGGTCCCAACAAAATTTGTTTCATCGAAAACAGAGGTCGTTTGAAGAAAGTCCCTTTTATAACTGGCCAATTCAAAGAAAATAAAACAATTTTAAAATACCTCAATATAATATTATTAAAATATCATAATTGGCCATACACGACCATAATTTTGTATACTACCAAGATAAAATAACTCGGGTTGAGTTTGAAGCCAAATCGATATTATAATAATTTTAAAACCCTTTATTTAATATAAATAACGTTATAATATATAAAGGAAATTCCACAGCGACCTTTTCAAAATTTGATTTAGCCATAAAATAAAATTTACACGACGAAAACTGGATTTTTCTCTGCCATTGGAAAGATATCATCAAACCGGTCCCGACATTTCTTGTTTCGAGAAAATCCGACTTATTTCGTACCCGGTATGACCAATTGAAGTTCAAAATGCCAAATTGCGAACTGCCGCGCTGCTGCAGCTCGTTATTTAATTAAATTATAAACCATATCGCTCGACTGTCGTTTTCGAATCGAAATCGCCACTATATTTTCAATATAACCAATATTTGACCATTTTAAACTGCCTGGTCACAATATATTTCAAATTCTATATTTTCCCAAATATTCTGGAAATTAAAATATTATTTTATTATTTGTTTAAATAATATATTCCAAATAAATTGTTAAATTCGATTATTTATTTTTAAACCAATATTTTAAATAAATAAAATAATTAAAATAATCCAAATAAATAGACAGAAAAATACGGGTCGTTACATTCCTTCCCCCTTAAAATAATTTCGTCCTCGAAATTGCTAAGATAGAAAAGAATGTTATATCCCATTATCTTTTCAAAATAATTAAATTTAAAACTCGAATTTATTTTCAAAACTAACCCAATTGGTTTTAAAACCAATTCATTTCAAATAAAAGAATTTTCCAAAAATTTCAAAAAAAATTCTGACTCCTTAAATTCTGGAAAAATTTCGGCAGAGTCTCCCTTGTACGGAGGACCATCTGCAATATCGCAGGATCAAGAAATAAATATCCATCGACTCTCATGGTCGGAAAATTCAAAATTCAAACTCAAAATCCCAAAGAAAACAAAAAATTTCATATTTGCGTTGGCATACCTTTTGGCGAGCGTTATTTCGCAATAAGCGATATTTTATATTTGAGCTTGCTAAATTATTTTGCAGCTCTATCCAAATTGAACTTGATTAACTCCAGAATTTCCTTCCTGGATGGATTTAAAACTGAACTGGCCTTTAAGCATCTGTTCTCAACTCAAATGAATTGATCAGTCATCAAACAAATGTTAATCAGGTTCAAAAAACCTATACCATTCAGATCACCCAATTCTACACACAGTTCAATCCATACGATGATGACATGAGATGTGTGGGCCAACGACTCAATGGTATGCATTTTATATGAGTATTTAAGTTAACTTCTATCACCTAAAACAATGGGACATTTTTAATCATGTCATGTCGACTATTGACGATACCACTGTAAGAATGTAACGTCCCAGAAAAAATTCGACAACTGGAATATGAGATTTATTAAGGTTTAATTATTTATAATCAAGTTTATATTGATATTTGAGTTGAAAATAGAATATATTGTTGTGTGTATGGATTTAATTTGATTCAGAAACATTGGTTGAGAAACAAATATTTATTGTTGAATAGTTGAACTGAATTTGGTTGGATAATCAAATTTAAATTCGACGGAAAAATATAAATGGTTGAATTTAAAGATAAACGATATCGACGCTAAATAAGATTGGAGATTTTATTTTGTTAAAATATATGGAAGTTGGTTTGGATATGTGTGCGTTGGTATATATAAAGAGGCTAAAATTTAACATTTCAAAATTTGGAAATAAACAGTGTTATCGGTAGATGGACGGAATAAAATCTGTTGCAACCATATATATTTGTACAGACCAACCCATTCGATCATTGGAAATATTCTGTCAGACATTCGTCCATATATGTTCGTTCTGGGACTGAACGAAACCGAAGGCACTATTTCTAGTAATAGAAAAAGCCCTTGCACTTTACTCCGTCTTCGATTATCTTCATATAATCTGATTCGCAACGCTTCTGCCAATATGGAGTGGTTCTCGGATACCAACTGGTCTCTCCATATTGACAACGATGGTCAAAAACTTCGATAGTCGGTGATTTAACTATCGAAGAAAAGCAAATGTTTCGATAGTCGATGATTTAACTATCGAAGAAAACAAGTGTTCATCCAAATATCAAACAAATCCCTGAGCCCTTAATTAATATTTCATTAATTAAATCACTTCTCCATTTCTTTATCAATATTTGTTAACCAAATATTTCCAATAAGCCTATTGGCCTTATACATTATTTGGAAAACATTTTCATATATCGCCTTCTTTTATTTTCCAGTACTTAGAAAATATCCTTTATTTATAATTGGAAAACATTCCAATTACTTGTCTCTTTCATGCCATTTTTTTTCTTTTGACTTAGGAAATATTTATATTTATATTTCCAAAACTCCACTTATTTGGGTAAAGCGAATGTTATGTAAAACATCGTTACAACAACCCAAAATACTTCATTCAACTGAATCTCTTTAAACATTGATCTTCGAGACTGAGTCTTGCCATTTATCAGCTAATAATAACAATCAATCAAGTTGGGGTATAATTACCTCTCAGACCTTGACTGAAAATATTATTAACTTTAAAACAGACCAGACTGCTAACTCGAATAATCAATACCCTATTAAACAAATTTTCCATTTCTAAACCGTATATACATTTCTCTTTCTATTTTACCCGATTTAATTATAGTTTTCCTTTTTTTTATACTGTTTATTTTTAAGTTCATTTCCTTATCAAATTCTATATATATATCGACACACTGATTTCTAACTACCAAATTTTCTTAAAAATATTCTAACTCCTTAAATTTTCGGAAAAATTCGCCATAACCTCCTTTGTACCGAGAGCATCGGGAAATTTTAAATAGCCTCCTAGGGCCCTCTCCAATCAAAAGAAAAAGGAAAAGCCAAGCGGCTAGCCGATATGGCGCATAAAACCTCATATGGAATTTAAACATGTACCTTATTGTCGAGCACATGAATTATAATCTTCATACACTTCATTCTAAACCTGCTTAACCTGTATACGTCTATTTCTAATTTATTTCAACTCAATCTGGTCATTTTTATGCAGTTTGCCAATTTAGTCTTTAATTAGCTAATTTGCCCATTTCACTTTATATATGAACATATCACGTCCAAATACAATTTTACTTGCTTTATACACCAATTGAATTTCATTTTCAATTTTCATATTCGATTTTGAAAATAAATTCACAAATCCCATTTACTTGTCGAACGCCCAATTTCGATTCAAAACTCGATTAACTAATGATCCTTCTACTTAGTTAATCCTATTCAAAAATCAAAAATATGATTTTTGTTTCAAAAATCATTTCACTTACTTTACTGGAGTTCATATTTATTTTATATCTCCAGTCTGGATTTTTCTAATGGCCATTCGGATTTTATTTCCTTAAAAAACCTTATATTTATATATAAAAACCATTATGGTTTTATAATGGTTTCTGGCGCTATTTTTCTAAAAAATTTGATTTTGACATAACTCAAAATCTATACGACGAAAATTAGATTTTTCTCTTCCATTAGAAAACTATTATCGAATCGGTCCTGACGGTTCTTGTTTCAAAGAATTCCGACTTAAATTGAGTTATGTATACTCAATTGAAGTTCGAAACACCAATTTAAGAACTGTCGCGCTGCGACGAGTTCGTTTTAATTATAATTAATATATATAACGTTTAAACTTCGTATATATTAAATTCTAACTCCATTCTAACCTATTTTAAATCCAATTTTCAAATCCAACTTAGTATTTCCGATTATCTCTAAATCGTCTATTTTCATTACTTAGTTATCTATTCACTTTTTAAATTCCACATTTGAATATGAACTTCTACATTATCAAATGGTAATCCATTTTACTCGATATCATTATAAATCTAACTTCCTTGTATATATATCAAAATAAGTTTTCCATTTCAACATTTGAAATCCAATTCCTTTTATATTCTGAATTCCAGAATAAAAACCATCATTCCCTTTTTCCGAAATGATTTCAAATTTTATTTTAAATTCATATTTGAATTTAAAACGATAAATTATATCTTGAAAATTAATTCACTACATTTATAAACATAGTTTATAAATTTACTTGTTTTCTAAAATCAAACAAGTTCCATTCCAAATCTATTTAAAACCAAATTCTTATTTTGGAATCATCTACTTATTTTAACTTATATATAATCATGGAATTAATTAAATTTAACTTCTATTTAATACATCCTAATATTTATCCTAGAAATATTTTGTTTAAATGAATTCGAACTAATCGAATTCAATTCATAAACCCATACGGTTTTATTTTCAGTTCAATTTATATTCTGAACATCAGAATAAATCTCATCGTTTACTTCTTTAAATGATTCCACGTTTCTATTTTTAAATTCATATTTGAATTTAAATATTCAAATCATCAAATGATAATTTTTCCACTTCATTTATAAACACAGTTTAGAAATTGATTTCAATTCCCTGATTATCCAATGAAAATCATTCCATTTTATTTATAAACACCGTTTATAAATTTTCTTCAATTTCTCGTAATATTTAATTTATAAACATCATTTATAAATTTCTATACTTGTTTTATTTATTCAAAACAAGTAAATATTTCTGGTCCATTCGAAATTCAAATTCTATTTTTAGAAAAATAGAATTCCCTTTTAAATCTCAACATATCCTTTTTACAATATTTTTATAAATCAACATTCAGGCCCAGTGATATTTCAACACCCAAGCAACCAATTATAAATGACAGGTTTCAAACACATCATATATGATAATAATGTGAAACAAACAAATAATAATAATATTTTTGAGGAATCCAGTTGGATTCCTCCAACCTGTTTTTCCTGCATCCAAATATGTTAGTCAACATAAATAATACCCATCCTGCTTCGAGGCAGGACATCGCGGTATGAAGGTCATTCACTGTCATAGCGTGGGCGCATAGGGTAATCATCCGCTAATGAAACGGGGGGAATCCAACCAATCACCCAATATATATATATATATATAATAGTCAACCCTAAATAACTAATATATTTAAAACAATCAGAAAGTATCCAAACAAGCAACAGGCAATTATTTCTAACGAATAAAAATAATTCTAAATAAGGTGAGTGAGATTTACTCACCAGGATTTGTATTTGGCGAATCTCCCGTTTAATTCCGTATTTCACGACGCATCCATTCGACTTGTCTCAACGAAATTTATAAACCACCTATAATCATTTAATTTTATAAAAATTGGTCAAACTATTACTTATTCATTTTATTCTTATTATACACTATATAATCTAAACATTATTAACTAATATATTTAATTACGAAAATTTTGTTACCTTAATTCCCTTTTGAATATCTAGTTAACCACTCTTATAGTTCAATGCCATTACTGAACTTCTTCCATTTGTACAACTTCCGAACTAAAATCATAGATCCCCTCATCAGTAAATTTGAGCTCTACACAAACGCATAAGCAAGTTCAAACTCCACTCACCAAAATACCAGCTTGTCGTTACCTCAAATCACAGCGTTCCTTCAGCAATTAGCACACCTCGAAGTCAGAATCCCTCTCTCCTGCGAGCCTTAACAGCAGCGCCAACGTTAGTTGTGACTTCCAGACCCGATACTTGGATCTGCCCTAACCGCGAACCATCGTGAACGGTTTCCCCAAACCAGCGACAGGAAACATCGCACCCATTAACGCGCAAGCTACAAGTGATTGATACTTCTTTGTTTTGAATCCCTTCAACCCCAGTACCAACATCGCGTTCCCAGAACCATTTGTATCCCCTCAAAAGTACGGCTTCTCAAATCCGTCGCACCAACCGGTTTGCCCTAGCTTCGCCTGAGGGACTCGTCGAACCCCCCAGACAACGATCGCGAGCTCTAACATCAACGTCAGCTTTTGGAGCTCTGAAATTTCCAATTGCGAGACTTGATTTTACTTGCTTCTTTGATTTTTCTTTGAAGCTGTAAATTTCGATTTGAGGAATGGCAACTGACTTTGATTTTGCGAGAAGGAGATAGTTAATTTGATTTCTAAAAAGACAGTGGCTTCCTTACCGAAGCTACGATTTGCAAATGAAGGAGAATGGAGAGGAGGTTGTCGCGATTTATAGGAGAGATGCTTCCTGGTTAAGGAAACAAAGGTAGGTTTTTACTGGTGAATGTTTATCCGAGGTAGGTTTTTAAAAGGTACAGCGTTTATTAGAGTAGGCATTAACTGGTTCGGTTTTAAATTTAAAATACCCTGTGATCTCGGACTCCTTTCTGAACACAACAACCAACATTTTTAGGGTTAACCCACTATTCTAAACACGCTAGGACCAGTTCCAAACCCCTATTTGATCATCTGAGATGATATAAATTTAAATCTATATAAATTAAATTCAAAACAATAAATTCCCTTGATAATAAATTAATATTATCGTTTTATTCGAATAGAATTTTATTGATCATCTCTAAATCGTCTCGATTCAGTATTGAATTTTGAATTCAATTATTTATATATTACAATAATTCGATTTATTCTAAATTAAAATGTATCTCGATATTAAATCGATAACTCAATATAAAATTATATTTATATTCTCAATTCAATATTTAAAACCATTTTAAATATTTAAAATAATTTGTTCGAAAATCCGGGTTGTTACATTCTTTCCCCCTTAAAAGAATTTTGTAACGACCCAACTTTTGAACACATCTCAAGTTGTGCCATTAATGAGAAATGAGAATGGATAGAAGATAAAACACAGAAACATCAGAATCTCACAGCGGAATTTTCACAAAAGATAATACTTTATAATATTACACAGCGGAATATATAACATCAGAGCATCATATGTCTAGTGATACAACCCATTCATAGTACATCAGTAATTATACATATCACAGATGATCAACTGACATACTTAATTATACAGTAGATAGATGGGCCAGCACACAAATAATCTTCATTCCAGCTTCAAAAGTTTCATCAAATCCTGATTCACTTGTCTATTCATAACAAGCATTATGAATACCCAAGAGTTTAAGGGAAAACATAGAAAATAAACTCCAGGTCAGTCTGGGGACTGGTATGAGTAAACAGTTTAAAACAGTTTAAAGAAAATATCTCATTAGACCACGCCGTAAATACGGAACGGGTTTTTCCCTTATGAGATCAAAACGCTTTGTATACTTGAAAACAGATATTATCATAGTGTCTAGGTGTTTTCACAAATAATTTAGAATCTAGAAGAATGTTGGCATCTCACATTCTCCTGTATAGTATACAAATAAAAACCACTTGGCTCTTAGGGAAATTGGATTTCCAACTATGACAAGGTATGGGACCACCTTCAGATGATGTATCTCTAGAGGCAAATACATCTGGGTTCAACAAGAACGTCTTGCAACCCGGCCCTCACATGACCAACCACTCATTTCTCTTGAGTGTATCGAATGTATATCACTGATGGTTGTACACGGCAACCATCCCCGAATGGGCAGAATCGATAGATTTAGAAACAAAAGGAATTTCTCTAGATAGGTAATACTACACTCTAATGGGAGCCACCCACATAGCCATGCCGCCTGCCCAATTTTTGTCATTTTCTGGGTGTGAAGCTTGAGGCTAGGCTTACGTTTCATCACCACTGGTTCATTTCCTTTGAATGCCACATCGTCCTACCCATTAGAAATACTCATTCGATTTCCCAAATATATCACGGGCAATAAAGCTTAGAGAAACGAATTCCTCCGCCAACAACGTAATATACTTATGCAAATTCGATGTGTAGAATCTAACTGATATATGTTGTCAGACACTCGTCCATTCAGGTTTTTTCTGGGACTGAACAGACAAAAGATAATCTTCTTGCACACCGTCGTCTTCTTGTTTGAACATCTCTGATGCGCGGCGTCTGATCAAGTCAAAGTGGAATGTACATCCGGACTCTTTGAAATGATTACGAGCATTTTCTTTCAAATTATTAATCTAACACGATTAAAATCAATTACATGTACAGTCAAGTCAAACAGTATTCAATCGTCTTGCTTATATTTAGCATTTTGCTCATATCTTAGAATCGGACAATTTTCATGTGCGCACTGCACGGGTTTTATTTCTATCTTGTCCGTCATTTCTGAAAATGAATCCTTATATTTATTCTTTCAGAAATTTATCTTTCCTCGACTACCTTTATTTTTGATCCTTCAGAAATGAATTAAGTTTATAATTTTATTTCTCATTTGCAGCTTTTATACTGAATATTTTTGTGTCAAATTCTCTTTTGTTTCCTTGACTAAATTTGCTCCTTCCTTTCCATAATTTAAACAAATTTCCTCTTTTTAAATTATCAATCTATAAAAATACCATCCCTGTTTATATCAATTCACACAGTACGATATTATCCGTTATGTTGTGACAGTAATTTTTGACTTACAGATTTGAACTTGGCAAATTTCAGTGTAAATAACATACTCTTATTTTATTCACTTTAAACCAAATATCAAATTTAAATTATGATTTATAATTAACCTTCACACTTTGTATTTATCAAATTTCACTTTCGATCCCTTTTTACTTGATTTACTTCTTCTCCCCCCTTTCTTATATATCAATAAAATCTCCCTTTTTATTATTAATCCAACATGATTAAAATATCAATTACAGTTATTATCCAGTACAGAACTGTCCATGATCAGTTCCTTGTATCCGAATGTTAAAGATACAGTTTAGACTGACAAATCTAACGTATGTGTTACATACGATTTCTTGGTTAAAATATAAGTATTCCCTTAGAAAATAAATTCAAACTAAAATTTATAATTGAATAAAACTACCGTTCCACTGCTGATTCCTTGACGTTTGTCAAAACATCGTCCGATCCTTCACACTTGATCGACTCGCTTTCGTTGACTTTATAGTTTTAAATAATTCATTAGAAAACTAATTCTAATTCTCCCTTCCAATTAAATTTAATTTAATTTAAAATTACAGTTCCAGTAATTTAGATTTCAATACTTGACGAAAAATAGCATTTCCCTAATTCACTTCTTTCCTTTCTCTATTTAAATAAAATTCAATTTTATTTATTTATTTTCCCATTTATTTAAACCCTTATTTTTATTATAAAAAAAACTAATTTAAATTTTAATCCATTTTTAAAATCATTGTTTCAAGCTAAAATGGCAAAGTCCTTATTTGACAAAGTACCACTTCTGAAAACCCGTGCTGTGCACACGCAAAACTGAGCCCAGATCCCATGCTTTTGGCCAAGTACCAAGTACCTCGTACTTTGCCAAGTACCACTTTGATAACCCCGCTATTTCCCTTGCCCGACCACTCAAAAACGCAAGCGCACCCCGTTGCCAAGCCCCCCTGGTACTTTGCCAAAGTACCACATTCCTTCTTTCTTCCTCCCCCCCCCCACCCAGGCCTGTGCACGTGCACACGTGTGGACGCCACTGTCCTCCCCCACTAACCACTCAGCCACGTCGCCCACCACTCCCTGACCATCAGGCACCACTTCGACCATCCCTTCTCCGTCCATTTTGATTCTCACCGTAACACCACTTTTTGACAAAAGAAATGTCATCCAGGAAAAGCCCACGCCAGCGCCTCGGCCGTTCACTGATCGTCGTCCGCTTACAGCCCTGACACCACGACCCACTGATGCCTCGAAACCCCCAGGACCGCACCCCTACATCCCCACCATCGTCGAGCAATCCAGACGCAAGAAATCGAACCTAACAACCAGCCTTTTACCCTATTTTCTCCGATTTCACAAAACCCATACATTTGAAAAAATATTTCGCATTTTTCCCCGATCCCTTGAACCCAGATGAAGCTTCAGCATCACCCATCCGATCTCCAGTGATTTAGATGATCGGGATTTCCCAAAACCCCCAATTTTGATCATCTTTGAATTTCTCATGATTTAGAAAATTAAAAATCTTGATTTCTATTTTAAAAATCACCATTTGTTTACCTTGTTATGATTATAAAATCAAAACATGTTTTTATTCAGTTTGAAAATCCATTTAGAAAATGAATTACAGAGAGCATCCTGTGTTTATTTTAAAACAGCAGTAATGGTTTTTCTTTTGTTAATGCTGGTTTAATTTGAATCCTTTATGACTAGGTACACGTATGTCACCTCCTTACAAATCACTTGACCTTAGCCTATTGATCTAACTATTTTTGTTAAGTTTTACACCACTTAACAGATCAGGAATTTAAACAGCAATGGTAATTTTCAAAGCATATGATGTTTGAGGTTTCATGAACAAATCAAATAATTCCTACTCCATGTTAAACAAGTAAACATCCAAACATGTTATTCAAACCAGAGATATAAAGAAGCTAAGCCAAATCATGTTTCAAACACACAAACTGCAGGTATTCAAACAAGAAGAGAACGGCAGGTTTACTCACAGTTCAACACCTAAAACTACAGTGGTTAAGAACAGAAAATAAAGTGTAAGTTTACGCACTTTTATATGCTCCAAAAACTCTTGCTTTCTCTTTTGCTAAGACCCTTGAACTTGCTGTGTTTGTGTGTGTACAATGTGTGCAGGGGTATTTCTTATATAGGGGTGAGAAAATGAATAAAATACAAGTGCAATAAATGCTGATGTGAAAATAGTAAATAGCTTTTCAACTTGACAAATGCAAGACCATACAAACAACTATTTTCTCTCTCAAAATCTATGCAAACTATCCTATATTCACATGGCAATCTCAGCCTATATTCTACCTAAAAAAACCCCTATATCTTGTATAAAATCTCCCCATTGGTTTGCTATGAACATCATATTAATTGTTCTTTGCACAACCAATCTTTTCTACAATCTTTTCCTTTGATTCAAACAAGATTTCGAGATCATGTATGTACTAAAAATGTTCAGTATTAAATGAGTTTTCAAATCATACTTTCACATGTCAAAACTTGATTTTACAAGACCTTCTTTTATATGCAAACTTGCCTTGCAAGTGTGAGCAAAATCTGAAATTATTGTACATGTAAATCTTATGTTGTGAGATGATAATACATAAGAAAATACTCAGAACTATTTATGATTTGAACTCAACTATTGTAGATAACATGATGATGCATAGGTATGATTTTATAAATCTCTTGATGTGTATTCTCATTTGACAATTTGGCCAAAGTTTTGAAAAATGAAACATGAATGGTACTTTCAGAAATTCATTTGAAAAGAAATGAAACGATTTGCAAAACTGAAAATACATCATCTACAATGATCTTACCATGTGTCTAGAATCCTTCCTAAAGCCCTACTTGCTAGCACATATAAGGTGTAGATGATTCATGGTTTAGGTCATGAAGTGAAAAGGGAATTTGACAATTCATGTTCTCTTGTTTTAATGCATATAGAAATGAGACTTTACTTGCTGTCCAATCCATAGTGTAGGTGATGAGATCATGAGTTTTGAAGGGATTAGACAATGCATGGTTTTTGATTTTCAAACATATAAAAATTAAATATTCCCTTTGCATTGGTTTTGATAAACATGTCATAGGCAAAGTCTTTTTAAGGTTTACAGGCAAAAGTTTACTAAAACAATGTTTTAAAGTTTTTGAAAACATGAACCAAATATTTGCAAAGTCATAGCATTTAAAAATTGCTATGCAAAATGTTATTTAACATATATTTGAAAACATAACTTTAAACGGCACTTATTAAAATATGCTATCATATATATATATATACAAAAGAGAAAATTGCAATTTTTTAGTCTTGACATGTTTTAACATTTCAAAGTCTTTATTTAAAATTCATATTTGTAAATATACACTCGAGATAAATTAGTGATTGTGTCAGTGATCCGTGTAAATACTGGGTCATTACATTCTACCCCCCTTATAAAAATTTCGTCCCCGAAATTTGTAGGTAGAAGATTAGAGTTATCGACTTATATATATAAACACATATCAATAAATAGAACACACAACAACAAATTCCTATTCAAAAGACCTGACCAAAATTCCCTTCTCAACTCGTCAGTCCATTTACTTGACTCCATTAAGTATTATCCAAATTCTTCATTCACTTAATTAGTGATCTCCCTTCCGGGACTCACACATATGATCTTATTTCATAAACCGACCAATCCATCTTTCTTGAGTCCATATCTAATAAACCCACAAGCCCAGTCTTAATTCCAGGAAATCCAAATTTTAACTAACTTGATTTCCGGTATCAATATGAATGGATATTATCCTAATTTAATCTAACCATATTAAATTTTCTCGTGACTGGCCCTAGTTAATTAACTCCTTTTATCTAAAAAAGTAAAGTACCTTCTGGAGTTCCTTCTATCTTCACACTCTTAGAAGTTGATGACTTATCCATCAAAGCGTAGACCTTTGGTTGTTGTGTCTTTTTCAGTGGACAGTCTCCAACCAAGTGCCCAGGCTGATGACAGTTATAGCATGAAAACTTATGTGGAATAACATCATTTGTTCCCTTCGGTTGTTGTTGCTCTGGCTACTGAGTCTGCTGTGGCTTTTCTGCTGCTCGCTTGGTGCAGAACTTGGCAATATGTCCTTTCTCCAAACAGTTTGTGGCATATGGTATCTTTGAATCGTTCTTTGGCCTTTTCTTCCATCTTAGGTACTCATTTGTTGTAGTTGTTCCAGTTCAGGTTGAATTTCCTTTTGTTTGGATTCTCACCACTAGATCCTCATGTATGTGCTTCTTTTGCCACTGGCTTCTTACCCTCCAGTGCCTCATAGCGAACTGCCATATCCACTAGATCAACGAATTGAATCTTGAGATGTCCAATCATTCGAACTTGCAGGCTATCCTTCAATCCCGCGATGAACATTTCATTCTTCTTAAGCGGAGTGTTGATCAGTTCTGGCCCGAAACAAGAAAGCGAGTTGAATTTGTTCTCATATTCATATACTTTCATGTTCCCTTGCTTCAGATCAATGAACTCTCAATATGTCCTTGTCTTTGCAGCAGCAGGTAGAAACTGTGCTTCGAAAGCTTCTTTGAATTTTTCCCAAGTAAAATCTTCCTCAGGAACATTTGTAGTTTGAGCGTCCCACCAGATCGCAGCAGTTCCTTGAAGTTGCCATGATGCCAAAAGACGCTTCTGATCGTCATTCAACTTCAACCCTTTGAAAATCCTTTCACAAGACCTCATCCAAGCTTGCACTTCAGTAAACGACTCAGTTCCTTTGAAAACTTTTCCTCCCAGAGTCGTATACTCCTTACAAATAGCTGCAAAGCTCTTATCCTGTTGAACTGGTGCAACTTCCTCTATTGTTTCTCCTTGGTCTTGGGATCCAGCAGTACGACCAGTAACAGTGGAAGATCCTCGAGCTCGACCTCTTCGTCCACGTCCACTCATTTTGACCACCTGAATATAATAGGTTGTCAATCGAGTCTTGATGAGGTATAAGTAGCCCAGGTATATCATCCAAGTTGTTTTAAATTCATTTCAAATTTTATATTAAAATATGCTCTCTCACACTCACCCAAAGCCTAGGTAATCAAGAACCTAAGCTCTGATACCAACTGTAACGACCCAACTTTAGAACACATCTCAAGTTGTGCCATTAATGAAAATTGAGAATGGATAGAAGATAAAACACAGAAACATCTGAATTTCACAGAGGAATTTTCACAAAAGATAATACTTTATAATATTACACAGCAGAATATATTACATCAGAGCATCATATGTCTAGTGATACAACCCATTCATAGTACATCAGTAATTGTACATATCATAGATGATCAACTGACAGACTTAATTATACAGTAGATAGATGGACCAGCACACAAATAATCTTCATTCCAGCTTCACTAGTTTCATCAAATCCTGATTCACTTGTCTATTCATAACAAGTGTTATGAATACCCAAGAGTTTAAGGGAAAACATAGAAAATAAACTCCGGGTCAGTCTGGGGACTGGTATGAGTAAACAGTTTAAAACAGTTCAAAGAAAATATCTCATAAGACCACGCCGTAAATACGGAACGGTTTTTTCCCTTATGAGATCAAAACGCTTTGTATACTTGAAAACAGATATTATCATAGTGTCTAGGTGTTTTCACAAATAACTTAGAATCTAGAAGAATGCTTGCATCTCACATTCTCCTGTATAGCATACAAATAAAAACCGCTTGGCTCTTAGTGAAATTGGATTTCCAACTATGACAAGGTATAGGACCACCTTCCGATGATGTATCTCTAGAGGCAAATACATCTGGGTTCAACAAGAACGCCTTGCAACCCTGCCCTCACATGACCGACCACTCATTTCTCTTGAGTGTATCGAATGTATATCACCGATGGTTGTGCTTGGCAACCATCCCCGAATGGGCAGAATCGATAGATTTAGAAACAAAAGGAATTTCTCTAGATAGGTGATACTACACCCTAATGGGAGCGACCCACATAGCCATGCCACCTGCCCGATTTTTGTCACTTCCTGGGTGTGAGGCTTGAGGCTAGGCTTACGTTTCATCACCACTGGTTCATTTCCTTTGAATGCCACATCGTCTTACCCGTTAGAAATACTCATTCGATTTCCCAAATATATCACGGGCAATAAAGCTAAGAGAAACGAATTCCTCCGCGACCAACGTAATATACTTAAATAAATTCGATGTGTAGAATCTAACTGATATACGCTGTCAGACACTCGTCCATTCAGGTTTGTTCTGGGACTGAACAGAACAAAGATAATCTTCTTACACACCGTCGTCTTCTTGTTTGAACATCTCTGACGCGTGGCGTCTGATCAGATCAAAGTGGAATGTACATCCGGACTCTTTGAAATGATTACGAGCATTTTCTTTCAAATTATTAATCTAACACGATAAAAATCAATTACATGTACAGCCAAGTCAAACAGTATTCGATCATCTTGCTTATATTTAGCATTTTGCTCATATCTTAGAATCGGACAATTTTAGTGTGCGCACTGCACGGGTTTTATTTCTATCTTGTCCGTCATTTCTGAAAATGAATCCTTATATTTATTCTTTCAGAAATTTATCTTTCCTCGACTACCTTTATTTCTGATCCTTTACAAATGAATTAAATTTATAATTTTATTTCTCATTTGCAGCTTTTATACTGTATATTTTTGTGTCAAATTCCCTTTCGTTTCCTTGACTAAATCTGCTCCTTCCTTTCTATAATTTAAACAAATTTCCTCTTTTTAAATTATCAATCTATAAAAATACCGTCCCTGTTTATATCAATTCACACAGTACGATATTATCCATTATGTTGTGATAGTAATTTTTGACTTACAGATTTGAAATTATCAAATTTCAGTGTAAATAACATACTCTTATTTTATTCACTTTAAACCAAATATCAAATTTAAATTATGATTTATAATTAACCTTCACACTTTGTATTTGTCAAATTTCACTTCCAATCCCTTTTTACTTGATTTACTTCTTCTCCCCCCTTTCTTATATATCAATAAAATCTCTCTTTTTAATGTTAATCCAACATGATTAAAATATCATTTACAGTTATTATCCAGTACAGAACTGTCCGTGATCAGTTCCTTGTATCCGGATGTTAAAGATACAGTTTAGACTGACAAATCTAACATATGTGTTACATACGATTTCTTGGTTAAAATATAAGTATTCCCTTAGAAAATAAATTCAAACTAAAATTTATAATTGAATGAAACTACCGTTCCTCTGCTGATTCCTTGACGTCTGTAAAAACATCGTCCGATCCTTCGCACTTGATCGACTCGCTTCCATTGACTTAATAGCTTTAAATAATTCATTAGAAAACTAATTCTAATTCTCCCTTCCAATTAAATTTAATTTAATTTAAAATTACATTTCCAATAATTTAAATTTCAGTACTTGACGAAAAATAGTATTTCCCTGATTCACTTCTTTCCTTTCTCTATTTAAATAAAATTCTATTTTAATTTTTTATTTTTCCCATTTATTTAAACCCTTATTTTTATTTAAAAAAACTAATTTAAATTTTAATCCATTTTTAAAATCATTGTTTCAAGCTAAAATGGTAAAGTCCTTATTTGACAAAGTACCACTTCTGAAAGCCCGTGCTGTGCACACGCAAAACTGAGCCTAGATCCCATGCTTTTGGCCAAGTACCTGGTACTTTGCCAAGTACCACTTTGATAACCCCGCTATTTCCCTTGCCCGACCACTCAAAAATGCATGCGCACCCCGTTGCCAAGCCCCCCTGGTACTTTGCCAAAGCACCACATTCCTTCTTTCTTCCTCCCCCCCCCCTACCCAGGCCTGTGCACGTGCACACGTATGGACGCCACCGTCCACCCCCACTAACCACTCAACCACGTCGCCCACCACTCCCTGACCATCAGGCACCACTTCGACCATCCATTCTCCGTCCATTGTTGATTCTCACCGTAACACCACTTTTTGACAAAAGAAATGTCATCCAGGAAAAGCCCACGCCTGCGCCTCGGCCGTCCACTGATCGCCGTCCGCTTCCAGCCCTAACACCACGACCCACTGATGCCCCGAAACCCCCAAGACCGCACCCCTACATGCCCACCATCGTCGAGCAATCCTAACGCAAGAAACCGAACCCAACAGCCAGCCTTTTATCCTATTTTCTCCGATTTCGCAAAACCCATACATTTGAAAAATTGTTTCGCATTTTTCCCCGTTCCCTTGAACCCAGATGAAGCTTCACCATCACCCACCCGATCTCTAGTGATTTAGATGATCGGGATTTCCCAAAACCCCCAATTTTGATCATCTTTGAATTTCTCATGATTTAGAAAATTAAAAATCTTGATTTCTGTTTTAAAAATCCCCATTTGTTTACCTTGTTATGATTATAAAATCAAAACACGTTTTTATTCAGTTTGAAAATCCATTTAGAAAATGAATTACAGAGAGCATCCTATGTTTATTTTAAAACAGCAGTAATGGTTTTTCTTTTGTTAATGCTGGTTTAATTTGAATCCTTTATGACTAAGTACACGTATGTCATCTCCTTACAAATCACTTGACCTTAGCCTATTGATCTAACTATTTTTGTTAAGTTTTACACCACTTAACAGATCAGGAATTTAAACAGCAATGGTACTTTTCAAAGCATATGATGTTTGAGGTTTCATGAACAAAATAATTCCTACTCCATGTTAAACAAGTAAACATCCAAACATGTTATTCGAACCAGAGATATAAAGAAGCTAAGCCAAATCATGTTTCAAAAATACAAACTGCAGGTATTCAAACAAGAAGAGAACTGCAGGTTTACTCACAGTTCAACACCTAAAACTGCAGTGGTTAAGAACAGAAAATAAAGTGTAAGTTTACTCACTTTTATATGCTCCAAAAATTCTTACTTTCTCTTTTGCTAGGACCCTTGAACTAGTTGTGTTTGTGTGTGTACAATGTGTGCAAGGGTAGTTCTTAGATAGGGGTGAGAAAATGAATAAAATACAAATGCAATAAATGCTGATGTGAAAATAGTAAACAACTTTTCAACTTGACAAATGCAAGACCATACAAACAATTATTTTCTCTCTCAAAATCTATGCAAACTATCATATATTCACATGGCAATCTCAGCCTATATTCTACCTAGAAACCCCCCTATATCTTGTACAAAATCTCCCCATTGGTTTGCGTTGAACATCATATTAATTGTTCTTTGCACAGCCAATCTTTTCCTTTAATTCAAACAAGATTTCGAGATCATGTATGTACTAAAAATGTTCAGTATTAAATGAGTTTTCAAATCATACTATCACATGTCAAAACTTGATTTTACAAGACCTTCTTTTATATGCAAACTTGCCTTGCAAGTGTGAGCAAAATCTGAAATTATTGTACATGTAAATCTTATGTTGTGAGATGATAATACATAAGAAAATACTCAGCACTATTTATGATTTTAACTCAACTATTTTAGATAACATGATGATGCATAGGTATGATTTTATAAATCTCTTGATGTGTATGCTCATTTGACAATTTGGCCAAAGTTTTGAAAAATGCAACATGAATGGTATTTTCATAAATTAATTTGAAAAGAAATGAAAGGATTTGCAAAACTGAAAATACATCATCTATAATGATCTTACCATGTGTCTAGAATCCTTCCTAAAGCCCTACTTGCTAGCACGTATAAGGTGTAGATGATTCATGGTTTAGGTCATGAAGTGAAAAGAGAATTTGACAATTTATGTTCTCTTGTTTTAATGCATATACAAATGAGACTTTACTTGCTATCCAATCCATAGTGTAGGTGATGAAATTATGGGTTTTGAAAGGATTAGACAATGCATGGTTTTTGATTTTTAAACATATAAAAATTAAATATTTCCTTTGCATTGGTTTTGATAAACATGTCATAGGCAAAGTGTTTTTAAGGTTTGAAGGCAAAAGTTTGCTAAAACAATGTTTTAAAGTTTTAGAAAACATGAACCAAATATTTGCAAAGTCATAGCATTTAAAAATTACTATGCAAAATGTTATTTAACATATATTTGAAAACATAACTTTAAACAGCACTTATTAAAATATGCTATCATATATATACACGAAAGAGAAAATTGCAAATTTTTAGTCTTGACATGTTTTAACATTTCAAAGTCTTGATTTAAAATTCGTATTTGTAAATATACACTCAAGATCAATTAGTGACCGTGTCAGTGATCCGTGTAAATACCGGGTCGTTACATTCTACCCCCCTTATAAAAATTTCGTCCCAGAAATTTGTAGGTAGTAGAATAGAGTTATCGACTTATATATATAAACACATATCAATAAATAGAACACATAACAGCAAATTCCTATTCAAAAGACCAGTCCAAAATACCCTTCTCAACTCATCAGTCCATTTACTTAACTCCGTTAAGTATTATCCAAATTCTTCATTCACTTAATTAGTGATCTCCCTTCCGGGACTCACACATATGATCTTATTTCATAAACCGACCAATCCATCTTCCTTGAGTCCATATCTAATAAACCCTCATGCCCAGTCTTAATTCCAGGAAATCCAAATTTTAACTCAATTTAAAATTTTAACTTGATTTCCGGTGTCAATATGAATGGATATTATCCTAATTTAATCTAACCATATTAAATTTTCTCGTGGCTGACCCAAGTTAATTAACTCCTTTTATCTAAAAGAGTAAAGTACCTTCTGAAGTTCCTTCTATCTTCACACTCTCAGAAGTTGACGACTTATCCATCAAAGCGTAGACCTTTGGTTGCTGTGTCTTTTTCAGTGGACAGTCTCTAACCAAGTGCCCAGGCTAATGACAGTTATAGCATGAAAACTTCTGTGGAATAACATCATTTGTTCCCTTCGGTTGTTGTTGCTCCGGCTGCAGAGTCTGCTGTGGCTTTTCTGCACATCGCTTGGTGCAGAACTTGGCAATATATCCTTTCTCCAAACAGTTGTGGCATATGGTATCTTTGAATCGTTCTTTGGCCTTTTCTCCCATCTTAGGTACTCCTTTGTTGTTGTTGTTCCAGTTCGGGTTGAATTTCCTTTTGTTTGGATTCTCACCACTAGATCCTCCTGTCTGTGCTGCTTTTGCCACTGGCTTCTTACCTTCCAGTGCCTCATAGCGAACTGCCATATCCACTAGATCAACGAATGGAATCTTGAGATGTCCAATCATTTGAACTTGCAGGCTACCCTTCAATCCCGCTATGAACATTTCATTCTTCTTAAGCGGAGTGTTGATCAGGTCTGGCTCGAAACAAGAAAACGAGTTGAATTTGTTCTCATATTCAGATACTTTCATGTTCCCTTGCTTCGGATCAATGAACTCTCGATACGTCCTTGTCTTTCCAGCAGCAGGTAGAAACTGTGCTTCGAAAGCTTCTTTGAATTTTTCCCAAGTAAAAACTTCCTCAGGAACATTTGCAGTTTGAGCATCCCACCAGATCGCAGCAGTTCCTTGAAGTTGCCATGATGCCAAAAGACGCTTCTGATCGTCATTCAACTTCAACCCTTTGAAAATCCTTTCACAAGACCTCATCCAAGCTTGAACTTCAGTAAACGACTCGGTTCCTTTGAAAACTTTTCCTCCCAGAGTCGTATACTCCTTACAAATAGCTGCGAAGCTCTTATCCTGTTGAACTAGTGCAACTTCCTCTACCGTTTCTCCTTGGTCTTGGGATCCAGCAGTACGACCAGTAATAGTGGAAGATCCTCGAGCTCGACCTCTTCGTCCACGTCCACTCATTTTGACCACCTGAATATAACAGGTTGTCAACTGAGTCTTGATGAGGTATAACTAGCCTTTGTATATCATCCAAGTTGTTTTAAATTCATTTTAAATTTTATATGAAAATACGCTCTCTCACACTCACCCAAAGCCTAGGTAATCAAGAACCTAAGCTCTGATACCAACTGTAACGACCCAACTTTTGAACACATCTCAAGTTGTGCCATTAATGAGAAATGAGAATGGATAAAAGATAAAACACAGAAACATCAGAATCTCACAGCGGAATTTTCACAAAAGATAATACTTTATAATATTACACAGCGGAATATATTACATCAGAGCATCGTATGTCTAGTGTTACAACCCATTCATAGTACATCAGTAATTATACAGATCACAGATGATCAACCGACAGACTTAATTATACAGTAGATAGATGGACCAGCACACAAATAATCTCCATTCCAGCTTCACAAGTTTCATCAAATCCTGATTCACTTGTCTATTCATAACAAGCGTTATGAATACCCAAGAGTTTAAGGGAAAACATAGAAAATGAACTCCGGGTCAGTCTGGGGACTGGTGTGAGTAAACAGTTTAAAACAGTTTAAAGAAAATATCTCATAAGACCACGCCGCAAATACGGAATGGGTTTTTCCCTTATGAGATCAAAACACTTTGTATACTTAAAAACAGATATTATCATAGTGTCTAGGTGTTTTCACAAATAATTAAGAATCTAGAAGAATGCTTGCATCTCACATTCTCCTGTATAGTATACAAATAAAAACCGCTTGGCTCTTAGGGAAATTGGATTTCCAACTATGACAAGGTATGGGACCACCTTCCGATGATGTAGGCAAATACATCTAGGTTCAACAAGAACGTCTTGCAACCCAGCCCTCAGATGGTTGTCCGCGGCAACCATCCCCGAATGGGCAGAATCGATAGATTTAGAAACAAAAGGAATTTCTCTAGATAGGTGATACTACACCCTAATGGGTGCGACCCACATAGCCATGATGCCTGCCCGATTTTTGTCATTTCCTGGGTCTGAGGCTTGAGGCTAGGCTTACGATTCATCACCACTGGTTCATTTCCTTTGAATGCCACATCGTCCTACCAGTTAGAGATACTCATTCGATTTCCCAAATATATCACGGGCAATAAAGCTAAGAGAAACGAATTCCTCCGCCACCAACGTAATTTACTTACGTAAATTCGATGTGTAGAATCAAACTGATATACGCTATCAGACACTCGTCCATTCAGGTTTGTTCTGGGACTGAACAGACCGAAGATAATCTTCTTGCACACCGTCGTCTTCTTGTTTGAACATCTCTGACGCGCGACATCTGATCAAATCAAAGTGAAATGTACATCCGGACTCTTTGAAATGATTACGAGCATTTTCTTTCAAATTATTAATCTAACACGATTAAAATCAATTACATGTACAGTCAAGTCAAACAGTATTCGATCATCTTGCTTATATTTAGCATTTTGCTCATATCTTAGAATCGGACAATTTTGGTGTGTGCACTGCACGGGTTTTATTTCTATCTTGTCCGTCATTTCTGAAAATGAATCCTTATATTTATTCTTTCAGAAATTTATCTTTCCTCGACTACCTTTATTTCTGATCCTTCACAAACGAATTAAATTTATAATTTTATTTCTCATTTGCAGCTTTTATACTATATATTTTTGTGTCAAATTCCCTTTTGTTTCCTTGACTAAATCTGCTCCTTCCTTTCTATAATTTAAACAAATTTCCTTCTTTTAAATTATCAATCTATAAAAATATCGTCCCTGTTTATATCAATTCACACAGTACGATATTATCCGCTATGTTGTGACAGTAGTTTTTGACTTACAGATTTGAACTTGGTAAATTTCAGTGTAAATAACATACTCTTATTTTATTCACTTTAAACCAAATATCAAATTTAAATTATGATTTATAATTAACCTTCACACTTTGTTTTTGTCAAATTTCACTTCCGATCCCTTTTTACTTGATTTACTTCTTCTCCCACCTTTCTTATATATCAGTAAAATCTATCTTTTTATTGTTAATCCAACATGATTAAAATATCATTTACAGTTATTATCCAGTACAGAACTGTCCGTGATCAGTTCCTTGTATCCGGATGTTAAAGATACAGTTTAGACCGACTAATCTAACGTATGTGTTACATACGATTTCTTGGTTAAAATATTAGTATTCCCTTAGAAAATAAATTCAAACTAAAATTTATAATTGAATAAAACTACCGTTCCTCTGCTGATTCCTTGACGTCTGTCAAAACATCGTCCGAATCTTTACAATTGATTGACTCGCTTTCGTTGACTTTATAGTTTTAAATAATTCATTAGAAAACTAATTCTAATTCTCCCTTCCAATTAAATTTAATTTAAAATTACAGTTCCAATAATTTATATTTCAGTACTTGACGAAAAACAGCATTTCCCCGATTCACTTCTTTCCTTTCTCTATTTAAATAAAATTCTATTTTATTTATTTATTTTTCCCATTTATTTAAACCCTTATTTTTATTTTAAAAAAACTAATTTAAATTTTAATCCATTTTTAAAATCATTGTTTCAAGCTAAAATGGCAAAGTCCTTATTTGACAAAGTACCACTTCTGAAAACCCATGCTGTGCACACGCAAAACTGAGCCCAGATCCCATGCTTTTGGCCAAGTACCAAGTACCTGGTACTTTGCCAAGTACCACTTTGATAACCCCGCTATTTCCCTTGCCCAACCACTCAAAAACGCATGCGCACCCCGTTGCCAAGCCCCCCTGGTACTTTGCCAAAGTACCACATTCCTTCTTTCTTCCTTCCCTCCCCCCCAAGGCCTGTACACATGCACACGTGTGGACGCCACCGTCCACCCCCACTAACCACTCAGTCACGTCGCCCACCACTCCCTGACCATCAGGCACCACTTCGACCATCCCTTCTCCATCCATTGTTGATTCTCACCGTAACACCACTATTTAACAAAATAAATGTCATCCAGGAAAAGCCCACGCCAGCGCCTCGGCCGTCCACTGATCGCCGTCCGCTTCTAGCCCTGACACCATGACCCACTGACGCCTCGAAACCCCCAGGACAGCACCCCAACATCCCCACCATCGTCGAGCAATCCTGACGCAAGAAACTGAACCCAACAACCAGCCTTTTACCGTATTTTCTCCAATTTCACTAAACCCATACATTTGAAAAATTGTTTCGCATTTTTCCCCGATCCCTTGAACCCAGATGAAGCTTCACCATCACCCATCCGATCTCCAGTGATTTAGATGATCGGGATTTCCCAAGACCCCCAATTTTGATCATCTTTGAATTTCTCATGATTTAGAAAATTAAAAATCTTGATTTTTGTTTTAAAAATCACCATTTGTTTACCTTGTTATGATTATAAAATCAAAACATGTTTTTATTCAGTTTGAAAATCCATTTATAAAATGAATTACAGAGAGCATCCTGTGTTTATTTTAAAACAGCAGTAATGGTTTTTCTTTTGTTAATGTTGGTTTAATTTGAATCCTTATTGACTAGGTACACGTATGTCACATCCTTACAAATCACTTGACCTTTGACTATTGATCTAACTATTTTTGTTAAGTTTTACACCACTTAACAGATCAGGAATTTAAACAGCAATGGTACTTTTCAAAGCATATGATGTTTAAGGTTTCATGAACAAATCAAATAATTCCTACTCGATGTTAAACAAGTAAACATCCAAACATGTTATTCAAACCAGAGATATAAAGAAGCTAAGCCAAATCATGTTTCAAACACACAAACTGCAGGTATTCAAACAAGAAGAGAACTGTAGGTTTACTCACAGTTCAACACCTAAAACTGCAGTGGTTAAGAAAAGAAAATAAAGTGTAAGTTTACCCACTTTTATATGCTCCAAAAATTCTTGCTTTCTCTTTTTCTAAGACCCTTGAACTTGCTGTGTTTGTGTGTGTACAATGTGTGCAGGGGTAGTTCTTATATAGGAGTGAGAAAATGAATAAAATACAAGTGCAATAAAAGCTGATGTGAAAATAGTAAACAGCTTTTCAACTTGACAAATGCAAGACCATACAAACAACTATTTTCTCTCTCAAAATCTATGCAAACTATCCTATATTCACATGGAAATCTCAGCCTATATTCTACCTAAAAACCCCCCTATATCTTGTACAAAATCTCCCCATTAGTTTGCTATGAACATCATATTAATTGTTCTTTGCACAGCCAATTTTTTCCTTCGATTCAAACAAAATTTCGAGATCATGTATGTACTAAAAATGTTCAGTATTAAATGAGTTTTCAAATCATACTTTCACATGTCTAAACTTGATTTTACAAGACCTTCTTTTATATGCAAACTTGCCTTGCAAGTGTGAGAAAAATCTGAAATTATTGTACATGTAAATCTTATGTTGTGAGATGATAATACATAAGAAAATACTCAGCACTATTTACGATTTTAACTCAACTATTGTAGATAACATGATGATGCATAGGTATGATTTTACAAATCTCTTGATGTGTATGCTCATTTGACAATTTGGACAAAGTTTTGAAAAATGCAACATGAATGGTATTTTCAGAAATTAATTTGAAAAGAAACGAAAGGATTTGCAAAACTGAAAATACATCATCTACAATGATCTTACCATGTGTCTAGAATCCTTCCTAAAGCCCTACTTGCTATCACATATAAGGTGTAGATGATTCATGGTTTAGGTCATGAAGTGAAAAGAGAATTTGACAATTCATGCTCTCTTGTTTTAATGCATATACAAACGAGACTTTACTTGCTATCCAATCCATAGTGTAGGTGATGAGATCATGGGTTTTGAAGGGATTAGACAATGCGTGGTTTTTGATTTTTAAACATATAAAAAATAAATATTCCCTTTGCATTGTTTTTGATAAACATGTCATAGGCAAAGTGTTTTTAAGGTTTAAAGGCAAAAGTTTGCTAAAATAATGTTTTGAAGTTTTTGAAAACATGAACCAAATATTTGCAAAGTCATAGCATTTAAAAATTGCTATGCAAAATGTTATTTAACATATATTCGAAAACAAAACTTTAAACAACACTTATTAAAATATGCTATCATATATATATATATATAAGAGAAAATTGCAAATTTTTAGTCTTGACATGTTTTAACATTTCAAAGTCTTGATTTAAAATTCGTATTTGTAAATATACACTCAAGATATATTAGTGACCGTGTCAGTGATCCACGTAAATACCGGGTCATTACAAATTTCGTCCCCGAAATTACTAAAGTAGAAAAATGCTACAAACCCATTTACTTTTCAATACTCACTTATGTTGAAACTTAACTCTTTATTTTTCAACAAATTTTAGTTCTACCAAAACTTTTGGTTTCCATTCATATGCATCCAAATTGATTCTAAATCAATTTATCCACTTTGATATATTTAACTTGTTTTAAGTTAAATTTTAATTCCAGAATTCAATCCCCGGGTTTTCATTTCAAATCCTTTTGAAACCCCATAAATATATATATATATTTCCATTTCAAATTCCAAACATTTGAATTTTCAAACCAATTTCCAACAAAAACCTTCTAAGGTAGCAATCCATCACTTAGAAACTCGAAAATGAACACTGATGATGTTACAATCATTATCAGAATTATTTCCCAGCCACTGAAGTGAGTTCAGTGCTTTATTATTTCAAAATCCATCTAAAATGATTTTCTTTCAAATCCTTCCAAAACACAGCTATATTATTTTAATATACCTTGAAAAATATTTTTCAACTTCCCAGGATTTAAATTCCAAATTCTGGTTTGAATTTAATTCTAATTCATCTCATTTGTATATTTAATTCCTATACAAATTCTATTTTGGTTATAAATAACCATTCCAATTTTATAATCTCGTTGATTATAATCCTATCAATCAACACATCCATATAATATAATAATTTCAGATAATTATTCCTTCTATATCAAAATAGAAATTTGGGTAAAATTATTTCATCTACCCACCTTAAAACATTATTATGTTGAATTTCTCTGTTCAAGTGTTCAGAAATTCCTATCGACTTCGTGGCATCCCACGATTCAATCAGAATTCATAAACCACTCAATAGACAATCCAACATAATATAAAACAAATTTTATATCAGTTAACAAATACGCTCTCTCATATATATATACTCAACTCATTCTAGGGCACTGCGGACCCTGTCTCTAATGAGCACATTCCACCAAAGCCTAGGTATTCGCTCAACCTAAGCTCTGATACCAACTATAAATTAAAATATAGTATATCAGTCATCATGGATTTCAGGGTAAAGGGTTATGTTAACATTAATTATTTAAAACAAACGGTTGGGCTCAAACCATCGTTTCCCGAAAAGGGACAGCATCGATAGATTAAAGAAGCAAAAGGAATTTATCTAGATAGGTGATTATACACCCTAATAGGAGTGACCCACATAGCCATGCTGCCTGCCCGATTTTTGTCATTTCCCGGTTGATGAGGCTTGAGGTCAGAACACATCTGGTCATCATTCACTTTGAATGCCACATCATCAGATCCGCCAGATATCACTAATTGACGTTCACAAAAATACTCCAGTTATCAAGCTAAGAGAATGTGCACTTCTCCGCCATCAACTTGGTACGTTTGAAAATATCAACATACGTGATTCCTTTGGAAGTACTCTGTCAGACATCCGTCCATACAAGTCATCCAGGAACAGGATGAACCAAAGATACTCTCCTACTGCATCCAATATAGGAATCACCCCATGGATCAGTAGCGAGTAGTCCTTGCAACCCGTGGATTCCAACCACGACAGAACCATAGTTTATCTCTGGCCGCTAAACCGAAGATTAGTAGCGGTTCTTCCGTTTATGAAGATCTACGGTCTTCAATGCTCCATCTCGATCATCTTCTAATATCTCCACGTATTTGTTGGTCGGAATGGTTTTCAAATATCAATTCAATCCCGGTCTTTCCGCACCAACAAACGTATTGGACAGATTTGATAGTCGGTGATTTAACTATCAAAATAATCAGTGTTTCAATCATGACAATCCAATGGGTTCACTGGTTCAGTATTCGGCACCACTTGGCCTTTTAACTAACAAAGGTAAATTTAAAACTTCTAAAACATCTTTACATTAAAATTATAGCTTTACTCTTCTTATTTATCATAAGATTTTCCTTTAGAACATGTTCATTTTATACTTATGAAAATCCTATATCATATTTAGTGGTCTATTTCCACTTACAAAACATTAGCTCATTATTATATAATATTGGGGAAATCATTTGAACTTACTACTCGTAAAAACAAAGTTACGAGATATCTTTTATTTGCTACTTGAAAACGATAATCTATGCTTATTCTTATAGAACAAAACTCATCTTTTACATTTCCTTCTAATTCGAAAATATCGTTATATTTTTCGCAACTCCTTTTTCTTCCCTTTTACTTTGGATTCATCGTTATATATATGTATATTCCATCTTTCCCACCAAACATTCGTATTATTATTTCTCAATGGAAAAATAAACTTTTACTATCATTTTTACCATTACAACTCATATCATCTTCAGATAATTCTGAAGTCATTCAAGTTGGGGTATTTTAATTACCTCTCAGACCTTGATCAATAACGTTCATATCTCAAGATGAATACGAGTTGTAATCCCAAAACCCAATATTTCATTCTAATATAATTGACTGAACTATTCAAAATACGGTTTCATAAAACCTTCTTGCTCTTGGATCGTTTATATTCCCAACGATGTTGTTCAAGTTGGGGTATTCTAATTACCTCTCAGACCTTGATTAACAACGATCTTATCCTCAGATAAATATAAGTTGTAATCAACCCCATATACCATTCCAGCCTCAAAATAAATTCCATTATAACTTGGATTTGGTTATACAACCCTATATTTTTAATAATAGTAGTTTAAATGTCAATTTTCACAATTACCAACTAATATCGTCCTAAGATAATCCTGATGTTGTTCAAGTTGGGGTATTTTAATTACCTCTCAGACCTTGATCAACAACGTTCATCTCTTCAGATAAATAGAAGTTGTCATCAAACCCCATATATTTTACTTATATGTTGTCAGAAACACGAACGGTCAGATCCGTCAGGATCGTATGGACGGTGGGTACGCCATGGAACTAATCGGGAGCGGATTTGAGATCGTTTGGATTTACGGTGAAATTAAATGTCTGAATCAAAACAACGACCGGTTCTCATTATTTAACGACAACAGACCAAGGTGAGTAAATCTCACTAACTCTGTTTAGCTTATATTTTTACAACATATTTTTAAAAACTGATAATATTGGTTGTTTTGCTGTGTGTTGGTTATTTGGTTGAACTGCTAATTGATTGGTTGAATATTATCGATAACAATATATATAAATTGTATCGAAATATTGATTCTGTTTATCATAATATTTTACCTTCAAGTTATTTATGTTGACTGTCATCTATGGGTGCAGGTAAATAGGTTGGAGGGACCCAACTCGGTTCCTCAACATTTATTTTTCTGTTTTTCATTTATTGTGATATATGATATGATCTTAATCCGTTGTTGATTTGGTGTGTTGATTGTGGTTATTTGGTACTTTAAAATACAAAGGAAATACTGGTGTGGATAAAAACAAAGAAGGGGAAATTTCGAACTATAAGTTGAAATAAAATATTTATATAAAATCAAAGGATTTTATACAAAAATGAAATTGTCAAAATGTAAATTGAAAGTAAAAATACTCGTATAAAAATCAAAGCATTTATAAAAAGAAATAAAAGAAAAATATTTGTGAAACATTTCCAAGTAAGATAGAAAGCCAGACAATTTGTAAAACAATTACAAATGGGATTGGAAGGAGGAATAATTGTAAAACAGTTTACAAATAGAATTTAAAGAGAAAATATTTGTAAAATAATTACGAATAGATTAAATATAAATAGTTATTTAGAAAATAAATAAAGTAATATAAGGAAAATTTATTTAGAAAACAAAGGGAAATTATATCAAAAAATATTTATGTAAAGTAAATATAGACAAATAGAAAGGGAATTATTGGTAATCGAATAGAGTTAGTCGAATAGAGTGAATTGAATATTTGTTATTCAATTTGAGTTAATCGAATACTAGTTATTCGAATTAAGAGTTGGCTAGATAGAGTAAATTGAATTTAGTTAATCGAATTAGAATTAAATTGAATATCTGTTATTCAATTAGAGTTGATCAAATATAGTTTGTGGAGATAGAGTTAGTCAAAACATAGTTATTCAGAATAAGATACCATTTCGTACGACTGCTAGCGGAATACGCAGGGCTGTAGAGCCTACGGCGGTCGGATATTTCCTGAAGGAATCAGGCGTAACCATTGTGATTGTTGTAATCTAGAGTCAAGCGAATGGTGTTAAATCAAATAGTAGCTAATCGATAGGAGTTAATTAAGTCGAGTTAGTCGAGTTAGAGTTAATCGATCAGGGTTAATCAGTTAGAGTTAACCAGTTAGAGTAAATCAGTTAGAGTAACCAGTTATAGTTAAACAATTAGAGTAAATAGATCGGAGTTAAATCGAATTAGAGTTATTCAAATAGAACTAATCAAGTTCGAGATAGTCGAGTATTAGTAGATTAAATAGAGTTAGTAAAAGGAAGTAATCGGATATCGCTTATTCGAAGTAGAGTTATCGAATATAGTTTACTCGAGAAGAGTAATCAAATATAGTTTACTCGAGAAGAGTAATCGAATATAGTTTACTCGAGAAGAGTAATCGAATATAGTTCATTCGGAGTGAGTTAAATCGAATATAGTTATTCGAAGGAGAGAATTATCGAATATGGTTTATTCGAAGAGAGATTATTGAATATAGTTATTCGAAGAAAAGGATTATCGAATATTAGTTATTCGAACAAGAGGAATCGAATATAGTTTATTCGAAAAAGAAAGTTATCGGATAGCGATTATCCGAGAGTAAATTATACATTGGAATTCGACTATATCGAATTAAGGGAAGTAATGTTTACTTTTTGTTTCAAAATTTAGTTTTTCCTTATTTGTCAATAAATTAGTTATTTATCATTTATCCAAATTAAGATATAAAAGCTATAGTTAAGTTAATATATTTTGAAAGCATGGAGTTATAACATTATCGTTATTATCAAATGATTTTGTAAAGGGAGTGGATTCATAAATAGAATCCGAGAGTTTCGCAAGGAAGTTTCTTAAGGAGTTAAAGTTTGAACTTTGTCTATTTCAAAGTTAGAAATGTCGTTCAGTTAAGGTCTGAGAGGTAATTATACCCCAACTTGATTGACTTCAGTTTTAACTAAGAAGTGGATAAGGTTCGATAGTGAAAGTTGGTTAAGTAAATTGATTTAATGATTGTAATGGTTAAGAGTTGGCATAACGATGTTTTATTTAAACATCTGTTCAAACCCAGTAAAGGAAATTTGGAAATACTTTCCAAATAGAGATCAGAAATGTTCTCTGATAGAGGAAATGAGGAATGGAAGTAAATTGGAAACCTTTCCCAATGATGAGTAAAGTATATTTTCTAAAATTTAGAAAATAGGAGATTTACCTATATATATATAGAAATGGGAAAATGGCTAACTAAAGATAATTTAATTTAAAACGAGAAAATGTTGAATGATGGTTGATCGATCGAATTTCTATATGGAAATAAGATTGTTGGTTGCACACCTGTTTTTCTTCGATAGTTAAATCACCGACTATCGAAGTTTTTGACCATTTTTCCGTCGTCAATACAGAGAGACCGGGATCAGGTTCATTATCTGAAAACCACTCTGTATAGACGATAGCATTGCGATCAAATAGCGAAGACGGAGTTATGCAAGGGCTATCCTATTTACAGAATAGTGCCTTCGGTTTGTCCAGTCCTAGGACAACGTGAATGGACGAATGTCTGACAGAGTATATCTAACGGATCGCGTAGGTTGATCTCTTCAAACGTACTTACATTAGGTGGCGGAGGAATTCGTTTCTCTTAGCTTTATACCCGGGGTAGTTTTGGGGAAATCAATTTGTGATTTGACGGGTATGACGATGTGACAGTCAAAGTGAATGGTGGTCAAGTGTTTCAAAAGATACGTAATGACCTCAACCCTCATCAATTGGGAAATGACAGAAATCGGGCAGGCAGCATGGCTATGTGGGTCGCACCCATTAGGGTGTATATCACCTATCTAGAGAAAATCCATTTCATTCTATTGTCTATTTCGATGCTGTCCCTTTTCGGGAAGACGGTGGGTAGCTCCCAACCGTTGGTGATATACATTCGATACACTCAAGCGAAATGAGTGGTCGGTCATGTGAGGGCCAGGTTGCAAGATGTTCTTGTTGAGCCCAGTGTATTTGCCTCTAGAGGTACACTATCGGCAGGTGGTCCCATACCTTGTCATAGTTGGAATCCAATCTCCAATAAGTGCCCGCGGTTTTTGTTTGTATACTATATATGTGGAACGTGAGATGCAAGCGTTCTGCTAGATTCTAATTACTTGTGATTAGACATTATTATAATATTAGAAAAGTATCGATTTTCAAAACTGTTTTGGCTTATCGTAAGGTAAAAACTATCCGTGTTTATGTATGGATCGGTCTTACGATTATCTTTTCTTTTGAAAAGAATTTTGAAAAGTTAAACCGATGATTTGAGTTTACTCACACCAGTCCCATGACTGACCCAGAGTTTATTTTGTTTTGTTTTCCCTAAACTCTTGGGTGCCAAAATTTGTACGGGCAATCAAGTAGTTCAGGTCTTTACAGATATACTTGGAGGAGCTTGAAGCAGGAGGCTTCAGGACTATATAGCTATTGTTATTTCCGCTGCATGTAAGTGTTGTACTCTGATAATGTTATTGTGTATATATATATATATATATACTGTTTTTATTGCAAAGTTATGTTATATATTATATTTTATTCGTTCCGCTATGAGAATTGTATTACTCTAATTTTGTTATGTAGTGATCTTCTTCTTCTATTCTAATTTTCTATCTTATCTATTCTCACCCTCTAACTTCTTTCTATTAACGATCAGGTATTGTTGATGTCTGAATAGTCAACATGGTAGTTTTTTGTTGATTTTCGGAGTCGAAAACCTTGGATTAACATAACGGCCTGGGGATTTTCGACTCCGAACATCAACACAAACCCACCATGTTGACTATTCAGACATCAAAAATACCTGATCATTAATAGAAAGAAGTGAGAGGGTGAGAATAGATAAGATAGAAAATTAGAATAGAAGAAGAAGAACAACTCAATCAGAGTAAACATGAATCTCACAACGAAACGAATAAAATATAATATAACATAACTTTGAATTAAAACAGTATATCTATACAATAACACTATCAGGGCACAACACTTACACACAGTGGAAATAACAATAGCTATATGATCCTGAAGCCTCCTGCTTCAAGCTCCTCCGAATATATCTGTAAAGACCTGAACTACTTGACTGCCCGTACAAATTTCGGCACCCAAGAGTTTAGGGAAAACAAAACAAAATAAACTCTGGGTCAGTCATGGGACTGGTGTGAGTAAACTCAAATCATCGGTTTAACTTTTCAAAATCCTTTTCAAAAGAAAAGATAATCGTAAGACCGATCCACACATAAACACAGACGGTTTTTACCTTACGATAACCCAAACAGTTTTGGAAATCAATAATTTTCTGATATTATAATAATGTCTAATCACAAGTAATTAGAATCTAGCAGAACGCTTGCATCTCACGTTCCACATATTTAGTATACAAACAAAAACCGCGGGCTCTTATTGGAAATTTTGATTCCGACCTTGATAAGGTATGGGACCACCTGCCGATAATGTATCTCTAAAGGAAAATACACTGGGTTCAACAAGAACATCTTGCAACCCGGCCCTCACATGACCGACCACTCATTTCTCTTGAGTGTATCGAATGTATATCACCACACATAAACATGGGCAGAGGCAAGGATGGTGTAATGACCCGGGATTTTTGACTCCGAAAATCAACACAAAACATCCATGTTGACTATTCGAACATCGAAAACACCAGATCATTAATAGAAGGAAGTTAGAGGGTGAGAATAGATAAGATAGAAAATTAGAATAGAAGAAGAAAATCACACGGAACAAAATCAGAGTAATACGAATCTCACAGCGGAACGAATAAAATATAATATATAACAAAACTTTGAAATAAAACAGTGTATATATAATAACATTATCAGAGTAAAACACTTACACACAGCAAGAATAACAATAGCTATATAATCTTGAAGCCTCCTGCTTCAAGCTCCTCCAAGTATATCTGTAAAGACCTGAACTACTTGACTGCCCGTACAAATTTGGGCACCCAAGAGTTTAGGGAAAAAAACAAAACAAAATAAACTCTGGGTCAGTCGTGGGACTGGTGTGAGTAAACTCAAATCATCGGTTTAACTTTTCAAAATCCTTTTCAAAAGAAAAGATAATCGTAAGACCGATCCACACATAAACACGGACGGTTTTTTTTCTTACGATAACCCAAAATAGTTTTTGAAATAAATACTTTTTTGATATTATAATAATGTCTATTCACAAGTAAATAACAAACTAGCAGAACTCTTGCATCTCATGTTCCACATATTTAGTATACAAACAAAAACTGCGGGCTCTTATTGGAAATTTTGATTCCGACCTTGACAAGGTATGGGACCACCTGCCGATAGTGTATCTCTAGAGGCAAACACACTAGGTTCAACAAGAACATCTTGCAACCCGGCCCTCATATGACCGACCACTCATTTCGCTTGAGTGTATCGAATGTATATCACCAACGGTTGGGAGCTACCCACCGTCTTCTCGAAAAGGGACAGCATCCAAATAGACAATAAAATGAAATGCATCTTCTCTAGATAGGTGATATACACCCTAATGGGTGCGACCCATATAGCCATACTGTCTACCCGATTTCTGTCATTTCCCGGTTGATGAGGCTTGAGGTCATTACATATCTTTTGAAACACTTGACCACCATCCACTTTGAATGCCACATCGTCATACCCACCAAATCACAAATTGATTTTCCCAAAAATACCACGGGTATAAAGCTAAGAGAAACGAATTCCTCCGCCACCAAACGTAAGTACGTTTAAAGAGATCAACTTACGCGATCCGTTAGATATACTCTGTCAAACATTCGTCCATTCACGTTTGTCCTGGGACTGGACAAACCGAAGGCACTATTCTGTAAACAGGATAGCCCTTGCATAACTCCATCTTCAATTATCTTCATCATATTTGACCGCAACGCTAACGTCTATACAGAGTGGTTTTCAGAAAATGAATCTGATCCCGGTCTCTCCGTATTGACGACGTAAAAATGGTCAAAAACTTTGATAGTCAGTGATTTAACTATCAAAGAAAAACAAGTGTGCAAACAACGATATTATTTCCAGATGGAAATCCTATTGATCAATCATCATTCAATATTGATTTCTTTTGATTTAATTTATCATACATTTACTTGTTTCCCCATTTCTATATATTTATAAATTCTTATTTTTCCTAAATCTAGAAAATATACATCATTTGGAAGACGTCACCATATTCCCTTCCATTTCTTATTTCCTATATTGGAAAACATTTCTGATCCTTATTTGGAAACATTTCCAAATGTCCTTTGCTGGATTTAAACAGATGTTTAATTAAAACATCGTTCTGCCAACCCAACCCATTACAGTCATTGACTCAATTTACTTAACCAACTTTCACTATCGACCTTATCCACTTCTTAGTTAAAACTGAAGTCAATCAAGTTGGGGTATAATTACCTCTCAGACCTTAACTGAACGACATTTCTAACCTCGAAATAGACAAGGTTCAAACTTTAAATCTTTAAGAAACTTTCTAGCAAAACTCTCGGATTCTGTTTATGAACCCACTCCCTTTTACAAAATTATTTGATTATGACTGTAATGTTATAACTCCATGCTTTCGAAATATATTAACTTAAATATAGCTTTTATATCTTAATTTGGATAAATGATAAACAACTAATTTATTAACAAATGAGTAAAACTTAATTTTGAAATGGAAAGTAAACATTACTTCCCTTAATTCGATATAGTCGAATTCCATTGTATAATTCACTCTCGGATAATCACTATCCGATAACTTTCTTTTTCGAATAAACTATATTCGATTCCTCTTGTTCGAATAACTAATATTCGATAATCCTTTTCTTCGAATAACTATATTTGAAAATCTCTCTTCAAATAAACCATATTCGATAATTCTCTCCTTCGAATAACTATATTCGATTTGATGCACTTCGAATGAACTATATTCGATTACTCTTTTCGAATAAACTATATTCAATAACTCTACTTTGAATAAGTGATATTCGATTAATTTCTTTTGACTAACTCCACTTAATTTACTAATACTCGACTAACTCGAACTTGATTAACTCCATTTGAATAACCCTAATTCGATTTAACTCAAATCGATTAATTCTAATTGATTAACTCTAACTGATTAACTCTAACTGGTTAACTCTAACTGATTAACTCTTGCTGGTTAACTGAAACACCCCACCTCCGTTAGGGTCACTCTCAAAGGGAATGCCCTAATTTTGGTGGAGGTTTATAAGTATAAGTCACAGATACACAAGACAGATATAAATACACATATTTTTGAACAGCGGAAAACAACAGCAATTTTTATTTCAACGAAATACGTGTTACAAAAACCATGTCATAATTGTCTTACAATACTTCCAAAAACCATTACATTCTCATAACTGTCTTGATTTCATAACTTAAAGAAGCATAAAAACAAAAGTAAACTGCATAAGTCCCCATAGTTGCAATCCAAAGCCATAGTCCAAAACGAAAGAGATCCAAGCAGTACATTCTTTCTCTTCAAGCTGGATGTGAAAACTGGTCAAGTTGCGGTATTCCCTCCCGGCGGACCTGGGGGGGGGGAAACGAAAGAAAAGAAGACGAAAGAAAATTAGAGTCAGTCATAAAGCCTGAGTAAGTCTAGGACTATTCAGTCTATGAATAAAGAATTGGGCATGATAAGTATAAACTGGAAATGGGAAAGCACCATAAACTAAGTTAAGTTGTCTAGAGTCGAATATACTTATCGTACCCCATATTAATCTCTGCATCCACATAAACCAGTTCCCAACAGGCACCCCATAATCAGGGTGAAGTGATCTGTTTCTAATGATCGGCTCCTACTCGCATAGTTACATGTGTCTTACGGCCCCCGATGTTGTAGTTACCTATGCTGGTCCCACCATGGGGTGTATCAAGTCCCATGGTGGCGGCCCGACACAATTCTAGAATGCACAGGTATACTACTGGTGCCCAGTGCCTTATTTTTCTGCGCCGGAGTGTGTGCACGCCCGCACCCCGTTAGAACCTACACTGCCGCACCACCGCCGTCGATTTGACCTCTTATAGTCAGCCCAGTAATCGTGCCCCACCCTGCCTAGTTCAGGGTATCCTGATACACCTTGTAGGGTTACTGCTGAAAAGGGTCCCCCCGCTACTAGGTTTTCTATTTCTAGCCAACATGCTAAGTTGGTTAAGTGTTTTGTAAACCTAACCCCCAATCAGTCTGTATAGTTTAGCATGTTCCATTTTGATTAAGTATTAATTCAATTTACTTAATCCTATCAATCCTGACTCAGCCTTAATTGTCTTATTAAAGCCTCAACCTCTCACTTGTGGCTGCCTGTTGCCGGTTGGGTCCGGGTAGTCTTACGCCACAACTCAGTCTAACCTCGGGTCTTTCTTGGGCTCCATGTTTAACCACCCACATTGGATAGGTTTTGTTCTGACTACTGGACAGCCGGGCGGTTCCGGGCAGGTTTATATCACAACTCAATCCAACCTCGGGTTAAACACATCGTATTTTCTAAATTTACATATTTTGTCTCTTTTCTTTTTTTATGTAAATATTTGCGGTCCATTATTCAAATTCATCTTTATTGGGTAAAATTAATTTACACCACTTAATTGTTTTTCAAGGTCGTTGGCATGCATCAAACATGCCAACACATATGTTTTATATTTTAACCCAAACATCACTACCCCCGTTTTATACGTTCGCTACAATATAACATATGTTGGGTTTAACATTTAAACCCAACTTAGCCACATGAAAAAGGGGAGGCTTAGAACATGATGTTTATATATTCTAAGTAACATAAAAAGGGGAGTGTGAACGCATGAACTTGCAACATAGCGAACTAATTAATATAAATTTGGCACTTGTGAACTTGCATTGTAATAGCATATAGTCATGGCATAAACATACCTAAACATGAAATCATGGTTTTTAATCTATTCATATAATCATGGCATAAATATACCTAAACATGAAATCATGGTTTTTAATCTATTCATGCAAACTTGCAATTGGAATGTAAATCTAACTTAGCTATGTGTCACATATATTATCATATGATTTTTGATAACAATATAGGCCTAAAACATGTTTCCCAATTAGGCATAACACCAAACATAGTCTAGTCATGATCATAGAGTCAACACAAGTTCACAAAGATGTTTACTTTTATCTCTAATACAAAAGTATGGTTTTACACTTGAATCATGATGCCAATTCCAACATAAATTCACATAAGTCATAATACCCAAATGGATCCAACTACACTAAAAGTGATTATAATATATATTATGTTGGCATAATAGTGAATCATATACTTGCATGAATCTCAAATAAACTACCACAAACATGTAGTTGTTAACTTTCAACATGAATCACATACTTGCAAATATCCAATCGTTATACCACAACATCCCAAATCATTTAAAATCAAAGCAACATTCAAATATGAATTATTATCACCACAAATCAAATACAATTCTATTTTGCATTTTACACAAATCAAAACACAATTATTTATTCACATTGGAATAGCACTCTACTTACAACGTATGACGAATCTTTAATTCAGGAATCTGAATTCTGAATTTGGAGATGCTATCCTTTGTTGTAGGCGTTGTTTTGATTTAGTTGTCGATGCTTTAAGCTTTTGAATTGTCTCTTAGGCTTGTTGGCTTGTCTCTAGGGTTTCTAATTGACGGCCATTCCTAGTTCCTCTCCAGCAGCATGACGGCTATTGTATTCTATTATTTGTGTGAGTTTAGGGTTAGGTTTGAGTTGTATTTATAGAATTTTAAATTGTTTTGAGCCGTCGGATGAAGATAGGAGGAATCTAGACCATACAAAGTTCAAAGAGCCCCTCAAAAGGTGACACGTAAGCCCTAGTGACTCAGCCAAGCATCAGAATTCGACCAGACCCTGATCAGGCCAGCCAAGACCTGACCAGCAGGTCATTCTGACCTGGGCGCACTTGGCAGGTGCGCCAGGCTAAAAATGTACTGGCGCATTTCCCAAGTGCGCCAGTTCATTTCTGTTTTGGCGCACTTCCCAAGTGCGCCAGTGCATTCTGACCCGTTTTCCGGTTTTTCATCCAACTTCGTTCGTCCATATCATCTTCATACGATATCCGTTTTACGCAAACTTAAGCTCTATCTCAAGCAGAATTTCGAGACGAACGCAATGGCGTAACCCATTTCCCTTGATTTCATCATTTATAATTAATTATACTTTAATTCGTGAAGCTTAACGTTATACAATTCACGGGGTTTTACATTCTCCCCCACTTAAAAGGATTTCGTCCCCGAAATATTCAAGTTAGGAAGAATGTATATCTTAACATCCAAACATCCATCTACTCATCCATCAAACACGAGCATCCATTGTCCTTAAAATACTTCTAATGCTTCATGATCATATGTGAAGTGTGTGTACATGTACTTATCTAATGCAAAATCAGTCGGTCTACTGATTCAGTTGACCTCCTTAATGCAAATTATGTAAGTGTCATGAATCCATTATGTATGCAATTTTCCCTATTCATGATTTTACATGGGTGCACAATCATTCACATATAAATGCAACATCCATATGGCAACACATTAAACTTCAACCATATACAAATATAAATACATATATGCACATGCAACATGAAGTGACTGAGCCGATCTAAAACCTAAATTGTGTGTGTATATGCAACCACGAGCAACCACTTGCAACCACTTGCAACCATCATCCATAACATGTTTCAATTACATGTTTTCGTCAAAAGAGTTTCTACCTAAAAGATAAGGTCGAGGAGATATACCTAAAAAGATAGATAAGAGCGCAACTTAAGGAAAAAGAAAGATCAAAGATGTACCCTCGAAAAGGAAAGGGTAGGAAGCGCATATTCTAGCTTCAGTTTCCCAAGTTGCGTCTCCCTCAGTGTCGCTCCACTGAACTTTGACGAGCTTGACTTCGCGGTTGCGTAGCTTCTTCACTTCCGTTCCTAATATGCGGGTTGGAACTTTCCTCACGGTTGCTTCGCGTTCCACTTCAGCTTCTTCTAGGATATTTGGCTCTACCACTTCAGCAGATTCATGTAGACATTTTCGGAGGTGCGAAACGTGAAAGACGTTGTGAATTCCGGCCAGCTTTTCGGGTAGCTCTAATCTATAGGCCATTTTCCCAATTTTCTCGATGATAGGAAATGGCCCTACGAACCTTGGTGCTAGCTTCCCTGTGGTTCCAAAACGAACAACGTTCCTTAGCGGAGATACCTTAAGAAAAACTCTGTCCCCAACCTCAAATTAAAGGTTGGTCCTCCTCTTGTCGACGTAGGATTTTTGTCTGTCTTGGGCTGTCTTCATTCTTCTCCGTATTAATTCTACTTTTTCTGAAGTCTCTCGGATCATATCTGGCCCAAGTATGAGTTTATCAGTAGACTCCCACCAACAAGTGGACGATCGGCACGGTCTTCCATATAAAGCTTCGAAGGGCGCCATTCCGATGGTGGCTTGGTAGTTGTTGTTGTAGGCAAATTCCACCAAAGGAAGATGGTCTTCCCACGTCCCTCCGAAGTCAAGGACGCACAGTCTTAAAAGGTCCTCCAAAACTCTGTTCACTCTTTCCGTCTGGTCGTCGGTTTGGGGGTGATAGGATGTGCTCAAGCATAACTGTGTGCCTACCGCTTCTTGCAGACTCCGCCAAAATTCACTTGTGAAGATAGGGTCTCGGTCACTAACAATGCTGGAGGGTATTCCATGGAGTCGAACAATTTCCTTGAGGTAAAGAGATGCTCGGGATGAGGCAGTTCTTTTACTTTTGACAGGTAAAAAGTGGGCGCTTTTAGTAAGCCTATCCACTATTACCCAAATGCTAGTGTTGCATCTTCTAGACCTAGGCAGCCTATCAATGAAGTCCATTGAGATGCTATCCCACTTCCACTGCGGGACCTCTAGAGGATGGAGCAGACCGCCAGGCTTTTTCTGTTGCGCTTTAACCTGTTGGCACACCATACACTTAGAAACGAAATCTGCCACGTCCTTCTTCATGCCGTTCCAAAAGAAAGTTCTCTTTATGTCCTTGTACATTTTATCTCCGCCTGGGTGTATCGTCATCTTGGAGTGATGTGCTTCCTCGAGAACCGTCTTTACCAAATCCCTTGTTTGTGGGACACATAGTCTTCCATCTCGCCTTAGCCAACCCTTATCGTCGATGGAGTATCTGCTAAGGTGACTTGAAGTCTCACCCCTAATTAGCCTATCAATCGTATCCACAAGCTGAGGGTCTTCGCGTTGTGTTGTCCCTATTGAGTCCACTAAAGTCGGGCGTACTTCGAGAGATGCTAGCAAGCCCGGTACAAAATCGGAGGAGGGCCTAAAGTCAAAGCTGGCTATAAACTCTAGGCTTTGTCTTTCAACAAACAGTGGGCTTAGGATTAGTTTCTTTCGGCTCAACGCGTCTGCCACTACGTTGCCTTTGCCCGGAGTGTAGGAGATCTCGAAATCGTACGAGGCAAGAAACTCCATCCATCTCTGTTGCCTTAAGTTAAGATCTTTCTGCGAGAAAAGATATTTCAACGATTTATGGTCAGTGTAAAGTTCAAACTTCTCACCTACGAGATAGTGTCGCCAGGACTTGAGTGCAAAGACGATGGCGGCTAACTCAAGATCGTGGGTCGGGTAGTTCTTTTCAGGAACTTTCAATTGTCTTCCGCCATAAGCTACTACCCTTCCTTATTGCATTAAGACAGCCCTAGCCCTGTCCCACATGCATCTGTATAAACTGTGAACATATTGCTTCCATCTGGCAACATCAAAACTGGGGATGTTGTAAGAGCCCTTTTTAGTCGTTGGAAAGCAAACTCGCAATCCAAGTCCCAATTGAACACTAGATTCTTCTTGGTCAGCCTTGTGAGCGGAGCTGAGATTTTCACAAAATCCCTTATGAATTTTCGGTAGAAACCTGCTAGCCCTAGAAAACTTCGGACCTCAGTTGCATTTCTTGGTGTCTTTCAATCCTGCACCGCTACTACTTTAGCAGGGTCCACATCTAACCCATTTTTGGATACTATGTGCCCAAGAAACCTTACTTCCTCTCTCCAAAAGTGGCATTTGGAGAATTTGGCTTTTAACTGATGGACTCGCAGAGTTTCCATGATTGCCCTTAGGTACTGGGCATGCTCCTCTTCACTCTTTGAGAAGATCAAGATATCGTCTATGAAAACCACTACGAACTTGTTGAGGAAATCTCTGAACACCCTACTCATTAGGTCCACGAAGTAAGCGGGTGCATTTGTCAAGCCAAAAGGCATGACAAGCCATTCAAAGAAGTCGTCTGGGGTTCTGAATGCTGTTTTATCGATGCTATCTTCAGCCACCCTCAGCTGATGAAAACCGGTCGCCAAATCGAGTTGGGAGAAAACAGACGCTCCTACAAGCTGATCAAACAGATCATCAATTCTGGGGAGAGGGTGCCTATTCTTTTTCGTTAGCTTGTTGAGCTCCCTGTAATCAACACACAGACAGAGTGAACCGTCCGCCTTTGTAGCGAACACCACTGGAGCGCCCCATTCTGAAATGCTCCTTCTAATGAACCCCTTCTCTAGAAGCTCTTTTATCTGTTTACTGAGCTCCTTCCTTTCCCATGGAGCCATGTGTCTAACGGGCAACGCAACGGGCTTTGCATTATCTACAAGATATATGCGGAAGTCTATCTCCTGCTTCGGAGGCAAGCCCTTCACCTCTTCGAAGACATCCAGGTACTCCCGGACCACTCTAACTGATTGCAAACTTTCAACAGAGGCATCTAGCGATTCAAGATAACTAAGCATAACCGCATACGAGGGATTACAAGTAATTTCCAGAGTGTTACCGAGTTGGGTCAGAAGCCTAACCACCCTTTTCTCACAATCAAGGATGGCACCATTACTGGATAGCCAATCCATGCTCAAAATCAAACCATATCCCGAGAAGCCCAAAACAAAGGCACTACATCTAAATTCTACGCTTAGAATAGAAATTTTCAATCCCACACAGATCATAGACAGATGAGTTGGGCCCCCAATTGGATTTGAAACAATTAAGGGGTCCTTTACCATACTAGTTTCTAGGTGCAGAGATTCTACTAAAGCAGATAAAATAAAGGAGTGTGATGCGCCAGAATCAAATAAAGTGTGAACTGGGTGATCTTAAAGATAAACTACACTTTCTACAGAAGTATTTATACCTCGCTGTTGCAGAGGTGGCGCTTCTAGCACATGAACCTGTGCCCCTGAGGTGGATCCAGCCCTCTGCCCCTGCCCTCATTTCTTTGGGCAATCCTTAGCCATGTGGCCTGTCTCACCGCAAGAAAAACACCAACCATTCATTTTGGCCTTCTTTTTCCGGCAGTCTTTCACTAAGTGCCCCACTTTGCGATAGAAATTACACTTCCTCTTCTCTTTGTTGTCTTTCCCACCCTTCTTAAAGTCTGTTTTCTTAGGCTATAAACCCTCTTTCTTCCCTTGAGAGCTTTCTGCCTTTGTCTCCTTCTTGCCCTTATCCTCTTCGTTCAGCAATGCCATCTGCACCAACCTTTCATACGTAGCTCCCATGGGTATATGGGTCATGGCCAAACTATGTAATGGCTCATTCAATCCTTTAACAAAGCAGAGAGCCTTCTTGTGCAGAATGTTGACTAGGTCCAGTCCGAACCTAGCCAGCTGATCGAACTGATTAACATACTCTTTGACTGTCATATTCCCTTGCTTAAGAAATAAGAATTTTTCCAACTGAAGAATCCTTTCAGCTTCTGAGAGAAATTTAGCCTCAAACCTTGCCCTAAAGTCCTCCCATGTTTCCACTGGTCTTTCTGTTTCCCACCAGTAGGAAGCCTCGCCTTTAAGTAGCCATACTGCCAGTTGTACATTCTTCCTATCTTCTACCTCAAAGATGACGAATAAGTCCTGGGTTTCCTTCAGCCAATTCCTGGCTGCTACGAAGGACTCGGTTCCATGAAAGTCCTTTCCTCCCATAGCTTTGAAATCTTTACATATCTTAGCAAAAGTATTACCCCGCGGAGGAGGTGGAGGAAGAGGTGCTGCTGCAGCTGGATGATTTCCCGCAGCTGGGGGAGGGGGAACGGTAGGACCTTGCTGAGTGGCCCTCGCTTCTAAGAATCGTCTAAACCAACCAGGTATTGGTACACCCTCTGGCAAGTTACGTTCTTCGGACATGCTGAAACAAAAAGGAGATTCAAAACGAAGGATAAAAGATAGTACCTATGGCTTTGGGGGAACTTTGCTTTTTTAAAATAAAATAACATTTTATCTTTAAAAGTGCTTCTGTAAATTTTTCTTTTTGGAAATGAATTTTTCAAAACTTTTTATCTTATCTGGTAAACCTATGCTCTGATACCAAGTGAAACACCCCACCTCCGTTAGGGTCACTCTCAAAGGGAATGCCCTAATTTTGGTGGAGGTTTATAAGTATAAGTCACAGATACACAAGACAGATATAAATACACATATTTTTTAACAGCGGAAAACAACAGCAATTTTTATTTCAACGAAATACGTGTTACACAAACCATGTCATAATTGTCTTACAATACTTCCAAAAACCATTACATTCTCATAACTGTCTTGATTTCATAACTTAAAGAAGCATAAAAACAAAACTAAACTGCATAAGTCCCCATAGTTGCAATCCAAAGCCATAGTCCAAAACGAAAGAGATCCAAGCAATACATTCTTTCTCTTCAAGCTAGATGTGAAAACTAGTCAAGCTGCGGTATTCCCTCCCTGTGGACCTGGGGGGGAAACGAAAGAAAAGAGGACGAAAGAAAAGTAGAGTCAGACATAAAGCCTGAGTAAGTCTAGGACTATTCAGTCTATGAATAAAGAATTGGGCATGATAAGTATAAACTAGAAATGGGAAAGCACCATAAACTAAGTTAAGTTGTCTAAAGTCGAATATACTTATCGTACCCCATATTAATCTCTGCATCCACATAAACCAGTTCCCAACAGGCACCCCATAATCAGGGTGAAGTGATCTATTTCTAATGATCGGCTCCTACTCGCATAGTTACATGTGTCTTACGGCCCCCGATGTTGTAGTTACCTATGCTGGTCCCACCATGGGGTGTATCAAGTCCCATGGTGGCGGCCCGACACAATTCTAGAATGCACAGGTATACTACTAGCGCCCAGTGCCTTATTTTTCTGCGCTGGAGTGTGTGCACGCCTGCACCCCGTTAGAACCTACACTGTCGCACCATCGCCGTCGATTTGGCCTCTTACAGTCAGCCCTGTAATCGTGCCCCACCCTGCCTAGTTCAGGGTATCCTGATACACCTTGTAGGGTTACTGCTGAAAAGGGTCCCCCTGCTACTAGGTTTTCTATTTCTAGCCAACATGCTAAGTTGGTTAAGTGTTTTGTAAACCTAACCCCCAATCAGTCTGTATAGTTTAGCTTGTTCCATTTTGATTAAGTTTTAATTCAATTTACTTAATCCTATCAATCCTGACTCAGCCTTAATTGTCTTATTAAAGCCTCGACCTCTCACTTGTGGCTGCCTGTTGCCGGTTGGGTCCGGGCAGTCTTACGCCACAACTCAGTCTAACCTCGGGTCTTTCTTGGGCTCCGTGTTTAACCACCCACATTGGATAGGTATTGTTGTGACTACTGGACAGTCGGGCGGTTCCGGGCAGGTTTATATCACAACTCAATCCAACCTCGGGTTAAACACATCGTATTTTCTAAATTTACATATTTTGTCTCTTTTCTTTTTATATGTAAATATTTGCGGCCCGTTATTCAAATTCATCTTTATTGGGTAAAATTAATTTACACCACTTAATTGTTTTTCAAGGTCGTTGGCATGCGTCAAACATGCCAACACATATGTTTTATATTTTAACCCAAACGTCTCTACCCCCGTTTTATACGTTCGCTACAATATAACATATGTTGGGTTTAACATTTAAACTCAACTTAGCCACATGAAAAAGGGGAGGCTTAGAACATGGTGTTTATATATTCTAAGTAACAAAAAAAGGGGAGTGTGAACGCATGAACTTGCAACATAGCAAACTAATTAATATAAATTTGGCACTTGTGAACTTGCATTGTAATAGCATATAGTCATGGCATAAACATACCTAAACATGAAATCATGGTTTTTAATCTATTCATATAATCATGGCATAAATATACATAAACATGAAATCATGGTTTTTAATTTATTCATGCAAACTTGCAATTGGAATGTAAATCTAACTTAGCTATGTGTCACATATATTATCATATGATTTTTGATAACAATATAGGCCTAAAATATGTTTCCCTATTAGGCATAACAACAAACATAGTCTAGTCATGATCATAGAGTCAACACAAGTTCACAAAGATGTTTACTTTTGTCTCTAATACAAAAGTATGGTTTTACACTTGAATCATGATGCCAATTCCAACATAAATTCACATAAGTCATAATACCCAAATGGATCCAACTACACTAAAAGTGATTATAATATATATTATGTTGGCATAATAGTGAATCATATACTTGCATGAATCTCAAATAAACTACCACAAACATGTAGTTGTTAACTTTCGACATGAATCACATACTTGCAAATATCCAATCGTTATACCACAACATCCCAAATCGTTTAAAATCAAAGCAACATTCAAATATGAATTATTATCACCACAAATCAAATACAATTCTATTTCCCATTTTACACAAATCAAAACACAATTATTTATTCACATCGGAATAGCACTCTACTTACAACGTATGACGAATCTTTAATTCAGGAATCTGAATTCTGAATTTGGAGATGCTATCCTTTGTTGTAGGCGTTGTTTTGGTTTAGTTGTCGATGCTTTAAGCTTTTGAATTGTCTCTTAGGCTTGTTGGCTTGTCTCTAGGGTTTCTAATTGACGGCCATTCCTAGTTCCTCTCCAGCAACATGACGGCTATTGTATTCTATTATTTGTGTGAGTTTAGGGTTAGGTTTGAGTTGTATTTATAGAATTTTAAATTGTTTTGAGCCGTCGGATGAAGATAGGAGGAATTTAGACCATACAAAGTTCAAAGAGCCACTCAAAAGGTGACACGCAAGCCCTAGTGACTCAGCCAAGCATCAGAATTCGACCAGACCCAGATCAGGCCAGCCAAGACCTGACCAGCAGGTCATTCTGACCTGGGCGTACTTGGCAGGTGCGCCAGGCTAAAAATGTACGGGCGCACTTCCCAAGTGCGCCAGTTCAATTCTGTTCTGGCGCACTTCCCAAGTGCGCCAGTGCATTCTGACCCGTTTTCTGGTTTTTCGTCCAACTATGCTTGACTAACTCTATCTCAAATAACTATATTCGATCAACTCTAATTGAATAACAAATATTCAATTTAAATCCTAATTCGATTCACTATATTCAATTAACTCTATCTGGTCAACTCTTATATTCGAATAACTAATATTCGATTATCTCTAATTAATTACAAATACATCCTTTTTATTTTCTATATTTATTTCATATAAATACTTATATAATTCCATTTATTATCTTAATAAAATATTCCCTTTAAAAGTTTATTTATTTTCCAAATAATTATTTCTATTAAATTTATTTGTAAATATTTTAAAATAATCCTCTTTCCAATACCATTCGTAAATGTTTTACAAAGGTTTGCCTTCTATTTTATTTGTAAATGTTTTTTCAAATAATTCCCTTTTTGTACCTTTTATAAAATACTTTGATTCTATACGAATATTTTTTTCCTTCAATATACATTTTGAAATTTCCTTCTTATATAAAATCCTTTGATTTTATATAAATATTTTATTTTAAATTTTAGATTGAAATTCTCTTTCCACATTCCAGTATTTTCTATGGTATTTAAAAGTACCAAATAACAATGATCAACACCCATAATTAACAACAGATTATAAATCACATCATATATCATAATATATGAAAAACAGTAAAATAAATGTTGAGGGACCCAGTTGGGTTCCTCTGACCTGTTTCCCTGCATCCACAGATGTCAGTCGACATAAATAACACGAATGTAAAATATTCTGATAAAATAAATCAAAATTCGATTACGATTTCTATATATATCATTATCTATATTTTTAATCAACTGACTAGCAGTTCAACCAAATAGCCAATACATAGCAAACAACCATCATTTATAGATTCTAAAAAATACCATCATTTATAGATTCTAAAAAATATGTTATAAAAATATAGATTGAACAGAGTTAGTGAGAGTTACTCACATTGGACGGTGATCATTAAATAAAGATAATTGGTCATTGATTTGATTCTGGTGTTAAAATCCACCATAAATCCAAACGAGCTCGAATTCACCGCCGGTCAGTTCCATGGTGGAGCTCTCGTCCATACGACCCGAACGTGACTGGCCGTTCGAAATTCTGATACAGTATGGTCAAGATATTAAACTTATAAGTTTGAACTATTTAAAATAAATCAAACTTGATTTGATTTATTAAATGGCCTTTACCCCTTTCAATTTCCCTTGGCCCATTCACTCTTAAACCCTACTTAGGAAGATCCCTTTTTCCCCAATAGAACCAACGAAGCCGCTCCTGTAAACCGTTCACAATAGCCGCACCTTCAACCCCATTTTTCTCCTTCATTCCTTCATAGAATCGAGCCAACCCTCCACCATCTCTCTTCTCTTCTCTTCCTCTTCAGAACCATGCCCTTAAATCCCAGTTCGATGTTCCCTGGAGGATTCCGTCGCACAGCCTCTCACATGACATCGCGACAATTTTCAAAGACGTAAACCCCAAAACTCCCACAATCGATGCCAATCTCCCCGATAAATACGACTACAACAATCAAACCATTAATCAATGCACAAAATCCCCAAAACATCGAACCTTAGTCTGCGCAACCCAATTTCTAGCTCCTTCAAAAATGCGTCGCACACAACCAGAGTGGTACAAATGAGTACCTTATGTCAAGAGGATTTGAAAGATCTAAGCTTTGTATTTTTAGAAATTTTATTGTAATTTCTATTGATTTATGAAGATTTCGATTTGGGTTTTCAGGAAGAAATAGATGGCGGCTGTATTTTGCCCGTGAGAAAATTGTAGTTAGGGTTAGAAGAGTTAGGATTATTTATAGTATGGTTTTATATTTTTTTATTCGATTATTTTATTTGTTTATATTGAATCGTTGCTTTCATTCGTACTCTAAAAGTCCTAGTGATCACATACGACACCCAAAAATCACCAAACTGGACATGCAACTAGAGTTCGACATTGCGGACCCAATGAAACTGGTTTCGTCGAATTTCGACTCCGTTTGCTCACACAGCGTATTTTTAAAGTCAGAAAATTGACTGTTTTTCACTTTAACATCACGTACGACCACACATTGACCCCAAAAATCACGGAAATTGAAAACTAACAATAATTTGGTATTACGAATCTAACAAAATTGGTTTCGTCGAAAACTGAGCTCGTTTGCAAAAGTGGCTAATTTTAAAGCTCAAAATAGACCATTTAAATATATAAATATATTTAAAAACATTTAAATTTAATATTTAAAAAAATAAATATTATCGTACATATTCATAGTGGAATACCATACAGCTCCACTGGGATTTATAACTCGATATTTCAAAATTTTCAGTTATATCGATATTCGATTTATATTGAAAATCCTTTTATAATATAAATAAATCATTATAAATTATAAAGGAATTCCACAGCGACTTTTCTAAAATTTGATTTGGACGTAAATCAAAATCTACACGACGAAATCCCGATTTTTCTCTTCCACTAGAAAGATATACTCCACCAGCTCCACGCGTTTCTTGTTTCACAGAAATCCAGCTTAAAACGAATCATGTACATTCAGTTGAAGTTCAAATCGCCAAATCGCGAACTGCCGTGCCAATTCGAGCTCAATTATAATTATATTATAATTCTACGTTCGAACTGTCGTTATTTAAATATATTCGCTAATATATTTCAATCCTAAACTGAATTAAATCTTAGGGATGACCCAGTTCACAGAATATTGTGATTTCCAATATTTTGATTATTTCTGAAATTAAATATATAATTCTATTATTTATTTTAATTAAATATTCAATATTATTTAATTTTGGTCATTTTAAATAACCAAACCATTATTTAAATAATTAAATAAATTAATTATATCGCTGAAAAATGCGGGTCGTTACATTCTTCCCCCCTTAAAATAATTTCATCCTCAAAATTGCTAAGGTAGAAGACCGACCCTATTCACTGGGTAAAAATTTATTTGTTCACTTCTTTAACTCCAGTGTTACTAAATCAATTTATTTCAATTAAATATTTAATTAATTTCGATTAACGAAATTTTTCTAAAATTCTGAAAATTTTCTAACACCTGGAATTTCTGAAAAATTTCGCCAGCACCTCCTTTGTACCGGTCAATAGGTCAAACTCCAACTTGCCTCTCTAGGCCCTTTCCTTTCAGAAAAAAAAATCAGAGAAGTGGACCTATTGACCAATTGATTTTCTTTTTGAAAGGAAAGGGCCTAGAGAGGCGAGTTGGAGTTTGACCTATTGACCGGTACAAAGGAGGTGCTGGCGAAATTTTTTAGAAATTCCAGGTGTTAGAAAATTTTCAGAATTTTAGAAAATTTTCGTTAATCAAAATTAATTAAATATTTAATTGAAATAAATTGATTCAGTAACACTGGAGTTAAAGAAGTGAACAAATAAATTTTTACCTAGTGAATAGGGTCGGTCTTCTACCGTAGCAATTTCGAGGACGAAATTATTTTAAGGGGGAAGAATGTAACGACCCACATTTTTCAGCGATATAACTAATTTATTTAATTATTTAAATAATGGTTTGGTTATTTAAAATAACCAAAATTAAATAATATTGAATATTTAATTAAAATAAATAATAGAATAATATATTTAATTTCAGAAATAATCAAAATATTGGAAATCCCAATATTCTGTGAACTGGGTCATCCCTAAGATTTAATTCAGTTTAGGGTTGAAATATATTAGCGAATATATTTAAATAACGACAGTTCGAATGTAGAATTATAATATAATTATAATCGAGCTCGAAATGGCGCGGCAGTTCGCGATTTGGCGATTTGAACTTCAACTGAATGTACAGGATTCGTTTTAAGCCGGATTTCTGTGAAACAAGAAATGTGGAGCTGGTGAGTATATCTTTCTAGTGGAAGAGAAAAATCGGGATTTCGTCGTGTAAATTTTGATTTACGTCCAAATCAAATTTTAGAAAAGTTGCTGTGGAATTCCTTTATAATTTATAACGATTTATTTATATTATAAAAGGATTTTCAATATAAATCGAATATCGATATAACTGAAAATTTTGAATTATCGAGTTATAAATCCCAGTGGAGCTGTATGGTATTCCACTGTGAATATGTACGATAATATTTATTTTTTTAAATATTAAATTTAAATGTTTTTAAATATATTTATATATTTAAATGGTCTATTTTGAGCTTTAAAAATAGCCACTTTTGCAAACGAGCTCAGTTTTCGACGAAATCAATTTTGTTGGATTCGTAATACCAAATTATTGTTAGTTTTCAATTTCCATGATTTTTGGAGTCAGTGTGTGGCCGTATGGGATTTTAAAGTGAAAAACAGTTAATTTTCTGACTTTAAAAATACGCTGTGTGAGAAAACAGAGTCGGAATTCGACGAAACCAGTTTCGTTGGGTCCGAAATGTCGAACTCTAGGTGCATGACCAATTTGGTGATTTTTGGGTTTCGTATGTGATCACGAGGATTTTTAGAGTACGAATAAAAGCAACGATTCAATATAAACAAATAAAATAATCGAATAAAAAAATATAAAACCATACTATAAATAATCCTAACTCTCCTAACCCTAACTACATTTTTCTCATGGGCAAAATACAGCCGCCATCTACTTCTTCTTGAAAACCCAAATCGAATTCTTCATAAATAAATAGAAATTACAATAAAATCTCTAAAAATACAAAGCTTAGATCTTTCAAATCCTCTTGACATAAGGTACTCATCTGTACCACTCTGGTTGTGTGCGACGCATTTTTGAAGGAGCTAGAAATTGGGTTGCGCAGACTAGGGTTCGATGTTTTGGGGATTTTGTGCATTGATTAATGGTTTGATTGTTGTAGTCGTATTTATCGGGGAGATTGGCATCGATTGTGGTAGTTTTGGGGTTTACGGCTTGGAAAATTGTCGCGATGTCATGTGAGAGGATGTGCGACGGAATCCTCCAGGGAACAACGAACTGGGATTTAAGGGCATGGTTGTGAAGAGGAAGAGAAGAGAGATGGTGGAGGGTTGGCTCGATTCTATGAAGCAATGAAGGAGAAAAATAGGATTGAAGGTGTGGCTATAGTGAACAGTTTACAGGAGCGGCTTCGTTGTTTCTATCGGGGAAGAAGGGATCTTCCTAAGTTGGGTTTAAGAGTGAATGGGCCAAGGGAAATTGAAAGGGGTAAAGCCTATTTAATAAATCAAATCAAGTTAGTTTTATTTTAAATAGTTCAAACTTATAGGTTTAATATCTTGACCATACTGTATCAGAATTTCGAATGGTCAGTCATGTTCGGATCGTATGGACGAGAGCTCCACCATGGAACAGACCGGGTGTGAATTCGAGCTCGTTTGGATTTATGGTGGATCTTAATGCCAGAATCAAATCAATGACCAATTATCATTATTTAACGATCACCGTCCAATGTGAGTAACTCTCACTAACTCCGTTCAATCTATATTTTTATAACATATTTTTCAGAATCTATAAATGTTGGTTGTTTGCTATGTATTGGCTATTTGGTTGAACTGCTAGTCAGTTGATTGAAAATATAGATAATGATATATATAGAAATCGTAATCGAATTTTGATTCTGTTTATCAGAATATTTTACATTCATGTTATTTATGTCGACTGACATCTGTGGATGCAGGGAAACAGGTCGGAGGAACCCAACTGGGTCCCTCAACATTAATTTACTGTTTTTCATATATTATGATATATGATGTGATTTATAATATGTTGTTTATTATGTGTGTTGATCATCGTTATTTGGTACTTTTAAATACCAAAGAAAATACTGGAATGTGGAAAGAGAATTTCAAACTAAAATTTGAAATAAAATATTTGTATAAAATCAAAGGATTTTATATAAGAAGGAAACTTCAAAATGTATATTGAAGGAAAAAAATATTCGTATAAAATCAAAGTATTTTATAAAAGGTACAAAAAGGGAATTACACATTTACAAATAAAATAGAAGGCAAACCTTTGTAAAACATTTACGAATGGTATTGGAAAGGGGAATATTTGTACAATATTTACAAATAAATTTAAAAGAAATAATTATTTGGAAAATAAATAAAGTTTTAAAGGGAATATTTAATTAAGATAATAAATGGAATTATATAAGTATTTATATGAAATAAATATAGAAAATAGAAAAGAATGTATTTGTAATTAATTAGAGATAATCGAATATTAGTTATTCGAATATAAGAGTTGACCAGATAGAGTTAATTGAATATAGTGAATCGAATTAGGATTTAAATTGAATATTTGTTATTCTATTAGAGTTGATCGAATATAGTTATTTGAGATAGAGTTAGTCAAGCATAGTTATTCAGGATGAGTTGCCATGTTGTACGACTGCTAGCGTAATTCGCAGGGATGCAGATAGCCTACGGCGGTCGGATGTTTCCTGAGGGAATCAGGCGTAACCATTGTGATCGCTGCAATCTAGAGTCAAGCGAATGGTGTTAAATCATATAGTAGTAAATCGATAGAAGTTAATTAAGTCAAGTTAGACAAGTTAGTCAAGTTGAGTTAATTAAGTCGAGTTAGTCAAGTTGAGTTAATTAAGTCGAGTTAGTCGAGTCAGAGTTAATCAGTTAGAGTTAACCAGTTAGAGTTAATCAATTATAGTTAACCAGTTAGAGTTAATCAGTTAGAGTTAATTAGTTAGAGTTAATCAATTAGAATTAATCGATTTGAGTTAAATCGAATTAGGGTTATTCAAATGGAGTTAATCAAGTTCGAGTTAGTCGAGTATTAGTAAATTAAGTGGAGTTAGTCAAAAGAAATTAATCGAATATCACTTATTCGAAGTAGAATTATCGGATATAGTTTATTCGAAAAGAGTAATCAAATATAGTTCATTCGAAGTGCGTTAAATCGAATATAGTTATTCAAAGGAGAGAATTATCGAATATGGTTTATTTGAAGAGAGATTTTCGAATATAGTTATTCGAAGAAAAGGATTATCGAATATTAGTTATTCGAACAAGAGGAATCGAATATAGTTTATTCGAAAAAGAAAGTTATCGGATAGTGATTATCCGAGAGTGAATTATACATTGGAATTCGACTATATCGAGTTAAGGGAAGTAATGTTTACTTTCCATTTCAAAATTAAGTTTTACTCATTTGTTAATAAATTAGTTGTTTATCATTTATCCAAATTAAGATATAAAAGCTATATTTAAGTTAATATATTTCGAAAGCATGGAGTTATAACATTACAGTCATAATCAAATAATTTTGTAAAAGGGAGTGGGTTCATAAACAGAATCCGAGAGTTTTGCAAGAAAGTTTCTTAAAGATTTAAAGTTTGAACCTTGTCTATTTCGAGGTTAGAAATGTCGTTCAGTTAAGGTCTGAGAGGTAATTATACCCCAACTTGATTGACTTCAGTTTTAACTAAGAAGTGGATAAGGTCGATAGTGAAAGTTGGTTAAGTAAATTGAGTCAATGACTGTAATGGGTTGGGTTGGCAGAACGATGTTTTAATTAAACATCTATTTAAATCTAGTAAAGGACATATGGAAATGTTTCCAAATAAGGATCAGAAATGTTTTCCAATATAGGAAATAAGAAATGGAAGGGAATATGGTGACGTCTTCCAAATGATGTATAAGGTATATTTTCTAGATTTAGGAAAAATAAGAATTTATGAATATATAGAAATGGGGAAACGGGTAAATGTATGATAAATTAAATCAAAAGAAATCAATATTGAATGATGATTGATCGATAGGATTTCCATCTGGAAATAATATCGTTGTTTGCACACCTGTTTTTCTTTGATAGTTAAATCACCGACTATCGAAGTTTTTGACCATTTTTACGTCGTCAATACGGAGAGACCGGGATCAAATTCATTATCTGAAAACCACTCTATATAGATGTTAGCGTTGCGAACAAATATGATGAAGATAATTGAAGATGGAGTTATGCAAGGGTTATCATTTTTACAGAATAGTGCCTTCGATTTGTCAAGTCCCAGGACAAACGTGAATGGAGGAATGTCTGACAAAGTATATCTAACGGATCGCGTAAGTTGATCTCTTCAAACGTACTTACGTTTGGTGGCGGAGGAATTCGTTTCTCTTAGCTTTATACCCGTGGTATTTTTGGGAAAATCAATTTGTGATTTGGCGGGTATGACGATGTGGCATTCAAAGTGGATGGTGGTCAAGTGTTTCAAAAGATACGTAATGACCTCAAGCCTCATCAACCAAGAAATGACAGAAATCGGGTAGGCGGCATGGATATGTGGGTCGCTCCCATTAGGTTGTATATCACCTATCTAGAGAAAATCCATTTCATTCTATTGCCTATTTCGATGTTGTCCCTTTTCGGGAAGACGGTGGGTAGCTCCCAACCGTTGGTGATATACATTCGATACACTCAAGCGAAATGAGTGGTCGGTCATGTGAGGGCCGGGTTGCAAAATGTTCTTGTTGAACCCAGTGTATTTGCCTCTAGAGATACACTATCGGCAGGTGGTCCCATACCTTGTCAAGGTCGGAATCAAAATTTCCAATAAGAGCCCGCGGTTTTTGTTTGTATACTAAATATGTGGAACGTGAGATGCAAGCGTTCTGCTAGTTTGTTATTTACTTGTGAATATACATTATTATAATATCAGAAAAGTATTTATTTCAAAAACTGTTTTGGGTTATCGTAAGATAAAAACTCTCCGTGTTTATGTGTGGATCGGTCTTACAGTTATCTTTTCTTTTGAAAAGGATTTTGAAAAGTTAAACCGATGATTTGAGTTTACTCACCCTAGTCCCATGACTGACCCAGAGTTTATTTTGTTTTGTTTTTTTCCCTAAACTCTTGGGTGCCCAAATTTGAACGGGCAGTCAAGTAGTTCAGGTCTTTACAGATATACTTGGAGGAGCTTGAAGCAGGAGGCTTCAAGATTATATAGCTACTATTATTCCTGATGTGTGTAAGTGTTGTACTCTGATAATGTTATTACATATATACTGTTTTATTTCAAAGTTATGTTATATATTATATTTTATTCGTTCCGCTGTGAGATTCGTATTACTCTGATTTTGTTCCGTGTGATCTTCTTATTCTATTCTAATTTTCTATCTTATCTATTCTCACCCTCTAACCTCTTTCTATTAATGATTAGGTGTTTTCGATGTTCGAATAGTCAACATGGCAGTTTTGTGTTGATTTTCGAAGTCAAAAATCTCGGGTCGTTACAATGATCTATCACTGTGATCATCCCACCATTCCAGTATTTTCTTCTTTTCATACAAGAACTACACCAATGTTATCAATGATTTATATATACTTTTATTATCCTTTTCTTTAATGGAAATATTCGAACATACATATGTACGATTGATTTAGGATTTTCAATTAATTCATCCCACCAAGAGCGCCGTCGACCTGGCCTTCTCCTCCCACCGGTCCCATCACCTCTAACCCCATGTAGCCACCGTACCACCTAAAAACCCGAAGCCCCCTTTTCCCGTTCATTTGAAAATTGACGTCGCCACACACGATCGGAGCCCACCAGACCACTGCCATCCTGACCGCCACTCGACCCTCTTCCATCGCCCTTCGGCCACTTCACCCCTCGACCACCCACATTTTGGCCATCTCCGTTCACTCCTTTTGAAAAACAGCCCAAAAACATCACCCACATTCAACTCGCCACCACCACCGCCACAGACCACCGTACGACCTCCGGCCAGTACCAAATGAAAGATAAAACTCCCCTCTTCAAAACCCCTAAGGTCCCGTCCAACGAAATCGGCCACCCATCCTCAATTTTGCAAAAAAACGAAAATGGTTTCTCGCGGTTCTTCGCGATTTCCGGCCACCACCCTCGTCGAAACTTCACCAACTTTTCTCTGGAGGTAGCCCTCGACCCGATCTACAACATTTGTTCAGATAGCCATAGCAAAAAGCTTACAGATTTGAAGTTAGAATTAGATTTGCGTTGAGGGGTTTATTTGCAAATTTACTTGATAATTTCAGAATTGGGGGCTAGGGTTTGATGAAGGGGGGTTTATATAAGCGGGAAAAAGATTATTTTAAGTTGACGTGACGTATGACGATGACTAACGATTTTTATTTCGTACCTATCGTGTTTTCGAACGTTGTTTATTCGCTGCTGCGCTCACATACGAACCCCGTTCGAGACGTGAATGGACGACATAGTATATTTTGAAGATACGGTCCTAACGAAACTTGTTTCGTCGAATTCCGAGTTCGTTTGCTCGAATAGCATTTGTACACGTCCAATTTGATCGACTTATTTTGCATTTTATTTTGCCACGCTCATAGAATAACCCCGATTGACGTGCCGTTTGAAAATCCAGTAATAATTTACTGTTGCGGTCCCAACAAAATTTGTTTCGTCGAAAACAGAGGTCGTTTGAAGAAAGTCCCTTTTATAACTTAGGTTACGGAAAACACTCCAACTGTAACAACCCAAAATTTCTGTACTCTTTGAGTCGACTAATAACACTACACTTCCAACCCAAATGACACAGAAATATGAATCATTATTAGAAAGAAGTTAGAGGATGAGAAATAGAAAGAAATATTATAATAGAAGAAAACGAAGATCACAAACTTACAGCGGAACGAATAAAATATATTAGATAACATACACTTTGAAATACAAATCAGTAACTGTATATACGTACCATCATCAGAGCACAACAGTTATCTTTGGAACAGTTATAAACTCCTATTTCCAGATACAAACATAATACACAGCGGAAAAATATGATAATCTATAGCTAACTGGTGAAGCCTCCTGCTTCGAGCTCCGCCAAGTGAATCTGAAAAATCCCGACTACTTGACTACCCGTACAAATTTGGGAACCCAAGAGTTTAGGGAAAACAAAACAAAATAAACTCTGGGTCGGTCATGGGACTGGTGTGAGTAAACTCCAACTATTTGTTTAACTTTCCAAATCCTTTCGAAAAGAAATATAATCGTAAGACCGATCCGCACATAAACACGGATGGTTTTTACCTTACGATAAACGTAAATATTTTTGATATCAAATCCAGTGATATTATAATAATGTCTATATCAAATAAATAGAATCTAGCGGAACGCTTGCATCTCACGCTCCATATATAATATAAAATCATAAACCGTAGGGCGCTTATTGAAGATTGGATTTCCAACATGACAAGGTATGGGACCACCTTCTGATAGTGTATCTCTAGAGACGAATACACTGGGTTAAACAAGAACGTCTTGCAACCCGGCCCTCACATGATCGACCACTTATTTCGCTTGAGTGTATCGAATGTATATCACCAACGGTTGGGATCAGCAATCGTTTCCCGAAAACTTGAGGTAATACACTTACATACATCTGAGTACCATAGAAAAATCTGGACAGTTATAACCACCTGTCCTCAAATACAACACACAGTGGAATAATATTATGTGTATATCATACGTCTGGACTTTTCCAGCTCGTCTCTGAACTTCAGAGCATCTGATATCCTGAAACTGCAACCAGGGCTAACCCGAGCATTACAAATACTGGGTCAGTCTGGTGAACCAAAGTGAGAATAACTCGCATAGTTTAAGGGGAATCATCCAACTTGATTTTTAAGTTCAAATTCTTTTCGAAAGAAAGGATAATAGTAAGACCAGCCCACACATAAACACGGACGGTTTTTACCTTACTATGACCCAAAACAGTTTTGAAACCATATCTTGTTCTGATATTATAATAGTGTCTAAATACAAATAAATAACAATCTAGCGGAACGCTTGCATTCCACGCTCCACATATATAGTATACAATTAAAACCGCGGGCGCTTATTGGAGATTGGATTCCGACTATGACAAGGTATGGGACCACCTGCCGATAGTGTATCTCTAGAGATGAATACACTGGGTTCAACAAGAACGTCTTGCAACCCGGCCCACACATGACCGATCACTCATTTCGCTTGAGTTTATCAAATGTATATCACCAACGGTTGGGATCAGCAACCGCCTCCCAAAAAGGGACAGCATCGAATATAGATTAAAGAAGCAAATGGAATTTCTCTAGGTAGGTGATCATAGACCCTAATGGGAGCGACCCACATAGCCATGTTGCCTGCCCGATTTCTGTCATTTCCCGGTTGATGAGGCTTGAGGCTAGAATTTATCTTCATGATATCTGATCATCATTCACTTTGAATGCCACATCGTCAGATCCGCCGGACATCACTAATTGACGTCCACAAAAATACTCTGCTGTTAGCTAAGAGAAGGTGTACGGCCTCCTCCGCCATCAACAGAAATACGTTTGAAGAAATCAACGTACGTGGCCCCTTTGGAAATACTCTGTCAGACACTCATCCATACAAGTCATCCAGGAATAGGATGAACCGAAGGTACTCTCCTACTGCATCTCATATAGGAATCACCCCATGGATCAGTAGCGAGTAGTCCTTGCAAATCCGCAAAATTTCAACTACGACCGAATCACTGTTTAGCAACCTCTGGTAGCTAGCTAGAGGAATTCCACAGCAACTCTTCCGCTTATGAAGATCCACGGTCTTCAATGCTCCATCTCGACCCTCTTCCGATATCTTCAATGTTTTACGTATTTATTGGTCGTAATGGTTTTCGAATATAAATTCGATCCCGGTCTTTCCGAACCAATAATCGATTTGGCTAGATTTTGATAGTCGGTGGTTTAACTATCAAGATAAACAACCATCATCCATAGAGAAATAAAGTGGATCCATTGGTTCAGTATACAGCGTCACCTGGCCTCTTTAGTAAAAACAGTTGTTCAATTAAATTTCTAAATTTTCCAATATTTGGAATCTTGCTTTTAAATTCTTATTTCCAACCCAAATTATTCAACTTAAAATCCTTTAATTTATAACTTATAATATTTCTCATGGTAATATTAACTTCTCTCCCTCAACTATCCTCGTTTCTAAACTAATAACATCCTTGGATAATCATGAAGTCATTACAAGTTAGGGTTTTTTGTTACCTCTTAGACCTTGATACGACAACATTCTTATCTTCAGAATATATATAAGTTCATCAATGAAACCCCATTTTATCACCTTTCCTTATATTTATAGAATCCTTTTTTTAAATAACCACTTAGTTTTGCTCAAACAACTCTTTTCACACTTAAGATATTTCTTTCGATCTTTATCGTTAGATTCCCACTTTTATAACCAGATTCAATCCACTAGGTTTCCGTTCGAATTCAATTCACATTAACCTTGTTTAAAGCTTTCCTTTTATATAATTCTTTCCGGGAATAACTCATATAAATATGAGTAATCTTGTTAAAAATCCTTTTTAAGTCATAAACAAGGTTTTGCTCAACTAATCCCCTTATCACTATTTCCATTTCAACTTGATTCCCTTCAAACAATTTTCACTTTAATGGTTAACATTATTCTTTGTATAGAAATCCAGACTCGATATAAAACAACTTGGTTTCCTTTGAAAACTCTATTATATATTCAAATCTTGCTTATCGAGCCACTTTATGAATTTATATTCACACTTTAAAAATACCGTTTACAGGTCAACTTCTTGTTACTTTTCAACACTATTTACATCAAATAGTTCACTTTATTATCAGTTATAATTAAAATTCTTAATCTTCCTTTAAAGGTTACTTTAAAATGATATTTAACTTAAATAATAATGAATAATCCAATAATGGTTTTTAATAATCAATTCTTGTTCAAGTCGTCGACTTGATCATATCAACTAGATTACTTTGTTAACCATTTCCCTTTTAATAACTTCATTTAAAAATAATCCATATAAAATAGATTTCAAAACCTGTCTTTATTTATAAAACAAACTTATAATTTCCTTTTTATTGATTACCCAACAGTAAATCGATGTTTATAAAACGTTTCATTTACAGGCCATCTGCCGATAAATACTCAACCAATATCACTTCATTGGTTAATATCAAACACGTGTTGATTTTTGTTTCAATGATCAATCAAACTGATTAACAGTTCATATAAGTAAACAACATATTTGAGGAATCCGGTTGGATTCCTCCAACCTGTCTGTCCATGCATCGCAATGGGTTACTTCAATTTCAACACGATAAACAGTTCAACTAATAACAGTCAACAAACAATTTGTAACAGCCATTCAAGCATCAAATGATTTGTTTAATATGTTTATTATTATAAACGTAACCAACAAGGTAAGTTACCTCGTTTGGAATCTAATCGTTAAAAATAATGATTTAATTCGATTAAATTAAACAAACGCTTAATTTAATCCCTGCATGTTAAAATATTCAGCACACATGTAAACAGTCATCCGGTTATCAATCATTTGCAAACATTGCACACAAAATAAAAATAAAAACCCGATTTATATAAAATATAAACGGGGTAACTGAGTGAGTTAAACTCACCTTGGTTCTCCATTCATTGTCGAACGGTTTGTTTAACATGCTTTCGGCTGTGTTCAAATCCGTTCGTTCCCATTTCAGAATCTTTCATCTACTGATATGGGTCCACTACTCCGTATTTGGTCTAATTCTGTGTATGGATGACACTGTTATAAATTAACTATTATTTACGTATTAAAAATAGTGTTATTTAACTTAATAATTATCATATTACTCAGGCCTTCACTTAATTTTATTGTTTAGTACGGTTGGTCATAGAATACTAAGCTACTGATATATTCTTAACCTTGTGCAATATTGTCAAAAAGGGCACATCAGTAAAGAAATATTGGCCACGTTACATATTTAATAAGTGGGTTCGACATGTTATGTTATAAAATGTATTAGGCAACATAACGGTTAGGACGTAAACTGCTTCACCTTATATTAGATATACCCAAACACGTTATACGGGTGGCATATAAATTTGATGATTAGGCACCTTAAGTCTTCAACTAGGCATAGCTAAATAAATTTACGCATGTATAACCCTTTACCTACTCTTCTCGTTAAAATATTGTTCATCGTTACTGTCTTGTTCGAATATCATCTAGCTCTTAAACCCAAGTTACAATTATAAAATATAATCAGTACTTATGTTTAAAAATAACATTGATTTATTTAAAAATAATTAGGCATATCCAGATTATCATTAGCCACTTATGTTAAATAGTATAACTTAACTGGGTTAGGCATATGCCACTACTTTACGTATATTACAAAATGATCAGCCACGAATACATCTCCCAGGCACTGTTACATAACTATCCCCTACTCCTTAATTATTACTTGCATTTATTTAATTTAAAAGGGTGACTAGGCAATATATTATACTTCATTAGGGCGTTAAACTAGATTAAGCAGAAAAGGAAACTTAATTAGGCTTAAATTAAAACAAGGTGGGCAATTATAACAGTGGTTGTAATGTTTATATCGTTGGGTGATTTGAATATACTTTGGATCCTTTATAAATACGTATTTGAACCCACACAAAATCAAATTTTGAAATAGTCGCTATGGAAATCACTATTTAAATATAGGCCTTTAAAATAGCCGTTTTGCAGACGGACTCAGATTTCGACGAAATCAGTTTCATTGGGACCGTAGCGTTAAATTATTTTACGGTATTAGAATGTGTGGCAAACCGATGTCGTATGTGACCACGGTAGCCGTAAACGCCCAGTTATTTTCTATAGTGCGTAATTAAATTAATTAAATTTAATAAAAGGTTATTTGAGTGTAACTTGAGCAGACGATCGAATTAGGCCATGAAACCAGTCCCGTTGGGTTCGTATCGTCGATTAGAGTCAGGATAGGTATATAGTTTGTTATTTTTAGAGACCGGCAAATTTGGTGTCCGAAATGGCATTGCGGTGCGCGTAAAAATAGCCTACCGGGGAAACAATCTCAGAATGCGACGAAACTGGTGCCATTGGGTTCATATCGATTAATTATTGCTAGATTTCAAAGTTTCAAGTTGTTTCGATTTATCTGGTGATCGTGAAAATTTTAAACGTGTGTTTATTTCTGGTTTTATAAAGGAATATTTTTCAAACGATGTCGGAATTCGACGAAACTTGTCCCATTGGGTCCGGAATACCTTTTTACATCAAGATTAGCCTTTTTATCAGTAAACAGACTGTTCATTCATATGATTATTCGTTCATATTCAAGTACACGCTTAAACCATAACGAACACTCGAAACTTTGACACCCCCCGTTCAATGCCAGAGTATAGCAAACTTTGACACCACCCTGTTCAAACTTTGACACCATCCCCACATTCAGTAAAACAAACAAAATTGTGCTTGCCAAGTAAAGATAACCCGTGCTTGCCAAGGCATTTCAATTCCGTGTAGATCACTCCAACGCCGTGCGAGCCAAGCTATAACATATCGTGTTCCCCAAAACTACTACTTCTTTAAATATGGGAATACTAATTCTCGTTCCTTTCCTCCTTTTGGCAGTAAACAACGAAATCACAAATGAAAAAATAAAATAAAAATCAAAATAAATCCATTTTTTCACTAAAATTTTTGATACAAGGATCGTCGATCTTGTTTTCTCGCGAGCTCCGTCTCGTGTATTTTGTGTAGTGAGCGATGGGTTTTCTTGCTTGCTGGGTTTCAACACAGTCGGCTAGGGCAGGGGAGTATCGACGCAGTGGTTGGCAGGATGGGGATTGGACGATGCAACCTTGTTCTGGGAAGGAAGGCGCACGTCCAGGTGGTGCGATGGGAGCTTCGGTGATCTGGAGCTAATCGCGGTCGTAAGGGGGGATTGTGTTGTTTGTAACAGCGTCGATATGATGGGGATTTTAATTAAGGAGAAGTGATGTAACTCTGAAAGGGGAAGGCAGATCGAAGTTGAACGTTGGTGAAAACTTGTGTCGGAGTCTCCTGTTATTCACTTGATGGGTTGAAATCCATCTGAAATGGCCAGAGTTGGCTTGGGGAAGATCTCGGACGGTGTGGGTATTTGGAGAGCTTTGTGTTCATATCAGTTTTGTGGATGGTGTGTTCATCGATGGAGATGGTCTAAACTCTGGCAAAGTAAGTCTGCGTTTATTTTGCGGTTTATTGTCTGTGTGTTTCACGATCTGAAAGTGGTGAGTTGGGTTCAAGGTTTGTCATTGGGAACCAAATGTTATAAAGGGAATTGAAAGTTGGGTGTGCTGTGTAAAGCATAAGGTGATGACGCTTGAATTAGGTTTAGTAATCAAATGATTTTGGGAGCTAATGAAGTAATTAAAAAGGGATAGTTGAAGTCATTGGTTGATTTTGTGCAGTAATATGGGAAGGAGTATTTATGGACTAGAATGTGACGCTGTGTATAGGGTTTGAGTTAAGCAGGGGAGTTGTTGGTTGATGTTGTCCGATGCAGTAGTGTTTTAAATGGAGAAAAACATGGGTATCGATAGTGTTCAATGTGGAAGAATGTGGTATTGTCGGTTTGGGGAGTTCACATGAAACAGTGCATCGTTGTTCTTTGAACTGTGAAGAATTGGAGCAGCAAAGGGAAGAGAATATTCGGTTGTGTGTTATTAGCAGGGTGGAAGGCCAATGTCAGGATCAGAAGGGGAGTATCAAGTTAAGTTTTGTAGTGATGGCCAAGGTGTAGTTCATTTAGCAGCTGCTCTTGAATTTGATTGGGCTATTACACCTACAACTGCTGGAGTCAACGTTAAGTGGCGTGATGCACATGTTGGACTGTGCTTCATTGGGTTGCATTTGTGGGGAGTGCATCTTTCCTTTACCTGATGTATTCGGCTTATATTTGTTCAACATCATTACTTGGACACAGACAAAACTGCAACAAGCTTCCATGAAATTCCCATCGGCCTGTTCAGGGTAAAACAAATGTAATTAACATTAACCATTTTAATTAGAAACATAATAATTAATTATTTCCATCATATAACTATAATGGTTATCGCTTGACCATATGAAAACAGAATGCGGTGTAACAGGTTACCTTGGGATTGTAGCATCCGGATCTACATGGTGATACTACAGTGATGGAGAATAGCGATAATGGAATCTCAGAGAAAAAATTAGAAGTCTATTTCGTTTGAAATGAAACAAAAAGGGCAAAACCGGCAATTACAGACCAAGGTGAGTAAACTCACTAACTCTGCCTCGTTTATATTTTTATATAAACGAATTTTTAAATTTATCTTAAACTGTGTGATGGTTGCTTGGTTGAATAGTTGATAAAATTGGTTGATATGATTACATGGTTGATCGGTTATTAGCTCTGATATTTCATATTGATGTGAAATAAAATTATTGATGTTATTAACATCTGTGGGTGCAGGAAAAACAGGTTGGAGGGATCCAACTGGATTCCTCAACAATTTTATTATTTTTTTCATTTGTTGTGTTATATGATGTGATCCGTGATTAGCTATGTTGTGTTTGGATTACACTACCCTTAGAATTTTGGTATTTACATACCGTAAATATTTTCGAATATAGAAAAGGAATTCGAGATTTAAAAGGGAAATTATTTTTCAAAATAGGAATTTAATTTCGAATAGACTTGAAAATAGAAAACTTGTTTTAATAAATAAAACAAGAAGTTGTTTATAAACAATGTTTATAAATCCATCATATTGAGATAAAAGAAAATATAAATCCAAGTTCGAATTTATATTGAAAAGTGGAAAGCGGTTTTAGACCAATATTTGTAATGGGAATTGAATGTAGCAAAAGGAAATTTTATTTTCAAAAATAGAAATTTAATTTTTGAATAGAGTGGAAAATAGAAAACCTGTTCAAATGAAGGAATCAAGAATTTGTTTATGAATGAGAATATATATTAATTGAATTATTTATCGTTGGATACATTGATTTTGTATAGCGATATGGAAAGGGGTTTTGAAACCAATATTTGAAATGAGACTTAAAACATAGCTATTATCAAGGAAATGTTAAACGAGATTTTGAAAGATTAAAATAAAAAGAAATGAGACTTATGTGAGAAATTTTGAATAGAAATTATAACTAAAAATTTGGTTTAAGATAGTATTTTTAAATATGAATCAAATGGTATATGAAGGAAATATATTCACGATTTAAGTGAATGGTTTGAAAGGAATATTTTGCAAGTGAAATACCTATAAAGGAAATTCAGATCTAAAATATGAATCCACATTAGATCTTGAATGGAAAGGGAAATGGAGAAGATCTACGGTCTTCAAAGCTCCATCTCGATCATCTTCTGATCTCTTCACGTATTTGTTGGTCGGAATGGTTTTCGAATATACATTCGATCCCGGTCTTTCCGTACCAACAAGTGTATTGGATAGATTTGATAGTTGGTGATTTAACTATCAAAATAATCAGTATTTCAATCATGACAACCCAATAGGTCCACTGGTTCCGTATTCCGCACCACTTGGCCTTTTTTTAATTAAAACAAATGTAAATTCAAACTCTTAAATATTTCGATATTATAAATATAACTTATCGCTTCTTTTTAACATGCGTTCTCTCTTTAAACCAAATTCATTTTTTATCGCTCTAAAACAACGTCACGGAATATCTTTTATTTATTACTTAAAAACCATAATCCATGTTTATTCTTATTGAACAAAACTAAACTTTACGTTTCCTTTCTAATTCGAACATATCATTAATTTTTTATGCCACCTCTTATATTCCCTTTCCATTTTGAAATTCTCATTTATATATTTTCCCAATTCTCATTAACCGTTGCATTATTATTTCCTTGATGGAAATAATAACTATTACTAACCCCTTTCAACATTACCAACTAATGTCATCCCCAAATAATCCTGATGTCGTTCAAGTTGGGGTATTTTAATTACCTCTCAGACCTTGATCAACAACGTTCATACCTTAAGATAGATACCAGTTGTAACCCAAAACCCAATCTTTCAATCTAATATCAATTCAAATTCCATTTGACTATTTATTCAAGATACGGATTCATAAAACTTTCTTACCCTTTGAAAATCTCTTTCTGTAATGTAATTGTTATTTCTTATTTCAATATAATTAAATAAATCCTTATAAAACACCACTTTTAATCCTTTACCAAGTTCAGTTTCACCAATTCCTTTTCAAATCCTTTCGGCCATTTCCCGCTTTGAATCTCTTATTTCAATTTCCCACCTTTACTTGACCACATTATTAACGTTAATTTAGAATTAACGATATAACACCTCATCGCTTTTATAAACCTTGTTAAAATCCATTCTAGTTTAGTCTAAACCCCTTTCTGTTCACAATTCCCTTTTTACTTGATTCAAAAATTGAATCAATCTAATTAAGCTATCATGGTCGCTTAAATTCCTTTTATAACATTGTTATACCAATTTGGTTTTTAAAATATAAAAGCCATTCATAACTTCTATCACCTTTTAATTTGATTTCATTTCAACCTCGATTATTTATTCTGTTAAAGCTAATTTCCCAAATCACTATTAATCAGGAAAATAATTACTTTAATCAATAACTACTATAAAAGTAGTAATTCCTTTATTTACTGAAATAAATAGTAAATCCCTTTTAAAAACTTCATTAAATCTAAACAAATATTCTTATTTGATTAGATTAATCCAAACAAACTAAAACAATAATTTATTCCAGTTAAAAATGGTTCGTTTAGTTAATCCTAAACACGGTTATCTCGTTAATCGATTTCAATTCGTTTTCCCTTTAAATTAATTAATAATATAATTAATTTAAAATGATTCCATTTAATTGTTTCCTAACAAACAATTATCCAATTTAGTCGTTAGGTTAATTTTCTTATTCTCATATTTACCAATCTAATGAACATCAGAATTGTCTTTACAAAATCAATTTATAATCAATTATAAAAAAATAAGTATTTATTTCCTTTTTATGAACCTTTATTCAAATAATATATTTTAAAATCTATTTCCAGTTATAAAATAAATTTTATAACTTCAGTTCTATCGATTTACCTGACGGTAAGTCAATATAAACCAAACAATTTACTCTTAGGCCATTTACTGTTGATTACTCTATCATTATAGCCCATTGGTTAAAACACAACACAGGTTGGCTTTTCAATCAATGATCAGTACTCAAATCAACCACCCAAACACGATAGTTCATATGATAGTATGAAAATAAATAATATATTTGATGAATCCGGTTGGATCCCTCCAACCTGTTTTTCCCTGTGTACAAACGGTTATCTCCACACAATTCAAAACAATTCAAACAGATCAAACAATCCAAATCATTAAACACGTTTATTGATAAACGTGACCCATAAGGTAAGTTACCTTTATTGGAACCAACCGTTAAAATAACGATTTGGTATTTCACTGAAATTAAACAACGGTTTAATTTCATCAGTTAAATCAACAGATAAATATATAACTGGCAGACAGTCAACCATTAGCAAACAGAACGCACAAAATAAAAACCCAATTTATATAAAATATAAATGGGAAAACTGAGTGAGTTTAACTCACCTTGATTTGATAACGTTGTTTAAACGGTTCGATTTGGTTAAATTAAACGATCATTTAATTTAACTAAGATTTCCTGCTGATCCCCGTGTTGTTCAAATCCGCTATACAATGAAGTATTCGTCACCATGATCATAACGTAGCTTGTTTCGTCTCATTTTGTAATAATATGTCAGAGTTATTAACATTCTAAGTTAATCCAATTTAATTAATTAACCAATTCTTAATTAACTATTAATATGAACTAATTACATTATTATGTGTTAATCGGCCAATTCTTTACTGTTTGTTTCCTTTGCAAAGAGCCGGCTTCCCTCATCTTTGTTCTAAAACCGTAGTGCTCCAACAATCGCCTGCCCAAAATTTACGTTTGTTATTTACGTTACTTAAATGAATTAATTATTTCTTAATTAACCATCAATTTAAAATGTTAATTATATTGGTTTGATCAAAACTTCTATACCTCTTGTAGTCGTTGCTTTGTTCCTGTTGTGATCCGTAAGCCCAGACCTGCGATCATTTATAATTAATGTAAGTATCTGTGTTGTTTGTTTTTAGTGCTAATTAATTCTCTAACTAAATAATAATTCAATTACTATTAACCATCCTGACCGATACTGTTTCTTCACCGTCCCTTTTTGAAAGGCAACACGGTTTCCATCCTCTTTGCTCGTTCAAGCAAAACCCCATGCAGTCCCTACATCGTTCAAAAACCATATAAATTTTCTAATGGTCCCTTAATTATAAAGTTATAACTTAATCAATTTCTTAACATAAAGCAGGCTAGTTAGTTCCTTACATATATAATAGCTCCTGCTAATACTTAATAAAATTTAAACAGGTCGATCTGTCTTGGTTTGACATGGCCAACCATTCTCCGTTGTTTACCCAGATGCTTCATAAACCCAACAGACCCGATTCAACTTTAATCAAATATCTAACCCATATCATGTAATAATTATTAAAACTAATAAATTTTATTTACTCACGTCTTTCTTTTAGAACCGAGCAGTGCGAATCAAAGCTTAATCACGTTTTATAAACAGCAGACCCCTCCAAGTTCCACTAGCTACTGAAAACATTTGTCGGCTTCTTCGTTCAAAACATTTTCCAATTCCCATACAGTAAACCTTCTCACTGCCGCGCCATTAGCCAAACACCAGCTCGCATCTCCGGCTCCGATAACCATGGTCACCCCCTTCGTTGACATCTTGCTGAACCCCACCACCCTCGAAACCAACTCTACCAGCAAGATTCTCAGCCAATGCCGCATTGTCCCTCTCCTCCTTTCCCCTGTTTCGAATGAAAACTTCACCACTATGCCCCCGAGCCTTAACAGCTCACGCCTCCATCACCCAATCACCTAATTTGGCCGATCCTGAACTCCATTGCCTTGGCCACATCAGCTCGCTATGGTTATCCTAGTAAAGAAATAACTCCAGCACGTCCCCCACTTCTGCTGACCAGTTAAGCTAACACGGCAAAAATTTGGAGATTAAAATGGTTTGCTCGACTGGAGGTTTCGATTTTAATACTAGCTGGTGAAGAGATATTCTCGCGTGGCAAAACATGGATTTAAAATTATGGTTTGGTGACGATAATCTCAATTTATCCCATTGCTGAAACGAAACAACTAAAAGCGAAAATAGGGAGTATTTAAAAGGAGAGGACACCGTGGAGGCCAAGTTTTAGGGGCGTAGACTTGCAGAATAGCTGGTTAGCTGTTGCGATGGGAAACCTCAGAAAAGAAAACAGAAATGAATAAATAAATAAATTACTTGGTTATCATGGCACCAAGAAGATTGATGCGCACGGAAAGGGAATTGTTTGGGGTGCAAGTAACTGAGAAAATGTGCGATGCAAGTGGGAAAGTTCAGCTTAATTATATGATATATACAGTGGTGGGAAGAATTTAATATTATTTTATTTTTCATGAAACTTAACGGTAAAGTATCATGTAAAACTAATCACAATTGACTCCTGTTTACTGATAAAAAAGCTAATCTTAGTGTAAAAAGATATTCTGGATCCAATGGGACAAGTTTCGTCGAAATCCGAGGTCGTATGAAAAAATTTACTTTATAAAACCAGAAATAAACACGCGTTAAATTTTTTCACGATCACCAGGTGAATCAAATCAACTTGAAATCTTGCAATCCTATAATAATTCTTCAATACGAACCCAACGGCACCAGTTTCATCGCATTCTGAGACTGTTTCCCCAGTAGGCTGTTTTTACGCGCACCGCAATGCCATTTTAAACACCAAATTTGTCGGTCTCTAAAAATAACAAACTATATACATATCCTGACTCTAATCGACGATACGAACTCAACGGGACTGATTTCACGGCTTAATTCGGTTGTTTGCCCAAGTTACACTCGAATATCCCTTTATTAAATAAATTACGCGCTATAAAAATTGAACGGGCGTTTACGGCTCCCGTGGCCACATACGACATTGGTTTGCCATGCCATTCAACATCGTGCAATAATTTAACGTTACGGTACTACTGAAACTGGTTTCGTCGAAAACAGAGACCGTTTGCAAAATGGCCATTTTAAAGGCCGATATTTTTAGTAACGAATTTCCATAGCGATTATTTCAAATTTTGATTTATCCATAACTTATAATTTATAATACGAAATCTGGGTTTTTGTCTTTCATATGAAAATTATTGTCAATACGGTTCCAACGTTTCTCATTTCACAGAAATCCGACTTATATCTGCTCCTGTATTCTCAGTTGAAGTTCAAAACTCCAAATTACGAACTACAGCGCGATTTCGAGCTCGTTTTATATTATATAAATATATGACGTTAAAACTTTGTTTTAAATAACAAATTAAATATTAAAAATCCATTAATACCCCAAATATAATATTTAAAATAAAATAAATTAAGTATTTGACGGCCAAAATACACGGGTCGTTACATTCTTCCCCCCTTAAAATAATTTCGTCCTCAAAATTGCTAAGGTAGGAAAGAACGTTACTAACCCATTAATTTTCAAATCCCATTTAAATTTAAATCAAAAACCATTTTAATACCAAAAGTAAATATTTTTCAAAATATTGAAAAAATTTCTAGCACCTTAAATTCCCGGAAAAATTCGGCAGAGTCTCCCCTGCACGGAGTGACATCTGCGATATCGCAGGAACAAATAATATATATTCATCGACCAACGGTCGAAAAACAGAAATCAAAACCCCAAAATTTCAAATTTTCGCGTAAGCGTACCTTTACGAGCGTTGTTGAGCATTTTTGCTCAACGTATATGCGTTTTACTCAATCAATATCAATTTGCTCAGCCATCTGACACCTGTACTTAACTCAATTCTCATATAAGTAATTTGTGTAATTCTGAATTATTTCAACAATCAACAAGTATAACTATTCCAATTCCAAAATCAAACAGATAACATCCATACAGGGTTAAATCACAAACCCCAAGTCATACGTAGCTTTATTCTAGTTTAATTATACTGGAAATTATTCTTTAATTTATAATTCACTTAGCTTAATTAAATTTTGAATTATTCCCATTCAACTAAATTACCATCCATTAACACACAATTTACAATCAACAACCAATACACAACCTAATCAAACCAAATCAATGGGGTTTACACCCGATATTAATATTTTATTTTGGTTTAACTGATTTGAACCTAAATCAATTTATATTCGATTGATTTCTATTTAATTATTATTTATTCATTTAATTTCTAATTTTTAAATCTGTTTTATTTAATTTTGATATCATTCTTAATTTAACTTCACTTAACAAAGTTAGATTTCAATTCAAATTTTCAATTCGATTTGAATTCCATTCAAATCGATCCAACACACAAGTATCTTAATAATTTGATAAAATTATTTCTTTTCTATATAAAATATAATTTGGGTAAAATTATTTCATTTACCCTCTTTTCAAAACAATACTGTATCATTGTCAGTTCTATGCTTCTCAACACTTGAACTGATCAACAAACACAATACAAACCATTTGTATATAAAATTTAAAAATACGCTCTCATATATACTCGGTCTCGATCTAGGGTATTACTAACCCAATCTCTATCGAGTTACGCCACAGAGCCAAGGTTATTACTAAACCAATAGCTCTGATACCACTGTAACGACCCAGGGATTTCCGGCTCTGAAAATCGACATTAATACCCTTACCGTAACTCATGCCGACCTTCCAAGCACCGAAAACACTGGAACGTTATTGAAAGAAATTAGAGGGTGAGATAAGAAAGAAAGAAATATTAGAATAGAAGATAAAAAGAAGAAAACAACACAACACAGAGTCTCACATCGCAATGGAACAAAATATAATACAGAAATAAAACTTTATTGATAACTTTCAAAATACTTACAATATCAGAGTACATCACACAATGGGACAGTTATAATAACCTGTTCCCATATACAACACACAGCGGAATAGTAGCTATATAATATCTTGCGTCTGAACATCTCCAGCTCGTCTCTGGACTTCACAGCATTCGATAACCTGAACCTATACCCCGGGCTAACACAAGCATTTACAAAACACTGGGGCAGTCTAGTGAACTAGAGTAAGAAAAACTCGCACAGTATTAAGGATATCACACAACTTGATTTTAAAGTCAAAACCTTTTCGAAAGAAAAGGATAATCGTAAGACCAAATCCACACATAAACACGGATGGTTTTTACCTTACGATAACCCAAAACAGTTTTGAAATCAATATCTTTTCTGATATTATAATAATGTCTAAATACAAGTAAATATCAATCTAGTGGAACGCTTGCATCTCACGCTCCACATATATAGTATACAATAAAAACCGCAGGCGCTTATTGGAGATTGAATTCCGACTTTGACAAGGTATGGGACCACCTTCTGATAGTGTATCTCTAGAGGCGAATACACTGGGTTCAACAAGAACGTCTTGCAACCCGGTCCTCACATGACCGACCACTCATTTCGCTTGAGTGTATCGAATGTATATCACCAACGGTTGAGCTCAAACCACCTTTTCCCGAAAGGGACAGCATCGAATAGATTAAAGAAGCAAAAGGATTTCTCCAGATAGGTGATTATACACCCTAATGGGAGAGACCCACATAGCCATGCTTCCTGCCCGATTTTTGTCATCTCCCGGTTGATGAGGCTTGAGGTTAGAATTTCCTGTGAATATCTGGTCACCATTCACTTTGAATGCCACATCGTCAGATCTGCCAGGTATAACTGAATACTTATTTCCACAAAAATACTCTGAGCATTGAGCTAAAGAAGATGTCCAGTCTTCTCTGCCACCAACAGAGATACGTTTGTAGAAAATCAATATACGTGATCCTTTTAGAAATACTTTGTCAGACACTCGTCCATAAAAGTCATCCAGGAACAGGATGAATCGAAGGTACTCTCCTACTGCATCCAATATAGGAATCACCTCATGGATCAGTAGCGAGAAGTCCTTGCAACCCGTAGATTCCAACCACGACAGAACCACGGCTTATCTTTGGGAGCTAACCAAAGATCTTTAGCGGTTATTCCGTTTTATGAAGATCTATGGTCTTCAATGCTACATCTCGATCATCTTCTGATCTCTTCACGTATTTGTTGGTCGGAATGGTTTTCGAATATACATTCGATCCCGGTCTTTCCGTACCAACAAGCGTATTGGACAGATTTGATAGTCGGTGATTTAACTATCAAAATAATCAGTGTTTCAATCATGACAACCCAACGGGTCCACTGGTTCAGTATTCAGCACCACTTGGCCTTTATTAATTAAAACAAATGTAAATTCAAACTCTTAAATATTTCGATATTATAAATATAATTTATCGCTTCTTATTTAACATAAGTTCTCTCTTTAAACAGAATTCATTTTTATCGCTCTAAAACAACGTCATGGAATATCTTTTATTTATTACTTAAAAACCATAATCCATGTTTATTCTTATTGAACAAAACTCAACTTTACGTTTCCTTTCTAATTCGAACATATCATTAAATTTTCGCGCCAACTCTTATATTCCCTTTCCACTTTGAAATTCTCATTTATATATTTTCCCAATTCTCATTAACCGTTGCATTATTATTTCCTTAATGGAAATAATAACTATTACTAACCCCTTTCAACATTACCAACTAATGTCATCCCCAAATAATCCTGATGTCGTTCAAGTTGGGGTATTTTAATTACCTCTCAGACCTTGATCAACAACGTTCATACCTTAAGATAGATACCAGTTGTAACCCAAAACCCAATCTTTCAATCTAATATCAATTCAAATTCCATTTAACTATTTATTCAAGAAACGGATTCATAAAACTTTCTTACCCTTTGAAAATCTCTTTCTGTAATGTAATCGTTATTTCTTATTTCAATATAATCAAATAAATCCTTATAAAACTCCACTTTTAATCCTTTACCAAGTTCAGTTTCACCAATTCCTTTTCAAATCCTTTCAGCCATTTCCCGCTTTGAATCTCTTATTTCAATTTCCCACCTTTACTTGACCACATTATTAAGTAACATTAATTTAGAATTAACAATATAACGCCTCATCGCTTTTATAAACCTTGTTAAAATCCATTCTGGTTTAGTCTAAACCCCTTTCTGTTCACAATTCCCTTTTTACTTGATTCAAAAATTGAATCAGTCTAATTTAAGCTATCATGGTCGCTTAAATTCCTTTTATAACATTGTTATACCAATTTGGTTTTTAAAATATAAAAGCCGTTCATAACTTCTATCACTAGCAAACAGTCAACCATCAGCAATCAAAGCACACAAAATAAAAACCCAATTTATATAAAAAATAAATGGGAAAACTGAGTGATTTTAACTCACCTTGAGTTGATTCGCGGGTAAAACAATTTGTTTCAGTTAAATTAAACGAGTGTTTAATTTATTGGAAAAATCTAGTTGGTTGCCTCTGGATCCAGATAAATTTCCCAATGCTGAGCTCGTCGCCACGGTCCCAGCGTAGCTTGTTTTGTTCAATCCCGTTACTGTGTGACCAAGATATAATTAAATATGTACCCTAAAAACAATATTATTAAGCCTTAAATAATATTTATTATTTAAATCTGGTTAGGGACGTTTTAAACGCTGTTAGAAAAATTCATGTTTCAGGCGGCCATGTTAAAACGGTTTCAGGCGGAGACTGTGATAGTGTGGCCATTAAGATATCACTATATGTATTTCTTTCGTTAATTACTGGGATTTTTCGATGTTTGGTTAGACGTTATCATGTTTATGTCGATAACCAAAGTCACCAAAATTCGGGTCATTACAGTTGGTATCAGAGCTTAAGGTTAAGTATTACCTTGGCTCTGTGGCATGACTCAGTAGAGATGGGGTTAGTAATACCCTAGATTGAGTTGAGTGTATATATACGAGAGAGCGTATTTGTTATTAATATAAAAAAATTTATTTTATATTGTGGATATTCATTGGTTGAGTTGTTTATGGGTTCTGGTCGATCAATTTGATCCACTGTATTGGTAGGAGTTTATAAACACTCGAATACGATGGGTCATCATGATATGTTTTGAAAAGAGGATAAATTAAAATAAGTTTACCCAAGGTATATCTTGATATAGAGAAGATATATATATCAAAATTATAATATATTGGGTATATTGGTTGTTATTATAAATCGAGTAAGATTATAAATTAAAGGGTTATGTAAATAACCAAATCAGAATTCATATAAGTAAAATACGTGAAATCAGATGAGTTAAATCTGAAATTTAAACCAGAAATTGAATTAAAATTCTGGAAAATTGGAAAAGTGTCTGTAAATGGATCTGAATTAAAAATAAGGAAAAATTAAGATCCTGGGAGATTTTAAATTGTTTTACAAGCAGTGTGAATAATATTTTGAAATGAATTTCAAAGTGGAAATGTTTAGAAATGGTTTTATAGTATTGAACTCACTTCGATCGCTGGAAAATAGATTCTGATGATGACAGCTGCATCATCAGTATTCATTTTCAAGTTGTAAGTGACGAATTACTACTAGAGATACTGTTTTGAATTTGTTTTGGGAAAGACAAGTGGTGTTGGATTTCAAAAAGGAAAATTTGATTTTTGAAAAGAGTAAACTGTTTAAAAACTCCTAGGGAAAGACTGTTGAATTAAAAACAAATTTAACAGAAATTTTGTGAAAGCAAATTTGAAATAAAGTAAAGTCGGTAAAGTGGTAACTGAGATTGGAATTAGAATTGAAACCAATTAACTGGAAATTGAATTGGATACGATATATCAAGTAGAATCATATTTTGGATTGCGATATAGGAATCTGAAATGATATTGGATTGGTGAGTTAGAGTTTGGAGTCCAGAATTGAACTTGAGTTGAAATGGGATTTGGCTTGGTTAAAAACGAATGGTTGTGTTGGAGATAAAAGTGATTTCAGAATTTGATTGGGACAACTTTAGTATATGCTGAGTTGATAGCATATCGAAGTGATAGAGTTGATATGCCCGACAAAAAGGTACAAGTTTATATTTCATATGGTATGAGATTTTGATGAGCCGAATTGGCAAGCCGCTTGGCTGTTTGGTTTTCTTTTGGGTTGGAGATGGCTCAGAGAGGCGAGTTGGAGTTTTACCTATTGACCAGTATAAAGGAGGTTATGGCGAAATTTTTTCGAAAAGTTAAGGCATTAGAAAATTTTCAGGATTTTTGAAAATTTTCGTTGATAAGAATTAATTGATATTTTAATTGAAATTAAATTGGTTCAGTTGAAATTGAGGATTTAGAAGTGAACAAATATGTTCTAACCAGTCGATAGAATCGTCCTCTACCTTAGCAATTTCGAGGACGAAATTATTTTAAGTGGGGAAGAATGTAATGACCCGCATTTTCAGCAGTATAATAATTAATTTATTTAATTATTTAAATGGTGAATAAAAGGATTAAATCGTCGTGGAATTAAATAATGGTGAATATTTAATTAAAATAATAAATTAAATAATATATTTAATTCTGAAATAATCAGAATTGACCGAAATGGCGATATGGTGTGAACTGGATCATCTGTGATATTTAATTCAGCTTGGAATTTAATTTGAATATCGAACATATTATTTGAACGATGGATTGAACGTATAATTATATAATAATTAAAATCGAGCTTGAAATGGCGCTGTAGTTCGTAATTTGGCGATTTGAACATCAATTGAATGTACAGGATTCGTTTTAAGCCAGATTTTTGTGAAACAAGAAACGTGTGGAGCTGGTGGAGTATATCTTTCTAGTGGAAGAGAAAAATCTAGATTTCGTCGGGTAGATTTTGATTTACATCCAAATCAAATTTTAGAAAAGTCGCTGTGGAATTCCTTTATAATTTATAAAGGAATTGTTTATATTTTAAAAAGGAATTTTAATATAAATCGAATATCAGGTTGACCCAGATTTGGAATATCGAGTTATCAATACTAGTAGAGATGTATGGTACTCCACTATGAGTATATACGATAATACAAATTTCTTTGTATTTAATTTTATTATTTTAAATATATTTATATATTTAAATGGGTCATCCAGAGCTTTAAAAATAGCCACTTTTGCAAACGAAGTCGGAATTCGACGAAACTAATTTTGTTGGGTCCGCAATGTCAAATAGTTGCTAGATGTCAGTTTCCGTGATTTTTGGTGTCACTGTGTGGTTGTATGGATTTTTAGAGTGAAAAACAGTCAGTATTTTGACCTTTAAAAATGGGCTGTGTGAGCAAACGAAGTCGGAATTCGATGAAACCAGGATCCTTGGGTTCGTAATGTCGAGCTATAGCTGCATGTAAATTTTCGTAAATTTTGAGTATCATGTGTAATTGTTAGAATTTTTATTCAAGGAAACAAATAGGAATATAATAAAAATACATGGTAGCTTACATTCTAAGCTAACCCTTATATTATAAATACACCTTTAACCCTCTAACCCTAGCGTTTTCATTTCCGAAGTCAACAGAAGCTCGGCCGCCACAAAGAAGCTTCAACGTGAAGCATTAAATCCTCCAACAAATCAAATAAATTCCCTAAAATCCAAACTCCTACATAATAGTGATCCTGCTGATTGGAGTTTCAATTTGGTATAGCAAGAGAAGGATGCGATCACTGTTTTAGTTCTAGTAATTTCGTACGATAGTCTCGGTTAGCGTAGGGCTGGACTTTGGGTGTAGCGGTTATGGCGGAGAGTTTGGGGAGGAGTAGAAAGGTCTCAGATCTGGTTTTGGTGAAGAACTAGGGGCTGTCGGTCCTCTGACGAACTTGGGGCGCGGTGGTTGCTAGCGTTAGAGATGATGTTTTGAAACGTGAGTTTGGCAATGGAAATGAAATACGGAGCTTGGCCTGAAGGTTCTGGGGAGATTCAAGGAGATAGCGGAGCATGAAAAGTCGGTTATGGTCATTCTTTGGTGCTGAAGCTCATGGTTGCGATTGAGGAAGAAAGGAAGGGATTGGGTGGTTTGAATTGAGTGCGGTGGAGGTTGAAGATGACAGTGGTTTTTGTGGAGCTTGAGAACGAGGCCGAGTTGTTGAAATTGAGGACCAGAAAACGTGAGGACCAGAAATCTTTTGGTTGAGAATTCCTTTATCTCTAAATGTAATTAGAGCTCAATTTGGTTATTAATTAAGTTAAGAAGTTTAATTAGAGATTAATATATACCTAAGTTAATTAACCGATAATTAGAGCTAATGAATTAAGTTTAATTAGAACTAATTAAGTTTAGTTAGAGTCTAGTTAGTTAAATAAAGTATGGTTAGGAATAAATTTATTAGGTTAACTAATTATTAATTTGTTTAATTAATTTTTATTTTTTTTAAATAAAGAAAAAAAATATTAACTTGTTCATATCTCGATAGAATCGAACAAACGAGATACCATTGGAATCATATCAAAGAGCCGAACATTCTGGAGCTAATTAGATATGATTTGGAGCTGGTCGGGATTTATGACGGAATCAAACGTCCAATCTGAACTCAGTAACGTAAATCGTTGGTTAACGATTACGGACAATGTGAGTAAAACTCACCAACTCTGAACAGTTTATATTTTCATGTTGTATTTTTAGAACTGTTTAAAATTGGCTGATTGACTGTGTGTTGACCGATTGATTGAACTGCTAGTCAGTTAGTTGAATTTCTATATTGATTCTGTTTAATAGAATATATCATATGGAACTGAAAGTAATGTTGATTTTATTGTGTAACATCTGTGGATGCAGGGAAACAGGTTGGAGGAATCTGACTGGATTCCTCAACAGTTATTTTATTATTTTTCATATATTTTGGTATATGATGTGAATTATAACCAGTTGTTGATTGTGTGTGTATGGACGATATTGGACATCGAAATTTGATATGTTAAACACCATAACATAAAGGAATGTTGATAAGGGAATTTTCAAAGCGATATTTGAAAATAAACTATTTATAAAATCAAAGGATTTTATAAAAGGAGATTTATTTATAAAATCAAAGAAGATTTTATAAACAGAAATGTTTATAAATAAGAAATATTAATAAAAAGGATATTTATAAGTGGAATACTTATAAAGTAAATTATTTATTTAAGATAAATAAATAAGAAATTAAATGGATTATTTATTTGGTAAATAAATTAGATATTATAAAGGGATTATTTACTTTGGAAGATAAACAGGATTAAAACAAAGGAGAATTTAATTAGAAAATAAATAGGATTAAAATGGAATGTTTATTTAAATAAGTAGAAGTATAAGAGAATTATTTATTTAATAAATAAATAGACAAATATAGGTAGAGAAATATTTGTAAACCATGTACAAATAAAATAGAGATAAAAAGGAAATATTTGTAGAACATTTACAAATAGATTAGATGGAATTATTTATTTATTTAGGGAATAAATAAACGTAAAAGGATTTATTTATTTAGGGAACTAAAGTAAATGGAATTTATTTATTGATAGAAAATAAAAAAAAGAAAGGAATATTTATTTGTTAAATAAATAGAATAAGATAAAAGGAGATATTTATTTGCTAAATAAATAGAACTTTATAAAGGAAATATTTATATGAAATAAATATAAACAAATAGGAGTAAATAAATTGGTTGTCGTTATATTATTCGAGTTAGGAAATAAAAGTCATATTAAAGATAATATATTTCGGATGCAAGAGATTATAACACCATTGTTATAATCACGTAAACTTGTAAAAGAAGGGGGTTCGTAAATAGAATCCGAGGGTTCGTAAGGAAGTGTTAAAGAGTTAAAAAGGTGAATCTTATCCATTTCGAGATTTGAAAGGTGGTTCAGTTAAGGTCTGAGAGGTAGTTATACCCCAACTTGATTGACTTCGTTTTTAATTTAGAAATGGTTAAGGTTCGAAAGTGAAAGCGGTTAAGTGATTTTAGTAAATAAGTATAGTGGTTTGAGTTGTCGTCGCGATGTTGATTTAAACATCTGTTAAATCCAAGTAAAGAAGATTTGGAAATGTTTTCCAAATAGAATCAGAAACGTAATCAAATATTGAAATTGGAGATATGGATTAGAAATGAAAATGTTTTCTAGTGCTAACGTATATTTTCTAAACATAGAAAATAAGAAAAATATGAATATATATATATATATATATATGATTGATGATTGATTGATAAAATTTCCATCTGGAAATAATATCGTTGTGTGCACACCTGTTTTTCTTTGATGGTTAAATCACAGACTATCGAAGTTTTGACCATTTTAACGTTGTTAATATGGAGAGACCGGTTGGATTATTATCCAAAGAACTACTCTGTATTGGCATAAGCGTTGCGAATCATATATGCCAAAGATAATTGAAGACAGAGCAAGGTGCAAGGGCTATTGTATAAGTCTTAGATAACAGTGCCTAAGATGGATGTATTGAATAGTGCCTTCGGTTCATCCTGTTCCTGGATGACTTGTATGGATGAATGTCTAACAGAGTATTTCCAGAAAGGTCACGTACATTGATTTCTTCAACCGTACCAAGAGTGGAAGCGGAGAAGGAAACTTCTTTAGCTAGCACGTAATGTACTGGTGTAGACGTCAATTAGTGATTTTCGATGGATCTGACAATGTGGCATTCGAAGTGATTCTGATGTGATGAGAAAGCGTAACCTCAAGCCACATCAACCAGTAAATGATAGAAATCGGGCAGGCAGCATGGCTAAGTCGGTCGCTCCGAAGTAGGGTGTATAATCACCTATCTAGAGAATATTCATTTGCTTCTTAAATCTATCAATGTTGTCCCATATATATATAGGAAACGGTTGATGATCCCGACCGATTGGTGATATACATTCGATACACTCAAGCGAAATGAGTGGTCGGTCATGTGTGGCTGAGTTGCAAGATGTTCTTGTTGAACTCCAGTGTATCGTTCCTAGAGTACACTGATCGGAAGGTGGTTCCATACCTTGTCATAGTCGGAAATCCATTACCTAATACGTGCTTGCGGTTTTGATTGTATACTATATATGTAGAACGTGAGATGAAAGCGTTTCTGCTAGATGATTATTATATTGTGGTTGATAGACATTATTATAATATCAAAAGGTTTTTGATACAAAGATATTTTGGATTCTCATAAGGGAAAAACCCGTTCCGTTATACGGCGTGGTCTTACGAGATATCGTTTACCTGTTCGAACTGTTTTAAATTGTTTTACTCATACCAGTCCCATGACTGACCCAGAGTTTATTTTGTTTTGTTTTCCCTAAACTCTTGGGTGCCCAATTTTGCACGGGCAGTCAAGTAGTCAGGAATTTACAGATATACTTGGAGAGCTTGGAGCAGGAGGCTTCAAGATCAATTAGCTATAGTTTATTTCCGCTATGTTGTAAGTGTTGTACTCTGATAAGTGCTATTGTATACATAACTGTTATATTTCAAAGTTATGTTATATATTATATGTTATTCGTTCTGCTGTGAGATTCGTGTTACTCTGATGTTGTCTTCTTCTTCTTCTATTCTAAGTTTCTATCTTATCTTTCCTCACCCTCTATTTTCTTTCATTAACTATTCATTTATTTTCGATCCTTGGATGTTCAATATGTGTTGTATATCGGATAACCAAGATCGCAAATTTCCGGGTCGTTACAGTTATGAAAAACAAACAGTAAACTAAATATGTATTTTGTCTAACAGCGTTTAAAACGTATTTAGTTTACTGTTTGACTTCAGTTTTAACTAAGAAGTGGATAAGGTCGATAGTGAAAGTTGGTTAAGTAAATTTAAAATGACCTCTGTTTTCACTGTGTGTAGAATAATAATACGATACCACGGGTTGCAAATCTTGGGTGCCCAAATTTGTAAGTGGTTAAACTCTTGGGTGCGCAAATTTGGGGTCGATAGTGATAACAGCGTCAGTTATCCTTAACTGTATCTCAATACTCACCGTATTGCCAACGACTCAACTAAAAGTATTTTCCTAATAACTTTTACCACCTTTGGAATTAAAAGTATTATTCAACCATCGTCATCATCGTACGTGATATGTTTTCATTCATTGTTATATAGCCATTATTTAAAAGTACCAAATAACGATGATCAACACCCAATACCACTGTAACGGCCCAGGGTTTTCGACCCCGAAAATCGACATAAATACCTTTACTGTATCTCATGCCGATCCTCCAAGCACCGAAACACTGGATAGTTATTAGAAAGAATTTAGAGGGTGAGATAAGAAAGAAAGAAATATTAGAATAGAAGAAGAAACAACACAACACAGAGTCTCACATCGCAACGGAACAAAATATAATACAAAAATAAATCTTTATTGGGAGCACTAAAATATACTTACAGTATCATAGTACATCACACAATGGGACAGTTATAATAACCTGTTCCCATATACAACACACAGCGGAATAGTAGCTATAATATATCATACGTCTGAACATCTCCAGCTCGTCTCTGGACTTTACAGCATTCAATAACCTGAACCTTTACACCCCGGGCTAACCCGAGCATTTACAAAATAACGGGTCAGTCTCGTGAACCAGAGTGAGATAAACTCGCACAGTATTAAGGGTATCACACAACTTGATTTTAAAGTTCAAAATCTTTCAAAAGAAAAAGATAATCGTAAGACCAAATCCACACATAAACACGGACGGTTTTTACCTTACGATAACCCAAAACAGTTTGAAAACCAATATCTTTTCTGATATTATAATAATGTCTAAACACAAGTAAATAACGATCTAGTGGAACGCTTGCATCTCACGCTCCATCTATATAGTATACAATCAAAACCGCAGGCGCTTATTGGAGATTGGATTCCGATTATGACAAGGTATGGGACCACCTGCCGATAGTGTATCTCTAGAGACGAATACACTGGGTTCAACAAGAACGTCTTGCAACCCGGCCCTCACATGACCGACCACTCATTTCGCTTGAGTGTATCGAATGTATATCACCAACGGTTAGGAGCTACCCACCGTCTTCCCGAAAAGGGACAACATCGAAATAGACAATAGAATGAAATGGATTTTCTCTAGATAGGTGATATACACCCTAATGGGTGCGGCCCACATAGCCATGCGGCCTGCCCGATTTCTGTCATTTCCCGGTTGATGAGGCTTGAGGTCATTACATATCTTTTGAAACACTTGACCACCATTCACTTTGAATACCACATTGTCATACCCGCCCAATCACAAATTGATTTCCCCAAAAATACCACGGGTATAAAGCTAAGAAGCGAATTCCTCCGCCACCAAACGTAAGTACGTTTGAAGAGATCAACTTACATGATTCGTTAGATATACTCTGTCAGACATTCGTTCATTCACGTTTGTCCTGGGACTGGACAAACCGAAGGCACTATTCTGTAAACAGGATAGCCCTTGCGTAAATCCGTCTTCAATATTTGATCGCAACGCTAACGTCCATACAGAGTGGTTTCCAGATAATGAACCTGATCCCGGTCTCTTCGTATTGACAAAGTAAAAATGGTCAAAACTTCGATAGTCGGTGATTTAACTATCAAAGAAAAACAGGTGTGCAAACAACGATATTATTTCTAGATGGAAATCCTATCAATCAAACAACAATCAACTCTTATCTCCTTTGGTTTAAATCTCTTTAATTTATCCATTTCCATTTCTATATATTCGTAAATTCTTATTTTCCTAAATTTGGAAAATATACTTTATTTACTTTGGAAAGCGTTTCCATATTTGCTCCCATTTTCTTATCTTCTCTATCAGAAAAAATTTCTGATTCTTACTTGGAAAATATTTCCAAATCTCCTTTACTGGATTTAAACAAACGTTTAAATAAAACGTTGTTATGCCAACCTAACCCATTACGGTCATTAACTCACTTTACTTAATCAATTTTCACTATCGAACCTTAACCACTTCTTAGTTTAAAATGAAGTCAATCAAGTTGGGGTATAATTACCTCTCAGACCTTAACTGAACGATATTTCTTACTTCGAAATAGACAAAGTTCAAACTTTAACTCTTTAAGAAACTACCTTGCGAAACTCTCGGATTCTGTTTATGAATCCACTCCCTTTACAAAATCATTTGATTATAACTCTAATGTTATAACTCCATGCTTTCGAAATATATTAACTTAAATATAGCTTTTATATCTTAATTTGGATAAATGATAAATAACTAATTTACTAACAAATAAGAAAAGTTAAATTTTGCAACGGAAAGTAAACATTACTTCCCTTAATTCGATATAGTCGAATTCCAATGTATAATTCACTCTCGGATAGTCTCTACCCGATAACTTTCTTTTTCGAATAAACAATGTTCGATTCCTCTTGTTCGAATAACTAATATTCGATAATCCTTCTCTTCGAATAACTATATTCAATAATCTCTCTTCGAATAAACCATATTCGATAATTCTCTCCTTCGAATAACTATATTCGATTTAACGCACTTCGAATGAACTATATTCGATTACTCTTCCCAAATAAACTATATTCGATAACTCTACTTCGAATAAGTGGTATTCGATTAATTCCTTTTGACTACCTCCACTTAATTTACTAATACTCGACTAACTCGAACTTGATTAACTCCATTTGAATAACCCTAATTCGATTTAACTCAAATCGATTAATTCTAATTGATTAACTCTAACTGATTGACTCTAACTGGTTAACTCTAACTGATTAACTCTAACTGTTTAACTCTAACTGGTTAACTCTAACTGATTAATTCTGACTCAACTTAATTAACTCAACCTGACTAACTACTATTTGATTTAACACCATTCGCTTGACTCTAGATTGCAGCGATCATAATGGTTACGCCTGATTCCCTCAGGAAAACATCCGACCGCCATAGGCTATCTACAGCCCTGCGAATTACGCTAGCAGTCATACGCAATGGCAACTCCCCTGAATAACTATGTTTGACTAACTCTATCTCTAATAACTATATTTGATCAACTCTAATTGAATCACAAATATTAAATTAAATCAACTCGATTAATCTTACTTGAATAAATTATATTTGATTACTCTATTCGACTAACCCTATTTGATTACAAATACTTCTCTTTTTATTTGTCTATATTTATTTCATATGAATATTCTTTTATATATAACTCCATTCATCTTCTAAATAAATATTTCCTTTTTCAACTTTATTTGTTTCTAAATATATATTTCTATTTAATCTATTCGTAACTATTTTACAAATATTTTCTCTTGTGAATAACTTCTTTCATTAACTATTCGTTTATTTTCGATCCTTGGATGTTCGATATGTGTTGTATATCGGATAACCAAGATCGCAAATTTCCGGGTCGTTACAGTTATGAAAAACAAACAGTAAACTAAATATGTATTTTGTCTAACATCGTTTAAAACGTATTTAGTTTACTGTTTGACTTTAGTTTTAACTAAGAAGTGGATATGGTCGATAGTGAAAGTTGGTTATGTAAATTTAAAATGACCTCTGTTTTCACTGTGTGTAGAATAATAATACGATACCACGGGTTGCAACTCTTGGGTGCCCAAACTTATAAGTGGCTAAACTCTTGGGTGCCCAAATTCTGGGTCGATAGTGATAACAGCGTTTAAAACAATAAACTTAAATTTTCAATAGCCTTTAGGGTAGCTCTGAAACCACTGTAACGACCCAAGGATTTTCGACCCCGAAAATCGACATAAAATTCCCATGTCGACTATTCAAGCATCGAAAATGTAATGACCCGCATTGGCAGAGGTATTATAATTAATTTATTTAATTATATAAATGGTGGTTTAGTGAATCAAATGGTCGTAGAATTAAATAATGATGAATATTTAATTAAAATAATAAATTAAATAATATATTTAATTCTGAAATAATCAGAATTGGCTAAAATGACGATATGGTGTGAACTGGATCATCTGTGATATTTAATTCAGCTTGGAATTGGATTTGAATAACGAATATATTATATAAACGACAGTTTGAATATAGAATTATAATATAATTAAAATCGAGCTTGAAATGGCGCGGTAGTTCGTCATTTGGCGATTTGAACTTCAACTGAATGTACAGGGTTCGTTTTAAGCCGGATTTCTGTGAAACAAGAAATGTGTGGAGCTGGTGGATTATATCTTTCTAGTGGAAGAGAAAAATCGGGATTTCGTCGGGTAGATTTTGATTTACGTCCAAATCAAATTTCAGAAAAGTCGCTGTGGAATTCCTTTATAATTTATAAAGAAATTAATTATATTTTTAAAAGGGATTTCATTATAAATCGAATATCGATTTAAAGCGGGGTTTGAAATATCAAGTTAGAAATTCATAGAGGAATATTCTAAAGTTGTATGATATTCTGTTGTGAATATATACGATAATATTTATTTTTAAATATTAAACTAAATTATATTTAAATATATTTATATATTTAAATGGGTCATCCACAGCTTTAAAAATAGCCACTTTTGGAAACGAAGTCGGAATTCGACGAAACTAATTTTGTTGGATCCGCAATGTCAAATAGTTGTTAGATTTCCAGTTTCGTGATTTTTAGAGTCACTGTGTGGTCGTACGGATTTTTAGAGTGAGAAACAGTCGGTATTTCGACGGTTAAAAATACGTTGTGTGAGAATACGAAGTCGGAGAGTTTCAATGGGACCGAAATGTCGAACTGTAGCTGCATGTCCAGTTTCGTGATTTTTAGGCATCGTACGTGATCGTACGGATTTTTAGAAGACGGATATGAATAGAAAATGATATAAATAAAATATCAAAAATATCAAAAAAAAAATATCTAGATATTTGTTACCACTATAAATACACCAAACTCCTTCCTTAACCTAGAAATAATTTCCTCAGCTCAAACAGTTTCCGCCGTCAGTATTTTCCATCCTCAAACCATTTCGTGAGCAAAGGAAAATCATAAAAATCTAAATAAATCCTATAAATTGTAATGTAAATATATTTACATTCTTATCAACCTCCTCTTCAATTCGGTATACCCAGATGAGGGCTCGACGCAAGTTCTGGTTCGCTGGAAAATTTTGAGGCAAGCTAGGGTTAGCTAAATCGAGATGTGGAAACTTTAATCTGAGTTTTTGAGTTTATAGTGGCGTTTGTGGTGATAAGGAGATGCATTTGTGTGAGTTTGGGAAGATTTCATGAAGATGGACGTTGGTGTTGTAACGCTATCGCCAGTTTTGAGACCAAGGACTAAACAACGAGGATGGATGCGAGCTTGTCAAGCTCAGGTGGAGGAGACAGGGGTCGGGAAGAGAAGTTTGATGATACGATTGGTTTGTGTTTAATGGAAAGATGAAGGAGTTTGTTGGGGGGAGATCGTGAGTTTTGGACAAGAAAAGGTGTAACGGGTTTAAGCTTTTACAGGGAAGAAGGAAAAGATTTGGGCGCATGGCTTTGTTGGGTAATTGGGCCGTGGTTTTTAAAGTGAGGGTGAGGCCCAAAAAGGGAATTTAAAATTTCTATGTTTTATTTTAACTAAATGTATTAACTTCTGAGTACCATAACTTGTACATACTAAATCAGAATTTCGAACGGTTGGATCCGTTAGGATCGTATAGACGAGAGCTCCACAATGGGACTGACTGGAAGTGGATTGGGGCTCGTATGAATTTATGGTGAAATAAACTGTTTGATTCAAATCAAATAACAGTTTATCATTCTTTAACGATGAACTGCCAAAGTGAGTAAATCTCACCAACTCTGAAAAGTTTATAATTTCATGTTATATTTTTAAAACTGTTAAATGTTGGTTGATTGACTGTGTGTTGACTGTTTGATTGAACTGCTAGTTAGTTAGTTGAATTTCTATATTGATTCTGTTTAACAGAATATATCATATGGAACTAAAAGTGATGTTGATTTTATTGTGTAACATCTGTGGATGCAAGGAAACAGGTTGGAGGAATCCGACTGGATTCCTCAACATTTATTTTACTGTTTTTCATATATTGTGATATATGATGTGTTATATAATCTGTTATGGATTATGTGTGTTGGAATGATATTGATCCTTGTTATTTTAAATATCATGAAAGACCCTGGGACGTAAAAAGAATTATTTCAATGTATATTGAATTAAAGGGATTTTATCAAATCAATAGATTTTATAAAAGGAAATATTTCGAAAGTAAATAAAAGGGGAAATGTTTATAAAACGAATAGAGTTTTATAAAAGGGAAAAATGTTGATAAAACGAATAGAATAGGAAAAAGGAAATAACTAGAGTAGAATAAATAAAGATATACAAGGAAATATTTGTAAACCATTTACAAATAGGATTGAAAAGGAAATAGTGTAAAACCATTAGCAAATAGATTAGAACGAGGAAGGTTTGTAAACCATTTACAAATCAATCAGAAAGAGAAATGTTTGTAAACCATTTACAAATGAGATTGAATAGGGAATATTTGTAAAACCATTTACGAATAGAATTAAAAAGGGAAATCATTTGTAAGTGAAGAACCGTTACTAAAAGTAAATCCTTATAAATGAATAGTTTAATCGAGTTAAAAGGAGTTAATCGATGTTAGTTTAATCGAGTTAAAAGGAGTTAATCGATGTTAGTTTAATCGATTAGAGTTAAAGTAAAGGATTTAATCGAATATATAGTTTATTCGAATAGAATAAAGGAGTTAATCGAATATATAGTTTATTCGAATAGAATAAAGGAGTTAATCGAATATACAGTTTATTCGAATAGAATAAAGGAGTTAATCGAATATATAGTTTATTCAAATAGAATTAAAAGAGTTATCGAATATAGTTATTCGATAGGAGTTAAGTGAATAGAGTTAAAGTTAAATCAAAAGAGTTCAGTGAATAAAATAAATTGAATAGAGTTATCGAATATATCTTATCGAAGGGAAGAATTATCGAATAGAAAAGATTTGAAAGAGAGTTACGTAAGGAAGTTTGTTAAAGAATTAGAAGGGTGAACTTTGTCTATTTCAAGGTTAGAAACGTTGTTCAGTTAAGGTCTGAGAGGTAGTATTACCCCAACTTGATTGACTTCATTTTTAACTAAGGAATGGTTAAGGTTCGATAGTAAAGGATGGTTAAGTGAATTTAGTAATTAAAGGAAATGGTTTGAGTTGGCATCGCGATGGTTTGTTTAAACATCTGTCTAAGTCCAATGAAGAAGCTTTGGAAATGTTTTCCAAATAAGAAACCAGAAATGTTTTCTAATAAAGAAAAAAAGAAATGGAAATGTTTTCCATTGTTAATAACATATATTTTCCAAATTTAGAAAATAAGAAATATTGAATATAGGGAAACAGGAGATAAGTAAATTAGGAAATAAAGAGAAAAATATTGAATGATGTTTGATCGATATATATTTCCATTTGGAAATAATATCGTTATTTGCACACCTGTTTTTCTTCGATAGTTAAATCACAGACTATCGAAGTTTTGACCATTTTAACGTTGTTAATATGGAGAGACCGGTTGGATTGTTATCCAAAGAACCACTCTGTATTGGCATAAGCGTTGCGAATCATTTATGCCAAAGGAAATTGAAGACGGAGTTATGCAAGGGCTATCTTGTTTACAGAATAGTGCCTTCGGTTCATCCTGTTCCTGGATGACTTGTATGGACGGATGTCTGACAGAGTATTTCCAGACGATCACGTATACTGATTTCTCCAACCGTACCAAGAGTGGAAGCGGAGAAGGAAACTTCTTTTAGCTAACACATAATGTATGGTTGAGGACATCAATCGGTGATTTGATGGATTTGACGATGTGGCATTCAAAGTGAATCTGGTGTGATGATAAAGCGTAGCTTCTAGCCTCACATCCGGTAAATGACAGAAATCGGGCAGGCAGCATGGCTAAGTCGGTCGCTCCGAAGTAGGGTGTATAATCACCTGATCTAGAGTTTCATTTACTTCTAAAAATCTATTGTTGATGTTGTCCCATTCGGGAACGGTTGTTGATCCCAACCGTTGGTGATATACATTCGATACACTCAAGCAAAATGAGTGGTCGGTCATGTGTGGCTGGGTTGCAAGATGTTCTTGTTGAACCCAGTGTATTCCTTTCTAGAGGTACACTAGCGAAAGGTGGTTCCATACCTTGTCATAGTTGGAAATCCATTACCCAATACATGCTTGTGGTTTTGATTGTATACTATATATGTAGAACGTGAGATGAAAGCGTTTCTGCTAGATGATTATTATATTGTGGTTGATAAACATTGTTATAATATCAAAAGGTTTTTTGATATAAAGATATTTTGGAATCTCATAAGGGAAAAACCCGTTCCGTTATACGGCGTGATCTTATGAGATATCGTTTACTTGTTCAACTGTTTTAAACTGTTTTACTCATACCAGTTCCATGACTGACCCGGAGTTTATTTGTTTGTTTCCCCAAACTCTTGGGTGCCTAAATTTGTACGAGCAGTCAAGTAGTCGGGATTTTACAGATACACTTGAAGAGCTGGAGCAAGAGGCTTCAGGATCATGTAGCTATAGTTTATTTCCGTTGTGTTGTAAGTGTTGTACTTTGATAATGATGTATATTCAAGTACAGATGTATATTTCAAATTATGTTATATATATAATATGTTATTCGTTCCGCTGTGAGGTTCGTGTTCCTCTGATGTTGTGTTCTTCTTCTTCTATTCTAAGTTTCTATCTTATCTTTCCTCACCCTCTGTTTTCTTTCTATTAATTTCCTGATTTTCAGTTTAATTTGGGGTTGGACTTGTGTTTTTGGTCAGCTCAAATTGGACCGGAATTTTGGGTCATTGCAATTGGTATTAGAGCTTAAGTTAAGTGAATTACCTTGGCTCTGTGGCATGACTCGGTAGAGATGGGGTTAGTAATACCCTAGATTGATTTGAGTGTATATATACGAGTGAGCGTATTTGTTATTGATATAAAAATAATTTTATATTGTGGAGATTCATTGCTTGAGTTGTTTATGAGTCTGGTCGATCAGTTTGATCCACTGTATCGGTAGGAGTTTATAAACACTCGAATACGATGGGTCGACATGATATGTTTTGAAAAGAGGGTAAATTAAAATAAGTTTACCCAAGGTATATCTTGATATAGAGAATATATATATATCGAAATTATAATATAATGGATATATTGGTTGTTATTATAATCGAGTAAGATTATAAATTAAATGGTTATGTAAATAACCAATCAGAATTCATATAAGTGAAATACGTGAAATCAGATGAGTTAAATCTGAAATTTAAATCAGAAATTGAATTAAAACTCTGGAAAATTGGATAAGTGTTTGTAAATGAATTTGGATTAAAAATAAGGAAAATTTAAGATCCTGGGAGATTTTAAATTGTTTTACAAGCAATGTGAATTTTATTTTGAAATGAATTTCAAAGTGGAAATGTTTAAAAATGGTTTTATAGTATCGAACTCACTTCGATCGCTGGAAAATAGATTATGATGATGACAGCTGCATCATCAGTATTCATTTTCGAATTGTAAGTGACGAATTACTACCAGAGCTACTGTTTTGAATTTGTTTGGGAAAGACAAGTTGTGTTGAATTTCAAAATGGGATTTATAATATAGAATTGAATATAGAATTTGAATAAAGAGAATTCAAATAGAAATTGAATATAGAAATTCAAAGGGAGTTTGAATATATGAAATTCAATGGAATTGAAATAGAAATTGAATATAGAAATTCAAAGGGAGTTTGAATACATGAAATTCAATGGAAGTGATATAGAATTTGAATATAGAATTCAAATGGAATTTGAATAGAATTTGAATAGAATTTGATATATAGAATTTGAATATATAGGATTTGAATAGAATTTGAATAGAATTTGATATATAGAAATTGAATAGAATTAACTAAGTCGAAGAGGAATTGATTAATCGAGTTTTGAAGTTGAACTTTGAAAGTTGAATTGGATTTGTAAATGGATATTCGAAATCGAATATAGAACTTAAATTTGAAATTTGGATTCAAATTAGTTAATAAGCAAGTTAAAATATATTTGAACATTTCATGTTCAAATATAAAAGTGAAATAGGCTAAAGAGTTAATTAACAAATTAATTAACGAATTGAGTTAAACCGATCAGTATAGTTAAAATAGATTGGGCAGGTATAAATATACATGAGATAGGTATGGATAAGGTATGAAGGTATATAAATAGAATGCTCGACGAAAAGGTATGTATTTAATTCATATATGAGATTTTATGCGCTGTATCGCCTAGCCGCTTGGCTTTTTCTTTTTCTTTTGGATTGGTGAGGGCCATGGGAGGCTATTTGAAATATCCCGATGCTCTCGGTACAAAGGAGGTTATGGAAAAATTTTCCGGGAATTTAAGGAGTTAGAATATTTTTAAGATAATTTGATAGTTAGAAATCAACGTCTCGATATATATATATATATATATATATATATATATATATATATAGAAGTCGATAAGGAAACAAACTTAGAAATAGAATAGTAAAATCAAAAAGGAAGACTAATAATAAAATCTAGTAAGAATAGAAAGAGGAAGCGTATACGTGTTTAAAGATGAATAAGTAGTTGTATGGTATTGATTATTCGAGTAAGTAGTCATATCTGTTTTGACGTTATAAATGTTATTCAGTCAAGGTCTGAGAGGTAGTTATACCCCAACTTGATTGATTTCATTATTAACAAATAAATAGTAAGATTTCAGGCTCGAAGATCAATGTTGAATAAGAGTTAGTTGAATATAGTATTTGGGTTGTCGTAACGATGTTTTACACAATATCCGTTTTAACCCAAATAAGTGTAAGCGTGGAAATATAACAAAGAATATTTCCTAAGTATAGAAATAAACGAGATCGGAAAAGAGATAAGTAATTGGAATATTTTCCAATTATAAACAGCATATGTTTTCTAAAGTTTAGAAAATAAAGGAAGGCGATATTCGGAAATGTTTTCCAAATAACATAAAGGCCAATATGGTTATTGAAAATATTTGGTTAACAGATATTGATAAAGAAATAGAGAAGTGATTTAACAAATGGAATATTAATTAAGGGCTCAGTGGCCTGTTCAAAAAGAAAATTTTGATTTTTGAAAAGAGTAAACTGTTTGAAAACTCCCAGGGAAAGAATGTTTGAATTAAAAACAAATTTAACAGAAATTTGTGAAAGCAAAAATTAATTAAAGTAAAGCCAGTAAAGTGGTAACTGAAATTGAATTAGAATGATATCAAGACAAATTGGATTGTGAGATTCAAATTCGAAGTGTAATATGATAATCAAGTTAAGAGTTGGGAATCGAGAAGGAACTCGAGTTGAAATGATATTTGGCTCGGATATAAGCAAATGGTTGTGTTGAGGATAAATTGATCAGAGTTTGATTTGATTAATATTGGTATATGCTGAGTTGACAGCATATGGAAGTGATGGATCTGATATGCCCGACAAAAAGGTACAAGTTTATATTTCATACGGTATGAGATTTTGATAAGCCAAATTGGCAAGCCGCTTGGCTGTTTGATTTTCTTTTGGGTTGGAGATGGCAAGAGAGGCGAGTTGGAGTTTGACCGATTGACCAGTACAAAGGAGGTGCTGGCGAAATTTTTCGAAAAGTTAAGGAGTTAGAAAATTTTCAGGATTTTTGAAAATTTTCGTTGATAAGAATTAATTAATAATTTAACTGAAATTAAATTGGTTCAGTTGAAACTGAAGTTAAAAAGTGAACAAATATGTTCTAACCAATCGATAGGGTCGTCCTCAACCTTTTAGCAATTTCGAGGACGAAATTATTTTAAGTGGGAAAGATTGTAATGACCCGCATTGGCAGAGGTATTATAATTAATTTATTTAATTATATAAATGGAGGTTTAGTGAATCAAATGGTCGTAGAATTAAATAATGATGAATATTTAATTAAAATAATAAATTAAGTAATATATTTAATTCTGAAATAATCAGAATTGGCTGAAATGACGATATGGTGTGAACTGGATCATCTGTGATATTTAATTCAGCTTGGAATTAGATTTGAAAAACGAATATATTATATAAACGACAGTTTGAACATAGAATTATAATATAATTAAAATCGAGCTTGAAATGGAGCGGCAGTTCGTTATTTGGCGATTTGAACTTCAACTGAATGTACAGGGTTCGTTTTAAGTCGGACTTCTGTGAAACAAGAAACGTGTGGAGCTGGTGGAGTATATCTTTCTAGTGGAAGAGAAAAATCGGGATTTCATCGGGTAGATTTTGATTTACATCCAAATCAAATTTTAGAAAAGTCGTTGTGGAATTCCTTTACAATTTATAAAGGAATTAATTATATTTTTAAAAGGGATTTCATTATAAATCGAATATCGATTTAAAGCGGGGTTTGAAATATCAAGTTAGAAATTCATAGAGGAATATTCTAGAGCTATATGATATTCTATTGTGAGTATATACGATAATATTTATTTTTAAATATTAAATTTAATTATATTTAAATATATTTATATATTTAAATGGGTCATCCTGAGCTTTAAAAATAGCCACTTTTGCAAACGAAGTTGGAATTCGACGAAACTAATTTTGTTGGATCCGCAATGTCAAATAGTTGTTAGATTTCCAGTTTCGTGATTTTTAGAGTCACTATGTGGTCGTATGGATTTTTAGAGTGAGAAACAGTCGGTATTTCGACGGTTAAAAATACGTTGTGTGAGCATACGAAGTCGTAGTTCGACGAAACCAGTTTCATTGGGACCGAAATGTCGAATTGTAGCTGCATGTCCAGTTTCGTGATTTTTAGGCACCGTACGTGATCGTACGGATTTTTAGAAGACATATATGAATAGAAAATGATATAAATAAAATATCAAAAATATCAAAAAAATATCTAGATATTTGTTACCACTATAAATACACCAAACTCCTTCCTTAACCTAGAAATAATTTCCTCAGCTAAAACAGTTTCCACCGTCAGTATTTTCCATCCTCAAACCATTTCGTGAGCAAAGGAAAATCATAAAAATCTAAATAAATCCTATAAATTGTAATGTAAATATATTTACATTCTTATCAACCTCCTCTTCAATTCGGTATACCCAGATAAGGGCTCGACGCAAGTTCTGGTTTGCTGGAAAATTTTGAGGCGAGCTAGGGTTAGCTAAATCGAGATGTGGAAACTTTAATCTGAGTTTTTGAGTTTATAGTGGCGTTTGTGGTGATAAGGAGATGCATTTGTATGAGTTTGGGAAGATTTCATGGAGATGGATGTCGGTACTGTAACGCTATCGCCAGTTTTGAGACCAAGGACGGAATGACGAGGATGGGTGTGAGCTTGTCAAGCTCAGGTGGAGGAGACATAGGTCGGGAAGAGAAGTTTGATGATACGATTGGTTTGTGTTTAATGGAAAGATGAAGGAGTTTGTTGGGGGGGAGATCGTGAGTTTTGGACAGGAAAAGGAGTAATGGGTTTAAGCTTTTACAGGGAAGAAGGAAAAGATTTGGGCGCAGGGCTTTCTTGGGTAATTGGGTCGTGGTTTTTGAAGTGAGGGTGAGGCCCAAAAACGGAATTTAAAATTTCTAAGTTTTTTTTAACTAAATGTATCATCTTCTTAGTACCATAACTTGTACATACTGAATCAGAATTTCGAATGGTTGGATCCGTTAGGATCGTGTAGACGAGAGCTCCACAATGGGACTGACTGGAAGTGGATTGGGGCTTGTATGAATTTATGGCGAAATAAACTTTTTGATTCAAATCAAATAACAGTTTATCGTTCTTTAACGATGAACTGCCAAAGTGAGTAAATCTCACTAACTCTGAACAGTTTATAATTTCATGTTGTATTTTTAAAACTGTTAAATGTTGGTTGATTGACTGTGTGTTGACTATTTGATTGAACTACTAGTCAGTTAGTTGAATTTCTATATTGATTCTGTTTAACAGAATATATCATATGGAACTGAAAGTGATTTTGATTTTATTGTGTAACATCTGTGGATGCAGGGAAACGGGTTGGAGGAATCCGACTGGATTCCTCAACATTTATTTTACTGTTTTTCATATATTGTGATATATGATGTGTTATATAATCTGTTATGGATTATTTGTGTTGAAATGATATTGATCCGTGTTATTTGATATTTTAAATATCATAAAAGACCCTGGGATGTAAAAAGAATTATTTCAATGTATATTGAAATAAAGGGATTTTATAAAATCGATAGATTTTATAAAAGGAAATATTTCAAAAGTAAATAAAAGGGGAAATGTTTATAAAACGAATAGAGTTTTATAAAAGGGAAAAATGTTGATAAAACGAATAGAATAGAAAAAAGGAAATAACTAGAGTAGAATAAATAAAGATATACAAGGAAATATTTGTAAACCATTTACAAATAGGATTGAAAAGGAAATAGTGTAAAACCATTAGCAAATAGATTAGAATGAGGAAGGTTTGTAAACCATTTTCAAATCAATCAGAAAGAGAAATGTTTGTAAACCATTTACAAATGAGATTGAATAGGGGATATTTGTAAAACCATTTACGAATAGAATTAAAAATGGAAATCATTTGTAAAGTGAAGAACCGTTACTAAAAGTAAATCTTTATAAATGAATAGTTTAATCGAGTTAAAAGGAGTTAATCGATGTTAGTTTAATCGAGTTAAAAGGAGTTAATCGATGTTAGTTTAATCGAGTTAAAAGGAGTTAATCGATGTTAGTTTAATCGATTAGAGTTAAAGTAAAGGAGTTAATCGAATATATAGTTTATTCGAATAGAATAAAGGAGTTAATCGAATATATAGTTTATTCGAATAGAATAAAGGAGTTAATAGAATATATAGTTTATTCGAATAGAATAAAGGAGTTAATCGAATATATAGTTTATCCAATAGAATAAAGGAGTTAATCGAATATATAGTTTATTCAAATAGAATTAAAAGAGTTATTGAATATAGTTATTCGATAGGAGTTAAGTGAATAGAGTTAAAGTTAAATCAAAAGAGTTAAGTGAATAGAATAAATTGTATAGAGTTATCTAATATACCTTATCGAAGGAAAGAATTATCGAATAGAAAAGATCTGAAAGAGAGTTACGTAAGGAAGTTTGTTAAAGAATTAGAAGGGTGAATTTTGTCTATTTCAAGGTTAGAAACGTTGTTCAGTTAAGGTCTGAGAGGTAGTATTACCCCCAACTTGATTGACTTCATTTTTAACTAAGTAATGGTTAAGGTTCGATAGTAAAGGATGGTTAAGTGAATTTAGTAATTAAAGGAAATTGTTTGAGTTGGCATCGCGATGGTTTGTTTAAACATCTGTCTAAGTCCAATGAAGAAGCTTTGGAAATGTTTTCCAAATAAGAAACCAGAAATGTTTTCTAATAAAGAAAACAAGAAATGGAAATGTTTTCCATTGTTAATAACGTATATTTTCCAAATTTAGAAAATAATAAATATTGAATATAGGGAAACAGGAGATAAGTAAATTAGGAAATAAAGAGAAAAATGTTGAATGATGTTTGATTGATATAAGTTTCCACTTGGAAATAATATCATTGTTTGCACACCTATTTTTCTTCGATAGTTAAATCACAGACTATCGAAGTTTTGACCATTTTAACGTTATTAATATGGAGAGACCGGTTGGATTATTATCCAAAGAACCACTTAGTATTGGCATAAGCGTTGTGAATCATATATGCCAAAGGAAACTGAAGACGAAGTTATGCAAGGGCTATCCTGTTTACAGAATAGTGCCTTCGGTTCATCCTGTTCCTGGATGACTTGTATAGACGGATGTCTGATAGAGTATTTCCAGACGATCACGTATATTGATTTCTCTAACCGTACCAAGAGTGGAAGCGGAGAAGGAAACTTCTTTTAGCTAACACATAATGTATGGTTGAGGACATCAATCGGTGATTTGATGGATTTGACGATGTGGCATTCAAAGTGAATCTGGTGTGATGATAAAGCGTAGCTTCTAGCCTCACATCCGGTAAATGACAGAAATCGGGCAGGCAGCATGGCTAAGTCAGTTGCTCCGAAGTAGGGTGTATAATCACCTGATCTAGAGTTTCATTTACTTCTAAAAATCTATTGTTGATGCGGTCCCATTCGGGAACGGTTGCTGATCCCAACCGTTGGTGAAATACATTCGATACACTCAAGCGAAATGAGTGGTCGGTCATGTGCAGTTGGGTTGCAAGATGTTCTTGTTGAACCCAGTGTATTCCTTTCTAGAGGTACACTAGCGAAAGGTGGTTCCATACCTTGTCATAGTTGGAAATCCATTACCCAATACGTGCTTGCGGTTTTGATTGTATACTATATATGTAGAACGTGAGATGAAAGCGTTTCTGCTAGATGATTATTATATTGTGGTTGATGGACATTATTATAATATCAAAAGGTTTTTTGATATAAAGATATTTTGGAATCTCATAAGGGAAAAACCCGTTCCGTTATACGGCGTGGTCTTATGAGATATCGTTTACTTGTTCAACTGTTTTAAACTGTTTTACTCATACCAGTACCATGACTGGCCCGGAGTTTATTTGTTTGTTTCCCTAAACTCTTGGGTGCCTAAATTTGTACGGGCAGTCAAGTAGTCGGGATTTTACAGATACACTTGAAGAGCTGGAGCAGGAGTCTTCAGGATCGTATAGCTATAGTTTATTTCCGCTGTGTTGTAAGTGTTGTACTTTGATAATGATGTATATTCAAGTACAGATGTATATTTCAAGTTATGTTATATATATTATATGTTATTCGTTCCGCTGTGAGGTTCGTGTTACTCTGATGTTGTGTTCTTCTTCTTCTTCTATTCTAAGTTTCTATCTTATCTTTCCTCACCCTCTGTTTTCTTTCTATTAATTTCCTGATTTTCAGTTTAATTTGGGGTTGGACTTGTGTTTTTGGTTAACTCAAATTGGACCGGAATTTTGGTTCATTACAGAAAACATTGGATTGTCAATATAAAGAAGTTAGAGGGTGAGAATAGAAAGAAAGAATATTAGAGTAGAAGAAAGAGGAAGAAGAACACATCAGAGTCTCACAGCGGAACGAATAAAATATAATATAACAAATCCTTTATACAAAGAAACTGTATATACATACCAATCATCAAAGTACACATATATCAGACACAGCGGAAACAACTTTATATATCTAGTGGTGAAGCCTCCTGCTTCTAGCTCCTGAAACTCCAAGCGAAACCCAACCTGGAACATACTCGGTCTGACCCGAGCCATTTGATTTAAAACAAAATACACCGGGTCGGTCTGGAATACTATCAGTGATAAATTCACAGAATACACACTTGTTTAACTTTGGAAAATCCTTTATGAAATCAAAGGAGAATAGTAAGACCAGCCCACACATAAACACGAACGGTTTTTTACCTTACTAAAACCCAAAATAGTTTTGAAACCATAGCTTGCTCTAATATTATCATAATGTCTAAATACATATAAATATCAATCTAGAGGAACGCTTGCATCTCGTATTCCCCATATATAGTATACAAACCAAAACCGCGGGCGCTTATTGGATATTGGATTCCAACTATGACATGGTATAGGACCACCTTCCGCACGTGTATCTCTAGAGGTGAATACACTGGGTTCAACAAGAACGTCTTACAACCCGGCCCTCACATGACCGACCACTCATTTCGCTTGAGTGTATCGAATGTATATCACTGACGGTTGGGATCAGAAACCGCCTCCCGAATAGGGACAACATCGAACATAGATTAATAAGCAATAGGAATTTCTCTAGATAGGTGATCATACATCCTAATGGGAGCGACCCACATAGCCATGCTGCCTGCCCGATTTTTATCATTTCCCGGTTGATGAGGCTTGAGGCTAGAATTCATCTGGTCATCATTCACTTTGGATGCCACATCGTCAGATCCGCCAGATCACACTTGATTGACGTCCACCAACATACTCTAGCTATCTGGCTAGAGAATAACCATTTCTCCGCCATCAACTATGGTACGTTTGGAGAAATCAACACGTGTAATTCCTTTTGGAAATACTCTGTCAGACATCCGTCCATATAAGTCATCCAGGAACAGGATGAACCGAAGGTACTCTCCTACTGCATCTCATATAGCAATCACCCCATGGATCTGTAGCGAGAAGTCCTTGCAACCCGTAGATTCCAACCACGACAGAACCACAGTATCTCATTGGCCTGCAGACTCGAGATCATTAGCAGTTCTTCCGCTTGGGAAGATCTACGGTCTTCAATGCTCCATCTCTATCATCTTCTGATATCTTCACGTATTTGTTGGTTGGAATGGTTTTCGAATAAGAAATCGATCCCGGTCTTTCCTTGCCAACAATCGTATTGGTCAGGTTTGATAGTCGGTGATTTAACTATCAAATAACAAATGTGTGAATAACAATTGGTCTGTCTGATTCAGCACTTAAGACAACTTGACCTCTTAAAATGTATTAAACCAAATTTCCTCTGATTAACTCTGACTGCTTTACTTTGATCGATTAACTCTAACTTGACTAATTTGACGTATTTAACTTGACTAACTTAACTTAGTTACTTCTATCGATTAACTAATATTCGACTTAACTCCATTCGCTCAACTCTAGATCGCAGCGATCACAATGGTTACGCCTGATTCCCTCAGGAAACATCCGACCGTCGTAGGCTATTCACAACCCTGCGAATTACTCTAGCAGTCGTACGCAATGGAAACTCTTACTGACTAACTATGGTTTGACTAATTCTAACTTAAATACGATATCCGATCACTCTAATTGAATAACAAGTGTTCAATATAATTTTAAATTAATAATCTTATTTCTTTAAAACTAATATTTGCAATATTTATTTATTTCTCCAAAACGTTGCATCAGAATTCACTATCCCTCGTATGGGGTAAAACCAATTTCAACATTTCACTCACTCCAAACTAATACCATTCCTCGATAATAGTGAAGCCAACCAAGTTGGGGTATCTTAGTTACCTCTCAGACCTTGATCGACCCGTCTTTACCTCAGAATAATATTAGTTCGTCACTTAACCATGGATATTCAAATTCCATTTAAAATCCTGATTCAATCTGGGTTGATAACCCTTTTCTTCCATTTGAAATCCCTTCGATAAATCTCATTATTTAATTTGACAATTTGGTAAAAACATTATTTAAATCTCCCCATTCACTTGCCAATTCTATTTGTACATCTCGCTTACAAATTCCTTTATGAACCCTTTTCCCTCGGAAGTCTTTATTCTATTCAAATCCATCTTACTTAATTGATAATTAAATAAGAATCCTATTTAAATCTTACACTCACTTACCAATTTATTTACCAAGTTGGTTGAACACTCGGGTCATAAATCCGCTTATAATCTCTTATTCCCCTTTTTTATCAAACCTTAATGTCAATTAACCACTTGTTAATTGAATTCTCCTTTAATCAATCTTGTTTTGGAATTAGGGTTTATAAATATCTTTTTATACAATTCTTAATTGAACTTTAAATTGAATTTATCATCACCTTGTCACTTCTTAATTGGATTTTAAATGAAAACCATCGTCTTAATTGCTAGCTAAGAAATACTTCACTTTATCAAAATAATTAACTCTGCTATTAAATAAAATAATTACCATTCTAATTCTACTACCAATTCTAAATAAACACGGTTAATTCTGCCAACCGTACATCGCAGTTAACCATTAACTGAAATCCCGTTTGTCATTTCCCTTTTTAAATTAATTAATTAACTTAATTAATTTGAACCACTATTAAATTGTTTTGAAACAATAATTCTGTTTACCCAATCCGTTGATAAATTCTTGGCTTTTCACTCTTTAAAACTGTCTAAACCATTTAACTAATTTCCTTTATAACTCGATCTAATATATTTATTTTAAATTTCCAATTTAAATACTCATATAAAATAATTGAATAACTTTAATTTTGTATAAATAAATGCATAACTTTAAATATACATCAATTCACCTGACAATCGAACAACAGTTAAAATAGTACTTTTTAGTCCATTCACTGTCAATTACCAAATCAACACTGTCGATTGATTTTAAACACAACACCGGTGAATATATATTTAACCATCAACATTCACATAGGGTTTGGTGTCAGTCAGAGCAAACAATTCATATATATGTACAACAACAACAAAAAAACAGTTTATTTGAGAAATCCGGTCGGATCCCTCCAACCTGTCCTTCTCTGCGTCACAGATATCAGTTGGATAAAAATATACGAATTAAATAAATAACTGCAACCAATCAAACAACAACAACCAATTTGCATCCATCGCATCCAATCAATCAATTTAAACTATTAACTGTAAAATATATTTCACTGTGAATGTACCACATCACAGGATTCCAGAAGGTGTGAGAATTAACTTACCAGAGTTCGTTCTTGTCGACGGTTGACGCGTTTGTCGCATTTAATTTGGGACGACCGTCCAAAATTAGCTGAATTTTCACTACATCAGATTGACTCCCAGTCAGTACCATCGGATAGGTCTCGTCCCCGCGATCCCAAAGGATCCAGTTTCGCTGAAATCTGTTTACGTATAAAAAAGTTGTCGCTGTTTTAAATTTGGGTAAATTATACGATTTATTACTAAACTAATTAATTAATTAAAATATATTAATTACCTCATAATTACCTGCTTAACTAACCCGCCACGTCATCCTTGGTCTACCCAAAAATCCACGTCAGCAACAACCTTCACGCGTTTTCTCCTTCTCCCTTAAACAAACCCGTCGCTTTGCTTCCCATCACGTTCAACCCAAACACAATCAACAACTCCACCCACCGCCATCGACGTTGGCCACCCGAGCACCAACTGAGCCTCCCACTGGAACCGCCGTCCCACCAGGCTCCTCCGCTCCAAACCCCACTACTCCAAACGGACCCCGCTCGCCAGAAAAGCCCAGAGACCAACTTCCGTTCCTGCCTCGATTTCATCGCCACCAGACCCCTAAGCGCGACCGCACCACCGTGGAATTGACCGCCTCACTCCCCTGCTCCGACCAGCACCCTCGCCTCCGCCCAGATCCACCTCTAGCGCCGTGGTTTTGGCCAAAACACCTCACCACTTCGAAACTGGACCCAAAAAAATGACACGCACGTTCATCTGACTATTTCTCTCACCTTCGACCACCAGGGAACGCGAGACCACCACCAAACAAAAGCTCTTCCTCCCCTCTACAAAAGCCCAAAGGTCCCGGCCTCCCACATCAACCCCTTCTCCTCAATTTTGGCCAAGAACGAAAGTAGAAATCCAAGGTTTCACCTCGATTTCGGCCACCACAGTCGACGAAACTCACCCAAATTTTTACAGTAGGTAGATAACAGCCCAGTCTACAACTTTTGTTTAGGTTGCCCTCACAAATTCTTCTCGGATTGAAAGATATAAAAAAATTGTGTTTAGGGGCATTATTGCAAAATTACATGATGATTTTAGAATTTAGGGGTTTAGGGCTGGGCTGAAGGGTTTAAATAGTTGAGGGAAAACGTTATTTTAATGTTGAGGTGACTACTGATATGACTGACGATTTTTATTTCATGCCTATCGCGTTTTCGAATGTCTTTTATTCACTGCTGCGCTCACATACGAACCCCGTTCGTGATGCAAATGGACGGCATATAATAATTTGACGATACGGTCCTAATGAAACTTTTTTCGTCGAATTCCGTGTCCGTTTGCTCAAATAGCATTCGTACACGTCCAATTTGATCAATTTATTCTACATTTTATTTTGCCGCGCTCACAGAATAACCCCGATTGACGCGCCGTTTGAAAATCTAGCAATAATTTACTGTTACGGTCCCAACAAAATTTGTTTCATCGAAAACAGAGGTCGTTTGAAGAAAGTCCCTTTTATAACTGGCCAATTCAAAGAAAATAAAACAATTTTAAAATACCTCAATATAATATTATTAAAATATCATAATTGGCCATACACGACCATAATTTTGTATACTACCAAGATAAAATAACTCGGGTTGAGTTTGAAGCCAAATCGATATTATAATAATTTTAAAACCCTTTATTTAATATAAATAACGTTATAATATATAAAGGAAATTCCACAGCGACCTTTTCAAAATTTGATTTAGCCATAAAATAAAATTTACCCGACGAAAACTGGATTTTTCTCTGCCATTGGAAAGATATCATCAAACCGGTCCCGACATTTCTTGTTTCGAGAAAATCCGACTTATTTCGTACCCGGTATGACCAATTGAAGTTCAAAATGCCAAATTGCGAACTGCCGCGCTGCTGCAGCTCGTTATTTAATTAAATTATAAACCATATCGCTCGACTGTCGTTTTCGAATCGAAATCGCCACTATATTTTCAATATAACCAATATTTGACCATTTTAAACTGCCTGGTCACAATATATTTCAAATTCTATATTTTCCCAAATATTCTGGAAATTAAAATATTATTTTATTATTTGTTTAAATAATATATTCCAAATAAATTGTTAAATTCGATTATTTATTTTTAAACCAATATTTTAAATAAATAAAATAATTAAAATAATCCAAATAAATAGACAGAAAAATACGGGTCGTTACATTCCTTCCCCCTTAAAATAATTTCGTCCTCGAAATTGCTAAGATAGAAAAGAATGTTATATCCCATTATCTTTTCAAAATAATTAAATTTAAAACTCGTATTTATTTTCAAAACTAACCCAATTGGTTTTAAAACCAATTCATTTCAAATAAAAGAATTTTCCAAAAATTTCAAAAAAAATTCTGACTCCTTAAATTCTGGAAAAATTTCGGCAGAGTCTCCCTTGTACGGAGGACCATCTGCAATATCGCAGGATCAAGAAATAAATATCCATCGACTCTCATGGTCGGAAAATTCAAAATTCAAACTCAAAATCCCAAAGAAAACAAAAAATTTCATATTTGCGTTGGCATACCTTTTGGCGAGCGTTATTTCGCAATAAGCGATATTTTATATTTGAGCTTGCTAAATTATTTTGCAGCTCTATCCAAATTGAACTTGATTAACTCCAGAATTTCCTTCCTGGATGGATTTAAAACTGAACTGGCCTTTAAGCATCTGTTCTCAACTCAAATGAATTGATCAGTCATCAAACAAATGTTAATCAGGTTCAAAAAACCTATACCATTCAGATCACCCAATTCTACACACAGTTCAATCCATACGATGATGACATGAGATGTGTGGGCCAACGACTCAATGGTATGCATTTTATATGAGTATTTAAGTTAACTTCTATCACCTAAAACAATGGGACATTTTTAATCATGTCATGTCGACTATTGACGATACCACTGTAAGAATGTAACGTCCCAGAAAAAATTCGACAACTGGAATATGAGATTTATTAAGGTTTAATTATTTATAATCAAGTTTATATTGATATTTGAGTTGAAAATAGAATATATTGTTGTGTGTATGGATTTAATTTGATTCAGAAACATTGGTTGAGAAACAAATATTTATTGTTGAATAGTTGAACTGAATTTGGTTGGATAATCAAATTTAAATTCGACGGAAAAATATAAATGGTTGAATTTAAAGATAAACGATATCGACGCTAAATAAGATTGGAGTTTTATTTTGTTAAAATATATGGAAGTTGGTTTGGATATGTGTGCGTTGGTATATATAAAGAGGCTAAAATTTAACATTTCAAAATTTGGAAATAAACAGTGTTATCGGTAGATGGACGGAATAAAATCAGCAAAACCGATAAAAACTTTAAAAATAAAATAGCGTCGTATACCGACGAAATCGAATAACAACCAAAATATTTTTTTTTGAATTCAGAATGCGAAGACGAAGAGATACATATATTTTTTGTCGTATGTGGAGTTTATGGCGGTTCAGAAATAAAAACGTCAACATATTTTACAGTAGAGAATTTAAGGAAACCGTAAATAAATAAAATAAAACATGGGGTTGCTGCACACACACGCTATCGATTCCTTGCTTTGCACACACTATCGATGCCTTCGCTTCCACGTAAACGTGGTAACCACGGTTTCTCCTTCTATAAAAAAAAATCTCGTATTTCTAGTTTTCTTCAGCAACCATCATTTTCTCCTCTTCATTAAAAATGGCTGAAGCCAATTGCTTTCCCCCAAAAATCAACAGATCATTCCTTTCCAAGTAAACCCTGTTTCCCCAATATTCATTTTTTTTCCTTTTCAATTTTGACTGCCTCCCTTTCATTACCGAAGTCGGAGCTCAATCTCCATCTGTCGCTGCATTACCTTAGGTTGAGTTCACCTGCGCCGCTCCAAACGCTAGCGCCTCGTCTGAAACTCGCTGCATCTCCTCTCGATTGTGCACCAAAACCAAGATAGACCTCTCGCCGTTGCAGCCACTACTTGCTTATAGCCACTGCGTTCAAGGTGAGTGTTAATTCACTCACGATTATCTTGTTTTCAAATAATTTAACTTCGATAGATACTAAAATTAAATAGTTGGATTATTTTCTTGTTAGTTGTTGCGTTCTTATGGGTTGTTGATTACCACTTCCATTTGAAAAATCTATGGAAGCTGAAATGATAGATGACCAAATATTACTCCCACTTTCCTCGGTTTCAATTTCAGTGGGATGAGAAGGATCGCAGTCCCTGTTTTATTGATTATTATGTGGGCATCTTTTGTGCATTCAATTCATTTGGGTTTCATTCTTTCATTCGTCTTTCTCATCCTCATTTGCCCCACATTGTCACATGTTCAGTTTCTTAAATCAAATTTATGGGTTATATAATCTGGTTGGTTACTTTCATTCATTCTAATTTGACAGACTTTCATGGATCTTTTGGTTTTGCTTCGGTCTATTCTGTTTTAATTGACTTATAAGACATGTATAATATGTAGACTAGCTTGACTAATCAACAAATCTATTTTTCTAAAATTATGTACTATACCTGAATAGACAACTATGTTTAAAATTGCTTATCATTAATTTTTGTAAATTATGGGAAAGAAAAGAATAAACCAGATTATTGTGTTATTTCATGCGTATTATAACATGGTCATACATTTAATTATGGTTTGCATGCACTTGCGTTATTCAACTAATATTATGTACAGGCATCTTTATTATTTCATGCAGTTGGTGTCAGTACACATTCAGGTGTAATTGAAATTACCCTTGGATGTGATGCTTGTAAGATAGAAGCCTATCTCATAGGCATCAAACCCATCTAGTAAAGACTGAACAAGTATATTCATTATACATCCAATAATGGTTTACGGAAACTATACCTGAGTCTATCATTAAATTTTTAACAGAAAGGTAGAACACTATAAGCAAATATTATCCTTCGGTTAATCCTTTCAAGTCCACATATGTTTGCATATTTGATAATAATTTGATTTCAGGGGCAGTTATATTCATACGCCGTTGAACAGTGGACTGCAGTGCTAACCCTTAATCGGAAAGTGGCATGGAAAAATCCTATCTCATAGTGAATAGTTAGGTCTGTGGTCACGGGGACTACTCGTTACAGTTAGAGGGCCGGAAGCTATTTCTTATATGTCTAGCTATTTAGGGTTTATATATTAGTAATTGCAAGTTAAATTATATCCCCCGTTGTTTTTACTGATTGCTTCAGTGCGAAGTTTCTCTAAAATAAAATATCGACGCACAGACTTATATGTGTTGTTTCGATCAGTGAAAGGAGAAGACAACGTCAGTTATCACATCAAAAATTTCAGCTATCCTATGGAATAGGACATCGCGCACAGCACTTCATATTTTCAATTACACAATCGTACCTTCTTCTTATGTGCGTTCACATCACATACAACCATCAATCTCTGGGTCGTTACAGTGATGGACGTTATTAGAAAGAAATTAGAGGGTGAGATAACTATAACGACCCAAGGATTTCCGGCCCCGAAAATCGACATAAATACCTTTACCATAACTCATGTCGACCCTCTAAGCACCGAAAACACTAGATAGTTATTAGAAAGAAATTAGAGGGTGAGATAAGAAAGAAAGAAATATTAGAATAGAAGAAGAAGAACAACAACACAACACAGAGTCTCACATCGCAGCGGAACAAAATATAATACAGAAATAAGAGCATTAAAAATACTTACAATATCAGAGTATATCACGCAACGGGACAGTTATAATAACCTGTTCCCATATACAACACACAGTGGAAAGGTAGCTATATAATATCATACGTCTGAAACTCCAGCTCGTCTCTGGACTTCACAGCATTCGATAACCTGAACCTGTACACCCCGGGCTAACCCAAGCATTTACAAAACACCGGGTCAGTCTGGTGAACCAGAGTGAGATAAACTCGCACACTATCAAGGGTGAATCATCCAATCATGATTTTAAAGTTCAAAATATTTCAAAAGAAAAGGGTAATCGTAAGACCAAATCCACGCATAAACACGAACGGTTTTTACCTTACGATAACCCAAAACAGTTTTGAAACCAATATCTTTTCTGATATTATAATAATGTCTAAATACAAGTAAATAACAATCTAGTAGAACGCTTGCATCTCACGCTCTACATATATAGTATACAAACAACACCGATGGTACTTATTGGAGATTGGATTCCAACTATGACAAGGTATGGGACCACCTGCCGATAGTGTATCTCTAGAGACGAATACACTGGGTTCAACAAGAACGTCATGCAACCCGGCCCTCACATACCGACCACTCATTTCTCTTGAGTGTATCGAATGTATATCACCGACGGTTGGGATCAGCAACCGTCTCCCGACAAGGGACAGCATCGAATATAGATTTAAGAAGCAAATAGGATTTTCTCTAGATAGGTGATTATACACCCTAATGGGAGCGACCCACATAGCCATGTTGCCTGCCCGATTTCTGTCATTTCCCGGTTGGTGAGGCTTGAGGCCAGGATTTACTTTTGAACATCGGGTCACCATTCTCTTTGGATGACACATCGTCAGATCCGTCAGATATCACTAATTGACATCCACAAAAATACTCTAGCTGGAAGCTAAGAGAACGGCAATTCCCCGCCAACAACTATAGCACGTTTGAAGAAATCAACATACGTGACCCTTTGGAAATACTCTGTCAGACATCCATCCATACAAGTCATCCAGGAACAGGATGAACCGAAGGCACTCTCCTACTACATCCAATATAGGAATCACCCCATGGATCAGTAGCGAGAAGTCCTTACAACCCGTAGAATCCAACCACGACAGAATCACTTCTTATCTCTGCTTGCCAGGCAGAGAATATTAGTGGTTCTTCCGTTTATGAAAATCCACGGTCTTCAATGCTCCATCTCGATCATCTTTTGATATCTTCATGTATTTGTTGGTTGGAATGGTTTTCGAATATAAATTCGGTCCCGGTCTTTCCATACCAACAATCGTATTGGAAAGATTTGATAGTCGGTGTTTTAACTATCAAAACATACAGTGTTTCAATCATGACAATCCAATGAGTTTGCTGGTTCAGTATTCAGCATCACTTGGCCTTTTAATTAAACAAACTTATTCACTTCTGTTTAATAAAACTTCTGTTCTTTTAATATTTTAAAATATGATAATCGAATTCTTATCACTAACCTCTTTTACGATTACCAACTAAAATCATCTTCAGATAATCCTGATGTCGTTCAAGTTGGGGTATTTTAATTACCTCTCAGACCTTGATCAACAACGTTCATATCTTCAGATAAATATCAGTTGTAATCAGAACCCAATATTCCATTTCAGTCTCAAAACAATTTCCATCATAACTTGGATTTGGTTATACAATTCTATAACCCACTACTTTAACCAGACTCACTTATTTCAATCTTCCTTCAAATCTATTCGACCATTCCCCACTTTGGAAATCCGATTTCAATTCTCCCCTTTTTACTTGATTTCAATTTCAAATAACGTTAATCTAATATCAACGCTTTTACACTTAAAATCTCATTTTCATAACCCTAGTTTTTATATAAACCCTTTATCTTGAATTCCTTTGACTTAATTCAAATATTAAGCATCCATCTTACTTACTCTCTCGTATTCGCTTCAACTTCTCTTTATAACTTCGTTATAAAAATTCAGGTTTTAAATATAAAACCCACCCATAAACTTCTTTCACCATCTCTTTGATTTCATTTCACTTTGATTACTTTTGAAAAGTAATTATCTAAATTATTATTAATTAAAATAATAATTTATCTCAACAATTAACTACATTAGTAGTTAATTTCTTTATTAATTAAAATAAATAGTAAATCCTTTTTAAAAACCTTATTTATATTTAAACAGTATTCATTAAACCATTTAATCGAAACATATCAATTTGATAATCAATTTCAATTCAAACTGGTCGATTTATTTAACTCAAACTCGATTATCTCATTAACCGATTCTAATTAATCCTCACTTTAAATTAATTAAAATATAATTAATTTAAATAATTCCATTAATTGTTTTCTTTACAGAAACAATTATCCAAATCTTACCATTCGATTTATTCCTTGTCCTTGTACTTACAAATCTGATTAACGTCAGAATTGACTTTATAAAATTAAACAAAGTCTTAAATAAATAGATTATTTATTTATTTCTCTTTTTATAACCTTTATTCAAAATAATATTCAAAATCCAACTCCAGTTATAAAATAAATTTTATAACTTCATCTTTATCGATTCACTTGACGGTAAATCAATTTTTATAACACGATTGATTTTATAGGCCATACGCTGCCAAATACCCAACCAATATCACCCATTGGTTTAAACTAGCAGATGTTGAACATTCAATAATCAACCATCAAATCAATCACACCAAACAGGACAGTTCACATATGATAATATAAAAACAAATAATATATTTAAGGAATCCGGTTGGATCCCTCCAACCTGTTCTTCCCCGCATCGGTTATCTCAAATCAGACCATTCAGTTTTGTTTAACTGATAACACTAAATAGTAACCATTCAACATCAACTACAAGCAATTCAAATAGTTCAACAATTTAAAACACGTTTATAAATAAACATGACCAATAAGGTAAATTACCTTTATTGGAACCAATCGTTAAAATATAACGATTTGGGGATTTCACTGAAATTAAACATAGTTTAATTTCATCAGTTAAAATCAACAAACAATTTTATAACTAGCAAATAAGCAACCATCAGCAAGCAGAGCACACAAAATAAAGAACCCAATTTATATAAAATATATATGGGAAAACTGAGTGAGTTTAACTCACCTGATTTCGTTCGTTGAATAGTTCGGTTGTAGTTATCCCCGTGTCTGTCCAAACTATCTCAGAACGTTGTTCCCGTCACCATGATTCCAATATACTTGTTTCGTTCAGTTGTTTTTATTTTAAATTACTAGTAAAAAGCCGACATAAATTTACTTTAGCACAGTCCCAAAATTCAACTGTCTCCGACTCTATTATTTCTTCACGGACGTCATGTTTTACTGACTTGTATTCAGTTTCAACATCGTTTAGTCCGTCTCCTAGACATCCCATAGATTTAGGCACGTTCACAATCCCAACTTTGTGCGGTATGCAATTTGCTCCCATCTGTTACGCTACGTTGCTTTTCCCGAATAAAACCTCCTCACCCAAATGTTACCATACGCCAAAACGTTCCCACTCACCTGACAATTCATATTCGAATATGTTGATTTCAAATGGCATGTTATAGTACTAGTGTTTTAACAGTTCGTTAAGGCCACAGAAAAGACATAGACATCCTTACTATTAACTATAAATCCTATTGTTCACGTTTATTACTACTTACGTTATTTACAGTGTACCATATAATATTAGGCAAATTTATACCCAGTTCAATTTAAGTACTTAACTAGCTCAATATAAAACTGATTGGGCACTAAAGTGAAACTAGATTGGTTAATCTAAAATATGGTTAGGGTCACTAAAATGGTCATTAGGCATATTAATACACGAATTAGTTATAGTACGATGTACTGTTCATATTTTTTGGAACCCAATGCCTGCTGTACTAAACTCTTCCCCACCGGCCTCGCACACATCCTCCCAGTAAACCATTCACCATGAAATACTTCCATGTCCTTTATTTTACTACTACCCTTTTGCTTCCATCATTTTTTTTCCATTTTTTTTCACGCATGCTGATACACGAACCCTTCAAGTACACTACTTCCATCTTCAGTTCACTCGCCTGAACCCCAAACCGCATGTTGTCCTTACCCGAGTAAAATAGTGCGCCTCCTCTCCTTTTTCTTTGCTACAACGTCCTTTCGACCCTTCGCTCCAGTTTCCCCTGTCACCATTCCTCCGTCATGGACACACCATCCCGAAAGCATGACCCCCAAACTTCAGTATAAAGTCAATCCCACATGCTTCTCACAACCACATTTGATGTTCGTCCTTTACATCGTTCGGCACCCAACCCCATGCCACGTCAACCTTCGGTTCACCGAAACCGGTACCTTCCCTCACGCATTCTTCTCTCTCGTTCCTTCTGGCTACTGAGTTCGATCGGTTTCCATTTGCTTTGAAGGCCAGATCTGGGTTTCGTTTTGATCTGGAAAAGAAAGGTTTTATTTATTTATTTTTACTTTTGTTGCAGAAAAAAAAATAGTAAAGAATGTGGTAGGTAGTGCAAAAAGAAGTGTGTGCGTGGATATTTATAGGGTTAAGCACCGTGGGAATCAAGGCGTGTGGTACACATAGGTGTGGTTTTTCATGAATTAGCTGCTGAAAAGTCGAGTAGGGTTTTTACATGATGTTATGCTTCTAGAGTAGCTGAAGGCTAGTCTGTAACTTAAGGGTGAAGGAACTATAAATTTGACAGTATATGTAGGCATGAAATCCTTACGTAGCCATTGGCTTAGCACTTAGGGTAGTTGTATGCCAGCTAGTACATTAACATGTGTTGTTTCTTTCCTATGTTGTGTGAAACTCCATTCTTGAGCTGGGTTGATTCGAAAACTGCATGGAAAATAGGTAGGTAGCATAGTTGTAGCTGAAATCTATGATGGTACAGTGTATTTTCTAATCACATATAGGATTTGCGTGGCTTTGCATTGGTTCAGGGTGGTCTGCGATGGAGAAGACTGTGCTGTGAAATAGAAAATACAAGAGGGGAGGGAGAGATAGCTGCAAATTTTCAAAATATAGGATGTAAGGGACAACAGCATAGCTGTGATGGTAAGAACTGGCGGTCGAAGTGAATGTTTGAAGTAAAAATTCAATGCAGGAAAGCAGCTCTATTTTGGTGCTGCAGAGAGGCTAGGCACGTTCTAGATATAAGGTTGTACTCTAAAACTTAAATAAGTCATGCATAGTTATTATTATATTTATTATAAAACGAAACTTACAGGTAAAGTAGTTGATTAAAACCCCTATAAATGATCTCTGTTTACTGATAAAAATGTTAATCTTAGTGTAAAAAGATATTCCGGATTCAATGGGACAAGTTTCGTCGAATTCCGACATCATTTGAAAAAAATTCCTTTATAAAACCAGAAATGAGCACGCATTTAATTTTTCCACGACCACTAGATAAATCAATTCAACTTGAAACCTTGAAATCCTACAATAATTTGTTGATACGAACCCAACGGTACTAGTTTTGTCGCATTCTGAGACGGTTTCCCTTGTAGGCTATTTTTACCACGTACCGCAATACCTTTTTTAACACCAAATTATCCGGTCTCTAAAAATAACAAACTATATACCTATCGTGACTCTAATCGACGATAAGAACTCAACGGGACTGGTTTCGTAGCCTAAATCGACCGTTTGCTCAAGTTACATCCCAATATCCCTTTATTAATTTAATTACGTGCTACAGAATTTGATTGGGCGTTTACGGCTACCTTGGTCACATAGGGCATCCGTTTTCCACGACATTTGACACCGTGCAATAATTTAACGTTACGGTCCCAATGAAACTGATTTCGTCGAAATCCGAGATCGTTTGCAAAATGGTCATTTTAAAGGTCGATATTTTTAATAACGATTTCCACAGCGTTTTTTCCAAAATTTGATTTGACCATAACTTTCAAACTATAACACGAAATCTGAATTTTTCTCTTTCATATGAAAATTATCGTCAACACGATCCCAGCGTTTCTTGTTTCACAGAAATCCGACTTAAATCGAATCATGTATTCTCAGTTGAAGTTCAAAATTCGAATTTACGAACTACACGCCATTTTCAAGCTCGATTTATATTATAAATAAAATTAACGTTCAAACTTCGTTTTATTATCGAATCAAATATTAAAAACCATTATATTCCCAAATAAAATATTTAAAATAAATAAATTAAATTAAATATTTGACGGGCAAAAACACGGGTTATTACATTCTTCTCCCCTTAAAATAATTTTGTCTCGAAATTGCTAAGGTAAGAAAGAACGTTATAAACCCATTAATTTTCAAATCTAATTTTATTATAAATCGAAAATCAATTCAATATCGTAAATAAATAGTTTCAAAAATATTGAAAATTTTCTAACACCTTAAATTTTCGAAATTTTTTGCCAGCACCTTCTTTGTACGGCTCAATCGGTACAACTATAACTCGTCTTTTTAGGCCTTCTCCAATCCAAAAGAAAATAAAACAGCCAAGCGACTTGCCAAATCGGCTCAAAAATCTCCAAACCCATATAAAATAAACGTGTACCTTTTTGTCGGGCATATCCTTATATCCTTTCCACCTGCTGCCCTGTCAGCATATACAAATGCACTCCCAAACAAAATTCCAATTTTATCCACAAAACTAAATCCTTCATGCGTCCAAGCTAAATCCCATTCTTAACTCAGTTTCCATCCATTCTCAATTTCAACTCTTAACTTTACCAATCCAACACCATTTCAGATTCCTGTCTCACACTTCAAAATCTGATTCTACTTGATATATCATATCTCGATTCAGTTTTCCAGTTAATTGGTTCCAAATCGATTCATATTTGCTTTCACAAATTCCTTTAATTTGTTTAATTCATGCTATCTCTCTTGGGAGTTTTAAACAGTTTAGTTTTTCTAAAATAAATTATTCCCTTTCGGGATTCAAAACAACTTTCTTTTTCCAAAATAATTCGAAAACAAAATCTTTGGTAGTAATCCGTCACTTACAACTCGAAAATGAAGACTGATGATGTGGCCAGCATCATTAGAGTTATTTCCCAGTGATCAAAGTGAGTTCAATACTATATCACTTTTCAAAACTCATATCTTAAACACTTCTATTCTGAAATCCTTTTCAAAATATCATTCACGATATTTGTAAACAATTTAAAATCTCCCAGGATCTTAAAATTTTCTTATATTTAACTCAAATCCCTTTATGAACACTTTTCCCAGTTTTCAGCATTTTAATTCTAATTCTGGTTTAATTCAGATTTAATTAATCAGCTTTTATATTATACGAATTCTAATTGGTTATTTATATAACCATTTCAATTGGAATCAACCAACACATTCAATACACTATAATACTTCAAATATTAATCATCCTTTTATATTAAAATATAATTTGGGTAAAATTATTTTATTTACCCTTTTCAAAACATACTACGTCGGTTTATCGTTCTTGAGTGTTTAGAAACTCCTATCGATACAGTAGATCAAACTGATCGACCAGAATTCACAAACTACTCAACCAATAAAACTCCACAATATAAAATCATCTTTAATCAATATACAAATACGTTCACTCGTATATATACATTCAAACTCAATCTAGGGTATTGCTAACCCCATCTCTATAGAGTCACGCCACAGAGCCAAGGTAATTACTTAACCTTCAGCTCTGATACCACTGTAACGACCCAAGGATTCGAGTAGGCTTTTCAACCATCCTCTCCTCCCCCATGGCAAAGGGCTAACCTCCCCCCGTGGCTTACAGAGATACCTCAGAACTTCTTTTATGGCCAGCCTCGCGACTCGACCAACCCACATTGTCATGAGATGTAGGGGTAAGAGTCTCCCGTTCGCCACCAAACGCGAAGCGAGAACCCCCTATCATCCGTACCAATTAAGCAACCAGCTCTGATACTCGACATAAATATCTCTCGTTCACCACCAAATGTTTAAGTGGTATTAGAGCTGGTTGCTTAATTGGTACGGATGATAGGGGGTTCTCGCTTCGCCTTTGGTGGCGAACGGGAGACTCTTACCCCTACATCTCCCGACAATGTGGGTTGGTCGAGTCGAGAGGCTGGCCGTAAAAGCAGTTCTGAGGTATCTCTGTAAGCCACGGGGGGAGGTTAGCCCTTTGCCATGGGGGAGGAGAGGATGGTTGAAAAGCCTACTCGAATCCTGGGTCGTTACAGTGGTATCAGAGCTGAAGGTTAAGTGATTACCTTGGCTCTGTGGCGTGACTCAATAGAGATGGGGTTAGTAATACCCTAGATTGAGTTTGAGTGTATATATATGAGCGCGTATTTGTTATTTGATATAAATGTTGTTTTTATATTGTGGAGATTTATTAATTGAGTTGTTTATGAGTTCTGGTCAATCAGTTTGATCCACTGTATCGATAGGAGTTTCTAAACCACTCAAGTACGATAAACCGACACAGTATGTTTTGAAAGAGGGTAAATGAAATAATTTTACCCAAATTATATTTTAATATAAAAAAATATGATTAATATTTGAAGTATTATAATATATTGGATGTGTCGGTTGATTATAATTGAAATGGTTATATAAATAACCAATTTGAATCCGTATAATATAAAAGCTGATTTATTTAATATGAAATCTAAATCAGAATTGGAATTAAAATTCCCAAAAGTGGGAAAGGAATTTGCAAATGAACTTGGAATGAATATATGAGAATTTTAAAATCCTGGGAGATTGTAATTTGTTTACGAGCATTGTGTTTGGTATTTTGAAATAGATTTCAAAACAAAAGTGTTTAAATATGGTTTTGATAAGTGATATAGTATTGAACTCACTTCGATAGCTGCGAAATAACTCTGAGGATGCTGGCCACATCATCAGTGTTCATTTCTGAGTTCTGAGTGACGGATTACTACCAAAAATCTTATTTTGAATTGCTTTGAGAAAAATAAGTTGTTTTGAATCTTGAAAAGGAATATTTGATTTTTGGAAGAGCTGAACTGTTTAAAAACTCCCAGGGAAATTGTTTGAATAAAAACAAAAATTTAATAGAAATTTGTGAAAACAAATATAAATACGAATTGGACTGAAACCAATTAACTGGAAATTGAATCGGGATATAATATATCGAGTAGAATCAGATTTTGAATTGTGAAACAGGAATCTGAAAGGGTATTGGACTCGTAAGTTAAGAGTTGGAATTGATAGTAGATGGAAATTGAGTTAAGAATGGATTTTGGTTGGGACGCGTGAAGGATTTGATTGTGAGAATAAAATTGGAATTTGGTTTGAGAATGCATTTGTATATGCTGACAGGGTAGCAGATGGAAATGATATACAGATATGCCCGAAAAAAAGGTACACATTTATGTTTGTATGGGTTTGGTGATTTATAAGCCTATTTGGCAAGCCGCTTGGCTGTTTTATTTTCTTTTGGATTGGAGAATGCCTAGAAAGGCGAGTTGTAGTTGTATCGATTGAGCCGTACAAAGGAGGTGCTAGCGAAATTTTTTTCGGAAATTTAAAGTGTTAGAAAATTTTCAATATTTTTGAAAATATTTATTTACGATATTGAATTGATTTTCGATTTATAATTAAATTGGATTTGAAAATTTATGGGTTATAACGTTCTTTCTTACCTTAGAAATTTCGAGGACGAAATTATTTTAAGGGGGGAAGAATGTAACGACCCGTGTTTTTGGCCGTCAAATATTTAATTTAATTTATTTATTTTAAATATTATATTTGGGAATATAAAGGGTTTTTATATTTAATTCGTTATTAAAAACAAATTTGAAAGTTATAATTTATATATAATATAAATCGAGCTTGAAATGGCGTGCAGTTCGTAAATTCGAATTTTGAACTTCAACTGGATATACAGAGTCCGATATAAGTCGGATTTCTGTGAAACAAGACACGTTGGGACCGTATTGACGATAATTTTCATATGAAATAGAAAAATTCAGATTTCGTGCTATAAATAGTAAGTTATGGCCAAATCAAAATTGAAAAAAAAAACGCTGTGGAAATCGTTGTTAAAATATCGACCTTTAAAATGGCCATTTTGCAAACGATCTCGGATTTCGACGAAATCAGTTTCATTAGGACCGTAACGTTAAATTATTATACGGTGGTGAGTGGCGTGGAAAACTGATGTAGTATGTGGCCACGGTAGTCGTAAATGCCCAATCAAATTCTATAGCGCGTAATTAAAATAAATAAGGGATATTTTAGTATAACTGGAGCAGACGATAGAATTAGGGCACGAAACCAGTCTCGTTGAGTTCATACCGTCGATTAGAGCCAGGATAGGCATGTAGTTTGTTATTTTTGGAGACCGGATAATTTGGCGTTAAAAAGGGTATTGCGGTACGCGGTAAAAATAGCCTACCGGGGAAACAGTCTCAGAATGCGACGAAACTGGTGCCGTTGGGTTCGTATCAACAAATTATTATAGGGTCTGAAGATTTCAAGTGGATTTGACTTATCTGGTGACCGTGGAAAAATTAAAAGCGTGTTTATTTCTGGTTTTATAAAGGAAATTTTTCCATACGACCTCGGATTTCGACGAAACTTGTCCCATTGGGTCCGGAATACCTTTTTACACTAAGAATAGCCTTTTTATCAGAAGACAGAAGTCGTTTGTAGGGGTTTTACCGTGTTACTTTGCGACGAAGTTTCGTTAATTAATAAAATATTAATTTGTCTCATATATATATATATATACCCCAACAACTGTAACCCTAAAATTGGTTTGTCCTGGCCAATTTATTCTTTGCACCGCCACCCTTACTAACGAACGGCAGAAATGATTCTTTCTCCTTCTTCCTTAATCTCGAAATTCCTCAACCCATCTGATACGACCATCTTGCTGCCGCGGCCATGGCCGTTGATTTCTTGAACTTCTGGATGGTTTCGAATGGCAAGATGGTGGGGTTCCTCCAAGATACAGCAATCTTTATCAATGATACTAACAGCTAACAACTATGGCTAACTAAAACTAATTAGGCTACAGCTAACAACTAATGCTAAGGAAATTATGAGAAGATTAAGTTAATACACTATCTAAAGTAACAGAAAGTAAATCTATAAATTGTAGGTAACAGCGAAGAATTTTGCACTAGAAATTTGATCACTTTTCATCACACCTTTACAATGCCTCCTATAGCCTATATTTATACACAATGCTTCCAGCATACAAACCCTCCAACAGGCCCAACAACTCACTACTGACAGCCCACTGCCATGCAACACAATAACCCAGATTCAAAGGAATACAAGCCCAAACAATTATACATTCTATACAATGACCACTGCCCTCGGTTTCAATAACAAGGAACTTAAGATCGTTACAACTCCCTCCCCCTTCAAAAACGACCTTGTCCTCAAGGTCGAGGACAACAAGGAGGTGGCCATGGTGGCTTATACGGTTGGTATTGTGTAACAACCCGTATTTTTAATATAATTAAAAATGAAATAAAATATATAAAAATATGCTTATGATAGGTAAATAATGGTGATGCATAAGGAGAATTAATTAATACATGGAAGAGAAGAAAAATTAGTTCGATAACGGCGTATGTAACGGAAAAGATAGTAAAATAAGGATAACTAATTCAAGAATCAGGAATTAGGTAAAATGGACATCACCATTGCGTTCCTCTCGAAAAAATACGCGAAATAGAGTCTGAGTTTTTGAAAATCGGAGTCCGTATGACCAAGATATGGCCAAAACAAGATTTCAGCAGACTTTCTAGCAGACTGACCCAGGTCGACCATAGTGTCGACACTATAGTCGACCTGCCCCCCCCCCCCAGGTCGACTATAGTGTCGACCGCCCCTTTGTACAGGTCGACCTGGTCGGCCTGGGGTGGTCCAAAACCCATTTTTGAGGCCCGGGACGAGTTTTGATGGTCCGGATGGGTTTTAGGGTTAATCCGATGGCTGAAATGAATTGCTACACCTATAAAATAACACCTAGACCTAGCCTAACTCACACAAATTCATATGACACCTAAATGCTGCTGGAATCTCTCTTGAGCCATGGCCGCCGTCTCCAAATTAAAGCTTAAGCGTTCAAACTCAAATCAAATCAAAGATCAATGCTTCTACAACAAATTCAAGGGGATAAATCAATGACACTGCAACTTTCTAAGACAAATTCACTTCTTAATTCATTAGTCGTTCTCTGTAAGTGCTAATTATTTTCAGATCTAAATATTTAATTTTAATATGGGCATGAAATGAAATGGAATTGAATCTAAGTATGTTTATCGATTCAGATCTATTCCTGTTGCTTTTTGAATCTCTAGTTTTGAGGCTTGTCTACCTTTATTCTCATGACAAATTTGTGATTTATTCAGCAGTTTTCTTGATTCGTAATGATGTTATCATCAAGTTCTAATCTTTATGCCTATCATGACGTTGTTTTTCTCTCTGATCTATTTATTATGCAAAATTCTACCTTTCCCCTATTTGTTTTCTTTTGATGAACCTTGGTCAATTTCGGACCTAGGCCTAAACTGCGATTTGCATGCGATTGAATACGGGGGAAATATTGGGATATTGCCTTGTTGGATAAATGTGTTTGGTAGAATCGAAGGCATAATATGAAAACTGGATACTTGGGTATTATTGCCATTAACACGAAATTTGAATTTGGGTATTATCATTATAATTAAAGTTTTGCTAGCTTGGGTAAATTGGGGTAAACATGAAATACATGTAGTTGGTATGAAACTTGACCTATGTAAAATATGGCAAGAATATTGATACATATATTTGGCTAAAATTAATCTATGTGAATTGGGCATAACTTTGTAAACATGAAAACTATGAATCTTGATATATGTATAAAAAGGCAGGAAACTTGGTATATATGTAAAATTGTCTAAGATTAGGCATATATAAATTTGGCATACATGTAAACAGGCATGAATTGAACATATGTAAATTTGGTATGAATTAGGCATATGTAAAGCGGACATGTAATCTAGAACTTGGGCATATGTTAAATAGATGAAATTTGTAGTTGAAACACATATGATAATTTAAGTCTTGAAAAGGGGCTAATATGAACACGCCTAAATAGGTTTTGGGTAGTTGGCATGTAATAGCCTTAAAGGAGAGATAAATATAAATTGAGATAAGTTGCCTTTAATGGCCTATGATAAATTGTGGTAAAATTGGTATGATTTTGCATACCATTAATTGATGGACATAATTGAGTCAATTATGGACATCATTAAATTAGGAATAAATTGATAATTTGAATAGGGGAAATAAATTCAAATTGGGGTAAAAGATTATAAGTAATAATCAATGCTTAGGACACGAGGTTGGACTCATTTGTGACGTAAACCTGCCCGGAACCGCCCGGCGAATCCAGTAGTCACAAATGTCAGCCCAATGTGAGAGGTCCTAGGCCCAAACTAAAAGCGTAACAGTTGTAAAGACACGAGGTTAGACTCTTTTATGGTGTAAGACTGCCCGGACCCGCCCGGCAAATCCAGCTGCCATAAATGTCAGTCTAATGTGAGAGGTCTTTATAAGGTTACGGCCTTAATGAATTAAGAAATACTTAACCAGATAAACATGTGGTGGGACATGGGGATTAAGTGGGTGACATGTGGGTGACATGTGGAAATACGAATAGTAATACTTAACCAACGTAACATGGTAATTAGACCAGTGGGTAGGGTTAAGTAAATAAGAACACTTAACCAATATGATATAAATGGGTGGGTTAAGTAATATGATTAGGTTAATCTGGACACTTAACCAATTTAATATGTTGACTACGGGAGTGGGTAAGGTTAAGCAAATGTTTAACCATTATAACATGATTAAACTGGACTAGAGAGTGAGGTTAAGTTAATGAGAACGCTTAACTAATACGATGGGTTAATTAGAAAAGTGGTTGCGGTTAAGTGGTAACACTTAACCAACATAACAGGACAAGCGGGTGGGTTAAGTTAACTTGAATAAGTTGATAACACTTAACCATTATAATATGACTAGTGGATGGGGTTAAGTTAACATGCACTTAACCAATCTGATGTGATGCGTAGTAGGGTTAAGTGACACATGGGGGTTAAGTTAACAAGAAAATTCTTAACCAATGTAACCAGATAGACGAACGGGGTTAAGTTAATAAACCACACTTAACCAATCAAACATAATAAGCGAGAAAGGTTAAGTTAACTAAGATAAACTCTTAACCATGGTAACATAACGAGTAGAAGGGTTAAGTACATATCGGGTTGGTGGGTAATATTAGTAAATATAGGCCCACATACACTTAACCATTAAATACACATGCTTGAATCAGTAGCGGGGTTAAGTACACATCAGGGTTGGTGGGTAATATCAGAGAGTATAGGCCCACAGACTTAACCATTAGAAAAACCTAGTAACGGGGACCCATTTCAGTAGTAACCCACATTAGGTATCAACGGAACCCTGAGCTAGGCAGGGTGGGGCACGATTACTGGGCTGATTATAAGAGGTCAAATTAGCGGCGGTTGGTGCAGCAGTGCAGGTTCTAACGGAGTGCGGGCGTGCACACACTTCGGCGCAGAAAATTTAGCCACTGGGCATCATTAGGTATAAAGCTGTGCATCTTGATTATGTCAGGGTTGCCACCATGGGACTTGATACACCCCATGGTGGGACCAGCACAGGTATCTACAAGTAGGGGGCCGCGTGACACAAACGAGAACTAGGTCAAGTAGGGAGCCGATCGATAAGGTAGTAAGGGTGCATCGAATATATATACATGGCTATTGGGGTAATCGAGGTGGAATCCTCATAATCGATGTACACCTGAAGGCTACCATAATTGCGGGGATTGGGATCACGTTGTAATTATTATATAACACAGGCTACTAGTTGGGACACTAGTAGGGGGTACGGATCCTTGTTACACAGGACACTAGTTGGGACACTAGTAGGAATACATATCATTCCATGTAAGACACTTATGAGGATGCTAGTTAGGTGGTGTAGAGCAAATAGATATCGTTTTAATGGTAAAGCTTAGAAACCTTGCGATGTTATTCTTGATAGAAACCATGCGGTGGGATACTTGATAGGAATTATGGGACGTTATACTTGTTTCATCGTGCCCGAAGTTTATCTTGTTACCTTAGTTTACCTTGTTATCATAGTTTATCTTGTTATCTTAGTTTATCTTGCCTACCTTGTCATCATGCTTATGTTTACTTTCAGTTTATTCATGCCATGTTATCTTTATCTATTTTTATGCTGAAAGTCACTAGGACTTACTCAGTCTTTATGACTAACCCGTTTTGTTTCGCCTCTTTTTCTTCCGTTCCCCCCCCCCTCCCCGGTTCACAAGGTGGGAATACAGCTTAGTTCGGATCTTACCAAGCTCCAAGGCTCTTTCATGTATGGCTTGCATCTCTCTTGGATATGGCTTGCTTTGCTTTATTGGGGAATACTGCAGTTTTTTTTATGCTTCTTTGTTTTTGAGCAAGACAGATATTTTAACTATGAAATTGGGTATTGAAAGTTGATGGGCTTTTCTTGTAAACATTTATATTTAATAAATGATTTGAAGTACTTCCACTTTATTTTCCGCTGTTTTATATATGTTTGCTTTGTAATATTTCTGTTCCAGTACACATAATACTCCATTGAAGTTAAGGCATTCCCTTTGTGAGTGACCTTAACAGATGTGGGGTGTTACATTTGGTATCAGAGCAGAAGGTTACCAGACTGGGCAAAAGTTTTCAAAAACCTTCTGAAATTATCTTCAAAACATTTACAAAGAAGCAAATTTTCAAGAAAATTTTGTTTTGATTAAAAGGCATATTCCCCAAAGCCATATGCACTATCTTTTGATTCTCTCTTGAAATCTCTTCTCTCTCTTTTCACCATAGTTTCGTAGGCATCCGACACAGGTCGGAGGGCAAAGGAGTGCCCAACCTCCATCTGTAGCCGCAGTAGTTCCATCTGCGTCTAATCTTATTTCAAGTTGGGTAGAGTTGTCGTGCGTTGGAGGTAGCTTCGAGAGACTTGTCAACAAACTATACAAGGACAGTAAGAACAAGGAACTAGTTGTTATAGCTTAATCCACGAAGGGGGAAAAAGGTGAAAGGAAAGAGGCCTAAGTGAAAGAATAGAAAAACCCATGACAAGAGAGAGTATCTTTAGTGAGAAGGGACATGCAGTTAAGTAATATAGGACAAGGGCAAGGGACAAGATCGTCGAGAGGGCAATTGAATGCTCTCACTACTAGCGTACCTAAGAGAGTGGTAATGTTTATGTTAAAAGTTTAGCTTTTCCTTTCTATCATCCCACTAGAACTTTGTTTTTGTACATCGCATCCTTTTAATTCTGCTTCGAAAGTTGAGTCTCTGCACCTTAGTACTAGCATGGTAGAGGATCCCATTTTTTTTCTTCTTTTCTCAAATCCTGTTGGGGAAATCGGCTCATTTATTCATGACTTGCTTGGATTTGAGAATATCTATGCTAAGTGTTGAGTCTAGAAGTAATGTTTATGTTTTGGGTTATGGGTTAATTCTAGCGATGGAGTGGTTATCCAGTAAGGGTGACCTTCTCGGTTTGCAAAATGGGGTAGTTAGACTCTTGACTTGCCTCGGTAATACCCTCGAAGTCGCATGTAACCTTTAGGGTTCTATCATGATTTGTTTCCTAGAATCTCTTGACACATTTATTGGTAATTTGTAATCCGCTTGAGTAGTGTTCGCCACTAAGGCGGATGGGTCATTTCGCTTATGCATGAGTTGTAGAGAATCACCTTAGTAAGTACATTTGGCAGCATGGTTGGCATTTATTTTCAAGAGATAGTTATTCTGCGTGGAATACCTGATAGTAAGTGGACGAGATCCAAGATTCACTAGTGAATTTTGGAGAGCTTGCATGAAACCATGAGTACGCGGTTATGTTTGAGCCGAGTATACTAGGAGGAGAATAAGTGAAAGTGGAACGAGAGGCAAAAGTGAAATGGATTCCAACCCATATTTTGGAAACAAGAATTGAGAAGCTACGGAATTGTGAAGTTAAAGGCGGTCAAAGCACAATGGAGTTAAGCTCAAAGAAATGCGACTTAGAAGATTGAAGATTAGATTTGCGCATCATATCTCTTTTTAAGAGTATATCCATGATCTCTCTTTTCCTATAGAGCTTACTCACATGCTATCTTTTGTGTATATCCTCTTAGTCCTATTCTCAATCCTATTTCTATTGCGAACCTCATAGGGAGTATGACTCGTTTGTTAGTAATATATGATGGGGCCTGAGGATGTCCGTCGGGTGGACTAAACTTTTTGGGTTTTATAGGATAAGGATTGGTCTTAGGAAGGGATTCCCTTGTGACCTAAAACGAGTCCATCATGCTTAGTTTCTTAGAATCATATATAGTGGTTGGGTTGAATAATTCTTTGGGTGTCAGTCTGATGTTGATTTCGGTCTTCGGGGCTGATGCTTAGAGAGTTCTTCTCCTAATCAATATATATGTGGCATAGATTTCCAGTTTTGACATTGCCTAATGGGCACAAAGTTTTTACTTGCTTCTATCATTCGACTATACCTTTAGATAGGAACAATTGGGTGTAAACATGTGCTTGAGACATGTTATGATTGATGGTTGCAAGTGGCTGCAAGTGGTTGCTAGTGGTTGCTCGTGGATGCATTTACACACATTAGGCACTAGATCGGCTCAATCACCTTTCATATTGCATATGCATGAGTGTTTACACTTGTTTGTGAATTAAATTGAATGTGTTATCATGTGGATGTTGCATATGGATGGATGTTTGTGCACACATATAGTGTTTACGTGACTAGGATTATTTGCATACATGTGGATTCATGGCACTAAACATATTTTGCATTTAGAAGATCAATCAGGCCTGATCATTTGCATTAGACAAGGAACATATACACACACTTCTTGCATATGTTCATACAGCATTATAAATCTCTTAAGGACAATGAATGCCTGTGATTGATGATTGAGTAGATGGATGATGGATGGTAGGACACATTCTTCTTAACTTGAAGATTTCGGGGACGAAATCCTTTAAGGAGGGGAGAATGTAACACCCCATATTTTTAATATAATTAAAAATGAAATAAAATATATAAAAATATGCTTATGATAGGTAAATAATGGTGATGCATAAGGAGAATTAATTAATACATGGAAGAGAAGAAAAATTAGTTCGATAACGGCGTATGTAACGGAAAAGATAGTAAAATAAGGATAACTAATTCAATAATCAGGAATTAGGTAAAATGGACATCACCATTGCGTTCCTCTCGGAAAAATACGCGAAATAGAGTCCGAGTTTTCGAAAATCGGAGTCTGTATGACCAAGATATGGCCAAAACAAGATTTCAGCAGACTTTCTGGCAGACTGACCCAGGTCGACCATAGTGTCGACACTATAGTCGACCTGCCCCCCCCCCCCCCAAGTCAACTATAGTGTCGACCCCCCCCCCTCTGTACAGGTCGACCTGGTTGGCCTGGGGTGGTCCAGAACCCATTTTTGAGGCCCAGGACGAGTTTTGATGGTCCGTATGGGTTTTAGGGTTAATCCGATGGATGAAATGAATTGCTACACCTATAAAATAACACCTAGACCTAGCCTAACTCACACAAATTCATATGACACCTAAATGCTGTTGGAATCTCTCTTGAGCCATGGCCGCCGTCTCCAAATTAAAGCTTAAGCGTTCAAACTCAAATCAAATCAAAGATCAATGCTACTACAACAAATTCAAGGGGATAAATCAATGACACTGCAACTTTCTAAGACAAATTCACTTCTTAATTCATTAGCCGTTCTCTGTAAGTGCTAGTTATTTTCAGATCTAAATATTTAATTTTAATATGGGCATGAAATGAAATGGAATTGAATCTAAGTATGTTTATCGATTCAGATCTATTCCTGTTGCTTTTTGAATCTCTAGTTTTGAGGCTTGTCTACCTTTATTCTCATGACAAATTTGTGATTTATTCAGCAGTTTTCTTGATTCGTAATGATGTTGTCATCAAGTTCTAATCTTTATGCCTATCATGATGTTGTTTTTCTCTCTGATCTATTTATTATGCAAAATTCTACCTTTCCCCTATTTGTTTTCTTTTGATGAACCTTGGTCAATTTCGGACCTAGGCCTAAACTGCGATTTGCGTGCGATTGAATACGGGGGAAATATTGGGATATTGCCTTGTTGGATATATGTGTTTGGTAGAATCGAAGGCATAATATGAAAACTGGATTCTTGGGTATTATTGCCATTAACACGAAATTTGAATTTGGGTATTATCGTTATAATTAAAGTTTTGCTAGCTTGGGTAAATTGGGGTAAACATGAAATACATGTAGTTGTTATGAAACTTGACCTATGTAAAATATGGCAAGAATATTGATACATATATTTGACTAAAAATTGATCTATGTGAATTGGGCATAGCTTTGTAAACATGTAAACTATGAATCTTGATATATGTATAAAAAGGCAGGAAACTTGGTATATATGTAAAATTGTCTAAGATTAGGCATATATAAATTTGGCATACATGTAAACAGGCATGAATTGAACATATGTAAATTTGGTATGAATTAGGCATATGTAAAACGGACATGTAATCTAGAACATGGGCATATGTCAAATAGATGAAATTTGTAGTTGAAACACATATGATAATTTATGTCTTGAAAAGGGGCTAATATGAACACGCCTAAATAGGTTTTGGGTAGTTGGCAAGTAATAGCCTTAAAGAAGGGATAAATATAAATTGAGATAAGTTGCCTTTAATGGCCTAAGATAAATTGTGGTAAAATTGGTTTGATTTTGCATACCATTAATTGATGGACATAATTGAGTCAATTATGGACATCGTTAAATTAGGAATAAATTGATAATTTGAATAGGGGAAATAAATTCAAATTGGGGTAAAAGATTATAAGTAATAATCAATGCTTAGGACACGAGGTTGGACTCATTTGTGACGTAAACCTGCCCGGAACCGCCCGGCGAATCCAGTAGTCACAAATGTCAGCCCAATGTGAGAGGTCCTAGGCCCAAATTAAAAGCGTAACAGTTGTAAAGACACGAGGTTAGACTCTTTTATGGTGTAAGACTGCCCGGACCCGCCCGGCAAATTCAGCTGCCATAAATGTCAATCTAATGTGAGAGGTCTTTATAAGGTTACGGCCTTAATGAATTAAGAAATACTTAACCAGATAAACATGTGGTGGGACATGGGGGTTAAGTGGGTGACATGTGGGTGACATGTGGAAATACGAATAGTAATACTTAACCAACGTAACATGGTAATTAGACCAGTGGGTAGGGTTAAGTAAATAAGAACACTTAACCAATATGATATAAATGGGTGGGTTAAGTATTATGATTAGGTTAATCTGGATACCAGTTTAATATGTTGACTACGGGAGTGGGTAAGGTTAAGCAAATGTTTAGCCATTATAACATGATTAAACTGGACTAGAGAGTGAGGTTAAGTTAATGAGAACGCTTAACTAATAAGATGGGTTAATTAGACAAGTGGTTGCTGTTAAGTGGTAACACTTAACCAACATAACAGGACAAGCGGGTGGGTTAAGTTAACTTGAATAAGTTGATAACACTTAACCATTATAATATGACTAGTGGATGGGGTTAAGTTAACATGCACTTAACCAATCTGATGTGATGCGTAGTAGGGTTAAGTGACACATGGGGGTTAAGTTAACAAGAAAATTCTTAACCAATGTAACCAGATAGACGAACGGGGTTAAGTTAATAAACCACACTTAACCAATCAAACATAATAAGCGAGAAAGGTTAAGTTAACTAAGATAAACTCTTAACCATGGTAACATAACGAGTAGAAGGGTTAAGTACATATCGGGTTGGTGGGTAATATTAGTAAATATAGGCCCACATACACTTAACCATTAAATACACATGCTTGAATCAGTAGCGGGGTTAAGTACACATCAGGGTTGGTGGGTAATATCAGAGAGTATAGGCCCACAGACTTAACCATTAGAAAAACCTAGTAACGGGGACCCATTTCAGTAGTAACCCACATTAGGTATCAACGGAACCCTGAGCTAGGCAGGGTGGGGCACGATTACTGGGCTGATTATAAGAGGTCAAATTAGCGGCGGTTGGTGCAGCAGTGCAGGTTCTAACGGAGTGCGGGCGTGCACACACTTCGGCGCAGAAAATTTAGCCACTGGGCATCAGTAGGTATAAAGCTGTGCATCTTGATTGTGTCAGGGTTGCCACCATGGGACTTGATACACCCCATGGTGGGACCAGCACAGGTATCTACAAGTAGGGGGCCGCGTGACACAAACGAGAACTAGGTCAAGTAGGGAGCCGATCGATAAGGTAGTAAGGGTGCATCAAATATATATACATGGCCATTGGGGTGATCGAGGTGGAATCCTCATAATCGATGTACACCTGAAGGCTACCATAATTGCGGGGATTGGGATCACGTTGTAATTATTATATAACACGGGCTACTAGTTGGGACACTAGTAGGGGGTACGGATCCCTGTTACACAGGACACTAGTTGGGACACTAGTAGGAATACGGATCATTCCATGTAAGACACTTATGAGGATGCTAGTTAGGTGGTGTAGAGCAAATAGATATCGTTTTAATGGTAAAGCTTAGAAACCTTGCGATGTTATTCTTGATAGAAACCATGCGGTGGGATACTTGATAGGAATTATGGGACGTTATACTTGTTTCATCGTGCCTGAAGTTTATCTTGTTACCTTAGTTTACCTTGTTATCATAGTTTATCTTGCCTACCCTGTCATCATGCTTATGTTTACTTTCAGTTTATTCATGCCATGTTATCTTTATCTATTTGTATGCTTAAAGTCACTAGGACTTACTCAGTCTTTATGACTGACCCGTTTTGTTTTGCTTCTTTTTCTTCTGTTCCCCCCCCCCCCAGGTTCACAGGGTGGGAATACAGCTTAGTTCGGATCTTACCAAGCTCCAAGGCTCTTTCATGTATGGCTTGGATCTCTCTTGGCTATGGCTTGCTTTGCTTTATTGGGGAATACTGTAGTTTTTTTTTTATGCTTCTTTGTTTTTGAGCAAGACAGATATTTTAACTATGAAATTGGGTATTGAAAGTTGATGGGCTTTTCTTGTAAACATTTATATTTAATAAATGATTTGAAGTACTTCCACTTTATTTTCCGCTGTTTTATATATGTCTGTCTTGTAATATTTATGTTCCAGTACCCATAATACTCCATTGAAGTTAAGGCTTTCCCTTTGTGAGTGACCTTAACAGATGTGGGGTGTTACATATTGGCTCACATTAAAAATGGCAGCTTCAATTGCAAAGAATTTTCCACTGTCTCCCTTAATAGAATTTGTGTCAACTGTCTTAATGAGCAAGTAGAATTCACTCGAAATCTTATTGTATCCATGTGACACCATTAACCCTTAGCAGTTTCAATAACAACACTTACTATCGGTTGGAAAAACACATCAGGTGACTTGTTTGCAAATGCATCCTCAGCTACTTCACTGTCCTGCTTTTCTTTAGGATCTGAAAATGATTTTCCAATAGCAGGCTCATCAGGACCCTCTTGTTCAACTGCTTCTGCTTCAAACTTTGGAGGCTTATTTGAATTTGTAAAATCATTTTCAATAGATATCGAAGCTTCATCAAATTTCACGTAATTTTCATCAACTTTCTTGCAACATATTTTCATCTCCACTAGCTCATCAGCACCTTTACCCTGGAAAGTACAAATTTCACTCTCTTCTTCATTTTCAGTCCTCCTTTCAAAGTAATCACCACACTCTTCTTCTTTTATCTCTTCCTGCAATTCTACATGTGTTGAAACACTGCCTTCTGCCACGGTTTCGAACTTGCCTTCACCCAGCATTTGGGACGATGGACACTGTGTATTATGTTTGACATTAGACCTAGGGGAGTGCTTAGCAGGCTGAGAGGAATTTTCTATGGTAGGCGCAGCAATATAGAAGTTCTTTATTAGTTCATCCAAGGCAATAGCAAGGAGCCCAAATTCATTAAGTTCCGAATCATAACCCATCGGATATTGTTTCGTCAATTCAAGACAAATACCCCAAATTTTGTGAGGAAGCCTAATGAACTTTGCTGTTTCAGAATTTGAAAGAAGACATGTCGGAAGGCTACCTTGAAGTAAAATAATAGTATCACCAAGATTTTTGTTAATAGATTGAATCACCATCATTATCTCATTCAGCTTCATGGATTCCAAGTTCTCAATTGAATGCTCTAGATCCGATATCAACTTAGAAGATGATTCAGAATCTCGGATTTGAGGGATGCTATTAGGAGCAGTTTTTGATTGTGGAAATCGATTTTTGGAATTACTGGTCGGTTTTTGTGAGTGTTCTTGCGGGGTTTGGGTTGTTGTTGATATTTTCGGGAATATATAGGAGGATCGTTAGAGAGTGGAGCATTTCTTGGCGGTGGCAAAGCAGTTCTTGGTGAGTCTGTAGCCATTCTTGAAGATGGAGGAGCATCTTTAGGCTGTGGAGTGGCTGTAATTTTTTCTGTTCTTGATTCGGGAGAAGAATATGCAGGCGTAGTCAAGGCAGTGGAAGGGTTGGGTGAGTAGTAATCTTGGCAATACACAGGTGGTTGCTGTTGAGGTACAACAGTGGTGATTTCCTCTTGCCTTGTCCATGTTAGATCTTGATATTGGTGGAAGTAGGTGGTGGTGAGGTTAGGGTCCGACGATGGATATGCTGGCATAGGGGTTTTCGGGTACGGATAATGAGCATATGGATCTTGATAGTGTTTTGGCGGTGGTGGTGGATGTAGAGGCTGATTCACATAAAGTGGTGGTCGAGATGCATAACTGAAGTGAGGATCGGACTGGTTGTCGAAGGTTAACCCAGTCGAAGGCTCTGATACCAAATGATACGGCCATCTTGCTGCCATGGCCGTTGATTTCTGTTGTATATAACGGTGTTGTATACACAATTATATGATTTTTGTTTGATGATAACAACCAAATATATTTTATAAATGTGTTTGTTACTGTACTGTTCTATATTTACATCACAGACAGGAATGTAATATTTATATTTAAATAAAATACATCTGTAAAGAAAATCAAATATTTATTGTATTTTATTTAAAATATGAATATTATATTTCTAACATTCAAACAGTACATCTATTTTAACTTCACTATTTAATCACTTCACATATTTGTACTTATAAATAAACAGAATAGAATAGACAAGTCTGTTTGACAACAATGAAACAATATTTTTTTTAAATAGATTTTGTTTATTACAAATAATCAGTACAATCATATTAGCTCCTCACTATTTACATTTCAATATACAGATTTTTTACACATTCATACTGACTTCTATACTTTCTCCAACACTGTCCTTTCTGTCTTCTGTCTTCTTGTCATCTGTTTTTTTTTACAACTTTCAGTCCAGTCATCATCACCTGTCACATGAAACAGAAACACACAGTACACTGCAATAGAAATAAAACTGTATACATGCAAATATAAATTTTATTTTAAAAACAAAATAAAAAAAATTATTTGCCTCCGAATTTTGGTGTGTTTCTCATCATTTTTCATGACTTGATCTGATCTGTGTCTAGTCAGACTGTATATGTATAGTACAGGGACATGAAACCTTGTCTGATGGCTGCATATACACACGTGTATAAATATACACGTATGCACTGCCTCGCCAACCAGCTAGCATCTGAGGAGTAGCCACAAAGACCATCTCGACTCAGTGCATATGAATATGGTCGAAAGCTCAAACAATTTTCAAAGCAAAGCTCAAGTATAAGATTAAATGTACAAGCATTGACATGGCAGCAAATGCAAACAGCTCAGCACAAATGTACATGGTCAGAGACGCAGACCATATATATATATATATATATATATGTATATGTATACATATATATGTGTATATATATATAGTGATGTTCATGTCAAAGCATACATAGGTCCAATCAATTCAGCAACAAAAAGGTGGTTCAAGTTTAACTTGAGCAGAAAAAAACATGATGAAGCATAGGTGAAGCAGAAACAAATGTGGTGTGCCAAGATAGGATAGAAGCATACATGAACAAGTGAAGTATAAATGGTGCAAGTGTACAATGGTACAACAAATTTACAAGTTCAGTTTCATGGTCAAGTGTTTATTCAACAATGCAGCCAAGCTCAAGTAAATGCAACAAGTATCATAAGCATCATCAATGAACAGGTTGTCAAAACAGTGCACTGGTGTACATGGGTTAACCATCACAAGCAATATGGTTTGAGCAGAAGTAAGCATGGATGTGAATCAGCACAACAGTTTAAACATGAATGGTACATAATGGATCAGCAACAATGATCAGTTTCAACTCATATGAAAGCATACAAAGGATGCACAGTCATGAGCAAAAACTTAAGAGACATGTTCAGTCAGCAATTCATTCTCGGCAAGTAAATAAGAGGCAAGCATTCACACAGCCATGCACTATGGAAAGAATTAAATCAGCAAAATGGAGAATCCAGATTTGGTAATGTTTTTTCAATCCAATATTTTAGGCAGAACTTTGGATATTCACAGTTTTTTTTAAAGGGCAAGAAAACATTTTTTTAAATAAATGTGAAGGCAAATTCTCACATAAATATGGCAATGTGATATCCAGAAATCACTATGTAATTTCGGCAAGAAAGTATTTGTTTCCAGAAATGTTCACAAATCAGTATTGGCAGGATTTTTTATTTTCCAGAAATAAAATGTACATATTAGGTTGTGTACATCAGTAAATTGAAGACATGTTTAAGCAAGTTTTTTTTGGTTGTTTCCTGGTTTCAAATATTCATGTTTGGAAAGAAAACAATCTCATCAAAGATTTAAATCGAGGAGATAAAAGGCAAGAAATTGAATCATGGAATCTACCACGCAAGTGAGGAACAAAATTCATGTCCAGATTCATCAAGCATTTTTTTTTGCTACTTTAAATCGAAATTCAGAAAAGAGTAATGCAGATTTGTATCAGAGTTTAGTTCGAATTCAATGTGGGAATTTAAGTCGACCCAGTCGAAACAGGAAACAAATTTTCAGAAATTCAGTGTTTAAAATGTGGCAAGATTTCTTTCCAGAATTAACAAGGTCGAGAGATTTTTTTTTTCAAGAAGGGAAAATCTTTTTAAGGCAACAAATTCAAGAGCCAAGGAGAGTAAATCACGCAAGTCCCAAATATAGATTTCATTCACGAGTACAAGGCAACAAGTATCATTCATCTCAAAAATTAAAAGCCGAGAATATCAATTCCAAAAGAGGAAATCTTGTATTCAATCAAATCGCAAATCAAAAGGGGAAAAGCACCGCAACAAATCAGCCGAATCATTCAGTGAAATCAGAGCGATTTTAGGATGTTATAATCCTATTTCTAACACCCATTTACATCATAGGCAATTATCGAAAATCAACAAAAAAAACAAGAGCAATCAGAGAAATAAAATTCGAATAACTCACAATTTTCACAAGAGTTTCGATCGCCTGAAAGCCCCAAATCAGTGAGCAAGAACGCATCATAAAGCCACAACAAATCGAAGGGACAGAGATTCATTTCCACGAAGCAAGCGATTTGATTTGGGGAAGAAACCCTAGCCGCCATTTTTTTTAGAAACAAAGAGAACGGGCTGAACTAATTTGAAAAGGGTCGGCCAAGTGTTAAAATGAAAAGGGGATGACCCCTTAGTTATATTCTATGGTTTTTCTATTTTATTTTTTCTTGTTTTCTTTATTTTGTATTGTTTTTTCTTCTGTAAACAATTCTGAACAGTTTTCTAGAAGTCTGTAAAATTCTAGAGTTCCAGTCAGGGTGTTGACTGGCAGTCCACTAGAGTCTGTAAATTCTAGGGTTACGAGTTACAGGGTTTGTAATTCGGGAAATCTGATCGAGGGGATATCAGTCAGTCTAGGGTTTTGAGCATAGGGTTAGGACAGGAGCAGGCACTGCGAGTGTACATGGTCTTGTATGCGGGATCTGTTTATAACACCTAGTAGAAACCTTAAGAATGCAGCAGTAGGCAGGGTCTTGCCGAAGCTGGGTATATCTGTGTGTGATTTATTTTCTGCACTTTTATTTCTGCTGAATTCTGTGATCTGTTTATAATTTTAATATCCTGTCAGTTTTTCAATTCAGTTTAAAAACTGTGATAAACCCTATTCACCCCCCCCCCCCTCTAGGGTTAATCTAGATCCAACAATTGGTATCAGAGCAGGTATTCTGTTAACTCTAGAGAAATAGTGATTCCTAGTTGTCAGTCGATAGAAAGTCAGTCCAGTTCATTTCCAACTATTTTCGATGGAACAGATTTTTTAAACTGGAAATCCAAAATGGAATTTTATTTAAAATCTGTTAATATTAAATGTCGGAATGTTGTTATCCATGGATTTGATAGTGTAGATATTACTTTCAATACCCGTGCTATGAAAATTATATTTGATTATCTTAGTACTGAACAGTTTAATCTTATCTGTCATTGTTTATCTGCACAGGAAATCTGGGATACTCTCAATACGAAGTATGGAAAATCTGACAACAGCTCAAAACCCCAGAATGTCAACTCAGATTCAGAATTCTGTTTAACAGGATTTACAAATGAAAATTCAGAAGGATCAGATGATGGAGAATCAACAGATGCTGAAGTTGAAAATTTCTCGTACGAAGATTTGGTTTATATGTGTGTTGATTTAACTAAATCTGTTGATAAACTCAAATCTAAAAAAAAATCTCTAAAATCTAGGAATTCTGAGTTGACCAGCAAAATTGATGATTTGGAATCACAGCTTGAATATTTTAAAAATTCTTCAAATTCAGATTGCAAAAATTATTTAAAATTGAAAACCAATCTTGTTCATCTCAATAAGAATATTCAAAAGTTTGAAAAGGAAATTTTGATCTTAAAAGAAAACAAGATTGAGTTATCAAGTTTGAATAACTTTTTACAAGAGGAATTTGAAATTTTTAAGACTGGTATATATTCCAAATTTGAAATTGCTGAAAATGAAAATTTGGTGAAAAGTGATTTGATTTTGAAAGAACTTGAAAATGAGATTGAAAAATCCAAGAATTTTGAGTCTGAAAAACAAAAACGATTTGAACTTGAAATTTCCGAATCCCAAGCCAAAATTAAATTGCTTGAAAATGAGAATTTGGTTTTGAAACAGTCCAATGCTGAACACAAGATCGCTATAAATAATTGCTCAAATTTACTAAAAGAAAATAGCGATCTAAAATCCAAAATTCAACGATTAGAATCAACTTTGAATAAATTTTCTAGTGGGGAAAAATCGTTGAATATGTTGTTACAAAACCAAGTTTCTATTAGAAATAAATCTGGTCTTGGCTTTGAGAAAAATGATGTTTTTGGAAAACAAAATTCAATTGATTTGAAAAATTCTTTAGACTGCTTTGAAAAGAATCGATATGGAAATTCAAACTCTGATAATCGCAAAGGATTTTTGAATCATAAACATGATGAGAATTTGTTTTATAATAATCTATTTGAACAATCCTGGATCCCAAAAAGGAATAAAACAAAATTTGTTAAATTCAAACAGATCTGGGTTCCTAAAGGTACAAAGGTGAATTCAGATGGGTTGTTGTATAAACAAGTTTGGGTACCAAAATATGTGAATAAAACTGTGAGTGTTTTTACAAACTTTGTTAGACCACTCGATCCCCTAAACCATTAGGTACCTGAGGAGGCTGAGGAGCTGCTGTGCAGAAAGAGAAACTGAATTCAAACTGCTTCATATCATGGAATCACTCACAGCTCCTTATCCAAATCTATTGAGTTAGAGATTCTGATATACACTGAATTCTGGTATGATCTCTAAACTCACCTCTGTAAATACTTTCTGTTTTGATTTTTTTTCTTTTGCTTATTTCTTCTTCTTACTTCTATCTCTTTCTTCTATCTTTTCTGATTTGATTTATCACTGTCATATTTTTTTTTTGTGCTTCTTGAATTGCAGTATTTGAATTGCAGTATTCATGATATTCTGGAAATTTGTTTTGTGTGTATAGAACTCTGATTGTTTTGAAGTTCTTTTTCTGTTTTCTGAATTCCTAACGGTGTTGACGTATTCTTGTTATATCTTGAACACTGTTAATCTGAATTCTAAATTGTTTTGAAGATCTGAAAATTATATGGAAATTCACACACCTTTGCTGTTCTAAGTTTATTCTAATTCATTTTAGAAAAGCTCAAGATATTATACTCATTACAGCACACTGTTATTTATCAGTTGTGACAATTCCAGTAATTTTCAGATTGGCTTGAATATCTTTTTGGAATGCATTGTCTTAGTGATACATCTTAAAATTCATTTTTATTCATGATTAGTACAGTTGAAATCAGTTTGTTTGAAATCATGTGAAACTCTTGATATTTTGAATCTCACACATCTTTTAAAGTTGAAATTATCAATCTTGTGTGAATAATTCATTATATCTCAAACTTGATACTGATTCAAGTGATTTCAAATAAATTATTTATTAATGGATCATGAATATCTCCTAATTATTTGATGTAAATGATCTGAAATTAATCTTAGAAATCTTGTGAAAAATTCCTTTGAAAATTTGGTCTTGAAATTCACTCTTATTTCATGATTATCTGATTTAATTATTTGTTTGTTTAAAATCATTTGAAATTATTGATTTATTGAATCTCACACATATCTCAAATCGAAAATTTATAATCTGGTGTGATTGATTCATTAAATTCTGATATTTTCATATTTCCACAAATGATTTCAAGTCAACAGTATTTTAATCATTAGAGCATGAATCATCATATGTGGCCATCATCCTGACAAATATGATTTGAAACTATGTTCTGTGTTGCTATGATATTGTTTTGAAAAATGTTTGTTCTGGAATCACATGCTTGCTGCTCTGATACATGTGCATAATCTATTATCTCGTCTCTTTGGGCTTGGTACTTAATAATTCTTTTGTCTATGACATTCTTGTTCAGTATCATGTTAAAATTCCTCGCAAATAGAGACACCAAGTGGTATCAGAAGCGCCTTATATTTGTCTCACCCATCTGTACTTAGATTCAAATCTTCACCATGTATAAATCCACACACTCCTTTTGTCTTGTACACATTTTTTCCCTCGTGTCGTGTATAGATCAGCATATTTCCCTTGTAATTGATTTTCAATTTTAAAAATTATTTATTGATTATTCTTTCAGAAATTGAAATCAATATCCAAATTGAAATGTATTTATAATTCATCAAAATTATTATCAGATTTTGAAATTGTGATGAATTGTGACTGCAGTATATTCCACAACACGAGGAGATTTTATTTGGATTTTCATGATGGTTGAATATTTATTATAATATCTTTGAACTGGCAATTATTTCACGATCATCTTCTTCTTCTATCACCCGTCTGCCATCCATCATGTTTTTATATTAATGTGGAGAGTTTATTTTTAGAAAAAAAAACATCTTGTTTTAAAATAGTGAAAATTATTTGTGATAGAAATGGGACTATATTATTATTCAGAATTAGTGATAATTGAAAATTTTCAATAATCCCGGTACGGTCGAGCTTATTTCATAATATAATTAATTTAGAAATTTATTTCCCAATCCATTTCTGTACCTACCACATTTCTATCATCCATTTTGGTTTCATATACCGAGGAGTTTTTTCTTTTAAAACTGAAATGATAAATATATATATAATAAATATATAAGTGTGTCTCTAACCTCATTTAAAAATCCAAGCTCTGGTTATGCATGGCTATGAGACAACTTATAATTTAAGCTGCGACTAACCCCATTTAAAAATCCAAGCTCTGGTTATGCGTGGTCAGTGTGCTCTTAAATAAATAAATTAAAAAAAAATTGAAATTCTCCACTGTGTATAAAAACCAGCCTATCAATCCATCTTCTAATCGTGAAATGTGTTGAAATCTTATGACATATTATGATTTGTTGATTGATGGGTTTGGGATTTGAGATTATTCGATTGTTTCACTTAAGTTGAATTATTAATTATAGTCCAAATCCGTCGCTGTTTTTGAACTTCATTTTTTTATAAATCTTTTTGAAAATTAATTGAAATTCATTTTTATATAACTCTCCTCATTTATATAAATTTCATCGTGAATCCGTCATTCTCTGCAATGTGAAATATGCCACTAGTTCTTAGAATATTATGATTTTTGTTTGACTGATTGAAATTTATGATGATCGTTCTTCCTCTTAAGCTGAAATTATATTTTTTAGTCAATTTTCATCTGTATTTTAATATCTGTATCCTTTTGATGATAACAAAAGGGGGAGAAGGGATTAGATTTTGATTTATGAGTGAATATTTTATAAATATCCTTAATTTTGAAAATTTATTCGTACATTTCACTCATGCACAGTTATAGGGGGAGTTTCTGTTGTTGGGGGAGCATTTAAATAGGGGGAGTTCAAATATTCACGAACAAACACATTTAATCCATTCAAAATCTTTTATTTGTTTGTCATCATCAAAAGGGGGAGATTGTTGTATATAACGGTGTTGAATACACAATTATATGATTTTTGTTTGATGATAACAACCAAATATATTTTATAAATGTGTTTGTTACTGTACTATTCTATATTTACATCACAGACAGGAATGTAATATTTATATTTAAATAAAATACATCTGTACAGAAAATCAAATATTTACTGTATTTTATTTAAAATATGAATATTATATTTCTAACATTCAAACAGTACATCTATTTTAACTTCACTATTTAATCACTTCACATATTTGTACTTATAAATAAACAGAATAGAATAGACAAGTCTGTTTGACAACAATGAAACAATATTTTTTTAAAACAGATTTTGTTTATTACAAATAATCAGTACAATCATATTAGCTCCTCACTATTTACATTTCAATATACAGATTTTTTACACATTCATACTGACTTCTATACTTTCTCCAACACTGTCCTTTCTGTCTTCTGTCTTCTTGTCATCTGTTTTTTTTACAACTTTCAGTCCAGTCACTTCAGTCCAGTCATCATCACCTGTCACATGAAACAGAAACACACAGTACACTGCAATAGAAATAAAACTGTATACATGCAAATATAAATTTTATTTTAAAAACAAAATAAATAAAAAGTTATTTTCCTCAGAATTTTGGTGTGTTTCTCATCATTTTTCATGACTTGATCTGATCTGTGTCTAGTCAGACTGTATATGTATAGTACAGGGACATGAAACCTTGTCTGATGGCTGCATATACACACGTGTATAAATATACACGTGTGCACTGCCTCGCCAACCGGCTAGCATCTGAGGAGTAGCCACAAAGACCATCTCGACTCAGTGCATATGAATATGGTCGAAAGCTCAAACAATTTTCAAAGCAAAGCTCAAGTATAAGATTAAATGTACAAGCATTGACATGGCAGCAAATGCAAACAGCTCAGCACAAATGTACATGGTCAGAGACACAGACCATATATACATACGTATGCATATATGTATATACATAAATATATATATATATATATATGTATATGTATACATATATATATATGTATATATATAGTGATGTTCATGTCAAAGCATACATAGGTCCAATCAATTCAGCAACAAAAAGGTGGTTCAAGTTGAACTTGAGCAGAAAAAAACATGATGAAGCATAGGTGAAGCAGAAACAAATGTGGTGTGCCAAGATAGGACAGAAGCATACATGAACAAGTGAAGTATAAATGGTGCAAGTGTACAATGGTACAACAAATTTACAAGTGCAGTTTCATGGTCAAGTGTTTATTCAACAATGCAGCCAAGCTCAAGTAAATGCAACAAGTATCATAAGCATCATCAATGAACAGTTTGTCAAAACAGTGCACTGGTGTACATGGGTTAACCATCACAAGCAATATGGTTTGAGCAGAAGTAAGCATGGATGTGAATCAGCACAACAGTTTAAACATGAATGGTACATAATGGATCAGCAACAATGATCAGTTTCAACTCATATGAAAGCATACAAAGGATGCACAGTCATGAGCAAAAACATAAGTGACATGTTCAGTCAGCAATTCATTCTCGGCAAGTAAATAAGAGGCAAGCATTCACACAGCCATGCACTATGGAAAGAATTAAATCAGCAAAATGGAGAATCCAGATTTGGTAATGTTTTTTCAATCCAATATTTTAGGCAGAACTTTGGATATTCACAGTTTTTTTAAAGAGCAAGAAAACATTTTTTTAAATAAATGTGCAAGCAAATTCTCACATAAATATGGCAATGTGATATCCAGAAATCACTATGTAATTTCGGCAAGAAAGTATTTGTTTCCAGAAATGTTCACAAATCAGTATTGGCAGGATTTTTTATTTTCCAGAAATAAAATGTACATATTAGGCTGTGTACATCAGTAAATTGAAGACATGTTTAAGCAAGTTTTTTTTAGTTGTTTCCTGGTTTCAAATATTCATGTTTGGAAAGAAAACAATCTCATCAAAGATTTAAATCGAGGAGATAAAAGGCAAGAAATTGAATCATGGAATCTATCACGCAAGTGAGGAACAAAATTCATGTCCAGATTCATCAAGCATTTTTTTTGCTACTTTAAATCGAAATTCAGAAAAGAGTAATGCAGATTTGTATCAGAGTTTAGTTCGAATTCAATGTGGGAATTTAAGTCGACCCAGTCGAAACAGGAAACAAATTTTCAGAAATTCAGTGTTTAAAATGTGGCAAGATTTCTTTCCAGAATTAACAAGGTCGAGAGATTTTTTTTTTCAAGAAGGGAAAATCTTTTTAAGGCAACAAATTCAAGAGCCAAGGAGAGTAAATCACGCAAGTCCCAAATATAGATTTCATTCACGAGTACAAGGCAACAAGTATCATTCATCTCAAAAATTAAAAGCCGAGAATATCAATTCCAAAAGAGGAAATCTTGTATTCAATCAAATCGCAAATCAAAAGGGGAAAAGCACCGCAACAAATCAGCCGAATCATTCAGTGAAATCAGTGCGATTTTAGGATGTTATAATCCTATTTCTAACACCCATTTACATCATAGGCAATTATCGAAAATCAATAAAAAAAACAAGAGCAATCAGAGAAATAAAATTCGAATAACTCACAATTTTCACAAGAGTTTCGATCGCCTGAAAGCCCCAAATCGGTGAGCAAGAACGCATCATAAAGCCACAACAAATCAAAGGAACAGAGATTCATTTCCATGGAGCAAGCGATTTGATTTGGGGAAGAAACCCTAGCCGCCATTTTTTTTAGAAACAAAGAGAACGGGCTAAACTAATTTGAAAAGGGTCGGCCAAGTGTTAAAATGAAAAGGGGATGACCCCTTAGTTATATTCTAGGGTTTTTCTATTTTATTTTTTCTTGTTTTCTTTATTTTGTATTGTTTTTTCTTCTGTAAACAATTCTGAACAGTTTTTCTAGAAGTCTGTAAAATTCTAGAGTTCCAGTCAGGGTGTTGACTGGCAGTCCACTAGAGTCTGTAAATTCTAGGGTTACGCGTTACAGGGTTTGTAATTCGGGAAATCTGATCGAGGGGATATCAGTCAGCCTAGGGTTTTGAGCATAGGGTTAGGACAGGAGCAGGCGCTGCGAGTGTACATGGTCTTGTATGCAGGATCTGTTTATAACACCTAGTAGAAACCTTAAGAATGCAGCAGTAGGCAGGGTTTTGCCGAAGCTGGGTATATCTGTGTGTGATTTATTTTCTGCACTTTTATTTCTGCTGCATTCTGTGATCTGTTTATTATTTTAATATCCTGTCAGTTTTTCAATTCAGTTTAAAAACTGTGATAAACCCTATTCACCCCCCTCTAGGGTTAATCTAGATCCAACAATTTCTTGAACTTCTGGATGGTTTCGAATGGCAAGATGGTGGGGTTCCTCCAAGATACAGCAATCTTTATCAATGATACTAACAGCTAACAACTATGGCTAACTAAAACTAATTAGGCTACAGCTAACAACTAATGCTAAGGAAATTATGAGAAGATTAAGCTAATACACTATCTAAAGTAACAGAAAGTAAATCTATAAATGGTAGGTAACAACGAAGAATTTTGCACTAGAAATTTGATCACTTTTCATCACACCTTTATAATGCCTCCTATAGCTTATATTTATACACAATGCTTCCAGCATACAAACCCTCCAACAGGCCCAACAACTCACTACTGACAGCCCACTGCCATGCAACACAGTAACCCAGATTCAAAGGAATACACGCCCAAACAATTATACATTCTATACAATGACCACTGCCCTCGGTTTCAATAACAAGGAACTTAAGATCGTTACACCATCCAATGAACTCCAAACAGAAATCGTATAAAGGAGATCGAGACGAAGAAGTTGACCGGTGGTGATCTAATTTTGGGTACTGTGGTGACCGGGGCGGCCCTGGGAAGTCGCGGCACTAGCGGAGCTGTTGGAGGCGAGGCACTTGACTGGAGGACGACCTGTTCTGGTCGGAGATAGGCGGCGGGAAGGCGGAAGTCTGGGATGTCATGGATGGTCCACCGTTGGTCAGGAAGCACCGGAATTGAAGGAGTTCGATTCCGATGGTACAAACGAAGGGATTTGGCATGCTATTGGCTTCAACGAGAGGAAGAAAGCAAGCAGTTGGTATCAGCTAATTTACGTTGGTATGAACGACGGTAAGGGGAACAAACTGTTCCACCGTGATTTGAGAAACCGGGCACTCGTTTTCAACTGGTATCGGTTGTTTAAAATAGTGTAATTATGAACTTAACTAACATTAATTAGCTACTAAACTTAAGTAAGTTAAATTAATTTTTAAAAATGGTTGGTGCAGGATTCCTACAGGAACAATGGAATGAGAAGGGAACGAGAAGGCCTAAACGAGAGATTGTATCAGCCATCATTTACTAATGTAATTAGTTGAAAATTTATACCCTAACTAAAACAATTAATTGAATGTCAATCAAAAGATAAGTACTTTTAGTTAAAACCCTAAAGTTGAAATGAAAATTTTGCTGTAGGCAGTCACCAAATGGGAGCTGGAGCGTGCTGAAGCTTCAATACAGGAACAAACAGAAGTAAATCAGCTTGTTATAATATTAAAACATAATTTATTTATTCATTTTTATGATTTAAAGTTAAGTCGAGTATAATTAGAACCGTGAATTAAAAACACGAATAATTTCTCATTGGATGAACAGATTTGAACGGAACAAACAACGTTGGGACGTAACGACAAGCTCTACATTCTGGAGCCATTATGGAATAGAAATGGACAGGACTGGAATCAACCAGAAATTTTAATTAAATTAGACGACTGTTTAATTTAATTAGAATGAGCCGTCGACAACGGTATCAAATCAATGTGAGTTAAACTCACTCAGTTTCCCATTTATATATTTTATACAAATTGGGTTTTATTTTGTGTGCTCTGCTTACCGATGGTTGCCTGTTTGCTAGTTATTATTTATTGGTTGATTTAACTAATGTGTGTTTAATTTCAGTGAAATACCAAATCGTTATTTTTAACGATTGGTTCCAATAAAGGTAATTTACCTTATTGGTCACGTTTGTCAATAAACGTGTTAATGGTTTGAATTGTTTGATCTGGTTGAACTGTTTGAACTGTTTGGAGATAACCGTTTGTATACAGGGAAGAACAGGTTAGAGGGACCCAACTGGATCCCTCAAATGTATTATTTATTTCATATTATCATATATGAAATGATCTGTTTGTGTGATTGATTTGATGGTTGATTATTGAATGAATATTCAACATCTGTTTGGTTTAAACCAATGGCGATATTGGTGAAGTCTTTGGCAGAGTATGGCCTTTAAAATCAATCGGGTTATAGATATTGATTCACCGTCAGGTGAATCGATAGAGCGGAAGTTATAAAATTTGTTTTATAATTGAAGTTAGATTTTGGAATATATTATTTTTGAATAAAAGTTATTAAAGAGAAATAAATAAATATTTTATTTATTTAAGACTTCGATTTGTTAATAAATTATTTTGTAAAGTAAATTCTGATGTTAATCAGATTTACAAGTATGAGAAGAAGAAATGAATCGAGTACTTGGACTTTGACAATTGTTTTGTAAAGAAAACAATTAATGAAATTATTTAAATTAATTAGGATCGGGTAATCAGATAATCGAGTTTTGAGTTAATTAAATCGACCAGTTTGAATTGAAATTGATTATCAAATTGATGTGCTTCGATTAAAATAGTTAAATGAATATTGTTTAAATTTTAAATAGGTTTTTAAAGGGATTTACTATTTATTTTAATTAATAAAGGAATTAACTACTAATGTAATTAATGACTGAAATAGATTATTATTTTAATTAATAATAATTTAGAAAATTACCTTTGAATGTAAATTCATTTAAAAGGTAATCGAAGTTGGAATGAAATCTTGTTAAATGGCGGGGGAAGTTCATGAACGAGTTTTATATTTAAAACCGAAGTTGTTGTAACAAAGTATAAAGGAATTTCAAACGAATAAAAATAGTTTGAAATGAATGTTACTTAATCAATTGAATTAAGTGCAAGGAGATTAAGAAATAAAAGGGTTTATAATAAACCAGGGATAAATGAGATAAAAAGGGTTATAGCGTCAAATTTAAATTAACGTTACTTAAAAAGGAGATTGAGTAAAAAAGGGGAATTGAAATAAGATTTCCAAAGTGAGTAATGATTGGATATGTTTGAAAGGAGATTGGTAGGAGTGAATTTGGGTAAAGATGTGGGTTATAGGGTTGTATAACAAAATCCAAGTTATGATGGAAATTGTTTTGATACAAAAATGGAGTATTGGGTTTTGATTACAACTTATATTTATCTGAGGATATGAACATTGTTGATCAAGGTCTGAGAGGTAATTAAAATACCCCAACTTGAACGACATCAGGATTATCTGAGGATGATATTAGTTGGTAATCGTATGAAAGGTTGGTGATAGTTCATTATTTCCATTAGTGAAATAATGCAACGTTTGGCAAAATTTGATGAATGTATAACGAGAGATTGAAGTAAAGGAAATGTAAAGTTAGTTTTATTTCATACTAATAAACATTAGATATCGTTTTAAGAAAGGGATAAACGATTTACGTAACGTTGTTTATGAAATGATAAGTTGAATGGATTTTCCCAAGTTTAAATAGTAAAGAATGATGTAGCATGTGCTTGCAAGGAGAATTAAGTGTAAATTGAATATAGTTATTTTACTAAGTATTATATAGAAAGGGTTTTGAGAAAGTTAGTGTATACGAATTCAATTATCATATTTTTAGTAAAAGTATTAGAAGTTTTTAATTGAGCAGAAGTAAATTAATTTGTTTAATTAAAAGGCCAAGGGATGCCGAATACTGAACCAGTGAACTCATTGGAGTGTCATGATTGAAACACTGTATATTTTGATAGTTAAAACACCGACTATCAAATCTGGCCAATACGATTGTTGGTATGGAAAGACCGGGATTGAATTTATATTCGAAAACCATTCCGACCAATAAATACATGAAGATATCAGAAGATGATCGAGATGGAGCATTGAAGACCGTGGATTTTCATAAACGGAAGAACCACTAATATTCTTTGCCTGGCAAGTAGAGATAAGCTGTGATTCTGTCGTGGTTGGAATCTACGGGTTGCAAGGACTTCTCGCTATTGATTCATGGGGTGATTCCTATATGGATGCGGTAGGAGAGTGCCTTCGGTTCATCTTGTTCCTGGATGATTTGTATGGATGAGTGTCTAACAGAGTATTTCCTAAGGGTCACGTACGTTGATTTCTTCAAACGTGCTATAGTTGTTGGCGGGGAGTTGTCGTTCTCTTAGCTTCCAGCTAGAGTATTTTTGTGGACGTCAATTAGTGATATCTGACGGATCTGACGATGTGGCATTCAAAGTGAATGGTGATCAGATGTTTCAAAAATAAACTCTGACTTCAAGCCTCATCAGCCGGGAAAATGACATAAATCGAGCAGGCAGCATGGCTATGTGGGTCGCTCCCATTAGGGTGTATATCACCTATCTAGAGAAAATCCTATTTGCTTCTTAAATCTATGTTTCGATGCTGTCCCTTTTCGGGAGACGGTTGCTGATCCCAAACGTCAGTGATATACATTCGATACACTCAAGCGAAATGAGTGGTCGGTCATGTGTGGGCCGGGTTGCAAGACGTTCTTGTTGAACCCAGTGTATTCGTCTCTAATGATACACTATCGGCAGGTGGTCCCATACCTTGTCATAGTCGGAATCCAATCTCCAATAAGTGCCCGCGGTTTTGTTTGTATACTATATATGTAGAGCGTGAGATGCAAGCATTCTACTAGATTTCTATTTACTTGTATTTAGACATTATTATAATATCAGACAAGATATTGGTTTCAAAACTGTTTTGGGTTATCGTAAGGTAAAAACCGTCCATGTTTATGTGTGGATTTGGTCTTACGATTATCCTTTTCTTTGAAAAGATTTTTGAACTTTAAAATCATGGTTGGATGATTTACCCTAAATATTGTGTGAGTTTATCTCACTCTGGTTCACCAGACTGACCCGGTGTTTTGTAAATGCTCGGGTTAGCCCGGGGTGTACAGATTCAGGTTTTCGAATTTTGTGAAGTCCAGAGACGAGCTGGAGATGTTTAGACGTATGATATTATATAGCTACTATTCCGCTGTGTATTATATATGGGAACAGGTTATTATAACTGTCCCGTTGTGTGTTGTACTCTGATATTGTAAGTATTTTTAAATCTCTCAGTAAAGATTTATTTCAGTATTATATTTTGTTCCGTTGCGATGTGAGACTCTGTTGTGTTGTTTCTTCTTCTTCTTTTCTAATATTTCTTTCTTTCTTATATCACCCTCTAATTTTTTTTCTAATAACTATCCAGTGTTTTCGGTGCTTGGAGGATCGGCATGAGTTACAGTAAGGTATTTAAGTCGATTTTCGGGGCCGGAAATCTTGGGTCGTTACAGTGATAAGTTATATTTTGAAAATTAATTCACTACATTTATAAACATAGTTTATAAATTTACTTGTTTTCTACAATCAAACAAGTTCCATTCCAAATCTATTTAAAACCAAATTCTTATTTTGGAATCATCTACTTATTTTAACTTATATTTAATCATAGAATTAATATTAAATTTAACTTCTATTTAATACATCCTAATATTTATCCTAGAAATATTCTGTTTAAATGAATTCGAACTAATCGAATTCAATTCATAAACCCATACGGATTTATTTTCAGTTCAATTTATATTCTAAACATCAGAATAAATCTCATCGTTTACTTCTTTAACGATTCCACATTTCTATTTGTAAATTCATATTTGAATTTAAATATTCAAATCATCAAATGATAATTTTTCCACTTCATTTATAAACACAGTTTATAAATTGATTTCAATTCCCTGATTATCCAATGAAAATCATTCCATTTTATTTATAAACACCGTTTATAAATTTTCTTCAATTTCTCGTATTATTTAATTTATAAACATCGTTTATAAATTTCTATACTTGTTTTATTTATTCAAAACAAGTAAATATTTCTGGTCCATTCAAAATTCGAATTCTATTTTTAGAAAACTAGAATTCCCTTTTAAATCTCAACATATCCTTTTTACGATATTTTTATAAATCAACATTCAGGCCCAGTGATATTTCAACACCCAAGCAACCAATTATAAATGACAGGTTTCAAACACATCATATATGATAATAATGTGAAACAAACAAATAATAATAATAATTTTGAGGAATCCAGTTGGATTCCTCCAACCTGTTTTTCCTGCATCCAAATATGTTAGTCAACATAAATAATACCCATCCTGCTTCGAGGCAGGACATCGCGGTATGAAGGTTATCCACTATCATAGCATGGGCGCATAGGGTAATCATCCGCTAATGAAACCGCGAGAATCCAACCAATCACCCAATATATATATAATAGTCAATTCTAAATAACTAATATATTTAAAACAATCAGAAAGCATCCAAACAAGCAACAGGCAATTATTTCTAACGAATAAAAATAATTCTAAATAAGGTGAGTGAGATTTACTCACAGGATTTGTATTTGGCGAATCTCCCGTTTAATTCCGTATTTCACGACGCATCCATTCGACTTGTCTCAAAGAAATTTATAAACCACCTATAATCATTTAATTTTATAAAAATTGGTCAAACTATTACTTATTCATTTTATTCTTATTATACACTATATAAGCTAAACATTATTAACTAATATATTTAATTAAGAAAATTTTGTTACCTTAATTCCCTTTTGAATATCCAGTTAACCACTCTTATAGTTCACTGCCATTACTAAACTTCTTCCATTTGTACAACTTCCGAACTAAAATTATAGATTCCCTCATCAGTAAATTTGAGCTCTACACAAACGCATAAGCAAGTTCAAACTCCACTCACCAAAATACCAGCTTGTCCTTACCTCAAATCACAGCGTTCCTTCAGCAGTTAGCACACCTCGAAGTCAGAATCCCTCTCTCCTACGAGCCTTAACAGCAGCGCCAACGTTAGATGTAACTTCCAGACCCGATACTTGGATCTGCCCTAACCGCGAACCATCGTGAACGATTTTCCCCAAACCTGCGATAGGAAACATCGCACCCCATTACCACACAAGCTACAGGTGATCGATACTTCTTTGTTTTGAATCCCTTCAACCCCAGTACCAACATCGCGTTCCCAGAACCATTTGTATCCCCTCAAAAGTACGGCTTCTCAAATCCGTCGCACCAACTGGTTTGCCCTAGCTTCGCCTGAGGGACTCGTCGAACCCCCAGACAACGATCGCGAGCTCTAACATCAGCGTCAACTTTTGGAACTCCAAAATTTCCAATCGCGAAACTCGATTTTACTTGCTTCTTTGATTTTTCTTTGAAGCTGTAAATTTCGATTTGAGGAATGGCAACTGACTTTGATTTTTGCGAGAAGGAGATAGTTAATTTGATTTCTAAAAAGACAGTGGCTTCCTTACTGAAGCTACGATTTGCAAATAAAGGAGAATGGAGAGGAGGTTGTCGCGATTTATAGGAGAGATGCTTCCTGGTCAAGGAAACAAAGGTAGGTTTTTATTGGGGAATGTTTATCCGAGGTAGGTTTTTAATAGGTACAGCGTTTATTAGGGTAGGCATTAACTGGTTCGGTTTTAAATTTAAAATACCCCGTGATCTCGGACTCCTTTCTGAACACAACAACCAACATTTTTAGGGTTAACCCACTATTCTAAACACGCTGGGACCAGTTCCAAACCCCTATTTGATCATCTGAGATGATATAAATTTAAATCAATATAAATTAAATTCAAAACAATAAATTCCCTCGATAATAAATTAATATTATCATTTTATTAGAATTTTATTGATCATCTCTAAATCGTCTCGATTCAGTATTGAATTTCGAATTCAATTATTTATGTATTACGATAATTTGATTTATTCTAAATTAAAACGTATTTCGATATTAAATCGAAAACTAAATATAAAATTCTATTTATATTCTCAATTCAATATTTAAAACCATTTTAAATATTTAAAATAATTTGTTCGAAAATCCGGCTCGTTACATTCTTTCCCCCTTAAAAGAATTTCGTCCCCGAAATTACTAAGGTAGAAAAATGCTACAAACCCATTTACTTTTCAAAACTCACTTATGTTGAAACTTAACTCTTTATTTTTCAACAAATTTTAGTTCTACCAAAACTTTTGGTTTCCATTCATATGCATCCAAATTGATTCTAAATCAATTTATCCACTTTGATTTATTTAACTTGTTTTAAGTTAAATTTTAATTCCAGAATTCAATCCCCGGGTTTTCATTTCAAATCCTTTTGAAATCCCATAAATATATATATATATATATTTCCATTTCAAATTCAAAACATTTGAATTTTCAAACCAATTTCCAACAAAAACTTTCTAAGGTAGCAATCCATCACTTAGAAACTCGAAAATGAACACTGATGATGTTGCAATCATTATCAGAATTATTTCCCAGCCACTGAAGTGAGTTCAGTGCTTTATTATTTCAAAATCCATCTAAAATGATTTTCTTTCAAATCCTTCCAAAACAAAGCTATATTATTTTAGTATACCTTGAAAAATATTTTTCAACTTCCCAGGATTTAAATTCCAAATTCTGGTTTGAATTTAATTCTAATTAATCTCATTTGTAGATTTAATTCCTATAAAAATTCTATTTTGGTTATAAATAACCATTCCAATTTTATAATCTCGTTTGATTATAATCCTAACAATCAACACATCCATATAATATAATAATTTCAGAAAATTATTCCTTCTATATCAAAATAGAAATTTGGGTAAAATTATTTCATCTACCCACCTTAAAACATTATTATGTTGAATTTCTCTGTTCAAGTGTTCAGAAATTCCTATCGACTTCGTGGCGTCCCACGATTCGATCAGAATTCATAAACCACTCAATAGACAAGCCAACATAATATAAAACAAATTTTATATCAATTAACAAATACGCTCTCTCGTACATATACACTCAACTCATTCTAGGGCACTGCTGACCCTATCTCTAATGAGCACATTCCACCAAAGCCTAAGTATTCGCTCAACCTAGGTATCCCTTGGGTTACGGTAAAGGTATTTATGGCTTTATAACGTTCTTTCTTACCTTGGCAATTTCGAGGACGAAATTATTCTAAGGGGGGAAGAATGTAACGACCCGTGTTTTTGCCCGTCAAATATTTAATTTAATTTATTTATTTTAAATATTATATTGGAAATATTAATGGAATTTAATATTTAATTCATTATTAAAAACGAATTTGAACGTTATAATTTACATATAATATAAATCGAGCTTGAAAATGGCGTGCAGTTCGTAAATTCAAATTTTGAACTTCAACTGGATATACAGAGTCTGGTATAAGTCGGATTTCTGTAAAACAAGAAACGTTGGAACCGTATTGACGATAATTTTCATATGAAAGAGAAAAAAAACCCCAGATCACAGCTTATAAATGAAGCGAGAAACACCCATGCTCTCTTGTTCAAAATCCGCAAGTCCAAACACATATATTCTATATGATACATTGCGGTTTATAGGAGGGAGAAATATACTGGGGAGAGGAACATGATGGCACTGTATAAGTTAAGAAGAAAATGCAAGTGTGGTGGAAGTATCCGGTCATGGTGCGAATTTGAGTGGGGAAGTTGTGTGTAGTTGAGGTGCGGTTGTGTGTAGAGGAGGGAAGCACGAGCTGGAAGTGAAGTGACTGGGTATCAGCGTGCATGGGGTGTTTAAGGAAGAAGGTGCAAGTTGAAGAGGGGCAGGAGAAGTGCGGATCTCCAGAAATCCAAAGGGGAAGATGAACAGAATGTACAGTAGCCGGGTAATTAAATATGCCTAATATTAAATGACGAGAACATTGCCTGGTACCCGTTTGCTTAATTGTGGTTAGTACCTAGCTAAGTTGGTTCACGCGCCTAACCAAGGTTATAACATAAGTAAGATCATGTAATTTGTTCTATCAACTGTTTCATACGACTATAGACATGTGCTCTTGAAGAACCATTTGAGTTGAATCTGATCCATGCATAACATGCCGATAGCTTATAATTTTTAACGTAATTAAGATGGCTAGTTAAGTTTAATTATACATATAATTAAGAGATATATTAGTCTAATTTAAACCGTGGACGTAGAAAATACATATAACACATTCATATGTTAATAGAATAGGACAAGGCAAACGGCGTCGGAACCGTATCAAGGAGCATAACATTCTGGAATTGGAACGGACGGAGCCAGTCTGTTTAATTTAACCAAATTGAACCATTTAAAACAACGGACGGTAATCAGGTGAGTTAAACTCACTCAGTTTCCCATTTATATTTTACATAAATTAGGTTTTTATTTTATGTGCTTTGCTTGCTGATGGTTGCATGTTTGCTAGTTATAATTTATTTGTTGATTTAAAAGATGAAATTAAACTGTGTTTAATTTCAGTGAAATACCAAATCGTTACTTTTAACGTTTGGTTCCAATAAAGGTAATTTACCTTATTGGTCACGTTTATCAATAAACGTGTTAATGGTTTGAATTATTTGATCTGTTTGAACTGTTTGGAGATAACCATTTGTATACAGGGAAGAACAGGTTGGAGGGACCCAACCAGATCCCTCAAATGTATTATTTATTTTCACATTATCATATATGAACTGATCTGTTTGTGTGATTGATTGGATGGTTGATTATTGACTGAATATTCAACATCTGTTTGGTTTAAACCAATGGGCGGTATTGGTTTAGTATTTGACAGCGTATGGCCTATAAAATCAAGTGTTTTATAAATACTGATTCACCGTCAAGTGAGTCGATAGAGATAAAGTTATAAAATTTATTTTATAATAGAGATAGATTTTTGAATATATTATTTCGAATAAAAGTTAATAAAGAGAAATAAATAAATATTTTATTTATTTAACACTTCAATTTGTTAATAATTTATTTTATAACGTAAATTCTGACGTTAATCAGATCTACAAATACGAGAATGAATCGAATGGTTAAACTTCGATAATTGCTTTGTAAAGAAAACAATTAATGGAATTATTTAAATTAATTATATTTTTAATTAATTTAAAGTGAGAATTAATTAGAATCGTTTAACGAGAAAATCGAGTTTGGAGTTAATTTAATCGATCGTTTTGAATTGAATTTGGTCATCAATTTAATGTGTTTTGATTAAAATAGTTAAATGAATAATGTTTAAATTTGAATAAGGTTTTTAAAGGGATTTACTATCTATTTTAGTTAATAAAGGAATTAACTATTTTACAATAGTTAATGATGAAAGAAAAGTATTATCCTGATTAATAGTGATTTAGGAAATTAGTTTTAATTGAACAAATGTAATAAGAGATCGATGTTGAAATGAAATCAAATTAAATAGTGAAAGGAGTTTATAAACAGCTGTTACATTTAAACTGAGATTTTATAACGGAGTTATAAAGAGGATTTTAAGCAAGCACGATTACTTAAATTAAACTTGAGTTAAGTAAAAGGAGGATAAGATGGAAGGGTTATAATACATCAGAATTAGATAAAAGGAGTTTGAAGTGTTATATCGTTAATTCTAAATTAACGTTACTTAAGATTTTGGTTAAGTAAAATGGGGGTTTTTAAATAATATTTCCAATGTTGAAATGGTCGAATAGATTTGAAAAGTGATTGGTGAAAGTGGATTTGGGCAAAGGAGTGGGTCGTCGGGTTGTATAACCAAATCCAAGTTATGATGGAAATTGTTTTGAGACTGGAAAGGAATATTGGGTTTTGATTACAACTTATACTTATCGGAGGATATGAACGTTGTTGATCAAGGTCTGAGAGGTAATTAAAATACCCCAACTTGAACGACATCGGGATTATCTGAAGATGGTATTAGTTGGTAATCGGAAAAGAGGTTAGTGATAGTTCATTATTCCCATTAGTGAAATAATGCAACGTTTGGTGTAAATTTGGAAAATATATATCAAGAGATCCAAAGTAAAGGAAATAATAAGTTGAATGGATTTTCCCGAGTTTAATAATAGAGAATAACGTAACATACGTTTTGAAAGGAGAATTAAGTGAGGATTGAATATGGTTATGAAAAGGGTTTTGAGAATGTTAAGTATATAAGAATTCAATTATCGTATTTCTAAATATTAAAGAGTTAGAAGTTTTAATTAAGCAGAAGTGAATTAATTTGATTAATTAAAAGGCCAAGTGATGTTGAATACTGAACCAGTGAACTCATTGGAGTGTCATGATTGGAACACTGTATATTTTGATAGTTAAAACACCGACTATCAAATCTGTCCAATACGATTGTTGGTATGGAAAGACCGGGATCGAATTTATTCGAAAACCATTCCGACCAACAAATACGTGAAGATATCAGAAGATGATCGAGATGGAGCATTGAAGACCATGGATTTTCATAAACGGAAGAACCACTAATATTCTCTGCCTAGCAAGCAGAGATAAGCGGTGATTCTGTCGTGATTGGAATCTACGGGTTGCAAGGACTGCTCGCTACTGATCCATGGGGTGATTCCTATATGGGATGCGGTACGAGAGTGCCTTCGGTTCATCCTGTTCCTGGATGACTTGTATGGACGGATGTCTGACAGAGTATTTCCAAAGGGTCACGTACGTTGATTTCTTCAAACGTGCTATAGTTGTTGGCGGAGAATCGCCATTCTCTTAGCTTCCAGCTAGAGTATTTTTGTGGATGTCAATTAGTGATATCTGACGGATCTGACGATGTGGCATTCAAAGTGAATGGTGACCAGATGTTCAAAGATAAATTCTGGCCTCAAGCCTCATCAACGGGGAAATGAAAGAAATCGGGCAAGCAGCATGGCTATGTGGGTCGCTCCCATTAGGGTGTATAATCACCAATCTAGAGATAATCCTATTTGCATCTTTAATCTATGTTTCGATGCTGTCCCATTTCAGGAGACGTTGCTGATCCCAACCGTCAGTGATATACATTCGATACACTCAAGCGAAATGAGTGGTCGGTCATGTGAGGGTCGGGTTGCAAGAAGTTCTTGTTGAACCCAGTGTATTCGTCTATAGAGATACATGATCGGTCGGTGGTCCTTTACCTTGTCATAATTGGAATCCAATCTCCAATAAGCGCCCGCGGTTTTGATTGTATACTGTATATGTAGAGCATGAGATGCAAGCGTTCTACTAGATTCTATTTACTTATATTTAGACATTATTATAATATCAGACAAGATATTGGTTTCAAAACTGTTTTGGGTTATCGTGAGGTAAAAACCGCCCGTGTTTATGTGTGGATTTGGTCTTACGATTATCCTTTTCTTTTGAAAGATTTTGAACTTTTAAAATCATGATTGGATGATTTACCCTTATTACTGTGCGAGTTTATCTCACTCTGGTTCACCAGACTGACCCGGTGTTTTGTAAATGCTCGGGTTAGCCTGGAGTGTACAGGTTCAGATTATCGAATGCTGTGAAGTCCAGAGACGAGCTGGAGATGTTCAGACGTATGATATTATATACTACTATTCCGCTGTGTATTGTATATGGGAACAGGTTATTATAACTATCCCATTGTGTGATGTACTCTGATATTGTAAGTATTTCTAAAGCTTTCAATAAAGATTTATTTCAGTATTATATTTTGTTCCGCTGCGATGTGAGATTCTGTATGGTGATGTTTCCTTCTTCTTCTATTCTAATATTTCTTTCTTTCTTATCTCACCCTCTAATTTCTTTCTTTCTTATCTCACCCTCTAATTTCTTTCTAATAACTATCCAGTGTTTTCGGTGCTTGGAAGGTCGGCATTAGTTACGGTAAATGTATTTATGTCGATTTCCGGGGCTGAAATCCTTGGGTCGTTACAATTTTTTTTAATAAAAAATTTGTACTACCACAATTTGATATTGCACCAACACAGTTTTTTTATCATTTACCTTAAATGTTTGAAGTGTTTGTAATTGGAGAGAAACACATTTGTGCATTGACAAATGGCTTGTAGGCAAACATAGGCTTGACCTTAAATAGGACATAGGCATGCACCTTCATCTTGGCAGCGGAAGTACAAAAATAAACATAGTTGCATGTGCGCAATTTCAAATTGCGTCCATACAAATTTGAGCAAAAACTCGATTTTGTACTTGCGTAATTTCTGATTGCATCAGTACATTATTTTATTTTAAATTTGTATTGGGGCAATTTCTAATTTCGTCCGTACAATTTTTTTCCACTGTACTATTGCATTTTGAAATTGCGTCAGTATGTTTTGGTCAACTTAGCGCCGAGTTGGCCAAAAGCCGTCTACATTTGTAATTAATTTTCAAATCAGGGCATTTTTGTAATAAGTTTTAAAGAGTGGGCTAATCGAAAAAATGATCCTTAAACAAAAAATGATCCTTAATCTGAATCCTTCTCCCTCCACTTTCCAGCTACTCCTAGCAGCAACCGCCTCCATCCATGTAATGTATAACTACACAAGTCCTCTAATTCTCTGATATGGATATGAGTGGAGTTAGGCAGATTAAGAAGGAATCAGTGAAGAAATCAGTATGAAGAAGAAGTTTGGGAGGAAGGAGGGATACTGTGAAGAAGAAATGCAGGCAAAAAGAAGGAGCAGAGTAGAGAATTCTTGCAGTAACTTTCTTTCATACTAATTGTTCATTACATCTATGCATATATAGCCGAGCTCACACAACCAACAACTGGCATTTCTATAACAACTTTCTTGGCGGGAAAGAAATCAAAAGGACAAAAATAAAAATAAAAGGCGGGATAATATTTCAGGTGCTACTTTATGCATTCAGTCAAGTATTTCCTGGACATGTGAGTCTCTTTGGGTACTAATATGCGTATCATTACCCACGCCTTGAAATTGACCTTGTCCTCAAGGTCATAGGTTGGTGCAAACAATCGCTCGACTTCATGTTTTCCGCCCGGATCAAAGATGAGCCGCTTACTTACATATTTCCACTTGCTCATTTCAGCAAACACATTTGATGCATCAGGCCACTCCAGCTGCAGGCTGTGCATTTCAACAAACAGGTCTTGTGCAATCCATTTCTGCTTAATATGCCACTTCGAACTCAGTGCTAGCGTGGCGCTCAAAGCTTTATGAAGTGCAGCGGCTAAATAGTATGCCTCAGATTGGTAATGGACACTATTTTGCATTGGCGCAAAAATAGGATATTGAGGCAATGGAGATGAATTTGCTGGCGGTAGAGGGGGCAGTGGAGGTGACTTTGGCGAAGGCGGAGCAGCAACGGCGACTACATCAGATGCAGGAGGAGGTGTAGGGAACTTAGGCGGAGAAGGAGCATCAGCGACGGCTACGGCAGAGGCGAGAGGAGGTGATGATGTATAGCCTGCAACAGTGGATTGGATTTGCGAAGCCTTCGGATCTGCTGGCTCAACTAACCCCAGTGACGTTGCTTTCAGATCTGAGGTAGGTGTTGGAGGAAGAACGAGGGTTGGTGGTGGTGGGTTGTCTAACTTTCGGTGGAGATCGTCTATTTGTTTGCTGAGGTGTTGAAGTGCTACTTTGATGTCGGCGGTGCCGGCTTGTAGGTTTTTAAACATGGTGGTGTGGGTTGCTTGGATGGCTTGGAAGGTAGTGAGGGCTGCTTGGTGGTTGGCGAGCTGATTGATGACTTTATCCAGTCGGGTCATGTTTGAAAAGAATAGTTTAGAGAGAGGAATAGAGGTCCGTAGGAGGAGGAGAGGTCAGAAAGTGAAAGCACCAAATTTGATATGGATATGAGTGGAGTTAGGCAGATTAAGAAGGAATCAGTGAAGAAATCAGTATGAAGAAGAAGTTTGGGAGGAAGGAGGGATACTGTGAAGAAGAAATGCAGGCAAAAAGAAGGAGCAGAGTAGAGAATTCTTGCAGTAACTTTCTTTCATACTAATTGTTCATTACATCTATGCATATATAGCCGAGCTCACACAACCAACAGCTGGCATTTCTATAACAACTTTCTTGGCGGGAAAGAAATCAAAAGGACAAAAATAAAAATAAAAGGCGGGATAATATTTCAGGTGCTACTTTATGCATTCAGTCAAGTATTTCCTGGACATGTGAGTCTCTTTGGGTACTAATATGCGTATCATTCTCCCTCAATTCTGCGTCATCTGAAACCGATCATCCATCTCCCTTCCAATTTCAACCGGCATAATCTTTTTCTCCTAAATCACCTTAATTCCATCACCAGTTGCTCCATGCTGTATTTCATTAACGACCTATAGTGCCATTCAGTAGACGACGGACAACCAATAACCATCGATTTTTGGATCTACGTTTGGAACTGCAAATTTTCGCCTCTGCTATTTAAATGATTCCGACCAACTCGCCTCAATTAGAAGTTTGATTTTGATCTGCCGATTGAGGGTACCCTAACTTTTACTTTTCTTCTCAGCCTTTCAAATCCCATTTTCCCATCCCGATTTCACGCCAAAGTAACGCTGTTTGTTGTATGTTGGCTCCTTGCTAATCTGTAAACATTGCCACCTTGTTGGTACCGGACAATTGATCGATTTGGTAATACTGTTGTTTACATACTGAATTTTATTCTCATCCGCGCACGCAAATGGGATGGGCGAATTTTATTTTTCGAGAGGTTTCTGTATACTAGAGCCTCTGTAATAGTGGTAATTGTGATATTGAAATTCTGCGTCAATGGCATTACTTACCATTCTACCACACCTTCGATGATGATGTATTTCTATTTTTTTATGTATATTAATAATATTGCAAGAATATCTGTTTTACTCAGTTTATTGAACTCTGCATTCACGCACCTGGCAATAAATTTAGTACCATCGATTTATACTCTGCAAGAATATTAGTTACCTGTGAACACTAAAGTGTTTGTGTATGCATGTTACACATAGGGGTTCTGATACGGTTTTTTGCACATGCCAGTTTTTTGTTTCTTATTCTCAAGCTTCCATATGGTATAGTAAGTATTTAAAATGTAACTAGCTTCCATTGAATAAGCGGGGGTAATTTCAAATATAATGGTGGTTATACCTAAGAAATGCATCATTGTTGACAGATCTATTAGTTGTAAGTGTGGTTTTTTGTGTCTGCATAGTAGAAGAGACCTTACCTCTAAAATGAATATGTAACTCTGACTATAGCGTATGCTATACTCAATTTTTCTGATTTTTTATCATCAGCTGCCCACACTAACCGTGACTACGCAAACAGGATGTTGACTGCAGATGGGATGAAGGTTGTAGTTTAGCAGTTATACCAGAAAATCATCAGGGAAGAATATTTCAAGGTCTCTAGCTTGCTTCCAAGTTGCACTTTTTACGAAGGTTTGTCAGTTCAAACATTTATATTTTATTTATGCAGGCGTCATAAATTTTCATATGCTATATCTTGTGATGTGTCATTCATCTCTAACGTATGTGGTCCCATATTTATTGTAGAAAAATATTAGTACAAAATAAGGACCAACTTAAGATAATGTGATATGAATGTTCATTGCAATCATGCATTACTTAAATTTCATTTCTATATTGTTGTGATTATTCTTTCTACTAAAGCATATATTCCTCCGATATTAGGGAAATGATGTTGAAAAAGGGAATCCCACCCAATTTATGATTTTGGATTAGTACTTTGTTTTTTAATGTCCATTTGATTTTGTTTTTCTTTATCATGTTAAGCTCTTAACTGTTTAATTCCAACAATATGCTGATATGTAAAAGCTGTTGTTTATTACAGAAGCATTCACTGTTGACTAAACTCGTGTCAAAATTATTTTTAACGATCGGGTCTAGGGGTGATGTAGGAAAGGAAATCGTTTTGCTGAGCGCTTCTGTAAATTAGTACACCTAAGTATTTGACACGGTTGATTCAACGACCCCACAACTGATGAGTTGATGTCACGAAAACACACTACCGGGTATGTTACACTCCCCAAGTTTAGTACTTTATAAATTGAAAATTTAATACTCTATAGCATGTGAAATTATGGCAGTTTTCACAGGTGCCAAAATTGTTTTGTCAGCGATACTTACGATGATGTATAATTTGATTAAAATACTATACTTATCACACTTTCTCATCCTTAATAGTATAGTTTATTTTGTTTCATTGCCACTATCACTTAAAAAGTACTTATCTATTTTTTTATGAGAACAGTTGTTTGATTCCTACACCCATTTATCTTTCACATGCAATGAGAGACCCACCGTTCAATTGGACGACACAATATTTCTACTTCAGCTTGGCATCGCATCTGTGGATGAAGATCTTGAACCAGATGGAGAGGAGTGTGCCGTTTGACTAAAGAAAAATAACCCAAAAGTTACAAAAAATATATATATTGTATATACGATCGTTTAAAATAAGTTAACGGAGAAAATTAACTGAAACTAAGCTCAAATGGACTGGAAAAAGATTGAGAATGAAGACGAAGGAGTAGAGGAAATGAAAGGGGGGCTCTATATAGAGGGAGGAGGGGGCAACTCCAACGGCTCAAATTTCAGTCATTTGGGAAACGGTGCAAACTGGACCCTCGAACGCACCCTTAATGCAGATATGACCCTCCACCCGTAGTTCAAAATTTATGTCCCAATCTATATTATATATTGTACGCTTAATCCATTTAATTATATATTGTTACCTATTTCGTAACAATGTTGTACTTTGTTCAGAGAATGGACAAGAAAATTGAATACATTTTGCCAAAGTGATATAGGACATGTGCAATATTTGAGTTCTGATTGAAGAATTACGGGACAAATAATACTGGTACTATTTTGACTGCAAGAAGAGTTGGTAAGAAAGTAACACATACCATGTTCCTTTGGTAAAAAAATAAAAATAAGCATGCAAGTATTCAGCCAAATACTCCTAAATAATTCAACAGTGTATTGAATTCTGAAGATATATTCACTAATATCAAAATATCACCATGTTATCTAACTCTTGGACTACTAATCTTATATTTCTGCAATTTTTGCAAATTCTGATGTGAATATGAAAACATGGGGTATTTGTTAGACCGAAAATTGACACTAACACCCAATGCGGTGTGAAGTCCTCAAAACACAGATCATAGAGAATAATTGCAGTAAATAACAGGGGACACAATATTTTTATAGTAGTTCGGCTCAATACAAGTCTACGTCCACTTTATAATCCTTTGTTTATACTGTCAGATTACAAAAATCAGTACATTTGTAAGAAAGAAGAGAGAGAGAACTGTTTATACACGAAATCCTCGTGTTAAGTAGCAGTTTATTTAGGTTTTTCTTTTCTTTTTCCTTTCTGCGGAACAAAATGGATGAAAAAGGAGCTGTTTGTGTGACAGGAGCCTCTGGTTTCATAGCTTCATGGCTCATAAAGAGACTTCTAGAATCTGGATACAGTGTCAAAGGAACAGTTAGAAATTCAGGTTTCCTTATATTTTCTTGTAAACTTTAATTATTTGCGATTACCAGGTTTTTCTTCTTTTGTACAAACATCGACCACAAGCTTCTAAACGGACCTTCATTTTACATCATATTCACTGTTATAAAGGCGATGACAAAAAAGTAGCACACTTATGGGAGCTGGAAGGAGCAAAGGAAAGGCTTCGGTTGGTAAATGCTGATCTCATGAAAACAGGTAGTTTTGACAGTTCTGTAATGGGATGTCAGGGTGTCTTTCACATTGCTTCGCCTGTTATTGTAACTGGTTCTGATCCAAAGGTATGTTTGGCATTCTTAAATCTATCATCTTATCCGAGATGTTAACCTTAAAATATGTATATAGCATGATCTTTTAAAACTTCCCAGGTTGAAATTTTTGATCCTGCTGTTAATGGCACATTGAATGTGTTGCAATCTTGTAAAAGGAATCCGACACTTAAAAGGGTTGTACTCACATCATCATCCAATGCACTGAGAATACGAGAAGATATTGACCCTGCTGTACCTTTGGATGAGTCGTCCTGGAGCTCTGAAGTATGCCACAAGTATAAGGTAAGTTATTACTCTTGTCCCATCTATGATAGCGATTAAATGAAATGCATCTTAGTGCATGTTTATGTAATGATTAATTAGAGCATCTCAAAGAAAATTACCGAACTTAAATTCTCCCCTCTTGTATTCTGTTTAATTTCATCCACTTATTAACATATTTTTGTTATTAAATGAGACTCCATTGCAATATCTGAATGGTGGAAGATTTATAAATCAATGACTGAGATCAGTTTGGCATATGGAGAGATGTAAGTTGAGAATGGAGAAATTACATGAAAATCACGTGGACTCAAAGTTTAGTGATTTGATATGCCCAACCAATTACAAGACTTTAAATTTTGCAAATAAGACCAAAAAAGTTTTACTTGATCTATTTGCAAAATAAGCATTTGTGTCATATGCTGATTTGATGGACACGCTGATACATCAAAAATTGATCCTGGAAGAAATAAACTTTATAAATTGTATTTCCAAGAGTTTTTTTCTTTTTAAATATACATGAAGAGAACTTGATGGACAATTAAATTTCTAAAAAAACTACGTTGTGTCTATCTGTTTTAACTCATGATATCTATCATCTTTGGTAATATTTTAGAAGTTAATATTAAAGAACTGAATATGAACCGGTAAAGCGATGAAGATGCCGTTAGTGAATGCCTCCCCATTATGTTAAAGTACTTATGGATGACATAAATAATTTGTGTATAGAAAGGTTTTTTCTTCCTAAATTGATTTTTTTTATATACTTTAGATGGTATATAACATACTATATGGCAGTTTATATTTTTATATCCTAAACTTTAAGATATTTGATCATTATGGTGATAGCGCTGAGCTTAGATGATTACTATATGGATATTGTTTGAAATGAAAGCTTCTGGGTATTTTAGAAAGAAAGTAAGATACAACAATTGAAGAACCCTCTAAAATGATGAACAATGGAAACCCTGGAACTTCCTCTTCCTCTCAGCCATCACCCTAAATCCCCAAACCATGCCCCTCACCACCTTTTTTTTGGGACCGTCCAGATCCAGATATGCCACCGCCAATTCGAGGCCCTGACGAAGAGGGTTTCACTCCTGTCCTGGTCGCAAAAGAGTACAGGAAATTTCATTGCAAGTAGTGAGTGTCTTAGGATTCCATATGAAGTGTGTTTCGCAAGAACGGTAATGGGAATTTTGTATTTGGGTTGGCGCTACAAACATGATGTACTTGATATATTTTAGCGGATTATTTTAATTTAATTGGTTTCTATTTAACTTCTTATAGGTTTTGTTGTGTAATACGCATTTAATCCAAATGAAATAACGTTACAAAATTCAAAATAAATGCAAAATAATTAAAATACTTTTTTTTGAATTTGTTCAGGGGGAAACAGACCGAAGCCGTAAAACCACCTAGTGCAACTAGCCCGATCCGCGAGCACCACATAAGCAGTTGATCTCACCGTATGCAGATGGTAAGCTTTTTTTTTTTTTTTGTGAGGCTGACCGGTTTTTATAGTGATCCGTAACACTTTACTGAAAAGGAAGAAAATGTTACAACGCACACAGGTGATATACCACGAGTATATCAGCTGCTAAGTACTTATACCCACGCAGGGGATACACAATTCATATGCAAACATCTCAGTACATGATAGAAATTACATATTAGTTTCATAGTGCAGACAGTGGCACTTATTACCCCAGCATCCGTCAACCATTATCAAAGGGGGTTTTACCCTTTGCTCTTGATTTGCTGCGAGTGATCGGTGACTCCGCACTGCAACTAGCTAAGTTCACTGCCGTGGCCTCTACGTTTGTAACTATCACATTAGGTGGCCGCGCTTTGTAACCTGGAGGTGGAGGTATATTAGCATATGGGTTGCTAGCGGATTGCTTCTTAGTTTTGTCTTGTGCGGCTGTTCTTTGTTGAAGTGCAATATAATTTTTGGACATTAATTCCATCAGCTTCTTCTTCTCATCACTTAGGAAAGGATCAATTTTGCCACTCGCAATTTCGTCTTTCAAACTCTCAATTGTCTCAAGAACTGTTTTATCTGGGCTAGACCTCTTCATTATCTCTTTTTCTTTAGGATGTTTTCTTCTAGTGTCTCCGAATACTTCAGTTATATTGAAAGCTCTTAGCTTGCATTTCTGGATTTCGAACCTATGTCGTTACAACGACACATATCCTTAACCGCTGGGCTAATACTGCAGACAAAAATAATTAAAATACTTTAAAATATATGTTAGACCGAAATCTGGGCATAACACCCAAATTCGATGTGAAAACCTCACAAACACAGATCAATGCAGAAAAACAGTAAAATAGAAGGAGATACACGTTATTTTTATAGTAGTTCGGCTCAAACCAAGCCTACGTCCACTTTATAGTTTCTTAAATTCTAAGAAGCTATGACAATACAGTTTGCTTGCGGTTTATACACGAAATCCTCGTGTTTACAATGAAAAGTAGTAAGAAAAGGGAAAATTATACACGAAATCCTCGTGTTGTGTGTAATTTGGCTTCTTTGCTGCTGAAAATGTTTTGCAGAGAGCAATGGTAGAAGCCGTGAGGAGTTAGAGCCAAAAGATCCCTCAAATTGCCAAGTACTGGTGTATTTATAGCTGTAGAGAAGCTTTGGGCGGTTTCGGTTTGGATGGGCCACGTAGCGTGACCGGAGGAGATCTCAGAAGTAGTGGAGAACGTGGAAAAGTGGTTACCAGGTCGTGCTTTGCCAAGTGGAGTCTGATCCGCAATTGTAGGAGGTAGTTACTCCTTAAGAAGCGGTCAAAGTTAGTTGTGCGTGCAGAAACAGGTCCAGTCGGTTCGGATCCGATCCGAACCGAACCGGTCCTTCGGGCTGAGTGCACGTGTGCACTTCTGTGCAGATGTCCAAAACGGGTCGGATCTTCCTACCCCGATCCGAACTGAAGCGAGCTAAGTTTCCAATGCCAAGCTACTTCATTATTTGCTTTTGTATCATCCGAACCCACCCGACCCAACAGGGGTGATCCGATCCGAACCGATGCGTGGTGATGGTAATTCCAAAATCCATGTTTCTGGTTCTGCATGCGTTCACGGAAACGGACGTAACTTTCAAACCGTAAGTCCGTTTTAGCCAAACGAAAGCTCGATTCGAAGCTAATTCAGAGAGCTACAAGAGTTACAGTGCTCAGCTCCGTAATTACTGTTTTCAGGTCCAAAAAAAGTCGTCTGATAAGAGTTTCGGGCAACTCTTTGTTTGCGATGCGATTTCAGCCAAATCGCTTTCTGTCTTCTGACGATGCTTCCAATACTTGAGCGAATTGTTGATCAGAGATTCCATGTGTGACTGCTTTGACTAAAAAGCGGGTCAACATTTTGTCCTCCAGAACATATCTTGTTGGTTGAAGGAAAATGTATTCTGGATAATCCAAGAAATCCAAGGCCACGCTGGACCTGCCAGCTGCAAGTATAATCCATACCTGCGAAGAAAAGAAAGCAAATAGGTATGTCAAAACCTGACAAGACTGATTATACTTTCGAGCATAAACCATGTTTGGGCGTTTATTTGAGCATAAACCATACTCAAGAGATGTTCAAATCATCCTGCCAAAACCTGGCGAGAGACCTAACCTTCCGGGTATAGGCCATACCAGGAAGCTCAAACTGAGTATAAGCCATGCTCGAGTTTTATTGAGTTCCCTTGCCAGATCCTGACAAAACAATAAGCCGTTCCAGAGTATAATTCATACTTAAGAATCCTAGTGAGTACAATCCATACTCATGTCGGGATAGAACTATACTTGCCAAAACCTGACAAGACAGTCTGTCCCTAGGCATAATCCATGCCTAGAGGTCCGAGATAAGTATAAGCCATACTTTAATTGAGATTGAGAATTTTGCCACAACCCGACAAGACACTTAAATTCGCCAAACATAATCCATGTTCGGAAAGTCCTTCCTTATTCAATTCAAAGTACAAAACCAAAGCAAATCCTGATTGGTTTGTCATCGAGTCCAGAGCACGCTTTAGAGCTAAATCCTAACCCCGAACGTGTGTACTTCGACTTAGCCAATCGGAAAACCTAAAGAAAGCAAAGAGACATATCTTAAATCCTAAGAAATGATGAAAATGCAGAGTGATCCAATCCAGATCAGTTGATGATGAGCCCACGGGAGCTCGATCCAGGGTCATTCCCTCTCCGGGAAGCAGGTGGTGGCAGCACGGGTGCAGGCGCTGTAGGTTGTTTCACATACTCGGGTAGCTCTCCACGTCTAACCCGTTCCTCAATAAAGTCTCGCAAGTGCCTACAGTCATTTGTGTCATGACCGTCCATATCATGAAATATGCAGTATTTTCCAGAATCGCGTTCTCTTTGCGATGTCTCCCTCCTAGGAGGCTTTGGATAGGAGACGTCACCGTTTGTATTCATGTAGATGTCAGTCAAGGTCGAATTGAGTTCGGTGTACTTTTCATATCTGGGCCCTCTCCGTGTCTGAGCGTTGCGGTCATTCTTTACAGCAACTTTCCCTTTGCCCTTTCCAAATTCAGATGGTTCTCCGTCTTTGGGCATGTTGATATCGAGAATTTTCTTTTTGGACATTGCGTCTTCTTCACGCAGAAATCTATCCGATTCAAGGTAGAATTCGCTGAGATTCCGTGGTGAGTCACGATACAAGGATTTTTTGAACTCTGAGTTATCCAGAACACCGGATACTGCTGCCATCAATACCATCGATTGTTCAGGTCGATCAACTGATGCTGCTGCAACGTTGAATCTTTCCAGAAATGAGCGCAGAGTTTCTCTGGCCCCCTGCTTGATTGTAGTTAGCGACATGACGTTCTTGGGTCGAGCGATGTGGACCCGAAACTGTTCAATAAAACGAGCGACCAACATGTTTCATCTATTGATCGATTCAGATTCCAGCTGCCGAATCCATGTAGCAGCAATATCAGTCAAGAAGAGAGGGAAGCACTTTGCCATGACGTTTTCCGACACCGATTGAACTTCCATATGACGTTTGTAGCGCATGAGATGCACGGTAGGATCTGCCGTTGTATGGTTCCAGAACTGGAAGCTTGAAATCCGGTGGGTTGCGAGAATTCCTAATTTCTTGTGTGAATGGATTGTGATTGACATCATCCATGTCACTCTGATAAGTGCGACCTCTCGAAAGACGTTCAATGAGATTGGCGAGCCGATCGCCTTCAAAGAGCGGTTGCAAGCTGCAGAGGTCAGAGCTGGTGCCCCCAGCGTTGAATCCAGAAGAGTTCGGAAAAGCATGGGGAGCATGGAAGATCATCCGGCTCGGTTCGGAGGTGTCCCCATGTTGCGGCTCGGAGAAGCGAGGGAGGTCGTGGCGAGGTGCACGGTTCGGGTCGGAGGTACCGATCCGACCAGGTTCTCTTGTTCCGAACCGGGGAGCTTGATGCTGAAGCTGTGTGGTATTGCCGATCCGAACTGGTGCAGAGATCGGTCGTGCTCGACCTGAGTTTCTGACGGCGTTTCCATCTGAAACGTTGAGGGTTGAAGTTGCTTGTCGAGGGGGATTGCCCCCGAGTTCATTCAAATTTTGCCTTGTGGTCCGGATCGGATCCGAACCGATCCGGTTCTCTGCTTCTGTTGGGGCTGGTTCCATGCCAATTCTAGTGATTTGTATGTTGCCGCTCGGCCTTTCTTCCATCCGAGCGAAGAATTAGTCGATCATCTCCTGTTGTTTGCGGAGGAGGTCATCTTGCCTTGCCATTTGACCTCTCAACTCAGTGAGAACGCCATCCATTTCGTCTCTAGTCAGGCATGCTGACGACTTTCCATGAGAGGAAGCCTCCTGGCTTGCCTCGTTCCTTGCGCCTTCAGCATCAACATCCTCAGTACGAGAGAAGGTTCCATCTTTCTTTCGTTTAACCATTGATCCAATAGTCGAGCAGTCCGATTCCTTTGAGGTTAGAAATTGAAGTAGTGTCGTGATCCCCCTTCCTGGCGCGCCAAAATTTTAGACTGGGCCTAACACCCAAATTTGATGTGAAAACCTCACAAACACAGATCAATGCAGAAAAACAGTAAAATAAAAGGAGACACACGATATTTTTATAGTGGTTCGGCTCAAACTAAGCCTACGTCCACTTTATAGTTTATTAAATCCTAAGAAGCTATGACAATACAGTTTGCTTGCGGTTTATACACGAAATCCTCGTGTTTACAATGAAAAGTAGTAAGAAAAGGGAAGATTATACACGAAATCCTCGTGTTGTGTGTAATTTGGTTTCTTTGCTGCTGAAAATGTTTGCAGAGAGCAATGATGGAAGCCGTGAGGAGTTAGAGCCAAAAGATCCCTCAAATTGCCAAGTAGTGATGTATTTATAGCTGTAGAGAAGCTCTGGACGGTTCCGGTTCGGATGGGCCACGTGGTGTGACCGGAGGAGATCTCAGAAGTACTGGAGAACGTGGAAAAGTGGTTACCAGGTCGTGCTTTGCCAAGTGGAGTCCGATCCGCAATTGTAGGAGGTAGTTACTCCTTAAGAAGCGATCAAAGTTAGCTATGCGTGCAGAAACAGGTCCAGTATCGGATCCGAATCGAACCGGTCCTTCGGGCTGAGTGCACGTGTGCACTTCTGTGCAGATGTCCAAAACGGGTCGGATCTTCCTATCCCGATCCGTACTGAAGTGAGCTAAGTTTCCAATGCCAAGCTACTTCGTTATTTGCTTTTGTATCATCCGAACCGACTCGACAGGGGTGATCCGATCTGAACCGATGCGTGGTGATGGTAACTCCAAAATCCATGTTTTCGGTTCTGCATGCGTTCACGGAAACGGGCGTAACTTTCAAACCGTAAGTCCGTTTTAGCCAAACGAAAGCTCGATTCGAAGCTAATTCAGAGAGCTACAAGAGTTACTGAGCTCAGCTCCGTAATTGCTGTTTTCAGGTCCAAAAAAGGTCGTCTGATAGGAGTTTCGGGCCACTCTTTGTTTGCGATGCGATTTCAGCCAAATCGCTTTCTGTCTTTTGACGTTGCTTCCAATAGTTGAGCGAATTGTTGATCAGAGATTCCATGTGTGACTGCTTTGACTAAAAAGCGAGTCAACGATATATAACAATAAAATTCTATTTGTTAGCGCCTCTTTGGTTTTTTAGATACATTTAGTACTCTTTTGCATGTCGTTTTTTCGCAATTGCTGATAACTTTTTTTTGCTAGTTTTTCGTTAAGTATTGTATAAATCTACTAATTTTTCGTTAAGAGTATTGTATAAATCACTATTACCGAATTGCATATCAATTTTCATTGTATCACCAAAATCAAATTCTCCCCCTTCTCTAAGAATTTGAAAGAAAGCGACTGTATTTGCGTGGTTTAAAGAATTTTCCGTTGAACCTGCGAAATTTGTGTTGCTGTATTCGGATTGTTTGAATCTGTACAAGATTTTTTATATCTCACGTATGTCGTTTGGCCGATAATTTCATACAGCTTGTCGTCGGTTTCTTCACGATGTCTTCTCATACTAGCACGTCCACTAGAAATAGAATCAACTTGTAGAGTTCGTTGCAACAGAGTTTACTGGAATGAAGAATTAGTTAGTGAGTTCGAATCTGTAACTAGTTCAAGTTGCACTTCATTCAGTGGACTAAAGCCCACCAAAATCCCATATTCTATCAAACTGGTTCTGCATATAGGAGCAGTTTGTTGCAGTGGACTAAAAATGCATGTATAAAATATCTTTATACGATGACTCCATCATTTATATCTATTTGTAACAGTATGTGTATGATTATCGTGGGCCGCACCAATTTTGTTGCACATACATTCTTCCTTAATTCATTCTCTTTTGAGACTACTGTATTTATTTTGGATTTTAATTTCTATATCGGTCCATATACAGAATATCCTCTACCGTTTAGTTGAATTTTTTGTTCTAGTTTTGTGCACTTTTTCAAATTATTACCTCATACAGCATATGCTTTTATAGCATTCAGTATTTTTTGCATAACATCGGACCTCCAACTATGTTGAGCCTTTTACTTCGACATTCTGATTTGTGAAAATTGTAACAAAAAATATAGAATGTAGGTTGGATAGAAAACATAGATATAAATGTTCGTAAAAATACATCTGAACAGCCTTTCGGATCGATTAAGATAAATGGATAGAAAACGTAGATATAAATCACTCTACACACACTCTTCTTTCTCCACTGATCTTAATTCATATTGTTTCTTACATTGGTTATCGCTCTACACTTGCAAGCACTGCTTTGCAAAGTTAATCAATTTTATACTCGAAAGCAGAAAGCACAACAATTTAAGTGTCATAGAAGGATCAGTATTGAAATAGCACTTTACTGAACCCGGAGATTCCTACTCATTTAAAGGATTATCAACGCAGCTATTTCATTTTAACTCTTTACACGATTTTACAGTAACTCCTCATTCAGTTGAGATGAGTACTGCTAACATCACCATCATTGTGTCACATAGTTTTATGGTCTAGCATTGTTTCTGGTATGACTAAACTGATAATTGCATGGTTGTGTTTCGTTTTGAATCGATATTCTTCAAAAAAACTAAGGTGGTGTTTGATTTATTTTATGTTATATCTTTTGAGTTTTCAACTTTAATTACAAAACAATGAAAAGAATGAAGAGACAACGAAGGAGATACAAGCAAAATGGATGGTATGGTGGAAATGTTGGAGGAACGATCGAATGATGAATGATCTATCGTCCTTGCGTTGTTTTCCAAAACAAGAAATTTGAAAAGAAAAAAAAAAGTAGTTTTTTTTTTTTTTGTTTCGTGTGGTAGCTCCAGTTTTAAAACAGTCGTTGTTCACGATTTACTTATGACATTTGCATTTTCGTGTGAGCGGAAATCCAAAATTAGAAAGGGCAGACCGAGTGCTCCGAAAGCATCAAAAAGCTATGCATTCTTTGAAAATAAGTGTTCTGATCGCAGGGCATACGAAGTGTTCCACTTTGAAACATGTTCCCACATATATGAGACATATTTCAATTATGGTCATTAGGAAAACACTGAACTCCAAACTAAGAGTACATGAGACATATTTCAATTATGGTCATTAGGAAAACACTGAACTCCAAACTAAGAGAAATTAAACTCCTCAAAGTAGTAATCCAAACGCCTAACCATGTTTTTCCATACTGAGCAGATATGGTATGCATTAGCAAAAATATTAGCAGAGAAGGCAGCATGGAAGTTCGCAAAGGAAAACAACCTTGACCTTGTAACCGTCATCCCTTCTTTTGTCGTAGGCCCTTGCCTGCCTCATGATCTATCCCTCACCGCATTAGATGTCCTGGGACTTCTGAGAGGTAAGTCACACACCTGGCAAATGTGCCCTCATCATAACACAATGTGTAAACAGTAAGAAATCTTCTTTGCATAGGGAACACTGAGAGGTTCTCACAGTATGGGCGAATGGGATGCGTTCACATTGACGACATTGCTCAAAGCCATATTTCAGTGTACGAAGACGCCAGTGCTCATGGTGGGTATATATGCAGTTCAGATATACTGGATAACCACAAACTAGCCTTGCTTTTATCTGCTCGTTATCCATCATTACCCATTCCAACAAGGTTAGCTTGGGAAACTGCTTCGTGTGTGTGTAAATACATACTCTATTTAGACACGCATACATGCACATATATAAGTATTGCTTGCATAACTTGTTTTGTAATTTAATCAGAGGTTACAATTTTCCTAATGCAACAGGTTACACAATTATCGTGAATGGGTGAAGCCGTAGGTGTTCGACACATCAAAGCTGCAGACGTTAGGGGTTCGGTTTAAAGGAGTGGAAGAAATGTTTGATGGTTACATCCAGTTTCTCAAGAAGCGAGGTTTTATTAATGTTTGAGCTTTTCCGTCTCTCAGTCTATCTGGCTTGTGGTCTGCTTACGGTCGAAATAAACAACAGTTTAGTTTGTTAAGTTTAAACTGTCACTTATGCTTTTCTGTGTCTTTAGTTGTGTGATATGTTTATGACTGGTTAAGGCTTTATTTATATGTTTGAGAGCATTTAGAGCATTAGGTTAATTCACAAGTATCTAAAAGTAACAACTGTCATGGTTATACCATCAAACTCAAAATATTATGTAGACCAGTTTCTTTTGTCCACGTTCATGACCTTTGCCAACTGCACCTGATATGTAAACAGTAAAATATCCGAATTATGGACTGGGGCCATAGCGCATGTTTGTGCAGAGTTAGCTTGTTTTACTGCGTCTAATAAAAAAGAATTATCCCAGAACACGATACACACACACACACACATATATATATATATATATATATATATATATATATATATATATATATATATCGTACACGCACTGATAAAAAAGAATGAGTGGGGGTGAGAGAATGAGTGGAAGGAAAGAGAAAGGAAATGTGTAGTGGAAAAGTGGTAGACTAAAGGGACGCTAAGTTTTTGGGGTGCCATTGAACTTGCTCCACACACACACGTGTGTCTCTCTCTCTCTCTCTCTCTCTATATATATATATATATATATATATATATATATATATGTGCGCGCGCGCGTGCGAACGTTCAATAACATCCTAAACAGTGCAACACCGAAAAAGCCCCTTAATTTTCATCAAGCATTTCACTTCTCTCTCGAACCACTCATTTTCTCCTCTCTCACTAACTTATTATATATAAATACCTGGTTTCCGTAGGGTTTTTTGGGATGTTCACCATTTGGGGTGTCATTGAACGCCCTTTATATATATATCAGCCAATATATATATATATATATATATATATATATATATATATATATATATATATATATATATCAGCCACTAACTTCTAAGGGAAATTTTATTTACATCCACCTAACTTATTAGTTAATCCATCCTAATTTTAGAATTACTACCTACTTTTATAATATATATAATTATTTAAAATTGATTAATTAATCCACACAACTTATTTCTTCTTTTCATGTTTTTTTTTCCCATAAGGAATGCATACTTCATGCACCAGATTAAACATTCAAACATGCAGACACATTAATACTCACTCTAAATAAGCATCACATAATTCAAGATAAAACTAAAACAAAGCATCTCAGTAATCCTCTCCTTCATCTTTCTCATCATCCGGAGCCTCTACACCGACTTTTTCCATAGTCTTTCTAAAGAGTAGCAAGGTCCTCTTGGGCCTCGTTCGTAGCTAAAAAACACCTCGTTACCGTTGCGTTTGCGTCGGACGCATGAACGTGGTTAAGCATGCTCACCAACAGGCAAATCCAATGTGAGAAATTGAACCACTTGCGTCGGAAGCGTCCGACGCAAGTGGTTAATTTATCTTATCCCACTTAGTAATGAAAGCATACATAGCTTGGTTGGTATATGCACATGCTTTGTTGGAGAGTAATCAGAGATCAAGTCTTGCCTTTATCCCTTTTTTAGTGTTTTGATGTACACTGTTTGTTAATGCTTAATGTCTACTGTAGATTATTTGTTAATACTTGATGCCATTTTTCAGTTTTTTTGATATAGACTATTTGTTAATGATTAATGTCTGTTGTAAACTATTTGTTAATGCTTAATGTCATTTTTCAAAAAAAATTGTTGTGCACTGTTATTGCTTAATGTTGTTATAATGCATTTGCATCAATTATATTGTTGTTTAAAAAGGTTTCAACACATTCACTAATTAGTAATGGTTCAATTAAAAATCAGTATTTAATTAATTCAAAACAAATAAATTAACAAATAAATACCCCTTTTAAATATCACGCTCAAATATCCTGTTCGTAGAATAAAAACACATCCATGTTCATAAAGGTGTCACGCTCAAATAACCCGTTATCGTTCGTAAAAAACGCACCCTTAGTCTTGATAGTGGCAACAGTAGCATTAACATCGTTAGGCGCATCACCTCTATACATCAAACAACAAGCCATGTACTTTCCCATGGGGTAGGATCATATTTAGCCATCATACTAGAAAGTTCGAACACAACACTAGTTGTCTCAGGCACTGGCAACTGTTCATGATAAGCTTTTTCTGCAGATATGACTGGTGCATATGAGGAGAGCATGAAATGGATTCTAGGGTATGGGAATCACAAATTGCTTCATTGTCTAGGAGTACAACAATATCTGTGTGTTCAAGTAAGGAGTGCGTGGATAGAACACTGTTGTAAGGCTCAACTACAGCAGTTGAAAACTGAGGAGAAGGGTAATTAGTAAAACCTAGATTTGACGTTTTCCCATTATCTGCAGACAATATATCAAATAAGGCTGTACATGTGTAACAATCCAATCCCGACAGACCGATTTTTTTTTTCAAAATTCTAGTCTATCGAAACTCGTGTTGGTTTGTCTGGTATCCTGCAGAAAAGACAAAGATATAAAATATATCAGAGCTCAGAAAACATCTCACAGCGGAATAGATAAAATAGAATATAATCAAAATATAGCCTTACCCAGATAATAATATTGTTTAAGCAGTATCCAAAACTATCATATCTCTGCCACAAATCTAACCTGCGAGTATGTTATTAGAAGGGGGTCAGAACACAAGTTCTGGTGACTGGATTTAAACTACACATTTTGGATAACCCTGCATATACCGTTCAGTTACATTTTTTATTTATTATGCTACTTGGATTAACAACACTCAAGGCTTACACACACGTCATTCACATCTATTCCCAGTAGATTAACCTAATACAATATATATGTAGCTACCCCAACATTAAGGTACACCCCATAGTATCCTACTCACACGGTCTCCGCCGTAATGCCACAGAAATATACGCAGTCCCCCATCCTACGCCGGAGCGACGTACGGATCTCTATACAACAACGCTACGTCCCGCATAGATCTTTCATCGCCATGCTACGTAAGCATACAGATTGTCACATTCGATCGAGTTAGATTCAATCAAGAGTAGTTCCCTAGAGTCTACGATACACCACCCAGAGCGGATATGCATGTATCTAGACTTTTTCACGTACATATCGTCAATCGTACTTGATGCCATAACCTTTATGATACACGATCCGGAAGTGGTATGCATGTACCCGCATCTATCTATTGTGCATCGAGTCCCGTAACAGGGCTATATCAGAAACACGTAACTCGGTCGGGAGCTTTTCAGATATCTGTATACACATATGCTAAGGTCTGAATTTTCAGTGGCTATGGTCCCACCTGACCCTTTCCTCAACTAGTGAAAGGCAAATAGAATTGAGAGCTAGTGACCTGGCCCTAGAGAAAACAACAAATCCTAATTGGCCTGTCCCTTACCCATGGTCTTGATAGCAAAAAAGTCTATGGTCTTTTGGTTTAACTGTCTTTCTGCATCACGCATCACGTATCACGCTGACTTTCGATGGTTGGTACTCGACGACTTGCCATCAAACAGATGGTTAGACCCGCCAGTAACTTGATAAAAATGGTCATAACCCAGCCTAGTCATAAGGCAACCTGATCGTCGAATCACCTATGCCACCCTACAGCCTTCTGATTGCCCACTATTGTGGCAATTAAGGTATACTCACCGGGTATAAACGCGCAGACCTAACCCCTTCGAGCACAGTCTGAACGCTGTCACCGCACAGAGGACTACCAGGAGTACCCTCCACGTCCCAGGAAGCCGCGTGCTTCCCCTTCCATTATTTTGGAGCCAGCGGAATATCAACTGAACAACAGGTAGAACAGGCAGAATAATCAGATGGACGTGCGCTCCCCTCGTGTCTCATAACACCACGATGATTTACCCCGTTGGGTTATTCACCTTCAGACGTATGGACTGGTCCAAGCGTTTCAATTTGATGTGTTATTAGACCCTATATCTAAACATTTAATTACGCGCTTGCTCTACCTCGTCAGATTTTCAGTTAACTTAGTTATTCTCATTCACATTGACTTCTTATTCAAGTTACCAAGTTCCTCTTGCTTATTAATTTTAGTTATATAACTTAATCCATTTAAGGTCATTAATAAGTCTTTAACATGTTATTTTCTAGATTATAATCCAAGGTTTGTAATCTACAATCTCTTTATATTATTCATTGTCTGATTCCATAGTTACAATAACATGTTCCACTTAATATGTAATTAAGTATATTTTATGTCAATTCACATGTTTTCTGTTTAACAGGTCACTTATTATTTATGATTAAATATAAATTATTTCATCCCATATATTCACCTTGTTCTTCCTTATTTAATCATAATTCCATCTTACACTGTTACTACAACTTGTTGTTGTTTACTTATTAACTTAGTTCTCTTAACTAAGGTTATTAATAAGTTTCCTTTCCATTTATTATAACTTATGTTATAATTTCCACTTGTCCCTAAGACTAGCCTACCTGTTATATAACATTCTTGCTAATGTGATTAATTATAATAGGTTATTTTCATTCCCCGTTCATTCCAGTCCTTTTACCGTTGTAAGTTTCATTCATTTCCATTAATCACAATTAGTGCTTTTTATTTCAGTCCTTTTACATATATTTATATATATGTTTATGCAACCAGACCTCTCATATTAAGTCGACCACTTGTGGATGCTGGATTTATCGGGCGGTTCCGGGCAGATTTCTACCACAAGTTGGACTTAACCTCGTGTCTTAGCACCGCCGTTACATGCACATTTAGGCACTAGACTCCTCACATTAAATTAACAACTTGTGGATGCTGGATTTGCCGGGCGGTTGCGGGCAGACTTCTACCACAAGTTGAATTTAACCTCGTGTCTAAGTGCGGTTTTAATTTGCTATTAACTGTAAATTTAGGCATATTCATTCTTTCAAATTTTACTGTAATCAATTTTTACATGTCACACCTAATATCATATTAAGTCAATTTTAACTTATTAATATGTCGCATGTTATTCCTAACATGTAATTAACTCAATTTTAAAAGAATAACATGTAATCATCAATTATGTAACTGTTCCAATCTAACAAATTAACACTTAATTATCCCAATTCTTACAGTTAAGGGTTCAAGTACATAATATGTCACAAATTAACATGTAATTATATTTCACTGCAATTTAACTTACAACATCCGATTAACAAGTTATTAGAACATGTATGTATACAACAGTAATCGTTTCCACATATTTTAACAGGTTTACATTCCAACAGATTAATCATTCTAGCAGATTTACATTTCAACGGATTAATAATTCTAGCAGATTTACATTGCATATTAACGGGGAATGTCAAACAATAAATATACCATTGTCAAAACGGTATAACTAAAATCCACTTATCTAATTGCTTTCCAATTCATGGATCTGGTCCAGATCTAGCATTCCATGGTTCTCCTAACTGAAATTAGAACTTAAATAGATCCACAAATCTCAACTAAAAGAAAAAGGGAAGAAAGAGGAGAAATTTAAATTGACCAGATCCAACAATTTACCTTACTTCGAATAGAATTCTGAGCATCTTCTTTATTAATATACATTCTTTTCCTCCAGATCTTGAATCGGAATTTTCCTAAACTAATTATTCTATTTTTCTGAAGCGAATTGAGGAGGAAGAAGAATGGCAGAGGTTAGACAGCCTATCAGAAAATGTCAGATTTAGGCTAGGCTCTGCTAGCCTATTTATAGGTGTTCAGGATCTTATCGTACACGCAGCGCTGAGTCAGCAACGAATATGGTTAAGAAAACAGTCCAGATTCATTAAGGAATCTACCCAAATCTGGGGTAGGTTGACCCTAGGGTCGACACATTAGTGCCTGGGTCGACCCCTAGGCCGACACCGCCCTTTTTTTTTCTGCGCATGGTCTTCAATTTGAATTTGAATTATACCCATATATAAGGTCCTTATATGTATACAATAGTTCTAATGCCCATTTTACACGTGTATACATACACACAACTTTTATTTCGTTTTCAAAATTCAAACGGTGTTATGTCGTTATTTAATCCTTACCATATTTCTTTGATTGCAGCCATATTTTGAATTTCTCCTTTGTGTATATATATATGTATATATATATATATATATTTGCACATATATACGCATATATTTTCATATACATATATTTTTATATACTTTTTATATGTATATCTTTCCTTATATGTGCGTTTATACATATTTTCTCTTTAGAACATGCATTATTTTAGCCGTTTCTCTAAAATAAAAATATGGCGCCTGCGGGGATCGAACTTGCGTCACTCTCATGAAAGTCACATGCTCTAACCAACTGGACTACTTATGCTTTTGTTAACAAGACTTAAAACAATGGTGGTCATTGTTCTTTTCTTATTTCTCCTTTTCATATTTGTTGTAATCTTTCATTTAAACCATTGCATGTAATCTTATCAATTTGCATGCATCTTTTCTTTCGTTTTTATTTTTTTATTAATGCATAACGTTTGTAAATCGTTGCATGCAACATAATTATACTGCATGCAATTTCTTCTTTCTTTTAACACATGCGTTGCATTGTTATTTACATTAATATTTTCTTCTTTTTAATGCATGTATTTATTACATGCAATCATATATTATCATTATTTTATTCTTCTTTTATATATCTATGTCTATGCATATATATACACATATGCACTATCAAATATTTAATTGTCATAAAATGCGGGGTGTTATATTCTTTCACCCTTAGGAAATTTCATCCCTGAAATTTGATAAGGGTAAAAATAACCCCTCGCATAATTTCCATCCATCATGTGTGCATACAATTTTTGCAAATATTGTGCACTTGTGCAATGTGTAATACAATAGTAATACATGTATGCCTAAGCGGTACCTTCTATATGTATGCAAATTTTTCAAAAATCCTTTAAAAACATGATGCATGCATCCTAAATATACTATCAATTTCTATATGAATGCAATATTTGAAAATCAAAATATTTTTTCATCCAAATTTTCCCACACTTTTACTGAGTAAGAGTGTAGTTCATCGAATTTTTGCATCCAAACCTTACCAACCAACTTTATTTTTTGAATTTCAGAAAAATATAATTTTCTAAATTCAATTTCTTATGTTACAAAATGATGGAAAACTGAAAATTTCACATCTTCCAATTTTCTTTTTCAACCTTTTTCTAACCGTACTTGGATTTTATTGAAACTATTCTATAAAGATTCCCCATTTTCCTATCCAAGCACAAAACATATAAGAAAAAATTCTTTATTACAGATTTTCTTTTTCAACTTATCTTGGAAAAATTTATTCTTATTCATCTTTTCTCAAAATTTTCCATCTTTGTTTAACTTTATGTTTGTTGCTTTATCGAATTTGTTGTTTCTTTTTTAGTTATGTCATCACTCTTTTCTTAGCTTATTTAACTTAATCCTCTGATCTGAGTTTAGTTTAAAATAAGCCTTCTAGTCCAAGCTGTGTACCAACAATACTTTTCAAGCAACACCCTAGGCTTCTCAATGCTTGCACATTCTATGGGAACATACCATTATTCCAAGATAATTCTCGCTATCTGTTTCATAGCCTCAAAAATTTTTCCGTCTTCCCTAGGCACTAATCATTACCTACTCCATACTTTTTAAAACATGGTTTGGCCTTTTCATTTCATTTTTCTTCCAAAAGCTAAAAATATTAAAAAAAGAAAATTTTCCTCACTAAAACTTACTTTTGCCAAACCATAAAACATGTCATTTTATATATAAAAAAATGTAAATCATTTTTTTAATCACAAAAACTGGAGTAGATAAGGGAAACTATTTCCCAATCAGGTTTACCACTTGTTCTTGCCTATAAGGTCAGTTCAATTTCTTACTACAAGGTGCAAACATCTACTCTATTCTTAGTTTCTATAACTTATTTTGTCCACCCAACAAAATTTTCTCTTTTGAAACAATTTATCAAAAGTGATTGTAAAAAGAACAGGGATTTCAAAACTTTCTTTACTGAAAATTCCAGTTTTCAACAAAATGCAACATTTTTTTGTTTTGCTTTTTAATATTTTCACGCAATATAACAAGAAAACTAGCTAGCTATACATGCTCTATAATGTGCACCTTTTTACTGAGAGTAGTTATGGCAAGATTGTTGCACCAATTGATGACATCATCCATGAGCAGACAAAACAGTTTTGTCTTTGATGTGCTGCGTACTTTGGATTTGGCACTAATTTATCTTCACTAACTCTGATAAATTTAGGTGGAACAATTTTTGTTCCAAGAATATAGTCATCTAGACCATATCCTCTGATATTTGTCTCTGCTTGTAATTTCAACAATAGGTAGTTGGATTCGTCAAGTTGTATTGATATCAACTGACTCTATGGCTTTATAATGGCCTTCATCAAATCTTGGACAGGGTCAGGCTGATTCAGTGAGACTCTGTTACTGGAAACTTATGGACTTGTGATATCTCCAAGGTTTTCCATGTTGATTACCATTGTGATGAAGTTTCAGTGCTGAGAAGGTAAGAAACAGAACTCTGAAGCTTTGAATTGAGATTTTTTTCAAGAAGTTTTACAGTTGATTCTTGTAGCAACCTTGATTGCTTATGTAATGGAACCCCTTTTTTCTGTTTGAGAAAAGGAACTTTTCTGATAGGCTATCTTGGATGATGCTTTTATCAACTGTGATGATTTCTTAAACTTTTCTTGATTGGTTTTCTTGAGTTTCTGACTTTCTTCAACACCAAGCTTAATTGAGAAGACTGTTGTAGCCACAATATGATGGCGGGGAATAGTTTTCTTTATGAAGCGGTAACTATCGCGTGAAGAGATTGTAAAACCTTAATGAGAGGGTCTAAATGATGAACTCTCTTAGATGGACAATGATACAGATCATCTACTGAGATATAAAGATGATCAATGATAAGATGATGCAGTTACCATTCAATTGTAGCTCTTATACCAAGTTAGAATTTGATAAAATAATGAATTACTGATTTTTTAATTGATGGAATATTTTACAGAATTTTGAAATAGGAGGATAATGGCGAATGCAATAGCAAAAAATGTAATTACAAAATGATGTGGTACATAGGTATTTATGTTGGAGATGCAGATTAAGGATCTTAAGGCAAGCTAAACACTAGAGGGGGTGAATAGTGTTTAATGAAATTTATAAAAAAAATTGAAATCTTTTTGAATCAAACACACAGTATACATACCACAGAAATAAACAAACACGGAATCAATCAAAGAATGCAGATAGTAAAAATAAAGGAAAAAAAGGTAAGTACACACCGGGATTTAATACTGGTTCGGAACTACCCTACATCCAGTCCTATACAACGATGGCTTGATACGGAATTTTATTCAACAATATCCAGTTACAATCCTTGATTTCAGGGCTTCAAGGGTACACCCCAACTGATTCCAAGTACAGTGGGACTTCGTTGATTTACCGGGCCACAACTTTACACCCAATCGATTGCACCCAGTCACTTTAAACGGGATAGGACCACAGCCTTCTCTTATCATTTTTTGTAGTATTGACTCTATAGGACTTAATCTTGGGATCTTTGATTATAAACAGCCTATAACTCTCGAGAAGCACTTGAATTCAGAGATATTTTGATTTAGAATTGAAAGAGAAGAAGAGTGACAAGATTTCTATTGAAATCAGCAGAGGACAAGTGTAGAAAATCAAGAATTAAAGTAGTACAATGGTAGGATGTTAAGAGAGGAAGAAGAAGATGAAAAATTGATTAAAAGAATTCGAATTATGGAAGGTATTTGTAGGTTTCCAATAGTCATAACGTTTCTGAAAGCTTTTGAATTCAAAAGGCACTTTTTTCAAAATTTAAAAATGCCTAACAACAAGTATGTCGACATGCCTAAAAGTGTATGTCGACTTATGCTAGTTATATTTCAAAAGCTGACTTTTAAATCAATTTAAACAATATTTAAATAAATTATAATGAATCCAGAGTTAAAACAAATTTAATTCCTTTATTTTTAAACATCATTTTCAAAGTAAAAATATATTTTAAAACATATATAAAGATATACTGGAAATAATTAAGAAATTAAATATAAAATGATATAAGAGTATAAATATATAAAACTATACATACGTGTACATGTATATATATATATATATTAAAAACTTAATATAAACAAGAAGATTAAACACCATAAGTAATTATAAACAAGTAAAACTTACGTTTAAAATCAAAACATAAATTTGAATATAAACTTAGTTTTTAGGAGTTTGAAATGTTTATTGAAGCAAAGAAGAATATATTCTGAATAAGGAAGTAATTTTGAAACCATTTGAAAACAAGATTTAAAATCAAGAAAATAAATTTTAGATTATTTTGAAATCAAATTTAAAATCATTATTTAGATTTGAAAATAGTTACAAGTTCTAACCAGAGTTTTAACAGAATTTCTAGACATACCGACTCTATAATTCTTAAACTCTTGATTTCCTGATACTCATGAGTCTTGAAACTTGAATTCTTCTATTTGAAATCTTGATTCCTGTAAATTGTACAGTCTTCTATTATGAAATACCAGCATAGATTTCCGGTATATACACATATGTGTATGTGTGTGTGTATATATATATTCTAGAATATTGTGTTAGTATATATTTTATAACGATAACAAGGTTGTTGTCATCAAAACCATCATCATCGTCATCCTAGTCCTTAACAATCTCCCCCTTTTTATGATGACAACCTTGGTTATAAAATATTCATGCCTTATGCCTCGATTCTTCGATTACTCCCCATTAATCTAAGCCCTATTTTATAATTCACCATGTTTGTCGTCAACAAAAACTATATAATCCTAAATATACTATACTAAATTAGTATATTATTTTAAAACTAAAGTATAACCCTAATAGTAAGACCAATATAATTATAATCAATCTATTCTAACATTAACTAAGATACTAGTCTAAATCTTAAACTAAATAAGAATAAACTAAATAAATCACACCAAGGCAATACATATATATATATGTATGTATGTATGTATGTATACATATATATATATATATATATGTGTGTGTGTGTGTGTGTGTGTTTGTGTGTGTGTGTGTGTCAATACATTCAAATATCCAATCAAACCAAATCAAACCAGACCATAGTTATAGTACTTTATTTACAAGTTTGAAATAAATTAACCAATCCACAAAAATAAAAACAAATTCATACATTTCAAGGAACTTCAATCCAACCATCTCCATCAAAGATTGGATCAGCCTTTATAGCATCCCAGCCTTTGGTGAGAGGTGCTCCAGTAATGTTGTTATCTTCGTCTTTTGAAAGAGAGGTAATAATCCATTGAATTACATCAAAATGTTTTTCTTGTTGTTTGATCATATGTATTTGACTCAATTCAAGATGAAGTTGACTATGAAGAATAATTGAAAGGATATTCTTGAAGGAATTATGGATTTGTTCAAGGTTTTTACTAAGATTATGGAATTGAGTAGCCATAGTTTTGATTATATTAAGAAATATTGAAAGGAAATGAAGGAGAAATAAACAGAGAAGTTTTTCTGGAAGAAATGGGTTTAAATAAGCTATAAAATTTGTTAGAATTGAATAGACACGAGTCAGTTAGAGAAGTTTCAAATTCAAACATTTCTGGAATTTATACAGTTATATGTCAGCATGCACAAATACATATGTTGACATATGTATGTAGGGCTGTCAACAGATGCTTTCAGATACGGATAGTGCCATATCCGTATCCGAAATTATTTTCGGATATCGGATATCCATATCCGTTTAATTTTCGGATATCGGATATCCCTATCCGCTTAATTTTAGGATACGGACGGATATCGGATATTTATCCACTTCGCCTGTAATTAATAAAATTAAGAGTAAATAAAAATGTTTGGATCAACATAAAATAATTTTTGTATTATTGTTTATAAAAAACAAGGAAATAAAAAAGTATAATGAGAAAATATTGTTTTATACTAATATCCATAAACATATCCAAAAATATTCCAAAATTAAACACTAAAACTACCATTTTTCACTAAAAATTGATAAAGAATTATATCATAGTAACATCCAATAGTTACAAAAAATAATTATTAACTCTATTTTTCTGTTTTGAGTTGTATATTACATCAATCAGTCGGACGGATATTTTTCGGATACGGATATCACTATAACCATATCCGTATCCGAAAAGCTTTTCGGATATCAAATATCCGTATCCGCTTTCGGATAATGTCGGATAACGGATATTTCGGATACGGATTCAGACGGATATCGGATTTTTCGGGTATTCATTGACAGCCCTATATGCATGTGTATTTTTATTTTTTGAAGGATTTTGTGATTTATTTTGACTTATATAAACTTAGTTTTCTTGATTTAATAACTATTCCAGTGTTTTTTAAACAAGTATTAACAGAAATAAAAAACTTCACTTCAAACTAATTATCGATACATGAAATGAATACATAACTTAAGATAGAAATGTGGAAATTGAAATATAAGCAAATACAATAAGATTTTAAACTTAAAATTCAGCGGAGAGGGAGGATGAGTAGGATGATAAGTCAATTTTTCTTCCTACTTTGCTAAAGAACTTACTTATTTTAGTAGAAATCTTTTCAAATTTCTTACTAATCGATCTCTTGAGTAACTTTTGGTTCTTGGCTAAAATCTTTTGATTTTGGAGAATAATTTTCTTGGAGGAGTTGGTAGGAACTTCAATACTTTCTAAAGTGGAATCTTCTTCCTCTTCTTCAATATCCATTTCATTAATTTATTCTTCTTGTTTAATTCTTGCTCTTTTTTCCGCATATGTTTCATATGGATGAAACATAAGTGGCACTACACCATAGTGGTCCTTTGGTAACATTTATTTTTTTCAACTGCCAACACTTATTTGTGTTACAGACTAATGACAATAATATGTCTTGGAATAGTAAAAACGTCTCATAAAAAATATATAATAATTATTATTATTATTGGGAACACTTATTTACGTTGGTACGCATGCTCATCACTTGTCTGGTGAGGGCAACATATTGAACTTACCTATTATTTTCACCTATAACCTAATCGCACTCTCAATCCCTCTCTGAACGCTTATTCCTTGCCGCTTCATAAGAAAAAAAGGGGATTTCAGCTGACTTCAACTTCATATTTTGGATCTCAAACTGGATATCAGGTGACATCGAGTTGAATTGGGGACTTCGGCTTCAAAACGTAATCAGGTGATTTGATTCGAATTGTGGACTTCGACTTTGAGTTTGGGTGAATCGATATCAGGTGATTTGATTTGCTTTGGTTATTCTTAAGTTTCAAAATATGTTTTAGTTATTCTTTGAGTTTTAGGATATGCTTTGCTTCGGCTGCGTAGATTTTGATTTTTCTTACCGTTATCTCCACTTTCGTTGATTTACTCCATTGTCTTCACTGTCTTTGTTCTGCTTCAAAGCCTCGCTAATGCTAGTTTAAGAATTTTAACTATGTAAGACTGTATGATATAAGTTTAAGCTTTGTCAATATAATTTAAATAGGTGAATGCTAGAAATCATTATGCATTTTGCTTACCAAGCAAAAATGTTGCAAGCTAATATAAATCCAAATAGTATTTTCTCCTCTGTGAAACCATTTTTAAATAGAAAACTAAATGGAATTGGTTTAAATGGCCTTTTCTGTTTTGAGTTCCACCTATAAATTGATGTTCTGTTGGATTTTTAATAGTTAAGAAAAGTGGAATGACATAGATGATTGGGTAGACATGGAAATGGACAATAACCCCGTACCAAAATGCTACTTGCTAGACCGTACCTAAAAAAGGGAACACATGCAAATGTTAATATTAATATTATTATGTGTTTATTATTAGTATTATTTGTGTGATTATTACTAATATTAGTATTATTATTTATGTGTTTATTAGTATTATTTATATTATCATGTGTACCAAAGAAATTACTGGAATTATTTATGTGATTAGTATTCATGTGCATGCAAAATATGTTTAGGTGATTAGTTTTAGTGTGCATGCTAAATTGTTATCAATCACAAAATTAATTGCCAAGTTAGTTACAATGACAAAAATAATATGTATGTTTATATGATTAGCCTTATTCATTTGCAAGATATATTAATTTCTTGTTAATTATACATCAATAATTTAGCAGTTAGTTTTATAAATGTTATTAGTATTAATTGAAAACTTGATATTTTACCTCAATAATATGTAGCATATCTTGATAGTTTGTGATTAAGTTTATCTGTTAGGAGAGATGGGGATAGCACTGTGTATGTGCATGTTTATGCCATTAAGAAATTGCAACTAAAAAAGATATATAACATGCTTTTTCATCATCACTGATTTTGAACACATTGGTGCATCCATGAAACTTGATGTTTCCATCATCGACCAAGTCACGCTCATCGTCACGGCAATTGACTAGCCTTTTTTGTCAATAGGTAAGTCCATTTGATCGATTTCAATTAGACTAAGGCAATGACCAACTCTGGTGTTGGGGGATCAACTAGTTTTTCTTTGATAGTTTTGTGTGAATGGATGTTGAACTTGTGGGGAAAAAGCCAATATTAGAAAGAAGATCACTAATATTTGTGATCTTCTAAAAGTTAAATTATTATTTTGTTAGGAATTGTAGATGTATGTTTATCTAGTAGATATAGGCCTTAAGGATTGTGTTCTCCGTATAGGTTATGTTTCCAAGTCTGGGGAGGTAGACATAAGTAATGGGGCCAGTTATGTTTGGTACAAAAATAATGAACCGGTGAGTGTTGTGTAATGGTTTGAGTTTGGCCAAAAAGGAAAACAATTGCTTAATTGAAAGAGATGGACACATCAGGTTAAATGCTGGTAGAACTGCTGCTATCTACAATGTTCAGTTTCCATGCAACAATAGTAGCATTAATTGCATGAGTACTAAGATTAGATTGCATATGAGAACTCGTACCTCCACATTGAGTTGTAAAATTTGTTTGGTATCTTCAATCTTTAGAGTCGAAAATTGATGTTGGTGTTGACTATTGTCTCTAAGTTGTGATTAATGACCACACACTTAACTATATATCCATGAAGCTAAGAACTCTTATTGTGCTAGGCCCACATACCTGATCAGGCAGTAATCTGTGATGCATGTACATTGTTGAACATCCTCTGGGTGTCATTTATGATAGAATTAGTTTCACTTGTTCCTTCATGCATTTTCACTCAAACTCCATATGTGAATTACTGTCCATAACTGATTTGAAATCATATACATGTTTGATAGCCTTGTACTCTACCAGTTTTTGTTGTATTCATATGTTAAACATCAATATGGCCTTGACTTGATACATCACAACACCATGTATAATCCCCTTAAATCTTCCCTTGTTCCAATAACGACTTGTTGATCTGAGTCGTTGCTATCCTATTTGCTTTCGTCCGTGTGCACCAATTTTGAGTCTTGGCCAGTTGTGATTCTTGGCCACTTTTGCCTTGTTTCATCACATTTTAACCATGTTTATGAACTTAAACCTATATGTGTAACGTTAGGCATGTGTTCAAGTAGTAGGGAAGTTTAAGTTTTATTTCTATTTAGCATTATATGTAAATTATAATAAAGAGAGTTTTCTTTAACAAGTTATAGTAGTGAACAAGTGTCAGTGGAGTACATGCTTGTGTTTTAGCGTGTCAGATCCTGTAAATGTACTAATTGTATTCTTGGATATTCTGAAAATGGTGGCAATTTATATTTACAAATAGTTGAGGTGTGGATTTATAATTATTTTAGATTAGTCGGTTTTGTGTTACTTGCATGCTTGAAAATTATTCAAGGTCCTTGCGTGAGTGGTTGTACCTTGTATGAGCCAAACTGAGCCCGAAGATCAGTTTTACTATAGACCAATGCTTTGATTTATGGAGCGTCGAGGCTCAGTAAAATTGAAACTGAAACCCGACTCAGTAAAACTGAGCCCTTTTACTGAGCGTCGGAGCCTCGAGGCCCAATAAAGTGAGCCTCGATGCTTAGTAAAACTGAGCCTCGACGCTTAGTAAAACTGAGCCCCAATGCCCCGATGCTCTGTAATGGGGTTAAGTTTTAGTAAGCCTCGATGATAGAAATCCAACTTAGAAGCACATGAATTGCATGTTGATATATGCTATGATTATATATGTGTCGGCAGTTTGAGTCACGTGTCATTTTTCGTATTGCTAAATCGATTTCACTTCAATAAACATGCATCAAAGATTATGAATTATTTTGGTCTACCTTTGATTTTTAAAAATAGTATCCTTTTTAATCTTGTATCAACGACCTCATTTTCTATTAATAGTAAATAACATTAGCATTAACCAAAGATTAACTTTTATTGTTATTTAAGGTTCGCATGAAGCTTTGGTTGTTGTAGTAGTTTCATTAACATTGAAAGAAATAATTTAATAATATCAGGTAGCATGAAATGCAATAGTGATAACTTGCCTCCATCCAAGTTTAGACACCTGAGTATCTGGCTACTGAGTTCTCCCAATTATGTGTGTTGTATTTAATGCATTGTACACATTTTCTTCCTATGGAAAAATAACTTTACATCATTTGTATATTACTTGCTAGTCACAAAAAGTTGTATGGTATTAATAGGTGTAATGTCTATTCTTCTTACAACTGCTTTCAAGTTTAGACACCTGAGCATCTGGCTGCTGAGTTGCTAGTTTCAAGAAACTGAGTTGCAGCGACTCAGTTCGCTGAGAATTGAGTCGCAGCCACACAGTTTCACGTGAAACCGAGTCGCGGCGACTTTGCGTGAAACTGAGTGGTTGCGACACAGTTCGCAGCGAAACTGGGTGACTTAGTGACTCTGTTCGCGCGAACTGAGTCACAACGACTCGGTTTTTACAAACTGAGTCCGTGACTCTGTTTTGTTATTTATAAATACACTTTTATTTATCAGTTTTGCAACTTGTTATTTTTGTAAAAATGAGTGCATTTATATTTTGTAGGCACTTGAGGAGGAGAAAAAAAAAACGAATTTGGAATGCAGTGGCAACGAGAATGCAAATATGTGTGACTTTCACAATTATCCTATCTTTAAAGTTTTTGGTTTTGATAAAAAGAAAAATTATTGTCGTGCAATTAGCTTCGCTTCTTCCGTAAAGCAAGTAAAGATGATACAAGCTTCAAAAGCAATTGCCGACAAGAATAAAAAGAAAGATCTTTGTGATATGGTCCACATTTCGCCTTCGCAGTATCTAAAATTCTCTGTATCTTTAGTAAAACTTTGTATTGCTTTTTATAATTTGAACTTGGTATTATGGTATTTTGAAATTGGAAGCATGTAATGAATATTTGAGCATTATGCAAATGTGACATTGTTGAATTTGAAATATGGAAGTGTACCAAATCTTACATTGAATTAATATGTTGAATTATATATGTGATTGAAAATCATAAAGACATGTTATACTCATTTGTAAGTGTTACCAATTTATGTATGCCAACATTTATAAGTGTTTGTAGGATTATGATACTGACATTTATAAGTGTTATTATATCTTATGGTTCCAACATTTATAAGCATTAGCAATGAATATGTTTGTAACACTTATAAGTGTTACCATATCTTATGCTTCCAACATTTATAAGTGTAAGCAATGAATATGTTTGTAACACTTATAAGTGTTACTATATCTTATGGTTCCGACATTTATATGTGTTAGCAATTATTCTGTTTGTAACACATATAAGTGTTACAATATCTTATGGTTCCAACATTTATAAGTGTTAGCAATTATTCTGTTTGTAACACTTATAAGTGTTACAAATATGGATGGATAATTACTCACAGGCCATTGGTAACACATAAAAGTGTTACAAAAATTATTTGTAACACTTATACTCATTGGGAATCTCCTGTTTTGGTGTAGTGTGGAATCTTCATAAGAGAAATATTTCCCGCATTGAAAACTTTTCTAAAAATGAACTCTTCTCCTCTGAAATCAACTCCAAAATATTTGAAAATACGTGTAAGGAAAACTCCATGATATAATGTATTTTCTTTTGTTGAAATTTCCTTTAGTTGAAATTCACTTAAAATCACTTTAGCCCAAATGATTTCATAATTTCTAAAGATGGAAAAAAGAGCCTTGTTAACTTTCATGGTAAGGTTGTTGAAATTTCCGGACCGAGAAGTGATAGTATGTTGAAGTAGTAAATTGACGATTCTTGCTTTTTGATGATAAAAATGATTTTTGAAATCCAAATGTTCATCGCTTTCAAAAATGTGATGAAAAGTTTTCAAATCACTTTCATTAATGTTAAAATCCGAAAGATCCATCCTTGTATTCTTACAACCCAAAATAGTACTTAAAACATCACAATCCAAAACAATTTGTGTTCCTTTAACACCACTCAATTTCATCTTCACTTCCTTGATAAAAGTTGTGACTCAAATTTGCTTAAAACATTTTCACAAGATTAGGATAACAAACTTCATCATTATCCTGAGAATCAATAAGACTCAAAATTCTATTTTGATAAAAGAGAGGTTTAAGTTCATAAGAAGAAAAACCACTAAAGACATCAAATTTTCCTGTGTCTACTTTTCAAAAATTTACATAGCTAATGTAATCTTGGATAACACCCGGGTTATTCAAGAGGAAGCCTTTGATGGTCTTGGTTAATCTCATGGTTTTTGGAGTACTTGAAGAAGCCATTAGAATAGTTATTGAAGAGTATAGATTATGAAGAGTAGTTTTGTATTTTTAAATAAAGGTGAAAAAGAAATGAATGGAATAGGTAGTAAATATAGAGAATCACGGGATAATTCGTTGATTAAAGGACACATGTTCAGTTACATTGAAGTTGGTGGGAATTTCAAAAGTTTAAATTTCAATTTTTGAAATTCAAATTTGACATTTCTGGTATATGTCGACATAGTCAAAAGGACATGTCGACATATCCCTTTACATTTTCAAGATGAATTTTGAATTTTGACTTTTTGAATTAATTATAATCCTACATTCTTATTTAATTATTTCCTTGAACAATATTTATTATAAAAATACTTTTATATTATTATTTTATTATTATATAATTTTTATTTTAAATTTTAGGTTTCGAATTTCAAATTTGAATTTTGAATTAGGATTTGAAGTTTCAAACACAACAAACAAGCAAACAACCATTCAACCGAAAATTATTATGTAAAGGCATACTTATTTTTAGATCCGTTCTTCGATTTTATCTGATTCAAGAGTTGTTGTGAAGCACATAGTCGAATTATTTGTTTCTTGTTCTTCAACACTTGATGACGCGTTTGAATCGTCTAAAGTTATTGCAAATGCTCTTTTCCTTTTCCTTTTCTTTGATGAATGGTCATTAGTAGGTTGATTTTGTTTTTCCGGATACAGATAAAATCTCTTTAGATGGCCTAATTCGTTGTAGTTATAACTTCTGATATTACTCAGATTTTCATTATTATTTTTCTGCTCATTCCTTTTGAAATTATTCATTTTTTTGTGTCTTAGGAATTTTCTAAAATTTCTTGTCATTAGTGTTGTCTCTTCATCATCATCACTATCTGAGTTTGATCTTCAGATGATACTTTGAATGATATCGATTTCTTTTCAGATGATTTATTTTCTTTCCTTCCATGCATCTGAACTTCAAATCACATTAAATTACCAATTAATTCCTCAATTTTCATTGTACTGATGTCAGTGGCTACTTTGATGGCAAGTGTCTTTTGATCCCTATCAAAAATTAGTGAATTCGGAATTTTCCCGACTTGATCTTCCTTAGAGTTTGATTTTTCAAAGGCATTAGCGAATGCACAATTTCCTGGAACCTACAGTACATATCAGAGATAGACTCATTCTGATTCATTTTAAATAATTCAAATTGATTTGTTAACATGGATATTTTGGTCTGTTTAATTTTTTTTCCTTCATGAGTAACTTGCAAAGTTTCCCAGATTTCAAATGCAGATTTACAAACAGACACCCTGTTAAATTCATTCCCATCCAATGAAAAGAACAAAATATTCATAGCCTTAGAATTATTCTGTGCAGTGACTTTCTAATCATTAGTCAATTGTGCAAAATTAACAGTGGGTTCAACATATTCAGTTTGTGTGTTATTCCATGTGTATAATCCTACAGATTGTAAATAATTTTTCATTCTACACACTCAATATGCATAATTACTGCCATTAAAAAGTGGTGGTCTAACAGTGGACTGACCCTCTACGAATGAGCTACCATTAGTGATAATTCCGGTGTTGGTTGCCATTTAAAATTTTGAAAATTCAGATTAAAAAACTTTGAAAACTAATGCTCCGATGCCAATTGTTGGAGAAGGCAAGTTAAACATTAGATGGGGTGAATAGTGTTTAATGGAATTTATAAAATTTCTTGAAATCTTTTTGAATCAAACACATAATATACAGATCATAGAAACAAAAAACACAGAATCAATCACAAAATACAAAAAGTAAAAGCAATAAAAGGAAATTACATACTGAGATTTTATACTGGTTCAGGATTCCCCTACATCCAGTCCCACACAACGCTGGGTTGATGCGGAATTTTCTTTAACAATATCCAATTACAATCCCTTATTTCAGGGCTACAAGGGCACATCCCAACTGATTCCAAGTACAGTGAAACTTAGTTGATTTACTGGGCCACAACTTTATACCCAATCGATCTTCGGGACACAATCGCATCCAGTCCCTTTAAACGGGACATGACATGTGACAAGCGCCCATAACTCCTGCACTTAATAAAGGAAATAATGCATTGAGAGACAAGTGATCGACGCTTTCCTAAGAATCAGAAAAGCACAAATTTTAAAATAAATTACTGCAAGCGCACAGACCGTGCAGTATGCAGGTCAAACACATGGAGGAAAATTAAATAAAATTATTTATATAATTTCTTGGGCGAGTTGTACAAAACTTGGAGATTGATTTTGAAAACAAAAAAAATTGAAACTGCAAATAAAACTATTATTGAATTGAATCAGATCTGAATCTAATCAAATATATATTCATTCTAATATAATCTAGGAAAGCAATTAAAAGCAGAAATTAAAGTTGCAGAAATTAAATAACAAACAAAAATAAAATTAGGATTACCGCTGAATCTAATCAGATGGTCAATCACTAATGAAAATAAGTGCAAAAGACAACTAGTACTCTACCAAACCTAATTGTGTAGATGGCACTAGTTGCTAAAAAAAACGCAAAAAAGTATAATAAAACTCTCAATTCGTGGATGATAGTTTACAATGAGAATACAAGGGTATTTATAGGATACATAGACAACCTAAACCCTAATTCAATCTATGCATATATGGGTCTGTTTACACAAGAATTATTTTGTCATATCTCATGCCCTTTTCTTGACTTTTTTTTTTTGAGGAAACAATCTTGAGAATATCTTTGAGAATATCTGAGCCTCTTAATTAGCAATTATTCCTCCCTTCTTAATTAGCAATTATTCCTCCCATATCTTCCTTGTTTGGCATGTGACTAATTGAAGGGAGATAAGATTTTAGGAAATTTTCTACCAAAGACGAACATATCTTAAACTCCAAAAAAAACACAATGCGAAGTCTTTATATGCAGATCTTCATATGTATATACACAACATTTTGATCTTTATTTTCTATTTTTATGGTTGCATGTGGCTTAGTTGGCATATCTGTAAAAGTGACAAAATAATACCCAAGTAATATTTATTTATATACAAACGATAAGATATATGAGCATAATATAAACACATTTCTATGTTAATCAAATACCCCCACACTTATCTTTTACTCATCCTCGAGTAAAATAAAAATGAAAAACTAAACTAGATAGGTCACACTTTCATAGGAAACACGGTTGCATTAAGCGTATGCAGCAAGCCGTTAAACCTCTAAGTGTCCCTAGTAGGACTGGCGGTGTCTCGTGAGGGTTTTCAGCGGATACTACCCACAAAATCCAAATGCAGTGTGAAATGATTTTAAAGCAACTATATGAATGCACAGACATATACAAATGAAAACAAAAAAAATGAAAACACGACTTATTTCCGAAAAGTGGTACGAAAAATTAAATTAACAATTTCTAATCAGTTGATTTTATTTTGGATACCTCAACTTATCACAAATTTTCAATATAATTCAAGTTTTCAAATGTTATATTCTAGTTTGGCCAGTTGGTTCGATTGATAACATAGTGCAGCCATGAAATAAATTCTTAGTTTGCTTGTCACGGTTCGTAAAGTGGCATTCTAATTTCCTTGTGCATGACTAGTCAAATCAATAAGGTAAAGAAGTGCTTGGGCATCATCTCTTATTTTCTATCTCTATAAAAAATCAAAAATTATGATTAATTACATACACCTAACTTAAAAGACCAAGGTATACCACCCATGAACTGCCTCGTGGACTGACGGAGAGTTGGGAAAGAGCTTGGTGGATTGTGCAGACCGAAGCTGACTTTGTCAACAAGATGTCGGTAATCCTTAGGTGTCCAACTCATAAAATGAGACCAAGATATACCGATGCTGACTTTGTCAACAACATGTCGGATAGAGCTTGACGGTTTTGCACAACAACGCTAAATTTACAAGCAACGTTGGATACCCTTGGATTACTATTATTATTATTATTGAAAATATAAGAACAAGAGAGAGTTACGCGAATTCAACTTAACATAACTTAGTTTTAATGACTTAAAAAGCCAATATATGTATTTTAAGTCCTCCACTCATTAAACAAAGACTACAATTTAGAATAAACTTCATGGCCATCACCTAAGAATCTCCATATGTACCGGTTACACTATTATCCCTCAAAATTCAACTTTTCATTATATTTCTTATTCGATCTTAGTTGAGAGAAAAATATACTATCAACTGACTAACAATTGTTAATTTATTTTATTGTATCAACCTAAAAGGAGTCATGTTTCAAAAAAAATGGCATCTTACTACGATCTAAAATGCACGATGGCCTTATATGAAAAGAAAGAGAGAAAAAAATTAAAGAAAAATAAAAGGATGTAATGCAGACTCTTCCCCCCACACTTGATCTAAACAGTGTCCACACTGTAACACGTTTTATAAATGTGAAAGATAACTCCCAAAGATGGATGAGATGCAAAATGATTCGTAAAATAAAGTGCAATTTAGCAACTATATGTGACTGAAAATCATATGCCAAATGAAATTTATAACGATGATGAATGTTTTGTGAAGAGTGAAATTTCCTTTTCCCTTCACACTTGCCTCTATCGAAAATGATGCACAATGATTTCTTATTTGATTTATGAGGTGCAAAAGGCATGTTAATGAATTCAAAAATGAAAATCTTTCCAATGAATTATGTCCTGCCAATGATTTATACAATTCAGACGTAGATTATCCCATGAAATTTTCAAAGGTTTTTCTTCTTTGTCCTCGGTAAGATCATAGGCCAAGATTACGGGAAAAATTTCTGTATAGTCCAAGTAAACATATTCAAGGTCTTATGATAGGGGTTTGAGGTCCAACCTAGGTTGTTCTCGTATGCTAACATTGGTCAACATTCCGTTGTTAGATTCAGGTGACGAGGGTTTCGAGTCAAGAAGTTCATTTAATTCAGAAATATATTCGAGCTCATCAAAATCGGAGTTGAAATGTTCAAGACACATTTTCAGGGCTTTAGAAGTGTCATTAGAGATTTCATCAATTGTTGTTTGAATCATGTTAATGTCATCAATCTCAAAATCCCTACAAGAATTATTATGGCTAACACTTTTCTCACTCATCGTTATCAAATATGGAAAATCCAAAACTTAAATTTGACACAAGTAGCTATTATTACAAAATAAATAACGTATTCAAATATATCTTATTAGTTGATAATCTTGATTTGAAGGGGAAAGAGGGTCTTACGGTCGTTCACGCATAGTATAAATACTATATAAGGGATACGACCAATGTTTTACAGGTAGTATGCAACCTCTTTTGCTAAAAAGTTCAATAATTGAACTAATATATATCCGCGATCAAACTCTTGAGAGAATCAATTTCATAAAATACACTCTGGTAGTCAAATATTTTGCAAATAAAATCAAGTTTTATAATTGAAAATTGACGAGAGTGATTAGTTATGGAAATTCGTTCCTTACCAAATAATTCAGAAATTTCATCCAACACAGTCGCAGAATAATAAATTGCAGAAATAAAAATATTGTACAAGCAAGCCGCTACCCCTACAGAAAATTTTTACAAGCAATTTCTATATATTTTATTCTTTGCAGCGGAGCACCTGTAGAGTTAAGAAAAGTTTACAGTGGGGTATGGCAGTCCGTCCAGTGCTATGAGATTTTACTGTTTGCTTCGTTCGACCTCCAAACCCGCGTTTCTTTGTTTGACTGTTTATGCTTTGGCCCTTTTTTGATTACTTGACTATATCCTTCGATTTGTTTGCTTGATTTCCTTCTACACCTCAATCCTATGATTTTTGATTTTTTTTTCTAATAAATAAAACAAAACAAAACAAACGATTAGAAAAGAATACTGACTAGACAACAAAATAACTGAAGAGAGAAAAATAAAGACTCAACTAAAAAAAATGGAAACTAGTCTTAAAACGGGAAAACAACAAGGGAAATAAGCATAACAAAAATAACACTAGACTCAACAATTTAAACGAAAGGCAGAATAAATAGGTTGCACACAATCCAACGTCTCGGGAAACAAACTAAAAATTTCTCACAATACTTTGCCTCAAATCATTGCTGAATAATGCACATCAACCCAACAAACCAAAGGGAAATCAATCTACCCCAAATATTATTTCTCAAAAAAAGAATTTCTCAAAATCAAAACCTACGCGAGTGCCAAAACCAAACATCCACTAAAATAGGCTGCGTGCCAAGACCTAGTTCAAAAGAAGAGCAACACGCAAATAGAAGCCACACTAACTCAAGACGAAAACACATTATTCTCAGACAAAAAAAAAGAAGGTCGATTCTTTCCTTTATTCTCGAGATCTGTTTGATTTCAGGAATCTTACTCTCGAATAGGTTTGGTTTTCGCTTGCGATTTGGTCGTTGAGTTGTTGAAGCTGTTCGAATATGGTTTTTGACTTCGAAAACCTGATTTCAAGTCACAGTTGTAAGTTGTCGATGGGTAGGGGATGATGATCGGTCTCTGATGTGACTTCAGAAGCAGTTTGAGAGCACTGAATCAGTTTGGGATGATCGATTTTTGGGTCTGGTGTTTCACGTGATGGCAGTTGTGTGATGTTTTTGCGAGTTTCGGAGGTGAGACAATGGGAAAGTTTGGGTAGTGATGAATGGACGTGAATTGGAAGGTATTTCACGTAGTGGTTTCTGCTGGGTTTATGGGATGGGACAGTATGGTTTCGGATATGCTGGTGGTTCAATTCGTGATGATGTTGCACGGATTTGAGTAATGGAGATTAGAAGGGTGATGAAGGGTGTATGGTAGAGTAGAAGAAGTCGGTCTGGTGTAATTGGCGTTTGTTGAACTTGGTTTGTGAATGCATGGAGAGGAAGGAGGTTAACATGATCTATAGATTTGGGTGGTTGAACAGATTTTGAGATGACTGTGCTGATCGCTGGAGATGTTTTGTAGCTTGTTTGGTGGATGGAGTTGCGGCAAAACTAGCGAAAAGGAAAAGGGATGGCGATGTAAAACTGATGGAAGAAGGTTTTTGAAGTGGCGTTGGTATGGAAATGGTCTATGGAAGATGAGCTAAAATGATGGGAATGGTTTTATTGTTGGAGAGGGAATTTTTTATGGTGATGGAGATGTGAGGAAGTGCTAGAAGACAGTTTGTGATGTTGTGTTATTGTGGATGATGGTCGATATGTTGCGGTGAACTAAAGGCAGAAGAAACACAAGAGAGGAAAGAAAAGCAATATTTTTTGGATTTTTTTCATAAATATTGTAAAAAGGAAAGAAATTTGTAAAAAGGAAAAGAAATAAATGAAAGGGAAGGAAATAAAATCAATGAAATTTGGCAAGTTTTTTTTCTCTTGTCTTAGAGATTCCAATATCAATAGTTTAATACCAAATCGTCTAATCAAGATTTTTTTCTATATATACAAGAAAACAAAAGGAAATAAAATAAAATAAAAACTAACACGAATCAAAAATTAAATAAATAATAAAATTTAATTATTACCTCCCCGACGATGGCGCCAAAACCTTGATCGACGCTTTCCTAAGAATCAGAAAAGCGCACGTTTTAAAATAAATTACTGCAAGTGCACAGATCGTGTAGTATGCAGGTCAAACACAGAGGGGAAAATTAAATCAAATTATTTATATAATTTCTTGGGCGAGTTGTACAAAACTAGGAGATTGATTTTGAAAAAAAAATTGAAACTACAAATAAAATTATTATTGAATTGAATTAGATCTGAATCTAATCAATCTATACTCAATCCAATATAACGTAGGAAAGCAATTAAAAGAAGAAATTAAAATTGCAGAAATTAAATAACAAACAAAAATAAAATTAGGATTACCGCTGAATCTAACCAAACGGTCAATCACTAATGAAAATAAGTGCAAAAGACAACTAGTACTCTACCAAACCTAATTGTGTAGATGGAACTAGTTGCTAATAAAAACGCAAAAAAGTAAAATAAAACTCTCAATTCGTGGATGATCGTTTACAATGAGAATACAAGGGTATTTATAGGATACATAGCCAACCTAAACCCTAGTTCAATCTATGCATATATAGGTCTGATTACACAAGAATTATTTTATCATATCTCATGCCCTTTTCTTGACTTTGTTTTGAGGAAAAAATCTTGAGAATATCTTGTGAGTATCTTTGAGAATATCTGGACCACTTAATTAGTAATTATTCCTTCCTTCTTAATTAGCAATTATTCCTCCCATATCTTCCTTGTTTTGCATGTGACTAATTGAAGGGAGATAAGATTTCAAGAGATTTCTTCTACCAAAGATGAACATATCTTAAACTCCAAAAGAAACACAATGCGAAGTCTTCATCTGTAGATCTTCTTATGTATATATACAACATTTTGATCTTTGTTTTCTATTTTTATGGTTGCATGTGGCTTATTGGCATATCTGTAAAAGTGACAAAATAATACCTAAATAATATTTATTCATATACAAAAGATAAGATATAAGAGCATAAAATAAACAAATTTCTATGTTAATCAACGTGCCAGACGGCTATGGACGATCATCAAGGTAGAATAACACACACGGAACCTGTCATATAACTCACAACGCATGGATAAAATATAGTAGGACATATACAATAGGATATAATAATGAAGCACAACTGAACAGAATCTTAAACTTTTCATATCACCATGAAAATATTCGTACAACCAACTGAATTTCATCAGAGTCTGTACAAAATGCCTCACTACAGGTTCACTCAGAGTATCATGCATCGACAATAATAGCGGAAACAACACATATGTATAGTAGAAAATAATACGTCAGCCTCCAGCTCGTCGTCGCTCAATAGCATCATCCTCATCAAGATCTACTACCTGCCACCTAGTCTTCCCATCCACAAAATGGGTGAACATACCAATGTAATAAGAGGAAAACATAAATCCTTGAGTCATACAATAGTCTTAATGAGTGATAAAACAGCTAACAACATCATCAATAAAGTATATGGAGAATAAGCAGTTCAATCATCTGATTTGCCAACATATCAACAGAGAAGAATTCCCAAACCCACTTCTCCTCCATAATCTACGTGATAAACTTCCCATAGAATTAGAGGGGAAACAAACAGTAACATTCATAACAACCAATTATCAAGCATGGAGCACCCTAATCAAGTTCAATGTCTCCCAAGCATAAACCCTGAAGGCCTAAACCAACATCAGAAAAACACCCAAGAAATATCTCTCTAGACGTCAAATAGTCCACACAAGATGACAGAATCAACAATAACATCCATGACTCTGTTTATCACCGTCTGCCTTGCCTTGAATCCATCGTTAATCACATGACTGGCCCATCCTGCCATCCGTTAAGGGATAATGGTAACCTCGGTTCTAGCAAAACTCCATATGTCATCGTGACTCGTATCTAGGCCCATCGTGACTGCCCAGTGTACTCGACTAATCACCTAGTCTTTGGGTGCCCTTATTATACCCCTGCTTTTAGTCCGCTAGAACCACCAACTAACGACGATCCCTTGGCTCTTCAACTCTAGTCATCTGCCTTGACCACTATCCGTAAGCTCAAACGCCTTCTCGAGCAAGCCATTATCTACGAGCTTAAACCACCTTGAGTCGTCTTCATAATTTCGTTGCATCATCCCACGATCAACGAACACTTAACCATGCTTCGAACGTTCGACCTGAATTCACGTCGAAGCTACGCCCATCTCGAATCACCAAAAATCAACATTATTTGGTCAATGTTTGATAGACCGTCCCTGATCACCTATGGATTTCCCACGGATCCATACAGATCGCACCCGATCTATCAGACTGCATCACACCATAGGCCACTTCAAAGCTTCACTACTTTGGCAACGACCCGTTGTCCATGATCAACCCTCAACCGATCCATCACCATACCGACCCATGACCCATGCGATCCACATTCGCATAATCCCTTTTCCAATGGCCCGATCCATCAAGACACACTATCCATCTCGACTACCTGATCCAAGCCCATCACAAGCCTTTCACCACGTCTTCGACCGACCCATAAAACTCGCGATCCAATTCTCCCATCATGGTCCATTCAGTCAAACTAGTGCATCTATTTGGACTGATCCATCTACGTGCAATCCGCTCCAGTAAAGCAAGCCGACCGATCCATACCCCCATTCGATTCATCCACGACTGATCCGTGCGATCCATCACTTTGCCTTGCTTCTCTTTGTGTTCTGATCGAGCTAATAGCCCTCGCTATGGATCACGAACGATCCATTACCTGTGAACCAATCCATCACTTCATGCGACCCATCTTTGCCGAACCGATCCACCACGATCCATGCAATCTAAGCATTATACAATGAACATCTGTGCACACAATTCATCCAAATCAACCAATTTCAACCAAACGATTAATCGCACAACAAGCAATCATCAAACAAACATTAGCACAACAAATAATCATCATATAATCATATGAAATTCACTGAATCATGATATAACAATAAATGAATCAATAATTGGATCTAAACTTGCATAAACAAATGATATCAATGATTTTACCGTTATAACTTGCTAGATTAGATCCTATGATGTAATACGAATTCAAAATATACTTACCTTGATTAGATCTAGGTGAATAAGACTTTGTATGGATGAAATTAAGATCAAACAACCCCATATACTCGATTGAATCTGTGTGAGAGATGCTTATCACTCACCAAATCCACAAAATAGTTACAAATCAATGAAACTCTAATCCGGACAGCAAAGAACAACAAAGAACAACCTTCGAATCAACTCAATAGATGCAATCTGTCCTTCCACAATGTTAATCTTCAATTCTATTTCTCAAATCTATTAACTGAAATGAAGTGGAGGTGTATTTGGTTGAGCCAGAGAATCACAGGCACCCAAGAAAATGAAAAATGAAGAGACTAAACTATTCTAATTACCCCTACCATCCTATTTATCGCCAAGAGCCTCTAGCCTTAATGGGGCTCACTAATCAGCCAACTAATGACTAATTAGCCTGTCCAGAAACTAGCAACACTAAAACAATGATTCCTCTCAAACCGTTCTACCAAATCCTTAATGTGACCACTCTACGGAATTGGAAACACCATATCCGATCCAATGAAATCGATCCCAGCTCCTGATTTGATCCCATTCAAAAGTTATACCCTAAACAAAAATAACAAGGGTAAAATGGTCACAAACAAAATTGATAAAAACCATGGACATGTCTCACATCCCTATGAACAACATATCCAAAAATGAGAATGATCCGACTCTTGGGGAATTAAATAAAAATATTTTACGATCCTTTGATATGTAAAATGCGGGTCATTACAGGTACACACCCTTCTCTTATCAGTTTTTGTAGTATTGACTATATAAGACTTGATCTTGAGATCTTTGATTATAAACAGCCTATAACTCTTGAGAAGCACTTGAATTCAAAGAGATTTTGATTTATAATTGAAAGAGAAGAAGAGTGATACGATTTTCATTGAAATCGGCAGAGTATGAGTGTAGAAAATCAAGAATTAAAGTAGTATAATGGTAGAATGTTAAGAGAGGAAGAAGATGACGAAAAGTTGATAACAAAATTTGAATTCTGTAAGGTATTTATAGGTTCCCAATAGTCACAACGTTTCTGAAAGGTTTTGAATTCAAAAGGCACTTCTTTTTAAAATTTAAAAATGCCCTAATGGCTAGTATGTCGACAAGCCTAAGTGTATGTTGACTTATGTGAGTTATATTTCAAAAATGACCTTTAAATCAATTCAAACAATACTTAAATAAATTATAATGAACCCAGAGTTAAAACATATTTTAACATCCTTTTCAAAGTAAAAAATATATTTTAATATATATATATATATACTAAATATAATTAAGAAATTAAATATAAAATGATATAAGAGTATAAATATATAAAACTATATAATATAAAATGATATAAGAGTATAAATATATAAAACTATACATATATATATATATATTAAAACTTAATATAAACAAGAAGATTAAACACAATAAGTAATTATAAATAAGTAAAACTAAGTTTAAAATCTAAAACATAAATTTGAATATAAACTTAGTTTTCAGGAGTTTAAAATGTTTATTAAAGCAAAGAAGAATATATTCTAAATAAGGAAATAATTTTGAAATTATTTGAAAACAAGATTTAAAATCAGGAAAATAAATTTGAAATTATTTTGAAATCACATTTAAAATCGGTATTTAGATTTGAAAATAGATACAAGTGCTAACAAGAATTTTAACACAATTTCTAGACATAGCAACTCTATAATTCTTGAACTCTTGAACTCTTGATTTCTTGATACTCATGAGTCTGAAACTGGAACTCTTCTATTTGAAATCTTGATTCTTGTAAATTGTACAGTCTTCTATTATAAAATACATCCATAGATTTCCTGTATACACACACACACACACACACACATATATATATATATATTAAAATTTTGTTTGTATATATTTTATAAAAATAATTATTGAAACAAAGTATGCAAGGTTGTTGTCATCAAAACAATCATCATCATCACAGTCGTTAACAATTTATACAAGTTTCGTTATATTTGGGTCAAGCCCATTTGTGTACCCAGTAAGCGAATATTACATAGCTGAGCCTGAAATGATTGATGCTTTAACTTACAGATATGCATGCACAGTGCATGTACATTGTGAAAATTAGCTATTTTAGGGAATGCAGTTAATATGTAAAACAAAAAACAACATTTTCTCATTTTTCGTGATTAAAAAAATATTGGAAGAATGAAAAATAATTCATCCTTCCGTCGTCCCTCAATAACCTCCGTCTTCTCTCTCATCTTTATTCCAAGACCTGTGTCGTCCCTTTACTCTTTTCATATTTTGAATTTAATGTCCAAAACTCAAAACTCAAAATACAAATAAATCAAACAGTCCTTTAGCTTGCAGCAAAAAATGCATGGTATGCCCATTGAAATACAGTGGTCAAATTCTTTGCTTACGTTCAGTGCTGTTTGTTGAAAGGTGAATGTCGTCTACAGTAATTTTTTTTATAATACTAGTACAAGACGCACATACGTGCATCTAACATCCAATGATATTTATTTTTTATTTAATAAAAAAATGAAAGAATGTATGCATGTTGTAAGTGCCACTGTTTCTCTATCCACAACATATTTATTTGAAGTTATTTTGCTATTAATATTAATTCAAATTTGTAGTAAAATTTCATTGAGTGATTGTTGGAAATGATACCATGATGAATGTTGTAAATCTACGGAAAGATTCCGTTAACGAATAATATTGTATTTTCAGTATTTCAAAAAAAACTATGTTATCATGTTCATCGAAATCTTTGAATTAATAATAGAGATAATTCAATGAAAGCACAATTAAATAGAACTTCATTGAAGCTACTTTGTCTTGCATGCATATCTATTTGGCTTATCTACATCCACCTTACTTTCTTTCTCTCACACCTCAAGTGGTTTAAAAAAAACATTTTTTTTCCTCTTTATCTCTCAGTTCATATCGAATATGCCTCATCTTTGTTAAACCACTTTCAAATACAACGTTGCTAGTTTATGAATATCGTTCAACACAAATTATGCTATCATACAAACCTAATTCATATTAAAGTTAATGAATATCTTTTAAAGAATCAGTCTAATATGTGTGTCCTATTCATATGCTAGAAGAGGTTGGGTGACTATCTTAGTGCCTTTAGTTTAGGGAGTACTAGGATATTTTAGCTTAGAAGAGGTTATAAGCAATAACAATGTAATTTTTTGTGTTTTACTGTTGTATCTTTCTTCCTCCTCTCTATATCAAATTCTAACATGGTATCAGAGCCGGTAGGGGGAGAGAGAATGTGGAGAGTATATGGTACTTTACTAATTTTTTGAGAATGAGAAGCAAAGGGAAAAAAAAGCAAAAAAGAACGAAACGGAAAAAAAACTACAGTAGCCACCATAGCTCCATCTTCAATCCAAAAAATTCCATATGCTTCCAGACTAAGCCTAGAACTCACTCCGGGATACGTCTTCCTGCTTTGTGACTAAAATCGTTTCCCATTCGTTCTTTGACTATCTCCTGGCCGCATGACTAAAGCCTACATTATCTGTTATCAAGTCGTGCCCTAATTTTCTGTTTGATCTAAAACAAAACAATAGCGTTCATAAAAAAAAGAAAAAAAAAGGCAAAGTTAATTGTGATTCAGGCTATGGCATCGTATGATGAGCGAAGACAAGGTGGTAGCCTTGTAACAATCAAATTGCACTTGCTTGTGTAGAGAAGAGAACAGAGGAAGAAAATGACACTGCAAATAGAAATGAGGATGACTCAGGTAGAAGTTCGTTGGAGGAAGGCCAAAGTTCACCAGGAGAGGTGCTGCAGAGTGAGTTGAAGCCGATGGAACCATGTACGGTGCCATTCCCGATTGTGAGAGGAGGGTCGTTGGACTTTTGACTTGCCATAGGAGGACCCTCGAGATTTCTCATGACCCAATAGGGTCTGTCATGCTTAGTTTCCTAGAATCTCTTTATGCATCTACGATCTATAGTGGTATTCCATGAGTATCCATATGTTTTTGAGGAGGTTCGGGGTTTATCTCCAAGGCACGAGATCGATTCTCGTATATATTTGGTAGACAATGCAAAGCCAGTTGCATGACCTATGCGCCATAGGGCTCCATGAGAAAGGAGGGAGCTTAGCAAGCAAGTAGGGGAGATGCTTGAGAAAGGGTTTATTAGGCGAAGCATATCTAAATGGGGTGTTCCGGTGGTATTCGCAAATAAGGCGTACAGCTCGCTTTACATATGTGTAGATAATCATGATGTTTTTCCTCATTTCTTATTTATCAAAGTGTCTACACGATACAACAGATGTAGTTGAGCCGAACAAGCATGAGGAAGTAGAGGTACAATGTGAGGCGATGATTAGACGAGTTCCTACACCATATACTTGGATCATAGGTTAAGAAACTGCGCAACAGAGAGGTTAGGTTAATAAAATTGCAATGGGGAGAAGACAGCGAGGATGCGACTTGGGAGACTGAAGACAAAGATCACGCTTTATACCCTTTCTTTTTTGGGATTATGTTTTTAACTTCTTTTTCCAAAACTTTTATTCGCACTTTCTTCTATCATCTGAGTATATACTATCGATCGAATCTTTGACCTTTAGGTAGTAAATCCCATGATTGTATACATGTGTTTTAGATATGTTATGTTTGGTGGATGCAAGTGGTTGTTAGTGGTTGCTCGTGGATGCATATACACACACATTATGCTAGATCTGTTCAATCACCCTCATACTGCATATGGATGTGTGTGCAACTTTTTCTTCTTTTAATGGATGAAAATGGATGTATCATCATGTGGATGTTGCATTTGGACGGATGATTATGCACACATATAGAACTTACATGTTATAATAGGATTATTTGCATACATGTTGGATTCATGACACTAGCATACATTGCATTAAGGAGGTCAACTGAATCAGTGGACCGTCTGATCTTTCACATTAGTGTTGGGACATATACACACACCTTTGCATATGTTCATATAAGCATTAGAAAATTTTAAGGCCAATGGATGCCTGTGATTGGTGGATGAGTAGATGGATGATGGATGGTAGGATACATTCTTCTTAACTTGGAGATTTTGGGGATGAAATCCTTTGGAGTAAGGGAGAATGTAACACCCATTATTTTAACTACACTAAAGAGGATAAATTAAATAATAATTAATATAATATTCATATTAAGGGAAACGGACTATGCCATTGCGTCCGTCTCGAAATTCTGGTCAAGATAGACATTTGGTTTGCGTAAAATGGACACCGTATGAAGAAGTTATTAAGGCTTGAAGTTTGTATACACGTAGAATAATTATATATAGGTATATCAGTTCAAACCAGTGCAGAAATAGGTTTAAAATTCAAAAATTCGGAGTTTGGGGTGAGCGGGAAAAATCCCGCCAGGGGTGTCGACCCCGGTGTCGACCCCTCAAGGGGGGTGTCGACCCCCCCTAGGGCTGAGGTGGCAAACCGATTTCTGGGGGCTAGCAGCTATAAATAAAGGCTCATTTCTCTTGTTTTCTCACACTGAAATCAATGGAGGCCAAATGTTGTCGGTGCCTGGACTGAATCAAATATCTTTCTTCTTCTGCAATCCAATTAATCAAGTTTAGAGATTCAAGTGTTTCAAGTGCAGATCTGAGATCCAAACTTCAATTTTCTCCTTCTATTCTTCTAGATCTGATCATTCTTAGTTCAAGTTACCTTTAGAATTAAATAATTAAAAGTATGACATTATATGACTGTAATTTGGGTATATGCTTAGAATTGAATCATATCAGATCTATTGTAATTTGTGAATCTATGAAATTCTGAATTAACTATGACTTGGATCTTAACCTTTATCATGTTAGATCTACTTTTGATTATAGATCTAATTCTATTTAGATCATTTTGTACCTATCATGTTGTAGTTGATTTGGATATTAACCGCTATCATATCAGATCTACTTTTGATTATGGATCTAATTCTTTTTAGATCATTTTGTACCTATCATGTTGTAGTTGATTTGGATCTTAACCGTTATCATATCAGATCTACTTTTGATTATGGATCTAATTCATTTTTTAGATCATTTTGTACCTATCATGTTGTGGTTATTTTGGATCTGTCATTAGTTGGACATGTTTTAGATTTAGATCTAAACTTTCACTTAATTGTCATAACAAGTCTACCTTGGTTTCACTGTTTAGATTACCTTATTCCTATCATATTGCAGTCAAATGGGATATATTATTAGTTTGACATCTAAATTATTATTTAGATCTTATCATGCCCGTTGTGACATCCCAATTATGTTAAGATTGATTCTAATATCACAAGTTCACTAGATCCGTTCATGTATGTCCATCTTATCATTATGTCGTTATATGATTATGCCACCACATGTTTATGTCAATCTTGTTAGAATAATCATTTCTGTCACCCTGTCCCTTTTATTTTAGCCGAGCTACTTTCTAGCCTAGGCATGACGTTAAATTATACGAGTACGTTAAAATGGGAATGAGGGCAAAAACGACATAAATTGGACATAATTTGTAAATGGAAAGTTTGGCATAACTTAATGTTTATGAACAAGAATTTGGGCATATAATTAATTATGAACATAATTGGGAAAATTGGCATGAAAAACATGGTAATGACTTTGGTATAATTGATTAAATAGAAAGATGCCTAGAATTACAATAATTAATTGTAAACCGCACTTAGACACGAGGTTAGATTACATTTGTGGAATAAGTCTGCTCGGACACGCCGGCATATCCAGCAACCACAAGTGGTGAATCTTATGTGAGAGGTCTAAGTGCATAAACATGAGACGTGCTCAGGCACAAGTTTAAGCCCGATTTGTGGAATAAGTCTGCCCGGACCCGCCCGACATATCCAGCATCCACAAGTTGTAGGCTTAATGTGGGCAGTCTAGCACACTATAACCATAAATGGTAATGAATTGGAATAAACAAGGAATGATAGTAACCTATTATCATTAATTACTTTAATGAAGAATGTTATATAATAGGTAGGCTTGTCCTAGGGACAAGTGGAAATTATAATATATGTTATAATAAAAAGGAAAGGAAGCTTATTAGTAAACCTTAGTTAAAAAAACTAAGTTAATAAGTAAACAACGTCAAGTTGTAGTGATATGTTAAACAGAAAACAGGTGAACTGAGATGAAGTATACTTAATTACGTATTAAGTAAAACATGTTATTATAACTATGGAATCAGACAATGAATAATACAAAGGGATTGTAAGAATACTTCCGTTAATTACAATCCAGGGGTGAAGGATTGTAAGATTACTTATGTTAATTACAATCCAAAGAATAAAATGTAATGGGGATTATTAATGAACTTAAATGGATTAAGTTATATTTATATGAAATTAATAAGCAGGTGGAACTTGGGCAAGTGAAAAGCAGTCAATGTGAATGGGGATAACCTGATAGTCTGTAATACTTAACCTAGTTGAATCCATAAGGGATTGTATTAGCATGTTAACCTGAGTAGGGGTTAAGTAAACTTGTTTGAAACAGTGGTGGGTTAAGTAAATCTGGGGTGGTGGGTAATATTTGTATAAATAGGCCAACAAACTTAACCTGTTTGGATTATGCAATTTTATGACACCAGTAGGTAGGCATAATCTATGGAAAACCTAGTAGTGGGGATGCAAGACAAAGGGGAGAGCTTGCATCATCTGGAATATGGGACCCATTTCAGTCGGTAACACATATATATGTATCAAACGAGTACTCCGAACTAGGTCGGAGTCGGGGCACGCTTACTGGGCTGAATATAAGAGATCCAAACGTGTGAACGGTGTCCGACAATGCGTTCCATTAGGGTCATGTGCGTGCATGACCCCGCCTGCCCAGGAAAATAAGACGCTGTGACATTAGTAGATATGGTTGTGCACATCCGGGAAATGAAGGGTTGCCACTTTAGGGAATGATACACCCTACTGTGGGGCCAGCGCACGGTATCTACGGAGTATGGAGCCGATCGATTAGGGTACTAGCTAGGGTATATCTAGGCTCTGGTAAGTTTAGGAGTCCGTTATTGGGGCTGCCTGTGGATTGTATGGGGTTAAAACCTCTCACCAGAAGTACGCCTAAGTCTACCATCTTGTACATATTGGGGATCATCCCATTTTGGTTATACTAGTATTGCTGCAGAGAATAAACGGAGTAATCATTAGGGAAGCATATAAACTCTATCATGTTTACCTCTTCATAATTACCTTTTATGATGTTGTCTTTCTTGTCCATCTTATATGCCTATCATGCTACTTTTACTTATTTACTTGCTAAAAGTAACTGGACTCGCCAGACTTTATGTCTGACCCTTTTTATTTCCTCTTCTTTCTTCCGTTCCCTCCCTAAGGTTCGCAGGGTGGAAATTCTCAGGCTTAGTCAGGACTCGGTTATCATCTTGCTTGGAGTATCTTTTGAAGTATTTCTCAAGTTCTTATCTCTACTATGGCTTTGTCTATTTTTTGGGGAATTATGCTTTTCATGTACTCTGATGGAACAAGACAGAAAGTTATATATTTTTGTAATGGCATTTATGTAATTTCAGACTTGTGATACTTTGGACCATGATGTTATGATTTATGTTTGAAATAAAAATTTAAATTCCGTTGTTGCTTTTATATCTGTCTTGTAATATTTCTGTTTCTGTTTACTTATAACGGTTCATGAAACTTAATGCATTCCCTCAGTGAGTGACATTAACGGACGTGGGGTGTCACACTTGGTATCTGAGCTGAAGGTTACCAAATTAGATAAAAAAATTTGAAAATTATTTTCAAAAAGGTTTTAAGAAAGCATTTTTCAAAAAGAAAAGTCTGTTTTGAAAAACATATTCCCCCAAAGCCATATGTAATATCCTTCGGTCCTTTGTCTAAATCTCTTTCCTTTTCATTTCAGCATGTCTAAGGAAACTAATATCCCAAAGGGCGTTACGATACCAGGCTGGTTCCATAGGTATCTAGAGGTCACGACACCTGGCGGAGGTCAAGCTGACGTTCCTTCCCCAGCTGCACCTGTCATCCTCCTCCTCCTCCTCCAAGAGCTGATAATTTCGCTAAGATCTGCAAAGATTTCTATGCCATGGGAAGGAAGCCATTCCATGGAACTGAAACATTCGTAGAGGCAAGGAATTGGCTCAAGGAAACCGAGGACTTGTCTGTAATCTTTGAAGTGGAAGACCGAAGGAAGATTTAGTTAGCTGCCTGGCTACTGAAAGATGAAGCTTCGTTTTGGTGGGAGGTGACGCAAGATGGGCGTCCGGTGGAAATTTGGGAGGATTTTAGAATGAGGTTTGAGATGAAGTTTCTTTCCCAATCTGAGAAAAGCATGCAAATGGAGAGGTTCTTGGCGCTCAAGCAAGGGAGCATGACAGTTAAAGAATACGTTAACAAATTTAACCAACTGGCAAGATTTGGATTAGAGTTGGTAGACACTCCGCATAAGAAAACTTTGCGGTTTGTTAAAGGACTAAATGAACCCCTTCACGGGCTGGCTATGTCCCATATTCCAATAGGAGCTACTTTTGAAAGGCTTGTTGATATGGCCTTGATGCGTGAGGAAGACAAAGGAGGAAAGAAGGAAGTAAAGGTAGAGGAAGCAACTCAAAATAAGAAGGTATGGCCCAAGGAAGGACAGCAAGAACAACAACAGGAGAAAGGCGGAAAAAAATGACAAGGCTAAGGATAAGAGGAAGTGCCATAGTTGTGGGCGAGAGGGTCACTTGGCCAAGGATTGTAGGAAAAGGAAGAATGCTTGTTTCGTTTGTGGAGAGGATGAAAACTATTATAGGGAGTGCCCAAGGAAGTAAGGACAATGTCAAAGGGCAGGAACCTCTGGAGGGAAAGCGAATCCTCTCATAGCCAGTGCTCCAGATAGAGGTAGGAAAGTTTCTGTGAAAGGTTTGATTTCTCTTTCCAGTCACCCTATTAGAACCCTTTTTGATTCTGGCGCTTCACACTCGTTTATATCTAGTTCTATAGTTAAATCTCTGCACTTAAATACTAGTATGGCAGTGGATCCTCTTGTTGTCTCAAACCCCGTTGGTGGTTCGGCTCAATTGTCTATGATTTGACGGGGTTCGAAAATATCAATGTTGGGCGTCAAGTTTGAGTGCGATGCATATATGCTCAGTTTTATGGGCTATGGATTGATTCTATGGATGGATTGGCTAACCACGTACGGTGCCATTCCCGATTGTGAGAAGAGGGTTGTTAGACTTTTGACTTGCCATAGGAGGACCCTCGAGATTTCTTGTGACCCAACAGGGTCTATCATGCTTAGTTTCCTAGAATCTCTTGATGCATCTATCGATGATCTACGATCTGTAGTGGTAGTCCATGAGTACCCATATGTTTTCGAGGAGGTTCGGGGTTTATCTCCAAGGCGTGAGATCGATTCTCCTATATATTTAGTAGACAATGCAAAGCCAGTTGCATGACCCGTGAGCCATAGGGCTCCATGAGAAAGGAGGGAGCTTAGCAAGCAAGTAGGGGTGCTGCTTGAGGAATGGTTTATTAGGCGAAGCATATCTGAATGGGGTGCTCCGGTGGTATTCGCAACTAAGGCGTACAGCTCGTTTCGCATATGTGCAGATCTTCACGATATTTTTCCTCATTTCTTATTTATCGAAGTGTCTACACGATAGAGCAGAGGTAGTTGAATCGAACATGCGTGAGGAAGTAGAGGTAGAAATGGAGGCGACGATTAGATGAGTTCCTACCCCGTATACTTAGATCAGAGTTTAAGAAACCGCGCAACGGAGAGGTTAGGTTAATAAAAGTGCAATGGGGAGAAGACAGCGAGGATGCGACTTGGGAGACTGACGAAAAAGATCATGCTTCATACCCTTTCCTTTTTGGGACTATGTTCCTAACTTCTTTTTCCAAAACTTTTACTCGCACTTGCTTCTATCATCTGAGTATATCCTATCGATCGAATCTTTGACCTTTAAGTAGGAAATCCCATGATTGTAAACATGTGTTTGAGACCAGTTATGTTTGACGGATGCAAGTGGATGCAAGTGGTTGCTAGTGGCTGCTCATGGATGCATATACACACACATTAGGCACTAAATCAGGTCAATCACTCTCATACTGCATATGGATATGTGTGCAATTTCTTATTCTTTTAATGGATGAAAATGGACATATCATCGTATGGATGTTGCTTTGGACGGATGATTGTGCACACATATAGAACTTACATGTTATAATAGGATTATTTACATACATGTTGGATTCATGACACTAACATACATTGCATTAAGGAGGTCAACTGAATCAGTGGACCGCCTGATCTTTCGCATTGTGTTGGGACATATACATACACCTTTGCATATGTTCATATAAGAATTAGAAAATTTTAAGGCCAACGGATGCCTGTGATTGGTGGATGAGTAGATGGATGATGGGTGGTAGGATACATTCTTCTTAACTTGGAGATTTCGGGGACGAAATCCTTTGGAGTAGGGGAGAATGTAACACCCCATATTTTAACTACACTAAAGAGGATAAGTTAAATAATAATTAATGTAATATTCAGAATTAAGGGAAATGGACTGCGCTATTGCGTTTGTCTCGAAATTCTGGTTAAGATAGACATTTGGTTTGCATAAAATGGACACTGTATGAAGAAGTTACTAAGGTTTGAAGTTTTGTATATGCGCAAAATAATTATATATAGGTATATCAGTTCAAACCAGTCAAGAAATCAGTTTAAATTTCAAAAATTCGGAGTTTCAGGGTGAGCGGGAAAAATCCCGCCAGAGGTGTCGACCCCCTAGGGGTTGTCGACCTTCTAAGGGGTAGGTCGACCCCCTAGGGCTGAGGTGGCAAACCGATTTCTGAGGGCTGGCAGCTATAAATAGAGGCTCATTTCTCTTGTTTTCTCACACTGAAATTAGTGGAGGCCAAATGCTGTCGGTGCCTGAATTGAATCAAATCTCATTCTTCTGCAATCTAATTAATCAAATTTAGAGATTCAAGTGTTTCAAGTGTAGATCTGAGATCCAAACTTCACTTTTCTCCTTCTATTCTTCTAGATCCGATCATTGTGAGTTCAAGTTACCTTTATAATTAAATAATTAAAAGTAAGACATGATATGACTGTAATTTGGGTATATGCTTAGAATTGAATCATATCAGATCTATTGTAATTTGTGAATCTATGAAATTCTGAATTAACTATGACTTGAATATTAACCTTTATCATGTTAGATCTACTTTTGATTACAGATCTAATTCTATTTAGATCATTTTGTGCCTATCATGTTGTAGTTGATTTAGATCTTAACCGTTATCATATTAGATCTACATTTGATTATGGATCTAATTCTTTTTAGATCATTTTTTTACCTATCATGTTATAGTTGATTTGGATCTTAACCGTTATCATATCAAATCTACTTTTGATTATGGATCTAATTCACTTTTTAGATCATTTTGTACCTATCATGTTGTGGTTATTTAGGATCTGTCATTAGTTGGACATGTTTTAGATTTAGATATAAACTTTCACCTAATTGTCAGGACAAGTCCACCTTGGTTTCACTGTTTAGATTACCTTGTTCCTATCATAATGCGGTCAAATAGGATCTATTATTATTTTAACATCTAAATTATTATTTAGATCTTATCATGCCAGTTGTGACATCATATTATGTTAAGATTGTTTCTAATATCACAAGTTCACTAGATTCGTTCATATATATCCATCTTATCATTATGTCGTTATATGATTATGCCACCACATGTTTATGTCAATCTTGTTAGAATAATCATTTCTATCACCCTGTCCCTTTTATTTTAGCCTGGCTACTCTCTAGCCTAGGCATGACGTTAAATTATGCGAATACGTTAAAATGGGAATGAGGAAAAAAGGTATAAATTGGACATAATTTGTAAATGGAAAGTTTGGCATTACTTAATGTTTACGAACAAGAATTTGGGCATACAATTAATTATGAACATAATTGGGAAAATTGGAATGAAAAACCTATAATGACATAGGTATAATTGATTAAATAGAAAGATGCCTAAAATTAAAATAATTAATTGTAAACCGCACTTAGACACGAGGTTAGATTACGTTTGTGGGATAAGTTTGCCCAGACCCGCCCGACATATCCAGCAACCACAAGTGATGAATATAATGTGAAAGGTCTAAGTGCACAAACATGAGACGTGCTAAGACATGAGGTTAAACTCGATTTGTGGATTTAGTCTGCCCGGACCCACCCGATATATCCAGCATCCACAAGTTGTAGGCTTAATGTGGGAGGTCTAGCACACTATAACCATAAATGGATAAATGGTAATGAATTGGAATAAAAAAGGAATGATAGTAACCTATTATCATTATTTACTTTAATGAAGAATGTTATATAATAGGTAGGATTGTCCTAGGGACAAGTGGAAATTACAACATATGTTGTAATAAAAAGGGAAGGAAGCTTATGTAAGAACCCGTATTTTAATAACATGTTAAAACCATAAATCAAGGCAGAATTAAATTTTAAAATAAGAATCAAGGGAAACGGGTTGTGCCATTGCGTTCGTCTCGAAATTCTTCTTGGAAACGAGTCTGAGTTTTCGAAAAACGGATTCCGTATGAGGGAGATATGACCCTCCGAAGTTTCAGAAATTTTCAGATTCAAAAATAGCTCGAAACTCGAATTCGAAATTTGAATTCAAACCCCATAACAGACTGGGCAGGAAATTTCCCACCCAGGACCAGGTCGACCTGGGGGTCGACCATAGTGTCGACCTCCCAGGGACCAGGTTGACCATAGTGTCGACCTGGGGGTCGACCTGGTGACAAAACCCGGTTTTGAACCTGGGTTCATTTTTATGTTTTTGGCCTCGTTTTCTGTCTAGATTCGTCTGCCTAATCCTATATAAATAGCCTCCTAGCCTCATTCTCTCTACACCATTTCATTCTGTCCTTATGCTGCCTCTGAGAAAATCAAAATAATATTAATATTAAAATAAAACAAGAGGAATTTTTCTTGAAGACTACGGCTAGGAATTGCATATTGGGGATTTGCTTCTACAATCAAATCAAGATTCAACGATTCAGCTAATTGACGACTAGTTTATAGATTCAACTTCTGCATCTCAATTTCTTAGACCACAATCTGTAAGTTCTAGTTACTTTGAGATCTAAACTTGTTAATTGTAATTTGGACATGAGATAAAGTGAAATTGGACTTAAGTATGATAATCGATTCATATCTATTCTTGTTCATCTTGGATCTTGACTTTTGGGAATATTGCTATGAAATTGATATTGGACATATTCATGTTGTAAATCAAAACCTTTCATGTCCATAATATTATCATGCCTATAATGTTGAATCTGTTATTATTCATAAGTTTGGGACTATCACCTTATGACAACTTTTATCATGACTATCACCTTATTATGCTAGATTTGAAATCCTAATGTTTTGAGGCTATTATTCCATATGCCAGTGATGTTGTAACCAATTACCTTAAGTTATATCATGCTAGACTTGTAATCCCTTTTATCACTTTATGCTCGTCCTTTTGATGTTATTCCCTTATTTCGGATCTAGATTTATTTTGTAATTTGGATCGATTCGAGTTTACGTGCGTTGGGAATACGATTTGGGTAAATTGGGAAAAACATGAATTGGTTATAAACTTGAAACATGAACATTGTTATAACTTGAATCTGGATATGGACATGAAACTTGCCTTGAAACTTGTCACGAACTTTATATGAAATTTGAACATGGACATGACACTCAAATGAACTTGAAAATGGCCAACTCGAGGTTGGGTTGAGTTTGCAGTGTAAATCTGCCCGGAACCGCTCGGCGAATCTAGTAACTGCAAACAATAGGATCCAATGTGGGTAGTTGGTCATATCCCGCTTAAAACCCGAGGTTAGACTAGGTTGTGGTGTAAATCTGCCAGGAACCGCCCGGCGAATCCAGTGACCACAACAACAAGTCTAATGTGAGAGGTTGGGGTGCATTAATGAATTAATGCCACATGATAGGGTTAATTCATGAACATAAAAGACAACACTTAACCAACTTGATACATGATTCATAGGGCTAAGTCATGAACTTGAACGAAAACACTTAGTCAAATTGGACATGACACGTAGGCGGGTTAAGTCACGAATTTAAATGACAACACTTAACCTATTGGACGAAAACCCTAGTTACGCGGTCCATTTCAGCAGTAACCCACTAGATGTATCAGGGTACCCTGGAACTAGGCAGGGTGGGGCACGATTACTGGGCTGATTGTAAGCGACCAAAACGATGGCTGAGTTGGTGCGCCATTGTAGGTTCAGGCGGACTATGGTCGTGCATGTAGTCTGGAGTTGCAAAAGCAGGCATTGGGCACCAGTAGGTTTACACTGTGCGTGCTTGATTCATGTCGGTGGTTGGCACCCTAGGGCTTGATACACCCTATGGTGGACCTAGCACAGGTGACTACATTCATGATAGGGCTGTATGACACAGACACATGACAAGCTAGAACTTATAGGGAGCCGATCGATTAATGGATCGTTCCGTAGGACCCCGAAATGGGTCATTTCATGGTATTGGGCCAAGGGATCATTTCACGATTAATATATGACATGGGTTTAGGATACTAGTACAGTTGGTGCAGTGAATCTTGAATATGCGATGCTATACTTGAGTTATACTTGATTCATCATGTTATCTTAGTCTATCTTACCCATCTTGACATCATCCTTATGTTTACTTTCAGTTTATACATGTCATGTTAACTTTACCTGTTTTTATGCTGAAAGTCACTAGGACTTACCAGTCTTTATGACTGACCCATTTTCTTTCGCCTCTTTTTCTTTCGTTTCTTCCCCTAGGTTCTCAGGGAGGAAACTCTAGCACTTAGCTTGGATTTCTCTTGCTTTCAGTTCAGCTCATCTACGGTTTGATCTTGAGCTATGCTATGGCTGCATTTCTTCTATCTTTGGGGAATTTAGCTACTTTTGTTGTTTTAAGTTTTATGCTTCTTTATTTATGCAAGACAGAATAAGTTGTAATGGAAAATGATGTCTTTGGTTATTTGGTACCTTGGATGAAAAAGGCTTTGACTATTTTGTAAGTAATGGAATTTGTCTTTTGATTCTTCCGTTGTTTTATTTATGTTCTGTCTTATAATATTTCTGTGATGATTTACCACGACAACGCTCCTCCAAAACTAGTGCATTCCCTTTGTGAGTGACCCTAGCGGAGGTGGGGTGTTACACTTGGTATCAGAGTAGAAGGTTACCAGACGGGGCAAAAGTTTTAAAAATCTTCTAAAACTATTTTCAAAAACCGCTTATAAAGAAGCATTTTCAATAGAAGTTTTATGTTTAAAAAGGCTATTCCCCAAAAGCCATTAGCACTTTCCTTTGTTTCCTCGTTTGAATCTTTTTCTTTTCGTTTTTCAGCATGTCTGGGGATCTTAACCTCTCTGAGGGAGTACCCGTACCTGGATGGTTCCGAAGGTACTTAGAAGCTAGGGCCAATGGCGCGGGCCTGGCAGACATCCCTCCTCCTCCCCGAGTGGCTGCGATTCCTCCTCCTCCTCCTCCTTCTGGTAACGCCTTCGCAAAGATATGCAAAGACTTTAAAGCGATGGGCGGCAAGAACTTCGTTGGAACTGAAACCTTTGTTGAAGCACGAAACTGGCTAAAGGAGACTGAAGACTTGTTTGTTATCTTCGATGTAGAGGATCATAGGAAAGTTCAGTTAGCAGCATGGTTGTTGAAAGAGGAAGCTGCATTTTGGTGGGAAGTCACCAACGCTACCAGGCCAGTTGAGACTTGGGCAGACTTTAGAGGGAGGTTTGGGCTTAAGTTTTTATCTCCAGCAGAAGAGAATCTTCAGATGGAGAGATTCCTGGCACTAAAGCAAGGGGACATGACCTTTAGGAGTACGTGAATAAGTTTAATCAGCTTGCTAGGTTTAGATTGGACTTGGTTAACACGGCTCAGAAGAAAGCTCTATGCTTTGCCTGAGGATTGAACGAGCCACTACACAGTTTGGCCATGACTCATATACCCATGGGGCGACCTTTGAGAGCTTAGTGGATATGGCCTTACTTTATGAGGAAGACAAGAATGGCAAGAAGGAGGTTAAGCCTAATGAGACTCAGAACAAGAAGGTTGACTTCAATAAGGGAGGCAACAAGAATAACAAGAACAACAACAACAACAATAATAACAAATAACGTGAGACAAGGAAGTGCAACTTTTGTGGTATTACGGGACATCTAGCTAAAGACTGTAGAAGGAAGAAGAGAAAGTTGGGTGAATGCTTTTATTGTATAGATACAGGACACATCAGCAAGGATTGCCCTAAGAAGCAAGGGCAGGCCCAGCGAGCAGGACCTTCTGGAGGGCAGTTGCATGCTCTCAACACCACTCCAGCTCTTGACCGAGGTAGTAATATTTCCGTAGAAAGTCTTGTTTACATTTCTGAATTTCCTGTTCGAACCTTCTTTGATTATGGCGCATCGTATACTTTTATTTCTTCTGATATTGTTGAAAATATGCACCTAAGTACTAGTCTAGTTGAGGATCCCGTTATAGTTTCAAATCCAATTGGGAGCTCCGCTCATTTATCTATGATTTGTGTGGATTTGAGGATTTCTATCTTAAGCATAGAATTCACATGTAATGCTTATGTACTCGGATTTATGGGATACGGTTTGATTCTAGGCATGGATTGGCTGTCCAATTATGGATCCATTCTTGATTTTGAACGAAGGGTAGTGAGACTCATGACTCGCCTTGGTAATACCCTTGAAATTTCTTGTAGCCCTATGGGTCCGGTCATGTTGTGTTATCTAGAATCTCTTGACTCGTCCATCGATAATTTGCAATCTGTAAGAGTGGTCCGAGAATATCCCGATATCTTTAATGAAGTGAAGGGGTTACCCCCTAAACACGAGATAGACTTCCGTATTTATCTTGTTGATAATGCCAAGCCAGTTTCATTGCATGTTAGACACATGGCCCCGCGAGAGATAAAAGAGCTCAGTAAACAAGTTAAGGAGTTGCTTGAGAAAAATTTCATAAGATGAAGCATTTCTGAATGGGGTGCTCCGGTGGTATTCGCTACTAAGGCGGATGGTTCGCTTCGTCTATGCGTAGATTATCGTGAGTTAAACAAGCTAACTAAGAAAAATAGGCACCCACTGCCAAGAATCGACGATTTGTTTGACCAGCTTGTGGGAGCATCTGTTTTCTCTCAACTCGATCTAGTTACAGGATTCCATCAACTTAGAGTGGCTGAGGATAGCATTGACAAGACTGCGTTTAAGACTCCAGATGGTTTCTTCGAATGGCTCGTCATGCCGTTTGGTTTAACGAATGCACCCACGTACTTTGTAGACTTGATGAGTAGGGTGTTTAGGGAGTTCCTTAACAAGTTTGTGGTGGTCTTCGTGGACGATATTTTGATCTTCTCAAAGGATGAAGAAGAGCATGCTAGACATCTCAAGTAAGTTATGGATACGCTTAGAGCACACGAGTTAAAGGCTAAGTTCTACAAATGCCATTTTTGGAGGAAGGAAGTTCGGTTTCTTGGGCACGTAGTTTCTAAGCAAGGTATAGCTGTGGACCCCGCAAAGGTAGTTGCGGTGCAAGACTGGAAAGTTCCTAAGAACGCAACGGAGGTGAGAAGCTTTCTCGGTTTGGCGGGCTACTATAGGAAGTTCATTAAGGACTTCGCTAAGATTTCAGCCCCTCTTACTAAGTTAACAAAGAGGAACCTAGCTTTTGCATGGGACATCGAGTGTGACATTGCTTTTCAAAGGCTTAAGAAAGCCCTTACCACAGCTTCAGTTTTGGCATTACCCGACGGAGGTAAGATATTTACGGTGTACACAGATGCGTACGACACGGGATTAGGTGCTTTCCTAATGCAATAAGGGAAGGCGATATGCTACAGGGGTAGACAACTTAAAGTTCATGAGAAAAACTATCCCACACATGACTTGGAGTTGGCCACGATTGTTTTTGCACTTAAGTCTTGGCGCCACTATCTTCTAGGTGAAAAGTTTGAGCTGTATACCGATCACAAATCGCTTAAGTACCTCTTTTCGCAAAAAGATTTGAATCTAAGGCAACATAGGTGGATGGAATTCTTGGCATCATATGACTTCGATATAGCTTATACCCCTGGCAAGGGTAACGTGGTGGCGGATGCGCTAAGTAGGAAAAGGTTGACTTTGAGCCCCTTGTTTGTTGAAAGGAAAAGTCTAGAGTTTATAGCAGCCTTTGACTTTACACCTCCTATTGAGTCATTGACTGTTACGTTAGCATCCCTTGAGTTAAGACCTACACTTCTAGATCAAGTAGGTACTTCACAGAAGGAAGACCCACAGATAGTCGAAATCATGGACAAGTTGATTATAGGTGAGACATCAAGTCACCTCGGTAGGTATGCCATAGATGACAAGGGATGGCTAAGACGCGATGGAAGGCTATGTGTCCCACAAGTGGGAGACATAGTAAGGAAAGTTCTCGAGGAGGCGCATCACTCGAAGATGACCATACATCCCAGAGGGGATAAGATGTATAGATATATGAAACGTGTTTTCTTTTGGACTGGAATAAAAAATGATGTGGCGGAGTTCGTTTCAAAGTGCATGGTGTGCCAACAAGTAAAGGCCGAGTCGAAGGAGCCCAATGGGCTATTACATCCTTTAGAAGTTCCGCAATGGAAATGGGAGAGTATCTCGATGGATTTCGTGGATGGATTGCCTAAGTCAAGGAAGGGAAATACTAGCATATGGGTTATAGTAGATAGACTCACGAAAAGTGCTCACTTCATTCCCGTGAAGAGCAAGAGGACCGCATGATGGCTAGCGTCTATTTACCTTCGAGAGATAATATGGTTGCACGGGGTTCCTTCTAGTATAGTTAGTGATCGTGACCCAATTTTCACTAGCCAGTTTTGGAATAGTCTACAAGAAGCAATGGGTACACGACTAAGTCTAAGCACGACCTATCACCCACAGACAGATGGACAAACCGAAAGGGTAAATAGGGTACTAGAGGATCTTTTGAGGCTATGCATTCTTGACTTTGGTGGTACTTGGGAAGACCATCTTCCTCTTGTGGAGTTTTCATATAATAATAGTTACCAAGCTAGCATAGGAATGGTACCGTTCGAAGCCTTGTATGGAAGACCGTGCAAGTCACCAACTTGTTGGTGGGAGACGACAGACAAGCTTATACTTGGGCCCGACATGATAAGGGACACTTCTGAGAAGGTTGAGTTGATACGAAGACGAATGAAAACGACCCAAGATAGACAGAAATCCTACGCGGACAAGAGAAGGACAGACCTAAAGTTCGAAGTCGTAGATATGGTCTTTATAAAAGTTTCTCCTTTACGCAATGTGGTTCGTTTTGGAGCGATTGGAAAGTTAGCACCGAGGTTCATAGGACCGTTCCCTATCATTAAGAGGATTGGACAGATGGCCTATAAGGTACGTTACCCGAGAGGTTGGCCGGAGTACACAATGTCTTTCACGTCTCGCATCTCCGAAAGTGCTTACATGAGTCTGCCGAAGTGGTTGAGCCAAGCATCCTTGAAGGCATAGAAGTGGAAAGAGAAGCAACATTGAGGCGAGTTCCTATTCGTATCTTAGGAACGGAGATCAAGAAGCTAAGGAATCGAGAAGTCAAGCTAGTTAAAGTACAGAGGAGTGAAGCCCAAGAAGACACAACTTGGGAAACCGAAGAGAAGATACACGCGCTATACCCATCTCTTTTTGAGGGTACGTTCTCGATCTCTTTTCCTATAAGTTTTCATACCTTTCATATCATGTACATGCTTTTGCTATCCATGTTTGTCTTGTTATCTTCTCGATCCTATCTTGAGAACCTTAGGTAGAACCCTATGGATGTAAACATGTGATTGAAACATGTTATGGTTGATGTTTGCGAATGGTTGCAAGTGTTTGCAAATGGTTGCTTGTGGTTGCATGACACACATTAGGCACGAGATCGGCTCAGTCACATTTTTCATGTTGCATATGCATGAGTGCTTATACTTGTACATGGATGGAAACTTGATATGCTATCACTTGGATGTTGCATATAGATGAATGTTTGTGCACTCATGTAGAGATTATAAAGTATGTTAGGAATTTGCATACATGTTGGACTCATTACACTAACATATTTTGCATTAAGGAGGTCTACTGAATCAGTAACCGTCTGATCTTTTGCATTAGATAAGTACATATACACACACACTTTCTGCATATGTTCATACGGCACTAGAAATCTTTTAAGGACAATGGTTGCTTATGAATGATGGTTGAGTTGATGGATGACTAGATGGTCTGATACATTCTTCCTAACTTAGAGATTTCGGGGACGAAATCCTTTAAGGAGGGGAGAATGTAACAACCCGTATTTTAATAACATGTTAAAACCATAAATCAAGGCAAAATTAAATTTTAAAATAAGAATCAAGGGAAACGGGTTGTGCCATTGCGTTCGTCTCGAAATTCTGCTTGGAAATGAGTCCGAGTTTTCGAAAAACGGATTCCGTATGAGGGAGATATGACCTCCGAAGTTTCAGAAATTTTCAGATTCAAAAACAGCTTGAAATTCGAATACGAAATTTGAATTCAAACCCCAAAACGGACTGGGCGGGAAATTTCCCTCCCAGGACCAGGTCGACCATAGTGTCGACCTCCCAGGGACCAGGTCGACCATAGTGTCGACCTGGGGGTCGACCTGGTGACAGAACCCGGTTTTGAACCTGGGTTCATTCTGATGTTCTTGGCCTTGTTTTCTGTCCAGATTCGTCCGCCTAATCCTATATAAACAGCCTCCTAGCCTCATTCTCTCTACACCATTTCATTCTGTCCTTATGCTGCCTCTGAGAAAATCAAAATAATATTAATATTAAAATAAAACAAGAGGACTATTTCTTGAAGACTACGGCTAGGAATTGCATATTGGGGATTTGCTTCTACAATCAAATCAAGATTCAACGATTCAGCTAATTGATGACTAGTTTATAGATTCAACTTCTGCATCTCAATTTCTTAGACCACGATCTGTAAGTTCTAGTTACTTTGAGATCTAAACTTGTTAATTGTAATTTGGACATGAGATAAAGTGAAATTGGACTTAAGTATGATAATCGATTCATATCTATTCTTGTTCATCTTGGATCTTGACTTTTGGGAATATTGCCATGAAATTGAAATTGGACCTATTCACGTTGTAAATCAAAACCTTTCATGTCCATAATATTATCATGCCTGTGATGTTGAATCTGTTATTATTCATAAGTTTGGGACTATCACCTTATGACAACTTTTATCATGACTATCACCTTATGACAACTTTTATCATGACTATCACCTTATTATGCTAGATTTGAAATCCTAATGTTTTGAGGCTATTATTCCATATGCCAGTGATGTTGTAACCAATTACCTTAAGTTATATCATGCAAGACTTGTAATCCCTTTTATCACTTTATGCTCGTCCTTTTGATGTTATTCCCTTATTCCGGATCTAGATTTATTTTGTAATTTGGATCGATTCGAGTTTACGTGCGTTGGGAATACGATTTGGGTAAATTGGGCAAAACATGAATTGGTTATAAACTTGAAACATGAACTTTGTTATAACTTGAATCTGGATATGAACATGAAACTTTCCTTGAAACTTGTCACGAACTTGATATGAAATTTGAACATGGATATGACACTAGAATGAACTTGAAAATGGCTAACTCGAGGTTGGGTTGAGTTTGCTGTGTAAATCTGCCCGGAACCGCCCGGCGAATCCAGTAACTGCAAACAATAGGATCCAATGTGGGTAGTTGGATATCGCACTTAAAACCCGAGGTTAGACTAAGTTATGGTGTAAATCTGCCCGGAACCGCCCGACGAGTCCAGTGACCACAACAACAAGTCTAATGTGAGAGGTTGGGGGTGCATTAATGAATTAATGCCACATGAAGGGTTAAGTCATGAACATGAAAGACAACACTTAACCAACTTGATACATGATTCATAGGGCTAAGTCATGAACTTGAATGACAACACTTAGTCAAATTGGACATGACACGTAGGCGGGTTAAGTCACGAATTTAAATGAAAACACTTAACCTATTGGATGAAAACCCTAGTTACGCGGTCCGTTTCAGTAGTAACCCACTAGATGTATCAGGGTACCCTAGAACTAGGCAGGGTGGGGCACGATTACTGGGCTGATTGTAAGCGATCCGAACGACGGCTGAGTTGGTGCGCCATTGTCGGTTCAGGCGAACTATGGTCGTGCACGTTGTCCGGAGTTGAAAAAGCAGGCATTGGGCACCAGTAGGTTTACACTGTGCGTGCTTGATTCGTGTCGGTGGTTGGCACACTAGGGCTTGATACACCCTATGGTGGATCCAGCACAGGTGACTACATTCATGATAGGGCCGTATGACAAAGACACATGGCGAGCTAGAACTTATAGGGAGCCAATCGATTAATGGATCGTACCATAGGACCCTGAAATGGGTCATTTCATGGTATTGGGCCTAGGGATCATTTCACGATTAATATATGACATGGGTTTAGGATACTAGTACAGTTGGTGCAACGAATCTTGAATATGTGATGCTATACTTGAGTTATACTTGATTCATCATGTTATCTTAGTCTATCTTACCCATCTTGACATCATCCTTATGTTTACTTTCAGTTTATACATGTCATGTTACCTTTACCTGTTTTTATACTGAAAGTCACTAGGACTTACCAGTCTTTATTACTGACCCATTTTCTTTCGCCTCTTTTTCTTTCGTTTCTTCCCCTAGGTTCTCAGGGAGGAAACTCTAGCACTTAGCTTGGATTTCTCTTGCTTTCAGTTCTGCTCATGTACGGTTTGATCTTGAGCTATGCTATGGATGCATTTCTGCTATCTTTGGGGAATTAAGCTACTTTTGTTGTTTTAAGTTTTATGCTTCTTTATTTATGCAAGACAGAATAAGTTGTAATGGAAAATGATGACTTTGGTTATTTGGTACCTTGGATGAAAAAGGCTTTGACTATTTTGAAAGTAATGAAATTTGTCTTTTGATTCTTCCGCTGTTTTATTTATGTTCTGTCTTATAATATTTCAGTGATGATTTACCGCGATAAAGCTCCTCCAAAACTAGTGCATTCCCTTTGTGGGTAACCCTAGCGGAGGTGGGGTGTTACAACTTATTAGTAAACCTTAGTTAAGAAAATTAAGTTAATAAGTAAACAACGTCAAGTTGTAGTGATATGTTAAACAGAAAACAGGTGAACTGAGATGAAGTATACTTAATTACATATTAAGTAAAACATGTTATTGTAACTATGGAATCAGACAATGAATAATACAAAGGGATTGTAAGATTACTTCCGTTAATTACAATCCAAGGGTGAAAGATTGTAAGATTACTTTTGTTAATTACAATCTAAAGAATAACATGTAATGGGGATTATTAATGAACTTAAATTGATTAAGTTATATTTATATGAAATTTATAAGAAAGTGGGACTTGGGCAAGTGAAAAGCAGTCAATGTGAATGGGGATAACCTGTTGGTCTGTAATACTTAACCTAGTTGAATCCATAAGGGATTGTATTAACATGTTAATCTGAGTAGGGGTTAAGTAAACTTGTTTGAACCAGTGGTGGGTTAAGTAAATCTTAGGTTGTGGGTAATATATACAGGCCCACAAACTTAACGTGTTGTTATGCAATTTTATGACACTAGCAGGTAGACATAATCTATGGAAAACCTAGTAGTGGAGATGTAAAACAAAGGGGAGAGCTTGCATCATCTATAATGTGGTACCCGTTTCAGTCAGTAACCCATATATAGGTATCAAACGAGTACCCCGAACTTGGTCGGAGTTGGGGCATGCTTACTGGGTTGAATATAAGAACACTACGCCATAGATGACCTATCGCAACAAAAACCCATGGTGTTGCTAGCTACAATGTTGCCATTGCTATGCTGTTTTTTGTCTATCGCAACGCACGCTTCAATGTGTTAGTATAGATATCAACATGTGTTGCAGTAGCTATAAATATAGTCAAATTAAAATATTAATAAAACTAACAATCCGTGTGAATACGATCCAATGGCCTACGTTACCAATCTGCGTTAATTTGATTTTCTTCCATCGCTTCACCTCTTTTATCCCAAATTTTCATTTTGCCGCTGAAACTTTTGCCCTAATTTTTCATTTTGCCGCTGAAAGATAATTCGTGTTTCTTTTTCACTTGAGAAATAATACACCGATGGAAAACTAGAGTTTCTGCCCTCAATCGGAGATGATCCACTGATCATTCAAAGCTTCCGCTCAATCCTTTTTTACATCTTTAAGCCGGATCCCATCCATCTCCACAAACCGATCCTACCCAAGTACAGATCTGCAAAATGAAGCGGTTTTAATTCGATGTAAAAAAGGTAAGAAATCTGTATCCAATCTGATTTGGGGGTAATTCAATTAGATGGATTATAAATTCGAGTATTGGTTCTTTTTTGGGGTTTGTTCATTCAATAGAAGAAATCGGCTAACAGAATGATTATGTGTTATTTTTTTGTACATTGGATCCGAAGTTGGTTAGAAAAATCATCTTTTGCTGATGGAAATCCAGGTACTGGTTCACAGCACATATTGCTTGTATTTATTACCTGATTAATGCGGGCTTGAATGAAATTATGCTTCCACGACATGAGCTCGTCAATTCAACCTTCAGATATATATATATATATGAATTCAACGTGTTTGATGAAATTACTGAACACTAAACTTAAATGGTGACATCAATTATGTTCTTGCAGCCAAGTTCAGTCACAGGCACCCGTAATCTCTGAAGGGGTAACAGCAACCAAAGTTGAATGTTTTGGGGTTTTTTGTACTACTAAAATCTCAAAGCAGTAAGTTAGAATTTTCGACTACCATGGATTAATTACATAACCAGTTCAACTGGTTCTTTTAGATTAAGATGTATTCTTTGTTGGTAGGATGAGACAAAGTCATGGAAGAAACGGATTACTGTATCGGTTTCAGGAGCAGCTGGAATGATATCAAATCATCTACTCTTCAAAGTAAACTAAACCATTTGTTTGATTTTCTTTAGCACTGTACACATCGTATGGTTAACCGTTATCCTTATTCCGGTTACATTTATAAATAAGACGCTGACTGTTATGATCTGAGAATGCAGCTTGCATCTGGCGAAGTATTTGGACAGGACCAACCTATTGCTCTTAAATTACTCGGTTCTGAAAGATCCTTTCAAGCTCTTGAAGGTATTTTTCTTTTTTCAGTTTATCCTACCTTGTCTACTATTATTTTTGCTATGTTTGAGAGTTGACTTGAATTGTATCTACTATTATTTTTGCTATGTTTGGTTATGGTTATGGTTTTAGTCTGTTTTCGGATTTTGTTTGGCTCTCAGACTGTTTAGTCTGTTTGGAAGTTGGTGACTTTTGTTTTGTTATGGCGTACATGGTTTGTTTGATGCATCTGTTTACTACAGATACAAAAGTATCAGATATGGTGAAGCACAATTATCAGTATTGGTATTATCTGGTGAAGTAATAAGGGTTCCTGCTTTGAAGATGTTTCAATGTTGCACCAAGGATACTTCTTCCTTTTGCGATGGTTCAAATCTTATGATATTGGGAAGTCATACGGTTCAAATCTTATGTTATTGGATGGAAACAATGTTGCACCAGTAATAAGGATTCTTATATTTGCAGGCAAATAGCTTGAATATGGTAGAACGCTAGCAGACTACAGTATTCAAGACATGCAGGTTATGAGACTGAGAGAAGTCATGCAAATATTTGTGAGGAATCTGGAAGGTAATAGCATAGCTGCGGAGGTAGACACCTCAGGCACCGTTGATGATGTGAAGGCGACGATTCAGGACAGGGAGGGTATCCCACCAGATAAGCAAAGGTTGATATATGCGGGGAAGCAGCTTCTAGATGGAAAGAAGCTTGCAGATTATGGCATTCGGAAAGACTCTACGCTTCATCATGTTCTTCGACTTCTTTGCGGTGTCTGCCAACTGTTTAATGAAATTTTAGCGCTTAATGTTCAAAAAAAAAAAAAGTTACCACATCATAATTCATATCATATGGAGCATGATCAACAGGATATGTTGGTGGCTTTTACGGTAAAAAAATAATAGTTACCACTTCTAAGTCTTAACTGCAATTTCTTTTCTTTTTTCTAACTGCAGATTTAAGCAAAGCAGGATATGTTGGTGGCTTTTACCGTTAAAATGCTGATGATCTTCCAACACCCGACAAAGTTGCTCAACTAGTAAGCATCAAGAATTTTTTTGTTAGTTTGATCCTTTGTTATACACAAGTCTAACCATAGTTAGGGACTGGTCGGTAGCATATGAGTGAATCGAGTGACAATGTAGCGAGGAATGTATGTAAATAAGAATGATTGTATAATATACGAGTGAATGTACAATAGTGGAGTCAAAAAATTTGTATCATTTGAAATGTTGAAATAAAATATTTATTTGAATAAAATGCTGTGTTATAATAATATTTATTATAATATTATGAAAGTTTGGATTAATAGCAATTGAGGTGTAATAATATTATAAAATGCTGTGTTTTAACAACTGCTAGAAACAGTTGTAAAAAAGGTTGACTTTATTACGTTTGGCAGTTGTGAAAGGGTATTTTTTTGTAATAGTGGTACCTGTGGCAACACCTGTATCGATATTGCCATAGGGTCGCAAAGGGGTTGCCTTTGACTCTAAGGCAACGCGGCAAAAGGCAACCCCAAAAAAGTGTTGCCACAGATCACTTTTTGCCTATAGCAACACTTTTTTGCATCTACTGCGTCACTTCTCTTGGGTTGCCGTAGGCCATCTATGGCGTAGTGGAAATCCAAACGTGAGGACGGTGTTCGACGGCGCGTTCCATTGGGGTCATGTGCGTGCATGACTCCGCCTGCCCGGGAAAATAAGACGTTGTGACATCAGTAGATATGGTTGTGCACATCTGAGAAATGAAGGGTTTCCACTTTAGGTAGTGGTACACCCTACTGTGGGGTCAGCACAGGATATCTACGGATTAGGAAGCCGATCGATTAGGGTTGTAGTTAGGGTACATCTATACTCTGGTAAGTTTAGGAGTCTGTTATTGAGGCTGCATATGGATTGTATGGGGTTAAAACCTCTCACCATAAGTATGCCTAAGTCTAACATCTTGTACATGTTGGGGATCATCTCATCCTGGTTATACTAATATTGGTGCAGAGAATAAACGGAGTAATCATTAGGGAAGCATATAAACTCTATCATGTTTACCTCGTCGTACTTAGCTTTTATGATGTTATCTTTCTTGTCCACTTATATGCCTATCTTGCTACTTTTACTTATTTACTTGCTAAAAGTAACTGTACTCGCCAGACTTTATGTATGACCATTTTTGTTTTCTTTTCTTTCTTCTGTTCTCCCCCTCCAGGTTCGCAGGGTGGGAATTCTCAGGCTTAGTAAGGACTCAGTTATCATCTTGCTTGGAGAAGCTTTTGAAGTATTGCTCAAGTTCTTATCTCTACTATGCCTTTGTCTCTTTTTGGGGGAATTATGCTCTTTATGTACTCTGATGGAACAAGACAGAAAGTTTTATATTTTTGTAATGGCTTTTATGTAGTTTCAGACTTGTGATACTTTGGACCACGATGTTATGATTTATGTTTGAAATAAAAATTTAAATTCCACTGTTGTTCTTATATCTGTCTTGTAATATTTCTATTTCTGTTTACCTATAACGGTTCACAAAACTTAATGCACTCCCTTAGTGAGTGACACTAACGGACGTGATGTGTCACACACCTTGACCTCAAATCCCATGACAACTCAACTGAACCCTAATGACCTTCCAAATTGGTATCGGATTATTAATCGGAGGTCGGATCCACTAACGGTTAACAACTTGATAATGAGCCTCAAAATCCTCTCTGACATGGCGATCCTCAAATTGACAAATGGCAGAGACAAGAGGAAATCAATCAAAATCTGGAACAAAGGCTGGAAGGAATTGATAAGATATTCGATGAAGATGAACATAGAATGAATTAGAGGTTTGATCGAATCACCATCTTGATTGAAATTAGGAATCAAGAAAGGCCGCCACCTCCTCCTCAAAATTCACCCCCATTACAGAATGCACCACATCCTCCACCACCACAACATGTTCCACCACATGTACCCCTACCAAGAAATGCTTTACCACCACCACCTCCTCAACCTGCACCCAGAAACTTCAATCAACCTCCTCCATTCCCAGAGCATTACAACTAGCCCTGACCTTATAAAGAATTTTGCTATCCTCCAATTCATGAACCAAGAAATTTCCCGATGTCAAAAAATCCCCCTAACTATCACTATCCATATCCCTACCCTTATTCTCCTCAATACCCCAACCATTACCCCCATTACACTGTTAAACTGGAATTTCCCATTTACTCTGGGGAAGAAGACATCACCAATTGGTTACGACAAGTGGAACAACATTTTAAGTTCCATAGAACTGATGAAGTAATATGGGTAGAGATGTGTGCCTTTGCCTTAAGGGGAGAGGCTTTGAAATGGTATTATTTGTACATTGGCACTGTTGAACATGCTAGTGCATGGCCAGTATTTAAAAAGGAGATACTTGTCAGGTTTAACCCAGAAGAAATGGAGAGACCTTATGAAACCTTGTGTAAACTCAAACAAACTACTACTGTCAGGGATTACCTTAGCAAATTCGAGCAACTAAAGGCTGTTCTTGAAACCCTATCTCCCAAATTCCTGTTAGATCGATTCGTTGGTGGCCTTAAAGAGGAAATAAGGTATGATGTTATGACTTTTAGACCCCATGACTTTATAGAAGCAGTGTCTCTGTCCAAAATGTATGAAACCAAATACCTCCTATCCAAGAAGCATACCAAGAACTCCTCATTTCATAGCTCGACTTCCAAAAATACCCCAAATTCCCAACCTACCAGCAACATTAATCCACCTCAAACCAATAAAACTAACCCACCAGAGAATGTTCTCCTTGAATCTAAAGAAAACCCCACTAAAATTCAAGCTAGAAAAAGGGGATTGACCCCAAGCTAGATAATAGAGATGAGAAAACACGGCCTATGTTATGGGTGTAAGGAGAAATGGACTCGTGGTCATAAATGCAAGAACCCTCAAGTTTATGTTTTAGAGGGAATGATGCCTCTAAGTGAAGAAGAGGACATTGATGGTACAATCGAAATGGAAGAGAAAGAGATCCCTAACCAAGAAACCCTATCCATTACTCTCCAAGCATTATGTGGTGTGTTTGCATTATCAACTATTAAAGTTCTGGGCACATTCAAGGCAAATCAGTGCAAGTGCTGACTGATTCTGGGTTTACTCACAGCTTTATCAATGAAGGGTTGGCTAGGAAGTTGGGTCTAAGAATTGATAAAACCAAGATATTTGAGGTAACTTTGGCAAATGGAGAAAACCTGAAATGTTCTGGCATTTGCAAAGAAGTGATTCTTAAAAGTCAAGGTTGTGATATGCCAGTGGACTTGTTGCTATTTCCACTGGAAGGTTGCCAAGTGGTTTTGTGTGCTCAATGGATGAAAGGGCTAGGAGAAGTCACACTCAATTAGAAAAATTGCAGGTTAGGTTCCAATACAAGGACAAGGAATATACTTGGCAGGGGATAAAGCAAGATGACCTGAAAATTGTTGATAAAAGGAAGTCCAGTAAAAAAAAGCAATAGTGGTCAATTAACTATGATGATATGCTTACAAGCTGTCACTGTTGAGAACAATGCATAAATTATCACCGCAGCTATTCCCCCTGAAATTCAGGAAACCCTGAAGGCCTTCCCATCAATTATTGAACCCATGGTAGCCTAGCCACCACCAAGAATCCATGACCATAAAATACCCCTTATTCCTCATTGCAAACCAGTTTTCCTGAAACCATATAGACATTCCTACCATATCAAAAATGAATTGGAAAAAATTGTTAAAGATATTCTTGAGTCTAGGATAATTAGACCCAGCAACAGCCCCTACTCATCTCCAGTAGTAATGGTGAGGAAAAGAGATGGGACTTGGAGACTGTGCATTGACTATAGAGCCCTTAACTCTCAAACCATCAAAGATAAATTTCCTATTCCTTTGATTGAAGACCTTTTTGATGAGTTGCATGGTTCTCAGTTTTTTTTCCAAGCTTGATCTGACTATCATTAAATCAGAATGTGTGAATTTGATATTTTCAAAACTCATGAAGGACATTATGAATTTATAGTAATGCCATTTGGTCTTGTGAATGCCCCCTCCACTTTTTAGTCTCTGATGAATGAAATTTTTAAACCCTATTTGAGGAAATTCATTCTTGTTTTCTTTGATGACATTTTGATTTATAGTCAGCCTTGGAGTGATCATCTTGAACAGTTAATGATTACATTTCAAATCTTAGATAAACATCAACTCAAAATTAAGCTTTCTAAGTGTCACTTTACTAAAACTTCCGTTCAGTATCTAGGGTATATTATTTCCAAAGAAGGAGTTGTTACAGATCCTAGCAAAATTGAAGCAGTACCGAGCTGCCATGTTCCAAAAGATTTAAAAGCATTGAGGGGATTCCTAGGTCTCACTGAATACTATAGGAGGTTTATAAAAGGTTATGGAGTCATTGCTAAACCTCTTACTAATTTGTTGAAGAAAGACTCTTTCAAATGGAGTGATGCAGCCACACAATCCTTCAGCTAGTTGAAGCAATGCCTCACCAACCCCCATGTTCTTACCTTACCAGATTTTACCATACCTTTTACTCTTGAGTGTGATGCCTGTGGGAATGGAATAGGAGCAGTGCTAACTCAAAATGGCAAACCAATAGCCTACTTAAGTAAGGCTTTGCATGGAAGAAATTTGGGATTATCCACCTATGAGAAGGAGTTACTGGCAATTATTATTGCAACCAAGAGATGGAGCCAGTATTTAGTGGGTAGAAGATTTGTTATTAAAACAGATCATCAAAGCCTTAAACATCTTCTCACACAAAGGTTAACCACTAGTTTGCAACATAAATGGATGGCTAAACTTCACGATTTTGACTACATTGTTGAATATAAGTGTGGCAAAGAAAATACAGTGGCAGATTCTTTGTCTAGGAGAAATGATGAAGGTTTAGAGAAAGTGCAGTTGTAAGAAATCACTTTGATACAAACTCCCTGGTTAGATGAATTAAAGAAAGCTTTGCATGATTCTGAATGGTACAAGGAACAACTGCAGAAGGTTAAGGGTAATGAAATGCCAGAAAATATAAAGCAGTGGAAGATCTGATATATTATAAGGGGGAAATATATATTGATCACCACCTCTCATCACTTATCCAAATCCTGATCAAAGAACATCATTCAACCCCACTAGGTAGCCATATTGGAGTTAGAGACACTGTTATAAAATTAAAACAAGTGTTCTATTGGAAAAAAATGAAGCAGCATGTGGAGAAATTTGTAAAGGCAAGTGAGGAATGTTGTAATGTCCCGTATTTTAGCGATATAATAATTAATTAATTTAATTATATAAATAGTGATTTAGAGAATTAAAAGGTCATTTAATTAAATTATATGGAATATTTAATTAATATAAGTAATAGAATAATATATTTAATTTTGAAATAATCAGAATTATTGGAATTCACAATATTCTGCGAATTGGATTATTTTTAAGATAAAACTCAGTTTAGATTTGAATTATAATAACGAATATATTATTTAAATGAAGTTTGAACGTATAATTATAGTATAATTATAATCGAGCTCGAAATGGTACGGCAGTTCGTAATTTGGCGATTCGAACTTTAAACGAATATACATAAGCCGTTTTAAATTGGATTTCTGTGAAATAAGAAACGTTCGAATCTGTTAAACGATATTTTTCTAATGGAAGAGAAAAATCTGGATTTCTTCGTGTATATTTTGATTTATGACCAAATCAAATTTCCAAAATAGCGCTGTGAAATCTCGTATAAGCCATAACAACATATTTAATTATATTTAAATATTGGTATTGAATTTGGACAAATCCTCCTAGACATAGTAATAATTCAATTTTTAGAATTTTGCTGAAATTTTTAATTAATTAAAAACGCAACTTTTTATTTGGAGTGTTTTGCACCCTTAATCGGCATTTTTGGGGTTTCACAATATACCGATACTAATTTATTTTTGGGATCCTGACACATTGTTCATCACAACGGTATTTTTGTTTCTATCGATAGGGTTACTTGAATGACGAAATGATGTATAGTACGGTACCCAAAAATCAAATATAATATATATAATAAAACCGACTTCTCAATCTCTGAGGAAACCCAACCTACATTGCTATAACTTCATGTAGAAATAAAATATGGGGTAGCTATGTAACAACCCGGAAATTTGGGGCCAATTTTAAAATTCTATTTTTAATTTTGTTAAGAAATTAGGGTCAAAATTAAAAGCTTTATTCTTTTAAATAAGAATGGTTGAAAATTTTAGGTTTATAATATTAATTACATTCTGAACTTGAAATGGCGCGGTAATTTCAATATTTGATTTTGAACCTTGAGAAAATTATAATTGGGAGTTAATAATAAATAAACATAATTTATTTGTAAATATGAATATAACAAAAAAAATTGACTGTAGCCTATATTTGCATTAATAAAGTGGACTGAGAACCATAATAAACCTGAATAGTTTATTTATAAATATGAGCATGACTTTGACATGAAACAATTAGGCTTAACATTAAATGGGTATTAAGTTATATGCCTAAATTTTTTATTCTATGGGACCATTTGATTTGATATTATTCTATGGGGCTCTGTGACCTGGCATTATTTTATGATAAATTTATATATATACATTAAAATTCATTCTTTAATGCGAAAGAATCATTAAATACGATTCATTGTTTTGAAAATGAATGTACATTTGTATTTGTCATATGCATAGAAAATTTTATACAAATTAAATATCTCATTAACACATACCTTTTTTTTTTACTTCTTTTCCATTTAATTGTCCTTTCTTTAAATTAGAAAACCACAATTCAAACATTGGCTACTTTATTTATTTTGACCGTTTCCTCTCACTCCACTCTCCACGTTCTCTCTCTTTCCCTTTTTGAAATTCTGAAATGGCATGTATTAATTAATATACTTATAACAAGAAAAAAAATCACGTAACTCTGAAATGGAAAGAATTGAATACCTATTCTTCCGTTTCAGCCTTGAATGTGGAACAGCATGGCATGTTCATTCACTTATAAAAAATATACTTATAACACATCTTTCTCCATTCTACACGATCATTCTCCTCTTTCTTTTGGTTTGCCACTTGAAGCTTCATAAATAGAAAAAAAATTTAAAGTAAATATGTTATTTCGACATGGATTTTAAACATATTAATAAATGCATTGATTAGAAAATATATTAATTTATATTGATTTGTGAACATATCATTAATTTAGTAAACATGACATTTGACATTGATTATAAGTATGCTAATATATGCATTAATAAGGAAAATATATTCAATTGAGAATATGTCATTGACATTAATTTAGAGAATATGTACATGTAAATTTGAGAAACATATAAATTTGTCAACGAATGTAATTAGAAAATACGTTCATGTTAATTTTAAAAATAAAATATTCAAGGGTTAAAACGAAATTTTGCCTAGCCGATATAATTTCCTAATCCTAACCTAATCCATCGTTATTCAGAAAAGACAACCGCCTCTCTCTTCTTCACCTCCTTCTCATTTCAACCGTCATTCCCTTTTCCTCTTTCTTCCTCCTCTAATCTCTCCTCCTACGAAAAGAATTAGATCCTCCTCCTTTAGACTTTTTTTGTAGAGATTCTTCTCCTCTTTACATCCATACCAAGATCTTCACCTAAAATTGCACATAGACCCAGAACACACAACCCCTAACCCGCGGGTTTCAACCTAAACCGCACCCCTAAGGCCCCACCGCACCTTACACCACCTTGGGTGCCTACTGCTCTCCCCCTCCTCTCCGTCGTGCCACTTCCTGATCGCCTCCAAGCCTCCTAGATTTCAAGATAATTGCAACCCTAGATTTGAGCATATGGGTTCAAAGGCACGACTTTGATTTAGAGGAAGAAGAAGTGAGTTTTCTATTTTTTAAAAATAAATTAAACATTTAATTATTTATTATTAATGGAAATTCATAAATACATGTTAATGATCTTATCCGTAATGATTTGGGTTTGGATTTGTTATTGTATGATTTGAGAAGTGTTGGAATGTTCATGCTTGTCTAGATTCATTTTATTTAGATCTATAAAACACCAAATTGTTTAGATATGGATTCAAGTAAAAATATTCATTTTTACAAATTCATGATATGATATGTGGTTAATATGAAATTTATAAAATTGTTTGGATGTTATAACATGGATGTTGACACCAAATATATAAAATTGGCGTTGTATGAAATATTGAATTGGTTATGTATGTTGACACCAAATATATAAAATTGGCGTTGTATGAAATATTGAATTGGTTACGTATGTTGACTGTAACACCCCACATCCGTTAGTGTCACTCACAAAGGGAATGCACTAAGTTCTGTGGAGCATTTAGAGTAAAAGATGCAGATAAATTACAAGTCAGACAGAAATTAAACAGCGGAAAATAAAACTTTGCTTTATTGATAAAATAGTTTGTACAATGATTTCTTTACAATATCAGAGTATCATCTGTCTTACGAAATAAAGAAGCATAAAACAACATTTATATTCCCCAATTTTAGCAAGAACCAGCCATAGCATCTGAAAAGAGAATCCAAGCAAACTTCGACAAATCTTCAAGATGGGAAAGAGAGACAGTCCAACTTAACCTGAGCTGTACTATTCCCTCCTTTACTACCTTGGGGGGGGGGGGGACGGAAGAAAAGAAGACGAAAGAAAAACAGAGTCATACATAAAGCCTGAGTAAGTTCAGTAACTTCTAGCATGTGAACATGGGAAAACAAAACGACATGAATTAACTGAATACAAGATAACACCATGATGATAGGGTTGGCAAGATTAGACAAGATTAACACAAGATATGCTAAGCTAAGATAAACTGGATATGTTCTAATACTTTCGCCGCTTCGCTATTTCCTTGTTATACTGGTTTCTATATCTCTGCACCACCCAACTAGTGTCCCAACTAGTAACGTCAACGTGATCCCCATCCCTGTAGTTTCCGTTGCCTTCAGGCATACATTTATTATTTGTTATCTAGATCTAATCTAGGGTTTTCTATCAAGTGCTTTCTAGATTCAACTAGTGTTTACGCAACGCTTCTCGGATTCAGGATTTATGCCCCCTAGTTCCACTAGGGATTATGCTACCTGTCGAGCGAAGCCCCCAAGTCTAGGACACACTACCTAGAGTGGTATATGTTCCTATACTTCCCCACGCATGTATCGCGAATCGTCATCGCTTGTCTAGATGCACATGTCCTGTAATGTGCAGTCTGAGTCCTGTGGCAGGGCAAATCAAGGAATACAGAACTCGGTCGGGAGCTTTCAGATATCTGCCGATGCAGATGCTAAGGTCTGTTTTTATTCCAGTGGCTATGGTCCCACTTGACCCCTCCCTCAACTAATGAAAGGAACACCTTGAAAAATGAGAACTATACGCAGGCCCCCGGTGCCCCTACTATCCTATGGCCATCCTCACCCATAACTAGATAGCAAGTATGGTCTTTTGGAGTTCTCCGCCTTTCCGCTTCACGTATCTCGATTGACTCAAGATGGATGGTAGACGACGAGTTGCTATCACAGGGCTACCGTTTTCTTGCCGAATCGCGCTGGTCCATCCTAGTCTTTAGGTTACCATATATTGCAACCAAGGCATACCTGTAACACCCTGAATTTTCTATTAACACTAAAGTTGCTAAAATATTAATAAGTGTGTAAGAGAGGGGATGTATCTAATATGAATATAAAAATATTATTAAGTGTGTAAGAGAGGGGATGTATCTAATATGTATATAAAAACAATAATAAGTAAAGGGGGATGTATCTAATATGTACATTGTAGAAAATATATATATATTTATGACATGAATAGAAGTTTATTAATATGCTGAGTCACTTCTGACTCATTGCTGAGTCAACAAGATAAACCCCATCTTGTCTGAACGGCTGCGGTTATTTCTAGGTTAAATCTAATGGCCTAAATGAATTCTAAAATCTATAAATAAGTGGGTAGACCCTAGACCTAAATCACTTGTAAAATTAGAGAAGCTACCGTCATGCTGCTGCCATGGAGTTCAGCATAGCCGTCACAAACTAAGAAGAGGAAGCCTAATCATCTACAACTAAATCTACACAAATCAAATCAAAAGATCTCTCTTTCTCTAATTCTTTTCTTTTGTTGGTGAGTATGATGATTCTCACAAGACTATTACAAACTAATTTGACTCAGTTATGAATGGATCACAAGAAAGTGATGTGATTTGTAATTGTAAATTCTATATATTGTGGATCTCTTATTATGTTATTATGTTGTCGTATGATGTAAATTATATATGCTATGTCATGCTATGTTGTAAATTCTCTTATGCTATGTCGTGCTATGTTGAGAATCATGTCAAGCTATGTTATACTATCATACTATGTCATGTTATAAATCATGCTATATTATGTTGAAAAATCATGATGTTGTTGGATCATGCTTAAAGTTATGTTTTTTTTTCTTGATTTAAATGGATCTTGTTTATGGGAATTTGCCTATTAGGTTAGGTGTACCCATAAACTTGAAACTATAATTAAATAAAACTTGATTATGGGAATTTGCCTATTGAGTTAGATGTACCCATATAAAACCATGTTGTTAAAAAAATTAGATGATGTTGATTCACACATGTTCATATGTAAGTTTATGAAAATTGATTGAGATCATATTAGGTGAATTTTGAACAAGTTGACACCTTTAGATCCATGACATGTATAATCTATGCAAGTTGGACATATGCAAGTTTCACCCCTTATTATGATTCATTTGGTCACATATACATGTTGTTATTATGATAATCTCTTTTATGCTATGAGTTAGGCTATTCGAGTCTAACATATATTTTGCGAATAAACGTTCAAACGTGGGGTAGGGGTAATATTAGGAATTAATAAATTGGGTGCAATTTTGTAAGATGTTGCATACCATGAATGAATGTCCATAATTGAGTCAATTATGGACATTGTTAAAAATTGGAAGTAATTAATAATTCAAGTAGGGAATTATTAAAATTGGGGGAAAGTGGATTATTATTAATAATCAATGCTTAGGACACGAGGTTGGACCCGTTTGTGATGTAAACCTGCCCGGACCCGCCCGGCAAATCCAGTAGTCACAAATGTCGGCCCAATGTGAGAGGTCCTAGGCCCAAACTAAAGCATAACAGTTGTAAAGACACAAGGTTAGACTCTTTTATGGTGTAAGACTGCCCGGACCCGCCCGGCAAATCCAGCTGCCATAAATGCCAGTCTAATGTGAGAGGTCTTTATGAGGTTATGGCCTTAATGAACTAAGAAATACTTAACCAGATAATCATGTAAGGTGGGACATGGGGGTTAAGTAGGTGCCTTGGGTGGCATGAGGAATCTGGTGGTTGCCTTTAGAGGCATTTGAAATACGATTAGACTTAACCAAACACACATGTAAATGAACATGACTAAGTGGGTTAAGTGGGATGGACTAATGGGGACAAGCTTAGGTGGAATGCTTGTGGTAAATAGTGGGGGCCCATTTCAACCAGTATCCCAAAACGTATCTTTGTGGGCTCGACCCAAGTCGAGGACGGGACACGCATACTGGGTTTGACTATAAGAGGCCAAAACAGGGAGCGGTGGCAACGCAAGTCCAACGGGTTTCATATGCGTGTGTGGACCCGGGCTGGTAGGTAAGACGTTGTTGCATCGTGTAGGTATAAGCCGTGCATGTCCGTTGTATCAGGTTGCCACTTTAGGGGAGTGATACACCCCACTGTGGGGCCAGCACGGGTATCTACGAGTTAGGGAGCCGATCGAATAATGGGAAGTAGGGTACACCTAGTGGAGATAGGGGCAGGCGGCACCTATGTAGTCAGCCAGGGGTACGTAAAGCCATTGGGAAAGTTTCTAAGTGAAGCTAAGTGGGATGAATCTTTAGGGTGACTGGTGTGGTGCAGTATAGTGTTTATCCTTTAGTATTTAGGAGCGCCTATAACGTTGCCTTTAGCGATTGTCTATGTCCTTAATCTGCTCTTCATAGACATTTTCTTGTTTTCCAGCTTATGCCTTAGTCCAGTTATTTTGGTAATAGTATTGTAGAATTATCATATTCACCAGACTTTATGTCTGACCCCCTCTTTTCCATCCTTTTTCTCCCTTCAGGTCCGCAGGTTGGGCCAAGTTCTAGTGGAGTCTAGTTGGATCGCTTATCTTCTGGAAAGCTTGGACTGCTGAAGTAAAGTCCAGCTTGTTATCTTTCTTTTTAATGGCTATTCATGTAATGGGATTATGTACTTGTTTTATCAAGATAGATATTGTACTTGACATTGAATATGGTGTTATGATGTAATCAAACATGTTTTGACTTCTGCTACAATGAAATAAAGTTTTTGAATTTCCAAGTACTATTTTATATCTGTCTTGTTGTAATTTTACTGTTCTATATTCACTTAAAACCTCCATGGAAGTTAATGCATTCCCTTTGTGAGTGACATATCACGGGACTGGTGTGAGAAACTCTAAATAGATATAATTAACTTAATTAATAATATGGCATATCACGGGACCACGCCGCTAACGCGGAACGGGTTTCCCCCCATGAATACCTGTGTATAACCAATAATCAATATAGATATATGGATCTACTATGCATCAATCAACATGCAATATCCCAATCTACCCTTTTAGATTAATCACTACACTTAGATTTTCCAAATTCAATTCAATTTACAGAAATTATTCCTTTGGATTTTATTCCCGATTTCTTATTTCAAATCATTTGAAATACCTATCTAACTTTCTATATCAAAGTAGATTTCACTTCGGGATCTCAAATCAAATCGTTTGGAAATGGGAATTCCAAAACATAACAATGCATACAAACAAGTATGCAACCAAATATCGTGCTCCCCATCGACAAGGCAAAGGGTACGCACCTCGCAACTCGATATATAAATGTGCACCTACCCCACATAGGAGTAGGCTACACCGATGATGCACCTCCCACACATGGAGAGCATACACCGCCCTCTTACCCATACTTTTAGTCTCAGGGTTACCCGAATCTTTAGCCACATACTAAATCATTTCATATCCCGAAGTAGGGAAAATCATTTCACAACATAATAATCACAAGTACTTTTCAAAATATAGTACTTCACATCAGTAATTCACACATATGATCAGTCATTATTAATCACATAACCTTTGAGCTCGTACGTCTCAAAGAAGGGTGTTAAGCAAGAGAATAAATTCTCCGCCACCAAACATATACATCATCAATAGCAACTAATCGAATATGCGATGAACCACAACGTAACATATAATACATTTCTAAATCACTTTAGAAATCATCGGGTTTTGGGCCTCGAAATCCTTTCTGTTTTATAAAACATTTTTATAAAACATTCCCTGTCCAAAATCGGGAATACATTTCTTTTCACTTAAGAAAAATATCATTTCACAATCATTCATTAAATTTGAAATGGACACAACATCGCTAAACACCTTATCGTCAAATCGTGAAGTGTTTCACAAGGCGTTAGCACACAGATATTTTCAACCCAACCCAATGCTAAATGTAAAAGCATATTTTGCTCATAAACTGGTCGAGCACAATCCAAACCATCAATCAATCAAATTTGACATTAAATATAAGGTTTTGAATAGAGAGAGTATCGACTTATATTCAACATCAAATCCTGAAACCAACAGATATCATATCGGGAATAACGATATCGAAATCTTCCAAATTTCCATCACAATATCTGTATAATCACGGAATCCAATATCGAAAATATCCAAAGATAATTTCAATTTAACTCTAATCCAATTTATTTATTTATAACCATTGGATTATTTTTCTAGTTAATAACTAGTTCATTTTGATAAAAATCTATTTTTATCTTTTCAAATATGGAGTTTTTCATCCCAATTCTTCACAAATCATTTCTTATGATTTTAAACAAATTATCGATATTTTTAATAATTTTATCAAGGGCCGTACAGTCGATTTCCATCAACGGCCATCGAACTGCACTTACAGCGACCTTTTCCAAATTTGATTTGGTCATAATTCCAAATCCAACCGTTAGATTTCTAATTTCCAATATTCGTTAGAAAGCTCTTTTCGATACGAACCCAACGGTTCCGGTTTTAGGAGAATCCGACGGTCGGATCTCCCGTAATGTCCGTTCGAAGTCAATGGTCGAAATTCGCGAACTGCCGCAGCGCGGCGCGTTCTATTCAGGCCATTTTATTATATATATATAATATACATAATATATATTTCGTCGATTTCTATTTAAAACGAAGTTTATAAATAGTTTTAAATTCGTTTCAAAAACAATTTCAACTTCCATTTCAATTCAAATCAAAATTGAATTCTTCCTTATAAATTCGTTTTAAAATTCATTTCTATTCAATTCAAATTTCAATTCAATTTGAATTCATTTCAATTCAGCTTCAATTCAATTCGAATTCGTTTTCAATTCAATTCAATTCAAATTGGTTTTCTATTCAATTCAATTCAAATTCATTTCTTATTTAATTCAATTCGAATTCATTTTCTATTCAGTTCAATTCGAGTTCATTTTCTATTCAGTTCAATTCGAGTTCATTTTCTATTCAGTTCAATTCGAATTCATTTTCTATTCAGTTCAATTCGAATTCATTTTCTATTCAGTTCAATTCGAATTCATTTCACCAAACAATTCAATTCGAACCAAATAATCTAACCAACTACACAACCAAACAATTAAACAAACAAGCCATCCATGGTCTGTGGATGACGGGTGTCGGGTGCTACTAAACACCGTCTGCATCCTAGTATATATATATATAACTAGAAAAATAAAATTAAAGAGTGAGAAATTCTCACCGATAGCTATCCAACCATCTCGACTCTTCTTTTAGAGAAATCATCGCCATTCTCGCCTTTCGTCGCTTTCGTTGCCCGTAGTCACTACATATATATAAAAATCGAATTTTGACTTCGCTATTCAATATATAAAAATCGAATTTTTACTATGCTATTCAATATATAAAAATCACATTTTTACTATGATATTCAATATATAAAAATCAAATCTTTTTCTTTGCTATTCGATATATAAAAATCGCATTTTTTACTATGCTATTCAATATATAAAAATCAAATCTTTTACTTTGCTATTCGATATATAAAAATCGCATTTTTTTACTTCGATGTTCAATATATAAAAATCATATTTTTACTTCAACAAAAATCGTATTTTCACTTATACAAAAATCGTATTTTTACCTTTCAAAACAATGTATTTTATCGAACAAAACTGGTTTTTTTCCAATGTATTATCAAACAAAAACTGAATTTTTTACAAAAACAATGTTTAACAATGTAAATAGATGTAAATAATAAAAGAAAATAAACCACCTTCTTCCCGAGAGTTTCAGGCCGTTGTTCAAAATTGTGCTCCGAACTAGGGTTCGAAATCAACGCCGCCATAAGCCGTCGGAGGTGCGTCTGCCCTCACCACGACGTCGGCCATCATCGGTGCTCCACGTGCATCCCCATCCTGACGAACTCGACATCCATCTCTGCCCCGGATTCCACTTGAAAGCCCGCGGCTTTCAGGCGCCGCTGAGGCCACCTCCGTCCGCCATCGATGATCATCGTGGTATGGATTCAGAGATCTCAAAGAGATCTATTATTTTCCCTTTTGGAGTGGGGCTAATTCGATTTGGATTGGAGGTAAAATCAAGGCAAAGTTTTGAGAAATTTCGGCTGTTCGATCGTGTGGAGGCGGGTTTCAGAACGGTTTGACCAAGGGGTTGAATTTGTGAGGGTTTGACCAAGTAAAGAGGAAAGGGGGTGAGTTGTTTAATAATTATATTATTTTATTTTAAATTCTAAAAGTAACTTTTCTATGCGAACCCCAAATCACACCCACCGACTGTCGTCCCTAGCTAATTACCCCCACTCCGAACACAATGGGATATGTATCGCAAGCCAATTCGACTGTTTCGATCAGTTTCCGTTAAATTTACATTTAAATCACTTTATTGAATTTTAAACGTACATTTCAATTTACCGGGGCCACATACGAACTCTATAATTTCCAGAAAAATATTTTCTAGCTTCGTATTGACGATACGGTCCTAACAAAACTAGTTTCGTCGAATTCTGAGACCGTTTGAAAAATGGCCATTTTCCAGTCGATTAAAATCAACCGAAACTGGTCAAACGCGTTTTCCTCTGCCACGCTCACATACTGATTCGAAAAATTATGAAATTTGGAATCTAGTAATAACTTGACATCACGGACCCAACAAAAGTGGTTTCGTCGAAATCCGAGGTCGTTTGCAAAATCTCCATTTTTAAGGGCCTGAATTCCATAGCGACTATTCCGAATTTTCAACTGGACATATCTTTTGATTCCTTTATGAAATTTCGATTTTTCGGATTCGTTGGAAAGATATCATCAATTAGATCCTATTGTTTTTGGTTTCACTAAAATCCGGATTGTTTTGCACCCGGTACATTCAATGGAAGTTTGAAATCGAATTATTGAACTACCGCGCCATTTTCTATTCTATTTATAATTATATATAATTATTTATATTCTAACGACGACGTATATAATATATACGTCGAATTTCAATTCCAAAATAAATTTTCCTTCGTTTTTATTTAAAATGATTCATTTTAAATATTCAAAATTCGCTAAAATTGCCAAAATAAAAATTTTAAACTGGCCCAGATTTTCGGGTTATTACAATCTCCCCCACTTAAAACTTTTCGTCCCCGAAAAGGAACAAAGTCGAAAGTGGTTTGATTTATCAACTCTACGTTCGATCTGGCTTCCCTTTTCCAACTTTTCAGTTTCTGAGAATATTCAAATTCTTCAAAAATTTGGCTAACACCCTAAATTTTCGAAAAATTTCGCCATAACCTCCCCTGCACCGGGAGCCACGGGAAAATCCCGAAATTGCCATACAGGCCTTCTGATCTCAAAAAGAAAAAGAAAAAGCCAAGCGGCTAGCCAATAGGCTCATAAAATCATCATCACCCAAACAAAACAATAAATTATGATAAACATGTACCTATTTATCGGGCAAACAAATTTTATTCTCTGCTCTAGCCTCCTTGCTATGACCTGTTCAATGTAAGTACTTGTATATGCAAGCAAATGCGACCAATTTTCAATACAATTCAATATTTGATTCTATTAGGCATAGTGGTTCAAAATTATCAAACAAATAAACAAACAACACAAACATCAATCAATTAATTGATTATATTTTCAAATATATAATTTTATATATTTAAAAACATATTTTCTAAAACCAGATTATATATATAATCACAAATACGTTATTTATAGACAAATAACTCTCGACTCATTCTGGGGCATTTCTAACCCCATCTCTAATGAGTCACTCGTTCTAGAATGCTACTGATTCTATCTCTAATGAGGATTCTTTCATAGGATATTACTAATCCTACCTCTGATGAGTCTTTTATTCTGTTCTAACGAGTTGTACCCCAAAGATTTGAGTTTAACCAAAGCTCTGATACCACGTGTAACGACACGGATTTCGCCCGGACCTAATCGATCGCTAAACCGACCAAGACCGTTCGAATCCCGCATACGCTAACTTGGGGTATACAACACATCAGAACAAATAACAGAAGACTTCAATAAACATCATAATAATGTTACATCAGAGTACAGAATATCAGAGTATATCGAAATATAATACACAGCGGAAGATAAATATACATAAATGTAAAACAGTGCACAACGGAAATATAAACTACACAGCGGAAGACTAACGATGCTCTGGACGCTGCTTAAAGCTTCAATCTAGAATCCTGCTCAATACATCTGCAAAATAAAAATACTCGACTGCCCGTGTGGAAAATAGGGGCACCCGAGTTTGCAAGGGAAAAGCAAACTACAGGTCAGTCATGGGACTGGTGTGAGAAACTCTAAACAGATATAATTAACTTATTTAATAATATGGCATATCACGGGACCACGTCGCTAACGCGGAACGGGTTTCCCCCCATGAATACCTGTGTATAACCAATAATCAATATAGATATATGGATCTACTATGCATCAATCAACATGCAATATCCCAATCTACCCTTTTAGATTAATCACTACACTTAGATTTTCCAAATTCAATTCAATTTACAGAAATTATTCCTTTGGATTTTATTCCCGATTTCTTATTTCAAATCATTTGAAATACCTATCTAACTTTCTATATCAAAGTAGATTTCACTTTGGGATCTCAAATCAAATCGTTTGGAAATGGGAATTCCAAAACATAACAATGCATACAAACAAGTATGCAACCAAATATCGTGCTCCCCATCGACAAGGCAAAGGGTACGCACCTCGCAACTCGATATATAAATGTGCACCTACCCCACATAGGAGTAGGCTACACCGACGATGCACCTCCCACACATGGAGAGCATACACCGCCCTCTTACCCATACTTTTAGTCTCAGGGTTACCCGAATCTTTAGCCACATACTAAATCATTTCATATCCCGAAGTAGGGAAAATCATTTCACAACATAATAATCACAAGTACTTTTCAAAATATAGTACTTCACATCAGTAATTCACACATATGATCAGTCACTATTAATCACATAACCTTTGAGCTCGTACGTCTCAAAGAAGGGTGTTAAGCAAGAGAATAAATTCTCCGCCACCAAATAGATACATCATCAATAGCAACTAATCGAATATGCGATGAACCACAACGTAACATATAATACATTTCTAAATCACTTTAGAAATCATCGGGTTTTGGGCCTCGAAATCCTTTCTGTTTTATAAAACATTTTTATAAAACATTCCCTGTCCAAAATCGGGAATACATTTCTTTTCACTTAAGAAAAATATCATTTCACAATCATTCATTAAATTTGAAATGGACACAACATCGCTAAACACCTTATCGTCAAATCGTGAAGTGTTTCACAAGGCGTTAGCACACAGATATTTTCAACCCAACCCAATGCTAAATGTAAAAGCATATTTTGCTCATAAACTGGTCGAGCACAATCCAAACCATCAATCAATCAAATTTGACATTAAATATAAGGTTTTGAATAGAGAGAGTATCGACTTATATTCAACATCAAATCCTGAAACCAACAGATATCATATCGGGAATAACGATATCGAAATCTTCCAAATTTCCATCACAATATTTGTATAATCACGGAATCCAATATCGAAAATATCCAAAGATAATTTCAATTTAACTCTAATCCAATTTATTTATTTATAACCATTGGATTATTTTTCTAGTTAATAACTAGTTCATTTTGATAAAAATCTATTTTTATCTTTTCAAATATGGAGTTTTTCATCCCAATTCTTCACAAATCATTTCTTATGATTTTAAACAAATTATCGATATTTTTAATAATTTTATCAAGGGTCGTACAGTCGATTTCCATCAACGGCCATCGAACTGCACTTACAGCGACCTTTTCCAAATTTGATTTGGTCATAATTCCAAATCCAACCGTTAGATTTCTAATTTCCAATATTCGTTAGAAAGCTCTTTTTGATACGAACCCAACGGTTCCGGTTTTAGGAGAATCCGACGGTCGGATCTCCCGTAATGTCCGTTCGAAGTCAATGGTCGAAATTCGCGAACTGCCGCAGCGCGGCGCGTTCTATTCAGGCCATTATATTATATATATATAATATATATAATATATATTTCGTCGATTTCTATTTAAAACGAAGTTTATAAATAGTTTTAAATTCGTTTCAAAAACAATTTCAACTTCCATTTCAATTCAAATCAAAATTGAATTCTTCCTTATAAATTCGTTTTAAAATTCATTTCTATTCAATTCAAATTTCAATTCAATTTGAATTCATTTCAATTCGGCTTCAATTCAATTCGTATTCGTTTTCAATTCAATTCAATTCAAATTGGTTTTCTATTCAATTCAATTCAAATTCATTTCTTATTTAATTCAATTCGAATTCATTTTCTATTCAGTTCAATTCGAGTTCATTTTCTATTCAGTTCAATTCGAGATCATTTTCTATTCAGTTCAATTCGAATTCATTTTCTATTCAGTTCAATTCGAATTCATTTTCTATTCAGTTCAATTCGAATTCATTTTCTATTCAGTTCAATTCGAATTCATTTCACCAAACAATTCAATTCGAACCAAATAATCTAACCAACTACACAACCAAACAATTAAACAAACAAGCCATCCATGGTCTGTGGATGACGGGTGTCGGGTGCTACTAAACACCGTCTGCATCCTAGTATATATATATATATAACTAGAAAAATAAAATTAAAGAGTGAGAAATTCTCACCGATAGCTATCCAACCATCTTGACTCTTCTTTTAGAGAAATCATTGCCATTCTCGCCTTTCGTCGCTTTCGTTGCCCGTAGTCACTACATATATATAAAAATCGAATTTTGACTTCGCTATTCAATATATAAAAATCGAATTTTTACTATGCTATTCAATATATAAAAATCACATTTTTACTATGCTATTCAATATATAAAAATCAAATCTTTTTCTTTGCTATTCGATATATAAAAATCGCATTTTTTACTATGCTATTCAATATATAAAAATCAAATCTTTTACTTTGCTATTCGATATATAAAAATCGCATTTTTTTACTTCGATGTTCAATATATAAAAATCATATTTTTACTTCAACAAAAATCGTATTTTCACTTATACAAAAATCGTATTTTTACCTTTCAAAACAATGTATTTTATCAAACAAAACTGGTTTTTTTCCAATGTATTATCAAACAAAAACTGAATTTTTTACAAAAACAATGTTTAACAATGTAAATAGATGTAAATAATAAAAGAAAATAAACCACCTTCTTCCCGAGAGTTTCAGGCCGTTGTTCAAAATTGTGCTCTGAACTAGGGTTCGAAATCAACGCCGCCATAAGCCGTCGGAGGTGCGTCTGCCCTCACCACGACGTCGGCCATCATCGGTGCTCCACGTGCATCCCCATCCTGACGAACTCGACATCCATCTCTGCCCCGGATTCCACTTGAAAGCCCGCGACTTTCAGGCGCCGCTGAGGCCACCTCCGTCCGCCATCGACGATCATCGTGGTATGAATTCAGAGATCTCAAAGAGATCTATTATTTTCCCTTTTGGAGTGGGGCTAATTCGATTTGGATTGGAGGTAAAATCAAGGCAAAGTTTTGAGAAATTTCGGCTGTTCGATCGTGTGGAGGCGGGTTTCAGAACGGTTTGACCAAGGGGTTGAATTTGTGAGGGTTTGACCAAGTAAAGAGGAAAGGGGGTGAGTTGTTTAATAATTATATTATTTTATTTTAAATTCTAAAAGTAACTTTTCTATGCGAACCCCAAATCACACCCACCGACTGTCGTCCCTAGCTAATTACCCCCACTCTGAACACAATGGGATATGTATCGCAAGCCAATTCGACTGTTTCGATCAGTTTCCATTAAATTTACATTTAAATCACTTTATTGAATTTTAAACGTACATTTCAATTTACCGGGGCCACATACGAACTCTATAATTTCCAGAAAAATATTTTCTAGCTTCGTATTGACGATACGGTCCTAACAAAAAAGTTTCGTCGAATTCTAAGACCGTTTGAAAAATGGCCATTTTCCAGTCGATTAAAATCAACTGAAACTGGTCAAACGCGTTTTCCTCTGCCACGCTCACATACTGATTCGAAAAATTATGAAATTTGGAATCTAGCAATAACTTGACATCACGGACCCAACAAAAGTGGTTTCGTCGAAATCCGAGGTCGTTTGCAAAATCTCCATTTTTAAGGGCCTGAATTCCATAGCGACTATTCCGAATTTTCAACTGGACATATCTTTTGATTCCCGCTATGAAATTTCGATTTTTCGGATTCGTTGGAAAGATATCATCAATTAGATCCTATTGTTTTTGGTTTCACTAAAATCCGGATTGTTTTGCACCCGGTACATTCAATGGAAGTTTGAAATCGAATTATCGAACTACCGCGCCATTTTCTATTCTATTTATAATTATATATAATTATTTTTATTCTAACGACGACGTATATAATATATACGTCGAATTTCAATTCCAAAATAAATTTTCCTTCGTTTTTATTTAAAATGATTCATTTTAAATATTCAAAATTCGCTAAAATTGCCAAAATAAAAATTTTAAACTGGCCCAGATTTTCGGGTTATTACACTGGCATAAGATGGTAGTTCACAGGCATATAGATTACGACGTAGGTTCAAGAGCATGGGTAGACCTAACTTAATAGGTAAATTCCCAAGATCTAAAACCAAAGAAAACCAAGAATAGACAGAATAGAGACGTAGGTTCAAGAACATGGGTAGACCTAACTTAATAGGCAAATTCCCAAGGTCTAAAACCAAAGAAAACCAAGAATAGACAGAATAGAAAATTAGGTTTAGACCCAATTTTCACAGTCACAAAACTTAAGCAACACTTTCCTAGTCATGAATCACAGTTGTTCTTGTTATGTCATAGGCAATAGTTTATGTTTCCTATTCAAAGGCATAGGCTTGTGTTCATGCTCAATAATTCTCATAATCACAGTCACCGTCATAGGCAATGTTCATAGTCATAGGCAATGTTCATAGTCATAGGCAATATTCATAGTCATAGGCAAGGCCTAATTGGTCATTGAATCAGAACAGTTCTTAATTAGGTCCAAAGATGTAGGCACAGATTCGAATAGAAAGATTTGGCATATTCTTTTATTCTTTTAATTTCATGTCACGAAAAGAGAAACGTTCAAATCTAAGAAGTAACTGACTTACAAAGATTAGGTTAGAATAGAAAGACGGCGATGCTATGATTCGTGCGACGTTGCTCGAAATCGTTTGAGTTAGCCTTTGATTCTCATTCTGAAGCTTTAATCTTGATTCGAATCTCCTCTTGACAACTTGAGCAGTACTTCCTCGTCTGGATTTATTTTATATATTACTTATTTTTATTTATTCATACATTTTCTCAGAGGCATCATAAGGATAGAAAATAATTGTGAATAGAGAAGGAGACTAAGGCTGTTTATATAGGATTAGGCGGATGAATCTGGTCAGAATGGCGTCCAGATACAGAAGAACGAACCAGGTTCAGAAAGCTGGAAAAAGCAGGGGGGTCGACCCCCAGGTCGACTACCCAGTCGACCTGGGTGACCCAGGTCGACTACCCAGTCGACCTGGGTGCCTTGGGCGGGAAAATTCCCGCCCAACCCAATCTGGGTCTTGTTTTCTGACATGTTTTGAAATTTGAACTTCGCTGAATCTTCCGGAGGCCGTATCTTCCTCATACGGACTCCGATTTACGCAAACTCGGACTCGTTTTCATGTAGAATTCCGAGACGAACGCAATGGCATAGCCTGTTTCCCTTGATTTTGATTTTAACTTTTAATTCTGCCTTGATTCGTGAATCTTAGTGTTACAGAATTACGGGGTGTTACATTGACACCAAATATATATAATTGGCGTTGTATGAAATAAGATTATAAAATTAGCGTCGTATGTTTTTAGGAAGTAAGATTATAAAATTAGCGTTGTGTTGAAACATGAATAAAAATTATATTTTTAGCATTTATGGAAAACATGAAAATGCAAGTATATTTTTTAGCGTTTATGAAATATAATTATATTTTTAGCGTCATGAAATATGTAGATAAAGTTAGCGTCATGAAATATTTTGAAATATGTAGATTAAGTTAGCGTTATGAAATATTATGAAACATGAAGATAAAGTAAGAGTTGCATTTATTGCATATGAAATTAAGTCATATTTTGTTGTAGCGATATTGTATATGAAGTATAATCATATTTTGTTGTAGCGATATTGCATATGAAACTAAGTCATATTTTGTTGTAGCGGTATTGCATATGAAATTAAGTCATATTTTGTTGTAGCGGTATTGCATATGAAATTAAGTCATATTTTTTTGTAGCGATATTGCATATGAAATTAAGTCATATTTTGTTGTAGCGATATTACATATGAAGTATAATCATATTTTGTTGTAGCGATATTGCATATGAAATTAAGTCATATTTTGTTGTAGCGATATTGCATATGAAATTAAGTCATATTTTGTTGTAGCTTTATTGCATATGAAGTATAGTCATATTTTTTTGTAGCGATATTGCATATGAAATTAAGTCATATTTTATTGTAGCGATATTGCATATGTAATTAAGTCATATTTTGTTGTAGCGATATTGCATATGAAATTAAGTCATATTTTGTTGTAGCGATATTACATATGAAGTATAGTCATATTTTGTTGTAGCGATATTGCATATGAAGTATAATCATATTTTGTTGTATCGATATTTCATATGAAGTATAATCATATTTGGTTGTAGCGATATTGCATATGAAATGCAATCATATTTTGTAGTCATGAAACTGCATATGAAATACATTCATATTTTTTAGTCATGAAAATGCATAAGAAATATATTCATATTATAGAGTCAAGAAAATGCATAGAAATATAAACATATTAGCGGTATGTTAAATGCATTAGGGAAAAAAACATAGTTTAACGTTACGTTAATGCAAAGGAAATACAAACATATTTAGTGTTATGCTAATGTTTTAGAGATTAATATATTTTTGGTGTGCCAGGTTCATGCATTAGAAATAATAATTGGAATGATTTATATATATATATATATATATATAAATGTAAATTAAAACTAAACGAAACGCGTGCGGTAGTTCGCCTTTTGAAATCTCAACTTTGAATGACTATAACCAAAGATCCGACCGTCGGATTTTCCTAAAACTGGATCCATAGGGGCCATTTTGGAAAGATCTTTCTATTGATACCAAATTTGCTAGGATCCAACGGTTAGATCTCAAGTTATGTGAAATTCAAAATCTCACAAAAACAGCTCCATAACCATATATGACCTGTAATGTCGTTGGAATGAAAATGAACTATTTTTATAAAGATAAAAATAGTGATAAATAATAACGTTATGAAATAATTTAAATGATAATTATGCGAAGATTATTCGAAAGGACCGAGTTATACTCATTTCAAATAATCATACGACGTTTTAAATGGAAGATACGGAAGACGGTGTTGAAGACCGACGATCTTCACATCGGATGGGCGACGACTACTGAGACCCTGGACTGACTTACTCCCAGGAAGGGGTTGAAGTGGGAATTGTCCGGACGTGTGTGTTGATTGTACGGATATGCAAGAACCTCTCTGGTATCTCCGGTTTCGTTCAGACCCAGAACGGACTTGTAAATGGATGCGTGTCTGACGTTGAATTTTATTCTATGTAAATTGATTTCTATTAATATACGACCGTTGGTGGCGGAGAATTCATTCTCTTGCTCAACGCTCTTAGAGGTTGTGTATTAATAGTTATCAATCGCATGGCGTGGATTTTCAACGTGGCACGCCAAGATGAAGATGATCAAGGCTTTGTTGAAAAGCAGGCCTTGTGGTTATAATGTTACTTCGCGAGCCTCACAACCCGGTTGAGTCTAAAATGGGAGAAGGGAACGTAGGGAGAGCAGCACGTTTCTTTCTAGCTAGAAGTGGTGTTTGGGTTTTACACGGCCCGACATTTTACTTATGTGGATGATGGAATGAGGCGCCACGGATGTTAGGTCCTATAGGACCGGGAAACGTGTGTTCAGGAATAACTAATCCACAAAGCTATATGTGTGGACCGGCCCTGCAGGATCCAAGGGTTCACTGCGGGGGATCCTTAGACATTAGTTAGAGTGTCTCGAATCGGTAAGGAGCTCCTCCCTAGCCTTGACTCATGATGGAAACCAAATTTCCAATACGACCTCATGCGGTTTTGATTGTTGAACTAGTATGGCGACAGAGAAGGATGGGGTACTATGCCGTCTAGGATTAATACATTATGATTGAAATTGTTTTTGAAACATATATACACTAATAATAATATTAAACCCGTTCTATCGTATCAAGCATCTTTTGACCATTATAAGGTAAAACGCTATCCTCCGGTTTGCGTTGCATTGTGTGATGGGACTTGGGTCTTATAATGGTTTCATTTTTCTAAAAAAGCATTGCGTTGTTTTACGATTTACTTATTTATTTGTTCAGTCACCTTAAGTTATGCATGGCAATCCATTGGAATAAACCCGTTCCGCGTTAGCGGCGTGGTCCTTGGATTTGCCTTATTACTATTAGTTAAATTAGTTAAGAATTCTCACACTAGTCCCATGACTGACCCGTTGTTTGTTTCCACCTTTACGAACTCGGGTGCACTCTTTTCCACACTGGCAGTCGAGTAGTTTGTCTACAGGTCTTTGTCTCTTTAGCAGGATTCTGGATCGAAGCCTAAAGTTGTGTCCAGAGAATAGAAAAGTCTTCCGCTGTGTATTGTATTAATTCATTATAATATTACCTTCCGCTGTAATATAATTTAATATACTCTGATATTTTGTACTCAGATGTTACGTTATCATGATGTAATAAAAGTCTGTTGTTATTGTTCTGATGTCGTTGTATTTCCCAAAGTTAACATAGGCGGGAATTGAACGGCCTTGGTCGATTTTGCGATCGATTAGGTCCGGGCAAAATCCGACTCGTTACAGTTGGTATCAGAGCTCTGGTTAGTTCAAATCTTTGGGGTACAACTCATAAGAACAGAACAAAATACTCATCATAGGTAGGATTAGAAATATCCTATAAAAAGAAAACTCCTTAGAGATAGCATCCGTAGTATCCTAGAATGAGAAAACTCATTAGTGATGGGATTAATAATGCCCTAGAATGAGTTGAGAGTGACGAGTTATAATTAACATATTTGGGTTTATATTTATTTTAGAAAATACGATTTTTGATATATAAAAGTTATATATATATTTGAAAAGCTAATCAACTAATAGATTGATGGTTGTGTTAACTAATAAAATTATTGAAACCAATATAAGAATGAAAATTGAAGTAATTAGTTAAACAACTCATAACTCCGTTCCTTTTCGAGGACGAAAAGTTATTAAGTGGGGGAGATTGTAACAACCCGGAAATTTGGGGCCAATTTTAAAATTCTATTTTTAATTTTGTTAAGAAATTAGGGTCAAAATTAAAAACTTTATTCTTTTAAATAATTTATTTTAAATAAGAATGGTTGAAAATTTTAGATTTATAATATTAATTATATTATGAACTTGAAATGGTGCGGTAATTTCAATATTTGAATTTGAACCTTGAGAAAATTATAATTGGGAGTTAATAATAAATAAACATAATTTATTTGTAAATACGAATATGACAAAAAAAATTGACTATAGCCTATATTTGCATTAATAAAGTGGACTGAGAACCATAATAAACCTGAATAGTTTATTTATAAATATGAGCATGACTTTGACATGAAACAGTTAGGCTTAACATTAAATGGGTACTAAGTTATATACCTAAAATTTTTATTCTATGGGACCATTTGATTTGATATTATTCTATGGGGCTCTGTGACCTGGCATTATTTTATGATAAATTTATATATATACATTAAAATTCATTCTTTAATGCGAAAGAATCATTAACTACGATTCATTGTTTTGAAAATGAATGTACATTTGTATTTGTCATATGCATAGAAAATTTTATACAAATTAAATATCTCATTAACACTTACCTTTTTTTTACTTCTTTTCCATTTAATTGTCCTTTCTTTTAATTACAAAACCACAATTTAAACATCGGCTACTTTATTTATTTTGACCGTTTCCTCTCACTCCACTCTCCACGTTCTCTCTCTTTCCCTTTTTGAAATTCTGAAATGGCATGTATTAATTAATATACTTATAATAAGAAAAAAAATCACGTAACTCTGAAATGGAAAGAATTGAATACCTATTCTTCCGTTTCAGCCTTGAATGTAGAACAACATGGCACGTTCATTCACTTATAAAAAATATACTTATAGCACATCCTTCTCCATTCTACACGGTCACTCTCCTCTTTCTTTTGGTTTGCCACTTGAGGCTTCATAAATAGAAAAAAAATTAAAGTAAATATGTTATTTCGACATTGATTTTAAATATATTAATATATGCATTGATTAGAAAATATGTTAATTTATATTGATTTGTGAACATGTAATTAATTTAGTAAACATGACATTTGACGTTGATTATAAGTATGCTAATATATGCATTAATTAGGAAAATATTTTCAACTGAGAATATGTCATTGACATTAATTTAGAGAATATGTACATGTAAATTTGAGAAACATATAAATTTGAGAAACATATAAATTTGTCAATGAATGTAATTAGAAAATACGTTCATGTTAATTTTAAAAATAAAATATTTAAGGGTTAAAATGAAATTTTTCCTAGCCGATATAATTTCCTAATCCTAACCTAATCCATCGTTATTCGGAAAACACAGCCGCCTCTCTCTTCTTCTCCTCCTTCTCATTTCAGCCGCCATTCCCTTTTCCTCTTTCTTCCTCCTCTAATCTCTCCTCCTACGAAAAGAATTAGATCCTCCTCCTTTAGACTTTATTTGTAGAGATTCTTCTCCTCTTTACATCCATACCAAGATCTTCACCTAAAATTGCACATAGACCCATAACACACACCCACTAACCCGCGGGTTTCAGCCTAAACCGCACCCCTAGGGCCCCACCGCACCCTACACCACCTTGGGTGCCTACTCCATTCCCCCTCCTCTCGGTCGTGCCACTTCCTGATCGCCTCCAAGCCTCCTAGATTTCAAGATAATTGCAACCCTAGATTTAAGCATATGGGTTCAAAGGCATGACTTTGATTTAGAGGAAGAAGAAGTGAGTTTTTTATTTTCTAAAAATAAATTAAACGTTTAATTATTAATGAAAATTCATAAATACATGTTTATGATCTTATCCGTAATGATTTGGGTTTGGATTTGTTGTTGTATGATTTGAGAAGTGTTGGAATGTTCATGCTTGTCTAGATTCATTTTATTTAGATCTTTAAAACACCAAATTGTTTAGATATGGATTCAAGTAAAAATATTCATTTTTACAAATTCATGATATGATATGTGGTTAATATGAAATTTATAAAATTGTTTGGATGTTATAACATGGATGTTGACACCAAATATATAAAATTGGCGTTGCATGAAATATTGAATTGGTTATGTATGTTGACACCAAATATATAAAATTGGCGTTGTATGAAATAAGATTATAAAATTGGCGTCGTATGTTTTCAGGAAGTAAGATTATAAAATTAGCGTTGTGTTGAAACATGAATAAAAATTATATTTTTAGCGTTTATGGAAAACAAGAAAATGCAAGTATATTTTATAGCGTTTATGAAATATAATTATATTTTTAGCGTCATGAAATATTATGAAATATGTAGATAAAGTTAGTGTCATGAAATATTATGAAATATGTAGATTACGTTAGCGTCATAAAATATTATGAAACATGAAGATAAAGTTAGAGTTGCATTTATTGCATATGAAATTAAGTCATATTTTGTTGTAGCGATATTGTATATGAAGTATTCATATTTTTTTGTAGCGATATTGCATATGAAATTAAGTCATATTTTGTTGTAGCGATATTGCATATGAAATTAAGTCATATTTTGTTGTAGCGATATTGCATATGAAGTATAATCATATTTTGTTGTAACGATATTGCATATGAAATTAAGTCATATTTTGTTATAGCGATATTGCATATGAAATTAAGTCATATTTTGTTGTAGCGATATTGCATATGAAATTAAGTCATATTTTGTTGTAGCGATATTGCATATGAAGTATAGTCATATTTTGTTGTAGCGATATTGCATATGAAATTAAGTCATATTTTGTTGTAGCGATATTGCATATGAAATTAAGTCATATTTTGTTGTAGCAATATTGCATATGAAATTAAGTCATATTTTGTTGTAGCGATATTGCATATGAAGTATAGTCATATTTTGTTGTTGCGATATTGCATATGAAGTATAATCAAATTTTGTTGTGGCGATATTTCATATGAAGTATAATCATATTTGGTTGTAGCGATATTGCATATGAAATGCAATCATATTTTGTAGTCATGAAGCTGCATATGAAATACATTCATATTTTGTAGTCATGAAAATGAATATGAAATATATTCATATTTTAGAGTCAAGAAAATGCATAGAAATATAAACATATTAGTGGTATGTTAAATGCATTAGGAAAAAAAACATAGTTTAACGTTACGTTAATGCAAAGGAAATACAAACATATTTAGTGTTATGCTAATGTTTTAGAGATTAATATATTTTTGGTGTGCCAGGTTCATGCATTAGAAATAATAATTGGAATGATTTATATATATATATATATTTATAAATGTAAATTAAAACTAAATGAAGCGCGTGCGGTAGTTCGCGTTTTGAAATCTCAACTTTGAATGACTATAACGAAAGATCCGACTGTCGGATTTTCCCAAAACTGAATCCGTAGCGGCCGTTTTGGAAAGATCTTTTTATTGATACCAAATTCGCTAGGATCCAACGGTTAGATCTCGAGTTATGTGAAATTCAAAATCTCACAAAAACAGCGCCATAACCATATATGACCTGTAATGTCGTTGGAATGAAAATGAACTATTTTTATAAAAATAAAAATAGTGATAAATAATAACATTATGAAATAATTTAAATGATAATTATGCAAAGATTATTTGAAAGGACTGAGTTATACTCATTTCAAATAATCATACGACGTTTTAATTGGAAGATACGGAAGACGATGTTGAAGACCGGCGATCTTCACATTGGATGGGCGACGACTACTGAGACCCAGGACTGACTTGCTCCCAGGATGGGGTTGAAGTGGGAATTGTCCGGACGTGTGTGTTGATTGTACGGATATGCAAGAACCTCTCTGGTATCTCCGGTTTCGTTCAGACCTAGAACGGACTTCTAAATGGATGTGTGTCTGACGTTGAATTTTGTTCTACGTAAATTGATTTCTATTAATATACGACCGTTGGTGGCGGAGAATTAATTCTCTTGCTCAACGCCCTTAGAGGTTGTGTATTAATAGTTATCAATCGCATGGCGTGGATTGTCAACGTGGCACGCAAAGATGAAGATGATCAAGGCTTTGTTGAAAAGCAGGCCTTGTGGTTATAATGTTACTTCGCGAGCCTCACAACCCGGTTGAGTCTAAAACGGGAGAAGGGAACGCAGGGAGAGCAACACGTTTCTTTCTAGCTAGAAGTGGTGTTTGGGTTTTACACGGCCCGACATTTTACTTATGTGGATGATGGAATGAGGCGCCTCGGATGTTAGGTCCTATAGGACCGGGAAACGTGCGTTCAGGAATAACTAATCCACAAAGCTGTATGTGTGGACCGACCCTACAGGATCCAAGGGTTCACTGCGGGGGATCCTGAGACATTAGCTAGAGTGTCTCGAATCGGTAAGGAGCTCCTCCCTAGCCTTGACTCATGATGGAAACCAAATTTCCAATACGACCCCATGTGGTTTCGATTGTAGAACTAGTATGGCGACATAGTTGGATGGGGTACTATGCCGTCTAGGATTAATACATTATGATTGAAATTGTTTTTGAAACATATATACACTAATAATAATATTAAACCCGTTCTATCGTATCAAGCATCTTTTGACCATTATAAGGTAAAACCCTCTCCTCCGGTTTGCGTTGCATTGTGTGATGGAACTTGGGTCTTATAATGGTTTCATTTTTCTAAAAAAGCATTGCGTTGTTTTACGATTTACTTATTTATTTGTTCAGTCACCTTAAGTTATGCATGGCAATCCATTGGAATAAACTCGTTCCGTGTTAGCGGCGTGGTCCTTGGATTTGCTTTATTACTATTAGTTAAATTAGTTAAGAATTCTCACACCAGTCCTATGATTGACCCGTTGTTTGTTTCCACCTTTGCAAACTCGGGTGCCCTCTTTTCCACATGGGCAGTCGAGTAGTTTGTCTACAGGTCTTTATCTCTTGAGTAGGATTCTGGATCGAAGCCTAAAGCTGTGTCCAGAGCATAGAAAAGTCTTCCGCTGTGTATTGTATTAATTGTTGTAATTTTACCTCCCGCTGAAATATAATTCAATATACTCTGATATTCTGTACTCTGATGTTACGTTATCATGATGTAATAAAATTCTGTTGTTATTGTTCTGATGTCGTTGTATTTCCAAAGTTAACATAGGCGGGAATTGAACGGTCTTGGTCGATTTTGCGATCGATTAGGTCCGGGCAAAATCCGACTCGTTACAGTTGGTATCAGAGCTCTAGTTAGCTCAAATCTTTGGGGTAAAACTCAATAGAACAGAACAAAAGACTCATCAGAGGTAGGATTAGAAATATCATATAAAATGAATACTCCTTAGAGATAGGATCGGTAGTATCCTAGAATGAGAAAACTCATTAGTGATGGGATTAGTAATGCCCTAGAATGAGTTGAGAGTGACGAGTTATAATTAACGTATTTGGGTTTATATTTATTTTAGAAAATATTATTTTTGATATATAAAAGTTATATATATATATTTGAAAAGCTAATCAACTAATAGATTGATGGTTGTGTTAACTAATAAAATTATTGAAACCAATATAAGAATGAAAATTGAAGTAATTAGTTAAACAACTTATAGCTCCGTTCCTTTTCGAGGACGAAAAGTTCTTAAGTGGGGGAGATTGTAACAACCCGGAAATTTGGGGCCATTTTTAAAATTCTATTTTTAATTTTGTTAAGAAATTAGGGTCAAAATTAAAAACTTTATTCTTTTAAATAATTTATTTTAAATAAGAATGGTTGAAAATTTTAGGTTTATAATATTAATTATATTCTGAACTTGAAATGGCGCGGTAATTTCAATATTTGAATTTGAACCTTGAGAAAATTATAATTGGGAGTTAATAATAAATAAACATAATTTATTTGTAAATATGAATATAACGAAAAAAATTGACTATAGCCTATATTTGCATTAATAAAGTGGACTAAGAACCATAATAAACCTGAATAGTTTATTTATAAATATGAGCATGACTTTGACATGAAACAATTAGGCTTAACATTAAATGGGTATTAAGTTATATGCCTAAAATTTTTATTCTATGGGACCATTTGATTTGATATTATTCTATGGGGCTCTGTGACCTGGCATTATTTTATGATAAATATATATATACACTAAAATTCATTCTTTAATGCGAAAGAATCATTAAATACGATTCATTGTTTTGAAAATGAATGTACATTTGTAATTGTCATATGCATAGAAAATTTTATACAAATTAAATATCTCATTAACACATACCTTTTTTTACTACTTTTCCATTTAATTGTCCTTTCTTTTAATTAGAAAACCATAATTTAAACATCGGCTACTTTATTTATTTTGACTGTTTCCTCTCACTCCACTCTCCACGTTCTCTCTCTTTCCCGTTTTGAAATTCTGAAATGGCATGTATTAATTAATATACTTATAACAAGAAATAAAATCACGTAACTCTGAAATGGAAAGAATTGAATACCTATTCTTCCGTTTCAGCCTTGAATGTGGAACAGCGTGGCACGTTCATTCACTTATAAAAAATATACTTATAGCACATCCTTCTCCATTCTACACGGTCACTCTCCTCTTTCTTTTGGTTTGCCACTTGAAGCTTCATAAATAGAAAAAAAATTAAAGTAAATATGTTATTTCGACATTGATTTTAAATATATTAATATATGCATTGATTAGAAAATATGTTAATTTATATTGATTTGTGAACATGTCATTAATTTAGTAAACATGATAATGGACGTTGATTATAAGTATGCTAATATATGCATTAATTAGGAAAATATATTCAACTGAGAATATGTCATTGACATTAATTTAGGGAATATGTACATGTAAATTTGAGAAACGTATAAATTTGAGAATCATATAAATTTGTCAATGAATGTAATTAGAAAATACGTTCATGTTAATTTTAAAAATAAAATATTCAAAGGTTAAAATGAAATTTTTCCTAGCCGATATAATTTCCTAATCCTAACTTAATCGATCGTTATTCGGAAAACACAGCCGCCTCTCTCTTCTTCTCCTCCTTCTCATTTCAGCCGCCATTCCCTTTTCCTCTTTCTTCCTCCTCTAATCTCTCCTCCTACGAAAAGAATTAGATCCTCCTCCTTTAGACTTTTTTTGTAGAGATTCTTCTCCTCTTTACATCCATACCAAGATCTTCACCTAAAATTGCACATAGACCCATAACACACACACCCTAACCCGCGGGTTTCAGCCTAAACCACACCCCTAGGGCCCCACCGCACCCTACACCACCTTGGGTGCCTACTCCATTCCCCCTCCTCTCCGTCGTGCCACTTCCTGATCGCCTCCAAGCCTCCTAGATTTCAAGATAATTGCAACCCTAGATTTGAGCATATGGGTTCAAAGGCACGGCTTTGATTTGGAGGAAGAAGAAGTGAGTTTTCTATTTTTTAAAAATAAATCAAACGTTTAATTTAATGGAAATTCATAAATACATGTTTATGATCTTATCCGTAATGATTTGGGTTTGGATTTTTTGTTGTATGATTTGAGAAGTGTTGGAATGTTCATGCTTGTCTAGATTCATTTTATTTAGATCTATAAAACACCAAATTGTTTAGATATGGATTCAAGTAAAAATATTCATTTTTACAAATTCATGATATGATATGTGGTTAATATGAAATTTATAAAATTGTTTGGATGTTATAACATGGATGTTGACACCAAATATATAAAATTGGCGTTGTATGAAATATTGAATTGGTTATGTATGTTGACACCAAATATATAAAATTGGCGTTGTATGAAATAAGATTATAAAATTGGCGTCGTATGTTTTTAGGAAGTAAGGTTTTAAAATTAGCGTTGTGTTGAAACATGAATAAAAATTATATTTTTAGCGTTTATGGAAAACATGAAAATGCAAGTATATTTTTTAGCGTTTATGAAATATAAATATATTTTTAGCGTCATGAAATATTATGAAATATGTAGATAAAGTTAGCATCATGAAATATTATGAAATATGTAGATTAAGTTAGCGTCATAAAATATTATGAAACACGAAGATAAAGTTAGAGTTGCATTTATTGCATATGACATTAAGTCATATTTTTTTGTAGCGATATTGTATATGAAGTATAATCATATTTTGTTATAGCGATATTGCATATGAAATTAAGTCATATTTTGTTGTAGTGATATTGCATATGAAATTAAGTCATATTTTGTTGTAGCGATATTGCATATGAAATTAAGTCATATTTTGTTGTAGCGATATTGCATATGAAGTATAATCATATTTTATTATAGCGATATTGCATATGAAATTAAGTCATATTTTGTTGTAGCAATATTGCATATGAAATTAAGTCATATTTTGTTGTAGCGATATTGCATATGAAGTATAGTCATATTTTGTTGTTGCGATATTGCATATGAAATTAAGTCATATTTTGTTGTAGCGATTTTGCATATGAAATTAAGTCATATTTTGTTATAGTCATATTTTGTTGTAGTGATATTGCATATGAAGTATAATCATATTTTGTTGTAGCGATATTTCATATGAAGTATAATCATATTTGGTTGTAGCGATATTGCATATGAAATGCAATCATATTTTGTAGTCATGAAACTGCATATGAAATACATTCATATTTGGTAGTCATGAAAATGCATATGAAATATATTCATATTATAGAGTCAAGAAAATGCATAGAAATATAAACATATTAGTGGTATGTTAAATGCATTAGAAAAAAAACATAGTTTAACGTTACGTTAATGCAAAGGAAATACAAACATATTTAGTGTTATGCTAATGTTTTAGAGATTAATATATTTTTGGTGTGCTAGGCTCATGCATTAGAAATAATAATTGGAATGATTTAAATTTATATATATATTTATTAATGTAAATTAAAACTAAACGAAACGCGTGCGGTAGTTCGCGTTTTGAAATCTCAACTTTGAATGACTATAACGAAAGATCCGACCGTCGGATTTTCCCAAAACTGGATCCGTAGGGGCCGTTTTGGAAAGATCTTTCTATTGATACCAAATTCGCTAGGATCCAACGGTTAGATTTCGAGTTATGTGAAATTCAAAATCTCACAAAAACAGCGCCATAACCATATATGACCTGTAATGTCGTTGGAATGAAAATGAACTATTTTTATAAAAATAAAAATAGTGATAAATAATAACGTTATGAAATAATTTAAATGATAATTATGCGAAGATTATTTGAAAGGACCGAGTTATACTCATTTCAAATAATCGTACGACGTTTTAAATGGGAGATATGGAAGACGGTGTTGAAGACCGGCGATCTTCACATCAGATGGGCGACGACTACTGAGACCCTGGACTGACTTGCTCCCAGGAAGGGGTTGAAGTGGGAATTGTCCGGACGTGTGTGTTGATTTTACAGATATGCAAGAACCTCTCTGGTATCTCCGGTTTCGTTCAGACCCTGAACGGACTTGTAAATGGATGTGTGTCTGACGTTGAATTTTGTTCTATATAAATTGATTTCTATTAATATACGACCGTTGGTGGCGAAGAATTTATTCTTTTGCTCAACGCCCTTAGAGGTTGTGTATTAATAGTTATCAATCGCATGGCCTGGATTGTCAATGTGGCACGCCAAGATGAAGATGATCAAGGCTTTGTTGAAAAGAAGACCTTGTGGTTATAACGTTACTTCGTGAGCCTCACAACACGGTTGAGTGTAAAATGGGAGAAGGGAACGTAGGGAGAGCAACACGTTTCTTTCTAGATAGAAGTGTTGTTTGGGTTTTACACGGCCCGGCATTTTACTTATGTGGATGATGGAATGAGGCGCCACGGATGTTAGGTCCTATAGGACCGGGAAACGTGTGTTCAGGAATAACTAATCCACAAAGTTGTATGTGTGGACCGGCTCTGCAGAATCTAAGGGCTCACTGCGGGGGATCCTGAGACATTAGCTAGAGTGTCTCGAATCAGTAAGGAGTCCCTCCCTAGCCTTGACTCATGATGGAAACCAAATTTCCAATACGACCTCATGCGGTTTTGATTGTAGAACAAGTATGGCGACATAGTAGGATGGGGTACTATGCCATCTAGGATTGATACATTATGATTGAAATTGTTTTTGAAATATATATACACTAATAATAATATTAAACCCGTTCTATCATATCAAGCATCTTTTGACCATTATAAGGTAAAACCATATCCTCCGGTTTTGCGTTGCATTGTGTGATGGGACTTGGGTCTTATAATGGTTTCATTTTTCTAAAAAAGAATTGCGTTGTTTTACGATTTACTTATTTATTTGTTCAGTCACCTTAAGTTATGCACGGCAATCCATTGGAGTAAACCCGTTCCGCGTTAGCGGCGTGGTCCTTGGATTTGCCTTATTACTATTAGTTAAATTAGTTAAGAATTCTCACACCAGTCCCATGACTGACCCGTTGTTTGTTTCCACCTTTGCTAACTCGGGTGCCCTCTTTTCCACACGGGCAGTCGAGTAGTTTGTCTACAGGTCTTTATCTCTTGAGCAGGATTCTGGATCAAAGCCTAAAGTTGTGTCCAGAGCATAGAAAAGTCTTCCGCTGTGCATTGTATTAATTCATTGTAATTTTACCTTCCGCTGTAATATAATTCAATGTACTCTGATATTCTGTACTTTGATGTTACGTTATCATGATGTAGTAAAAGTCTGTTGTTACTGTTCTGATGTCGTTGTATTTCCCTAAGTTAACGTAGGCGGGAATTGAACGTTCTTGGTCAATTTTGCGATCGATTAGGTCCAGGCAAAATCCGACTCGTTACAAGCTATGTAGACCACGCAGGCTACCTAGAAACTATGAAGTGAAACTCATGCGGGACACATATATTAAATCACTACCGGGACTAAAGAATTTTCGCACAAAGCTATTGATCCAAATCAATTACGACAGGCCCCTTTTTCTTCTATAAGTAACCTTTGAGTGTTCCTTAGAAACCTAATTTTTTATTCGATCTTCTGCAAATGAGAAAAAAAGAAACGAGCCGCCACCAACCCTTTGCACAGCAAAACCAAAATCGTTCATTCAAAAGAAAAGCAAAACAATATATATATATATATATATATGAGCTCATGTAAGGTTCTCTACACCATTCCATCGCGCAGGTTTTTAGCAACGTAGGTTCAGTAGCTAAGTAACATTGGTGGCATCAGTCTTGGGGTTTTCGGTTATGGCAAGCGCGAGGTCTAGTTCCACAACAGTCAGGAAGATGTTTTGTGGATGTTAACATGGACGGTGTGGAGTCAGTTATGGGAGGAGAAGGTACGGTGGTGTATACTGCTGGAGCATGGACGTGCCTCGTGCGTTTGTTTTTGGAAGAGAAGCTGATGGGAGGGAGAACGATGGCATCCATGTGTATTTTTATGAAGTAATGGGGGCGGTTTCACGTGAATGGTGCATGATGTGGGTAGGTGTTTCATATGCGTACTATGTATGCATGGAAGGAGGAAGAAATGTTCAGAGGCGGGTCTGTTTGTTGCAAACGTGAATGGGCTGATTAAATGGTAGTTAAGCACAATTATTATTAAAATAAAAATAAGAAATGGAAGAAAAAGAAGTCCTGTTGAATGTTAGTATCTACTGGGAATGTACTGGGACGTGGTTCTTTCTCGGATGCCTAGGAGTGATTGAGGCTAGCCGATGAATATATACAAGGCTATATGATGTACATGGAAGGGTGTAAATGGAGTGTGCATGTGGGCAGTCAATACGTGTGTGATTTCAAGGGAAGCGTGGACGTGCTTGTTTTACTGGAGTGGGGACTTTGGGGAAAATGTGGTGTGTGACCTGCTGTAGCTCGTGTACCAGCCGAGAACAACATGTAGATGGGTTGAATGCAGAAGGTTTGGGCCGCTAAATTAAGGTAAAGCCCAAAGTATTATAAAAATAAATTTAAGTTTATCTAATATTAAATAGTATACAAACATGTTAATATTTTGTGCATACGGTGTTAGATTAATGAACGGTCCGATCCGCTGGTATCGTATGGACGACGACTACGCGATGGAACTGGTTGGGAGAGAATTGAAGCTTGTTACAATTCATAGAAAAATAAATTGTCCATCTGAATCAAGCGATGGTTATCGTTATTAACGATGATCGTCCAATGTGAGTAAAACTCACTAACTCTGATCAGTTTATATTTTTATAACATATTTTTAGAACTGAAATATTGGTTGTTTTGATTGTTGTGTGTTGATTTGGTTGATTGAACTGCTAGTCAGTTAGTTGAAATTATATATATATATATATATATATATAAACCGTTAAATATATATATATATATATATTGATTCTGTTTATCAGAATAATTCATATTGAACTGAAATTGATGTTGATTATATTGTGTAACATATGTGGATGCAGGGAAACAGGTTGGAGGATCTAACTGGATTCCTCAATATTTAAAATACTGTTTGTTTCATATATTGAATATATGATGTGATATATAATCTATTGTCGATTATGTGTGCTTGGATAATATCGATCCTTGTTAATTGGTAATTAAAATACCATAAAATACCGGAATGTGGAAAGAGGATTTTCAAAGTAATATTGAAAATAATATATTTATAAAATCAAAGGATTTTATAAAATGGAATATTTATAAATGAAATCTTTATAAACGGAATATTATAAATGAATTTTTTTTAGAAAATAAATAGGATATTTATAAGATATAGACTACTCCCTCCTAGGAGTTAATATCTGGGGCGCCTTGTCCTCCCGTTGGTTGAAGTGTACTGGATCTCCGTCTGTAAGAGCTCGCCTTCCGTTTAAGTATTATACCTCACTAGAGCTACGAACCTCTTTAGGGTTAGTTCATGCAGAGACATCCGTTACGAAAATACAGGGGCGTTGAATAAGGGTCTTGTCGTCCTTAATCCATTAGTCACCTTAGCAGCCTGCTGCTTGTCCAATTTCGCCCGGATTAATATACTTGGCCTAGAGTACGAATAGTTTGGCATAGTTGGCAGTAATGAAAAGAAGTGTAGTAATGTTTAAATAGAATTCAAGAAGAGAAATATTTGTAAAACATTTACAAATAAAATAGAAATAAAAATATTTGTAAAACATTTACAAATAGAGTTAAAAAAGAATTATTTATTTGGTAAATAAATAAAGTTATAAAAGGAAATATTTATTTGGTAATTAAATAAATTCAAAAGGGAAATATTTATTTGGAAAATAAATAAAATTGTAAAAGGAAATATTTATATGAGATAAATATAGAAAAATAGAAAAGGAAGTATTTCTAATCGAATAGAGTTATCAAATATAATTTATTTGAATAAGAGTAAGTCGATTAAAGCTAATCAGTTAGAGTTAATCGAATATTAGTTATTCGAAAGGAGTTAATCGAATTTAGTTATTTGAAAGGAGATAACCGAATTTAGTTATTCGAGAGGAGTTAATCGAATTTAGTTATTCGAGAGGAGTTAATCGAATTTAGTTATTCGAAAGGAGTTAATCGAATTTAGTTATTCGAGAGGAGTTAATCGGATTTAGTTATTCGAGAGGAGTTAACCGAATTTAGTTATTCAAATAGAGTTTGTCGAATTTAGTTATTCGAAGAAAGTAAATCGTCGAATTCGATTATATCGAATTTGGGAAAGTACTTATACTTTCCGATTTTTGAATTAAGATTTATTTATTTACAAATTAGGTGTTTATTTATTTATTCAAATGAAAGAATAAAAGTTATATTTGAAGTTAGATATTTCGAAAGTAGGGTTTATAACGTTAGCGTTATAATAAATGTTTTTCATAAAAGAAGTGGATTCATAATCCGAATCCGAGAATTTGCGTAAGCAAATGATTGTAGAAATTGGAGCGGTGAGCTTTGTCTATTGCAAGGTTAAGAACGCTGTTCAGTTAAGGTCTGAGAGGTAATTATACCCCGACTTGATTGACTTCCTTACTTAACTAAGAAATAGTTGAGGTTCGATGGCAAGAGTTAGTTAGAAATACAGTTAAGTAGTAAGAAATTAAGTAATAGAGTTAAGCAAGATCAGAAACAGACTAGAGATTAGTAAATAGAATGGTTTTCTAAGTGTCTATCTGATGTTGGTTTCGACCTTTGGGATTGATACTTAGGGAATTATTCTCATACTAGTTTACAGTCAGAGACTGATAGATGTGGAAGAATGGTGATATGTAAATAAGCAAATGGAAACATTTTCCAGTGTTAATAACATATATTTTCTAAACATAGAAAATAAGGAAATATGAATATATATATATATATGGTTGATGATTTGATCGATAATTCCATTTGGAAATAAGATCGTTGTGTGTACACGAACATTTTTCATTTGATAGTTAAATCACCGACTATCAAAGTTTTTGACCATTTTAACGTTGTTAATATGGAGAGACCGGTTGGATTATTATCCGAAGAACCATTCTGTATTGGCATAAGTGTTGCAAACCAAGTATGTTGAATATATTGAAGACAGAGTAAAGTGCAAGGGCTATTGTATAAATCTTAGGTAGAGATTGCCTAAGATAGATGTGCTGAATAGTGCCTTCGGTTTGTCAAGTCTTAGGACAACTTGAATGGACGAATGTCTAACAGAGTATATTTAATAGATCGCGTAAGTTGATCTCTTCAAACGTATTTACGTTTGGTGGCGGAGGAATTTGTTTCTCTTAGCTTTATACCCGTGATATTTTCGAGGAAATCAATTTGTGATTTGGCAGGTATGGCAATGTGACATTCGAAGTAAATGGAGGAGTGATCTGTTAAAAGATACGTTTGACCTAGAGCCTCATCAACTGGGAAATGACAGAAATCGGGCAGGCAGCATGGCTAAGTGGGCCGCACCCAATTAAAGTATATTGTCACCATCTAGAGAATATTCATATTTGTACTTCTTTCAATTTTGTATCTCCCGGGAACGGTTATGTTGGAATACTAACCGAGGGGTGGCAATATATTCGATACATTCAAGAGAAATGAATGGTCGGTCATGTGTGGTCGAGTTACAAGATGTTCTTGTTGAACTCCAGTGTATCGCTTCTAGAGTACACTGAGCGGAAGGTGGATCCATACCTTATCATAGTTGGAATCCATTCCCCAAATAAGAGCCTGCGGTTTTGATGGTATATTATATATGTAGAACGTTAGATGCAAGCGTTTCTACTAGATTTCTACTTACTTGATCTAGACATTATTATAATATCAGACAAGTATCGTTTTAGAAATATTTTGGGTTATCACAAGGTAAAAGCCATCCGTGTTTATGTGTGGATCAATCTTATGATTACCCTTTCTTTTAAAGAGATTTTAAAAGTTAAATAAATGGTTTGAGTTTACTCACTCCGGTCACATGAATGACCCAGAGTTTATTTTGTTTTGTTTCCCTAAACTCTTGGGTGCCCAATTTTGTACGGGCAGTCAAGTAGTCGAGATTTACAGATACTTGAAGAGCTGGAGCAGGAGGCTTCAGGATTATATAGCTATTGTTATTTCCGCTGTGTTGTAAGTGTTATACTCTAATAATGGTATTGTATACAGATACTGTTTTATTTCAAAGTTATGTTATGAAATATATTTATTCGTCCCGCTGAGAGATTCATGTTTACTCTGATGTTGTGATGTTCTTCTTCTTCTTTTATTCTAAGTTTCTATCTTATATATTCTCACCATCTAACTTCTTTCGTTAACTACCAGTATTTTCGATATTTGGATAATCGACATTGGTTTTATGTCGATGACCAAAGATCGCAAATTTCCGGGACATTACAGTTGGTATCAGAGCTTAAGGTTAAGGAATTACCTTGGTTCTGTGGCGTGACTCGATCTAGATAGGGTTAGTAATACACTAGATTGAGTTTGAGTGTATATATATATATATATGAGTGAACGTATTTGTAGATTGTATAAAAATAATTTTATATTGTGGAGATTTATTGGTTGAGTTCTTTATGGGTTCTGATCGATCAGTTTGATCCACTGTATCGATAGGAGTTTATAAACACTCGAATACGTTAAACCGACACAATATGTTTTAAAAGAGGGTAAACAAGATAATTTTACCCAAAATTTTATTTTGATATAAAGAATATATATATTGGGAATATTAATATATATTGGATATATTGGTTGTTATTATAATCGAGTAAGATTATAAAATGTGAAACGGTTATGTAAATAACCAATTAGAATTCGTATAAGTGAAATGTATGAAGCAGAAGAATTAAATCTGAATTTAAAATCAGAATTGGAATTAAAACTCTGGAACTGTGAAAAAGGTGTTTGTAAATGGATTTGGATTAAATATATGAGAATTTTAAAATCCGCGGAGATTTTAAATTGTTTTACAAGCCGTGTGAATGGTATTTTGAAATAAGTTTCAAAATGGAAGTGTTTAGAAATGGTTTTGAACGTGATATAGTATTGAACTCACTTCGATAGCTGGGAACTAACCCTGATGATGAATCACAACATCATTAGTGTTCATTTTTGAGTTGCTAAGTGATGGATTACGACCAAAGATTTCGTTTTTGAATTGTTTTGCGGAAAACAAGTTGTTTTGAATCCTGAAAAGGGATATCTGGTTTTAGAAAAGCTAAAATGTTTAAAATTCCTAGGGAAAGATTGTTTAAATTAAAACCAAACTGAATTGAAATTTGGAAAAGCAAATTGGAATTTAATCGGAGTCAATTATGTAAAAATTGAATTAGGATAAAATGATATCGAGTAAGTTGGATTGATGTCGTAAGAATTTGGAATCGATAATGGAATTTGAGTTCAGAATGAAATTCGACTTAGTTATATGCGAATGGTTGTGTTAAAGATAAATTGATTTGAGATCAAGTTGGAAATGTATTGGTATGTGCAGAATTGGTAACACATGGAAAGGATATATTGATATGCCCGACAAAAAGGTACCAGTTTATATTATATATGGGTTTGGGATTTTGATGAGCCGAATTGGCAAGCCGCTTGGCTATTTGATTTTCTTTTTGGTTGAAGAAGGCCTAGAAAGGCGAGTTGGAGTTTGAGCTATTGACCAGTACAAAGGAGGTGCTGGCGAAACTTTTCGAAAATTTCGGCTGTTAGAAAATTTTGAGGATTTTTGAAAATTTTCGTTGATAAGAATTAATTAATATTTAATTTAAATTAAGTGGTTCAGTTGAAACTGAAATTAAAAGTAAACGAATAACTTTTAACTCAGTTAATAGGGTTTGTTTTCTACCTTAGCTATTTCGAGGACGAAATTATTTTAAGAGGGGAAGAATGTAATGTCCCATATTTTAGTGATATAATAATTAATTAATTTAATTATATAAATAGTGATTTATAGAATTAAAGGGTCGTTTAATTAAATTATATGGAATATTTAATTAACATAAGTAATAGAAAATAAATTTAATTCTGAAATAATCAGAATTATTGGAATTCACAATATTCTGTGAATTGGATTATTTTTAAGATATAATTCAGTTTAGATTTAAGTTATAATAACGAATATATTATTTAAATGAAGTTTGAACGTATAATTATAATATAATTATAATCGAGCTCAAAATGGCGCGGCAGTTCGTAATTTGGCAATTCGAACTTTAAACGAATATACATAAGCTATTTTAAATCGGATTCCTGTGACTGTTAAATGATATTTTTCTAATGGAAGAGAAAAATCTGGATTTCGTCATGTAGATTTTGATTTATGACCAAATCAAATTTCCAGAATAGCGCTGTGAAATCTCGTATAAGCCATAACAGCATATTTAATTATATTTAAATATTGGTATCGAATCTGGATAGATCCGCCTAGACATAGTAATAATTCAATTTTTAGAATTTTACTGAAATTTTTTATTAATTAAATACGCAAATTTTTATTTGGAGTATTTTGCACCCTTAATCGGCATTTTTGGGGTTTCACAATGTGAGTTAACCTACCGATATTATTTTATTTTTGGGATCCTGACACATTGTTCATCACAATGGTATTTTTGTTTCTGTCGATAGGGTTCCATATATGACGAAATGATGTATAATATGGTACCCAAAAATCAAATATAATATATATAATAAAACTGACTTCTCAATCTCTAAGGAAACCCAACCAACATTGTTATAACTTCATGTAGAAATAAAATATGGGGTAGCTATGTAGACCACGCAGGCTACCTAGAAACTATGAAGTGAAACTCATGCGGGACACATATATTAAATCACTGCCGTGACTAAAGAATTTTCACGCAAAGCTATTGATCCAAATCAATTCTGACAGGCCCCTTTTTCTTCTATAAGTAACCTTTAAGTGTTCCTTAGAAACCTAATTTTTTATTCGGTCTTCTGCAAATGAGAAAAAAAGAAGCAAGCCGCCACCAACCCTTTGCACAGCAAAACCAAAATCGTTCATTCAAAAGAAAAGCAAAACAATATATATATATATATATATAAATGAGCTCGCGTAAGGTTCTCTACACCATTCCATCGCGCGGGTTTTCAGAAACGTGGGTTCAGTAGCTCAGTAACATTGGTGGCATCAGTCTTGGGGTGTTCGGTTCTGGCAAGCGCGAGGCCTAGTTCCGCAACAGTCAGGAAGATGTTTTGTGGATGTTAACATGGACGGTGTGGAGTCAGTTATGGGAGGAGAAGGTACGATGGAGTATATTGTTGGAGCATGGACGTGCCACATGCGTTTGTTTTTGGAAGAGAAGCTGATGGGAGGGAGAACGATGGCATCTGTGTGTATTTTTATGAAGTAATGGGGGCGGTTTCACGTGAATGGTGCATGACGTGGGTAGGTGTTTCATATGCGTACTGTGCACGCATGGAAGGAGGAAGAAATGTTAAGAGGCGGGTCTGTTTTGTTGCAAACATGTATGGGCTGACTAAATGGTAATTAAGCCCAATTATTATTAAAATAAAAATAAGAAAAGGAAGAAAAGAAGTCCTGTTGAATATTAGTATCTACTGGGAATGTACTGGGACGTGGTTCTTTCTCAGATGCCTGGGAGTGATTGAGGCTACCCGATGAGTATATACAAGGCTATATGATGTACATTGAAGGGTGTAAATGGAGTGTGCATGTGGGTAGTCAATGCGTGTGTGATTTCAAGGGAAGCGTGGGCGTGTTTGTTTTACTAGAGTGGGGACTTTGGGAAAATATTGTGTGTGACTTGCTGTAGCTCGTGTACCAGCCGAGAACAACATGTAGATGGGTTGAATGCAGAAGGTTTGGGCCGCTAAATTAAGGTAAAGCCCAAAGTATTATAAAAAGAAATTTAAGTTTATCTAATATTAAATAGTATACAAACATGTTAATATTTTGTGCATACGGTGTCAGATTAACGAACGGTCAGATCCGCTGGGATCGTATGGACGACGACTACGCGATGGAACTGGTTGGGAGTGAATTGAAGCTCGTTACAATTTATAGAAAAATAAATTGTCCGTATGAAACAAGCGATGGTTATCGTTATTAACGATGATCGTCCAATGCGAGTAAAACTCACTAACTCTGATCAGTTTATGTTTTTATAACGTATTTTTAGAACTGAAATATTGGTTGATTGTTATGTGTTGACTTAGTTGATTGAACTGCAAGTCAGTTAGTTGAAATTATATATACATAAATATATATATATATATATATATAAACAGTTAAATATATATATATATATTGATTCTGTTTATCAGAATAATTCATATTGAACTGAAATTGATGTTGATTATATTGTGTAACATCTATGGATGCAGGGAAACAGGTTGGAGGGATCCAACTGGATTTCTCAATATTGAAAATACTGTTTGTTTCATATATTGAATATATGATGTGATATATAATCTGTTGTCGATTATGTGTGCTTGGATAATATCGATCCTTCTTAATTGGTTATTTAAATACCATAAAATACTGGAATGTGGAAAGAGGATTTTCAAAGTAATATTGAAAATAATATATTTATAAAATCAAAGGATTTTATAAAATGGAATATTTATAAATGAAATATTTATAAATGCAATAATTATAAATGGAATAATTATAAATGGAATATTATAAATGATTTTTTTAGAAAATAAATAGGATATTTATAAGGAATATTTATTTATAAGATAAATATAATTCAAGAAGAGAAATATTTGTAAAACATTTACAAATAAAATAAAAAGAGAAATATTTGTAAAACATTTACAAATAGAGTTGAAAAAGTATTATTTATTTGGTAAATAAATAAAGCTATGAAAGGAAATATTTATTTGGTAAATAAATAAAGTTATAAAAGGAAATATTAATTTGGTAAATAAATAAAGTCAAAAAGAAAATATTTATTTAGAAAATATATAAAGTTGTAAAAGGAAATATTTATATGAAATAAATATAGACAAATAGAAAAGGAAGTATTTCTAATCGAATAGAGTTATCAAATATAATTTATTTGAATAAGAGTAAGTCGATTAGAGTTAATCAGTTAGAGTTAATCGAATATTAGTTATTCGAAAGGATTTAATCGAATTTAGTTATTCGAAAGGAGTTAATCAAATTTAGTTATTCGAAAGGAGTTAATAGAATTCAGTTATTCGAGAGGAGTTAATCGAATTTAGTTATTCGAGAGGAGTTAATCGAATTTAGTTATTCGAAAGGAGTTAATCGAATTTAGTTATTTGAGAGGAGTTAATCGAATTTAGTTATTCGAAGGAGTTAAACGTATTTAGTTATTCAAATAGAGTTTGTCGAATTTAGTTATTCGAAGAAAGTAAATCGTCGAATTCGATTATATCGAATTCGGGAAAGTACTTATACTTTCCAGTTTTTGAATTAAGATTTATTTATTTACAAATTAGGTGCTTATTTATTTATTCAAATTAAAGAATAAAAGTTATATTTGAAGTTAGATATTTCGAAAGTAGGGTTTATATCGTTAGCGTTATAATAAATGTTTTTCATAAAAGAAGTGGATTCATAATCCGAATCCGAGAATTTGCGTAAGCAAATGATTGTAGAAATTGGAGCGGTGAGCTTTGTCTATTGCAAGGTTAAGAACATTGTTCAGTTAAGGTCTGAGAGGTAATTATACCCCAACTTGATTGACTTCCTTACTTAACTAAGAAATAGTTGAGGTTCGATGGCAAGAGTTAGTTAGAAATACAGTTCAGTAATAAGAAATCAAGTAATAGAGTTAAGCAAGATTAGAAACAGACTAGAGATTAGTAAATTGAATGGTTTTCTAGGTGTCTATCTGATGTTGGTTTCGACCTTCAGGATTGATACTTAGGGAATTATTCTCATACTAGTTTACAGTTAGAGACTGATAGATGTGGAAGAATGGTGATATGTAAATAAGCAAATGGAAACGTTTTCCAGTGTTAATAACATATATTTTCTAAACATAGAAAATAAGGAAATATTGAATATATATATATATATGGTTGATGATTTGATCGATAATTCCATTTGGAAATAAGATCGTTGTGTGTACACGGACATTTTTCATTTGATAGTTAAACACTGACTATCAAAGTTTTTGACCATTTTAACGTTGTTAATATGGAGAGACCGGTTGGATTATTATCCGAAGAACCACTCCGTATTGGCATAAGCATTACAAACCAAGTATGCTGAATATATTGAAGATGGACTAAAGTGCAAGGGCTATTGTATAAATCTTAGGTAGAGATTGCCTAAGATGGATGTACTGAATAGTGCCTTCGGTTTTTCCAGTCCCAGGACAACTTGAATGGACGAATGTCTGACAGAGTATATTTAATAGATCACGTAAGTTGATCTCTTCAAACGTATTTACGTTTGGTAGCAGAGGAATTCGTTTTTCTTAGCTTTATACCCGTGATATTTTTGAGGAAATCAATTTGTGATTTGGCGGGTATGGCGATGTGACATTCAAAGTAAATGGAGGAGTGATCTGTTAAAAGATACGTTGACCTCGAGCCTCATCAACTGGGAAATGACAGAAATCGGGGAGGCAGCATGACTAAGTGGGCCGCACCCAATTAGGGTATATTGTCATCATCTAGAGAATATTCATATTTGTACTTCTTTCAATTCTGTATCTCCCGGGAATGATTATATTGGAATACTAACCGAGGGATGGCAATATATTCGATACATTCAAGAGAAATGAATGGTCGATCATGTGTGGTCGAGTTACAAGATGTTCTTGTTGAACTCCAGTGTATCGCTTCTAGAGTACACTAAGCGGAAGGTGGATCCATACCTTGTCATAGTTGGAATCCATTCCCCAAATAAGAGCCCGCAGTTGTGATTGTATATTATATATGTAGAATGTTAGAGGCAAGCGTTTCTGCTATATTTCTATTTACTTGATCTAGACATTATTATAATATCAAACAAGTATCGTTTTAGAAATATTTTGGGTTATCATAAGGTAAAAGCCATCCGTGTTTATGTGGATCGGTCTTACGATTATCCTTTCTTTTAAAGAGATTTTAAAAGTTAAATAAATGATTTGAGTTTACTCACACCAGTCACATGACTGACCCAGAGTTTATTTTGTTTTGTTTTCCCTAAACTCTTGGGTGCCCAATTTTGTACGAGCAGTCAAGTAGTCGGGATTTACAGATACTTGAAGAGCTGGAGCTGGAGGCTTCAGGATTATATAGCTATTGTTATTTCCGCTATGTTGTAAGTGTTATACTCTAATAATGGTATTGTATACAGATACTGTTTTATTTCAAAGTTATGTTATGAAATATATTTATTCGTCCCGCTGTGAGATTCGTGTTTACTCTGATGTTGTGATGTTTTTCTTCTTCTTTTTCTATTCTAAGTTTCTATCTTATCTATTCTCACCCTCTAACTTCTTTCGTTAACTACCGGTATTTTCGATGTTTGGATAATCGACGTGGGTTTTATGTCGATGACCAAAAATCGCAAATTTCCGAGACGTTACAACTGTCAACGCAATAAACATGAAAATGTAATGTACTGAGGCCTCCTCCAACTATTACCAATACTAGAGAGGATATGGACTGACTTGTCCATAGATTTTATTACCTGCCTCCCAAAAAGCCAGAAATACACAGTGATATTTGTAGTAGTTGATCATTTGAGGAAGTATGTACACTTTTTCCCTCTTTGCTACCCTTATACCGCAAAGAATGTAGCACATGTGTTTTTCCAGGGTGTTTTTAAACTACATGGTCTGTCTAAAACAATTGTAAGTGACATAGACTCTATAGTCATGAGTAATTTTTGGCAAGAAATGTTAAAATTGCAAGGAAGCACACTTAAGTATAGCACAGCCTACCATCCTCAAAGTGATGGCCAAATTGAAGTGGTGAATAAAATATTGGAGAGTTACCTGAGATTTTTTGTTTGTCATAAGCAAAGTGTATGGTCAAAATGGCTGGCAGTAGCAGAATATTGCACTTGGAAGACTTCTACCAATACCACACCATATAAAATTGTGTATGGTGTTGATCCTTCTCCTCTACTTTCCTATGTCCCTAATACAGCAAAGGTAGAGCAAGTTGAAGAGCATTTATATACCAGAGACATCATATTACAGTTTCTAAAGGACAGTTTAAAGAAGGCACAAGAAAGAATGAAGAGATTTGCTGATAAAAGAAGAACTGGAAGAACTTTCGAAATAGGTAATTGGGTATTTTTGAAGCTCCAAACTTTACAGGAAAATCAGTGCTAGAAACCAGAAAACCCACAAGCTTTCTCCCAAATTTTATGGACCATACAAAGTGCTTGAGAAGATAGGAGAAGTAGCTTATAAGCTACAACTATCCACAAGTGAAAAAAATCCACCCAGTTTTTCATGTGTCACAACTGAAAAGGAGAATTGGTAATGATGTTATAGTACAACATGATGCACCCAGTTTTGTAGAAGAGATTGTTGACCAACCTAAGCAGACTTTGGATAGAAGAATTGTGCCCAGAAACAATAAACCTATAATGCAGATTTTGGTAAAATGGAAAGAAAAACCAGTGAAAGAATCAACATAGGAGGGCTATTGGCCATTGATCAGAAGATTCCCTACCTTAGATCTTGGGACAAGATCCCTTTTTGAAGGGAAGAGGAGTTGTAACAATCAAATTGTACTTGCTTGTGCAGAGAAGAGAACAGAGAAAAAAAATGGCACTGCAAATAGAAATGAGGATGACTTAGGTAGAAGTTCATCGGAGGCAGGCCAAAGTTCACTAGGAGAGGTGCTGCAGGGTGAGTTGAAGCTGATGGAAGCATTGCATGAAGACCCCATAGCATGAGGAAGAAGAACCAGAGTGGTATCATTATGTATCAGTGTGTGCACTATTTTCATGCACACATGCAATACGCTGATACACTGTTAGTAGTAAAGTCCAGATTTGTGCAATATAATCATAGGTTGTTAAGTGATAAGTGAGCTGATAACTGGTAATGTAATAATGATGATTTGGGTCTGATTGTGTAAATTTGTTCTCGGCCTGTTAAGCTGTGTGCATGTATAAATATGTATACATTGGGTCATTTCTGTGTGAATGAAGGTGATCAGTTTTTGTGAAATTTCTATTCTAGTTGTAACTCGTTGTTGTATCTGTTTCATATCAGTAGCCCTTAGCTTACCATTTCAATAGCTAAGTTAGCATTTAATTAGTTTAAATAGAGTTAGTTTAAATAGGTTAGATTGTAATCTTTTTTTCTACATAGAATTAATTTGTTCAATTCTTGATCACTTTTGTTACTGATTTTATGTTAAGCTGTCATCTATGATTCTGCAATTTCAATTTCTTTCTAATCGAACCACCAGTTTGCCATAATCCCTTGAATTCAACCATCCAGTTCATCATCTTCTTGCTAGGGTTTATCCTAGCAATTCCTCGAACACCATGTCAAATCCTTAATTCCCCCTAACTCTCGTCAATTCCTTACAAAATCACCATGACATCAAGAAACATCTTCCACATCCATCTTTTTCATCAATACCAAATCCTGCTGTGCACTCTGATATTCCCCACAAGTGTTTGTTGAAATTCCCACTTCATCACATCGACCTCAAATCCCATGGCAACTCAACTGAACCGTAGTGACCCTGCCAAGTCTCTAGGCGACGCAATTGGGTGCCGACGTGTCATTGTGAGGGAAGTCACGATCTTGGAAGGACGTGCGAAAGCAGAAGTTACGATAGAGGAATGGAGTTACAGGTGATTCTAAAGGCCGCGTTCTGGCGAGCGATTAGGCAGGGGCATGAGGTGATAAGGGATCGCGTACAAGGAGGATGACACAAACTGATTGTAGGGTCTAGAACGTGTGTAGGCCCAAAGGAGCAGTGACTGGGTAAAGGAAGAAGAAGCAGAATGGTGGTAGATTACTTTAGGTAAAAATATTGGTTTTGAGAACTGGTGAATTTGGTAGTATAATTGTGCGAGCTAATGGTATAGGCAGTGTTTGTATGGAGTAGTATGTGGCAGGCAGTGATTTTTGGCAGAGGTTGAAATTTGTATAGTCTGTTGGTGTTTAATAGTGATGAATGAAGGGAATGGTAGTGCGTATGATACAGTGATCAGTTGTAAATGGTAAAATGGGGAGAATGCAAATGTGTAGGTTGTAGAGTTGGAAAATGTGTGAAGTAGATGTTGTATAGAGAAGATGAAGTTTGGGGCTTGGTTTTCGTTTGCACTTTATATTGATCAATTTTAGTGACATCGGAAGCTTGGTCGACAGATGGTTACCGTGCATGTTGATGGCGGAGAAGACAGTTTTATGTTGAGTTTATGTTGGGTGATCTTGAAGTTGGTTTTGTGAGTTGATGGTTGTTTGAGTTTAATGAAGATAGTAACTTTGGGTGAAATTCCATTGAAGTGAAAATGGAGATGGATTGAATCGATGGTTTGAAGTTCATGGTTAGTATTGTAGTTAGATTTCACCAGTGTGGGAGTTTTGATGTTTCAATTAGGTTCATTGGGTAGGTATGAATCATGTAAGGGGTGTTGAATAGGTTGATGCTTTTGTTTGTGGTAAGGCAGTTGCGATGAGCGGAAATGGCTATGGGTTTATGGTGAAATTAGAAGGAAAAAGCATGAATGGAGTTGTTGGCTTGTATGGCAGTGTTGCAGGTTTCATAGCGAAAAGTTCGACTAATGGTTGATGAAGGGAGTAGTAGTAGAAGAGCAGGTGAAATTGATTTAGTTAGTAGATGGTGGTGGTAGGATGATTAAGCATTGAAGAGAGGTGATGAAGTGGATTGTATTTGGTATGATTGATTGTCTTGAGGAGTACGGTAGCAGGAGGAATATAGGACTCTGATGATTGTCAAAGTTGGTCATTATGATGTTAGTGGTTTTGCGTGAGCGAAGGAAATTGGACGGTTTGTGACGATCAAAGCAATGGAAGGTGTAGGCTTCTCACCTGAAGGAAGTAAAGATAAGTTGATGGAGTTGAGGGTAGTTTTAAGGAATTTGGTAGTTGCTTCAGGTAGTTGTAGGATGTAGCGTTGGAGGAAGTTCAGGTATAAGAGATGTTTGTTGTGACACCCCACGTCCGTTAATGTCACTCTATATAGAATGCATTAAGTTTCGTGAAGCGTTATAGGTAAGTAAGAACATAATATCACAAGATAGACATGTAAAATAGCAGCGGAATTAAAAACTTTATTTAAATCAAAACATCATGGTCCCAAATACTGAGTTTACATCATAAGTCTAAAATAACCAATTACATTAATAATCTGCCTTGCCAAAAATACCAGAGTACAAAAGCATAAAACCATATTTCCCTTGCGAAGCCATAAGAGAGTTGATAAGAAGTCAAAGCGGTAAATCAATATCCAAAATCCAAGCTAAGCTGAAAAGAATCCAAATCAACTCTAAGTAGTTCCACCCTGAGAATCTGAGGGGAAACGGAAGAGAGAGAAGAGGAAACAAAACGGGCCAGACATAAAGTCTGGCGAGTCCAGTTACTTTTAAATATAAATAAGTAAAAGTATCATGGTAGGTATATAAAACTGGAAGAACAAGATAACAATAATAAGGACAAGTGTGAACTGAGCAAGATAAGTTTGAACAGAATAAACTGCACTTCTTAAATACATTTCTCTGCACCGCACCAATACTAGTATCTCTAAAACAGAATGATCCCTACAAATACTGTTCCATTACATTTTCTTAATTTTTTTAGGTTACTTGGGTTAACGACAATCAACGCTTATACACACGCCATACCCATTTACTTCCTGGTGGATTAACCTAATATGGTGTGTATGTGGCTACCTATCAATACTGAGGTACACCCCATGTTATCCCACTCGAACGGTCTCCCTCGTAGTACCACAGAAAAGTACGTTCCGCAAATATATGTCATTACTATGCTATGTAAACGTACTGTAACGACCCAGATTTTTGACTGTTTAAATCGACAATAAACCCCACATGTCGACCCAAACAAATCACTAATCCGGATGGTTATTGGGAAAAAGAAGAAAAAGAAGAAAGGAAAGAAAAGAAAACAATCACAGAATCTCACAGCGGAAGGATCACATATAATAGACAAATAAATATTCAAAAACATTTAAACATATACATTCGAGTTACAACATTTAAATCAATCAGAGTTATACACTTACATACAGTAATGCAGCGGAAATAAAATGTAGTGGATACATATATATCAACTCCGTCTTCGATCTCCAAGGCAAAACAATCTTCAATAACTGCAACATCTGCTGACCCGAGCGTATTGCATAAAAAAGAAAACACAACAAACACTCGGATCAGCACTAAATCATCTCATATTAGTCCAATTAAAATACAGAATAATATCGGTGTCATGGTGCAGTAACTCAAGAGATGTTACGGGATTTTTCCATCTCTCAAGGATCCGTTAAACTAATACATACATAGTATAATACGCTATTACAATAGTGTTTATTCAGTAAAGTATAATATATCGAAAATAGCGTAAGCAGGATTCCATGGTCCCCTTACACCGTTTATACCATTGCCGTACAGTTTGCATATAACACACCAGTACGTCGGTGGATAGGGATGCGCCGTGATACGACAACGCTAAATCAAAATCGTAGGGGCTCGATCAGGATAATATGACAAGGCACTGAGGAAATACCCCGGTAGGATTCTACCGAATTGCGGACCCAGGCCGGTGGTAACGCATAGCCGCAACTACCGCCCACCTCGAACGACATTCCCATATTCAAAGGTGCACCCGAATCAATCACAACAGTAATAGAGATGGTTTCGAAGGAGTGCGTTCGATCAGAGATGCGATCTCATTAACCTGGGTATGGCTCCTGTTTTAGTCATTTCAATTATGACCCGAAGGTCAAGGCTAATCCATCATCGTTCTCTTTCTTCAAATCCAGTAATCGCCTCCATACCATCCTTCTTCGGTTCTGGAACTTCCACCGCGTACACAGTTGTCAAAGTGGTATCGACACTGACAGAGAGTATGCCTTATGTCGACTCCGGTCTCCTTGACAACCGAACGTTTACATTTTTCACACCGGTCAGTGTTTTTACTTTCAAAGGAGTTCGTATTTCATATCGAAAATATCTTGTTCAAAAATCATTTTCATATTCTAAACAGAATATTATTCAAATGGGATTTTCCATTTATTCATAACAACTCGATCTAATTCCAACTTAAATAAAATTTGAATATCAAAATAATTAACAATGTATTTAAATAGTTTAAAGGTATAATTGAAATAATTTGAAATAATAGTTTGTAATAAAAGTAGAGTTTGACAAAATAATTAAAACATTAAAATAATTCATAAAATAAATAATTAATAATTATAAAGTATTTTATTTAACTAATTTATAAAATAAATAGTTATAAGGAAATTTAATTTATTATCAAAATAGTTTGAAAAATAGTTTTGACATACTATAGTTGGAATTTAGCATCGTTTCGACCAGATTTCGTTTACACTTGCAGTTGTATTTCAACTTCAAGTAAATCAATTCAAAATCCCTATCCCAATCGACTTCATTTACATTTTTCATTCATTTCAAATTCATCAGTTCAATTCAGATGGTTAACCCTAACCCGTATTCCCATTCCAAAGATCTTGATTCATAGCAAATAAGCCGGATTCGATTTCGATCATTTCAATTTGTTTAAATTTCCACTTTCATATTCATTCCAATGAAAATAATGCAATTCCAAAGACACAAATTTGACTTTCAAACCATATTCCCATTTCCAAGATTCAGTTTATAACATAATTTGAATTTTCAATTCAATTTCTTCGTTTTCAAAAATTCTTCTTCATAACGAATACTGAGTTCACAATCAATATTTAATCCAAATCAAGATTGATTTAACGTACATTCTCAAAAGCCGACAAAATAATTCAATTTCGATAAATTCGAATTTAAAATAAGTTTCACCTGATATTTAACTATAATTACAACACAAATTTCATTTCCTTTTTATTTGAAAATTCAAAGTTCAAATTTAAAGGAAATAAACTTCAAAACATCACTTATATTGTCGTTAACAATAATTTCAAAATTCATGGTTAAACAAAATTTTATTTAACCGACCGGTGTCCGTATATAATTTGCTATCCTACGGCCAAGTGATTAAACTTTAATTTCTCGATATTCGGGATGGATCTATCATTTCAATCCAAATCGGGGTCACAGAGGTTAATCATTTCACTCTGTGTTCTTAATTCATTTTATCGATAAATCCCGGGTTCATTCGATGCCCGTAACATCAAGGGTAAATGGGATTTATCGTCACCTGGCACACAACATCATATACTGCATAACAGAACAGCCCAAGCAATATTCATCCAGAATCAAATCAATCAGGGCAGCCATCACATCGTTTAATCAACAGTAAATTGAATCATTTTTACTATTTATCAAGTGTCAGAATTTCAATTGGAAATTTAAATTAAATTCAAATAACCAATTATCGATTTTCATTGCATGTAACACACTGGCATGTCAATTTCAAGCAATCACTCACTAAATCAAACACAAGCATGCAACCAATTCATTTCATATTTTAATTCGATAAATATGGGATAAATTTAGTATTTCATGAGCGAAGAAACACTCACCTTTGGGTTTCAATTGCATCGAACGTCCAGAAAAGGCCCAAAATTTGACAGTCTCCTAATGCAGCGAAATTAGTGTCAAAACGTCCGCAACTCTGCCACGATCCCAACGCAACAAACCGTGCGTCAATCCGAGTTCGTACGTAAAAGATATCAGTGTTTTTCTATGCGGATATAAATATATATAAAAATAAATAAAAATAAACCTCACCACTCAGATACTGCCACGTCAGCCTCTCTCACTCCCTTCGTTCCCGCTCCTCTTCTACCTGCTACAGTGCCGGACGCGAGAAACCCATTTCCAGGCGCAACTTTGACCGCCGATTTCTCGTCGCTCCGACCACCTGAGGATCTCCGGCCACCAACAACACGAAGCTCACCTCGAGCCGCGCCCCTGGGTCCCCAAGCCACCACCTCCGGTGGTCCTATCTGCCGCCGCCAAGGGCACGAACGGAAATGGGTTTCCGGTTTCAAACCCAAATTCCCGACCACCCATGCACCTAAAAATCAACAAAAATCATCCACGAACTCCTCATGACATCCTCTACCAAACCCACATCTCAATTTCTTCAAATCAAAAATCCCCAATTCGAGCTCTAGGGTTACGATTTTCAGCGAGTTTGACCGCAAATTCCGATCAACTGAAGCACTGCATGTCGCAATAAATTACACCAGCAGCCTCGTGACGTCAAGACCTTCGTTTTGACATATAATTTGCTAGGGTTTGTGAAGATTTGATTTTGAAGTTGGAAATTTTGTTTTCTAGGGTTTTGATAGTCTATTTTCAGCCATTAAAGAAAATATTTGGAAGAGAAAAGTAACGTAGAGTGAAAATGGCTGATGGAGGTGTTAAGTGGGTTATATTTATATAATATATGAGGCCCAAATATGATAAACACACAATTATCTGCTTATAACGATCTCTTTCACGATTTCTCTCCTACGGTCAAACGGTAAGTCGGAAAATTCTAAAATTTGGAATCCTGCACTAATTCACCGTTCCGGATCCAATGGCGTCAGTTTCGTCAAATTCCGAGACAGTCGCCAAAACAGCTAATTTCACAGTTAATTAAATAAATAAAATATTCAAAAATTCAATTAACTGATAAAATTCAAATTTAAATATTTATAAATTCATATTTAAATCAAATTTACAATTTAGATAAATTTACAAATTTATTTCGCATATATTTTATTCCATATTTAATTTAATTCAAATTTCAAATTTGAATTTCAAATTAAATATAACCAAATTAAATTCCAACCTCAACTTAAATTTCAAATTAAATATCCTTAAAATTCAATTTAAATCAATTTATAATTTAAATAAAATTTTATAAATCAATTTCACATATTTTATACTCCCATATATAATTATTTAAGATTTAACAAATCCGGAATTCAAATTTTTAAATCTCAACGCTTATAATTGCTTCATATAAATTCCATAGCGACCTTTCGAAATTTTGATTTAGTCATAATTTGCAAATTATCCGGCGAAATTTCAATTTCTTACATTCTCTGGAAAGATATGATAAATTCGATTCCAACGTTTCCAGTTTTACCCAATTCTGATTAAAAATGAATTTTATATAATTTTCCAAAGTTTGAAATTGAATTTCTAAACTACCGCGCCATTTCAGGCTCGTAATATAATTAAAATAAATTTATTCATTTTTTCTTCGATTAAAAATAATTTCTCCGTCGTTATTATTTAAAATAAATCACTTTTAATATTCAAAATTCTCCGAATAAGCCAAAATGACATTTTCAAATTGGTTCGGATTTTCAGGTCGTTACATTCTCCCCCACTTAAAATCTTTTCGTCCTCGAAAAGAGAACGAAACGATATCAAGCGCATATTTAAATAATATTTCCAAACGAGTATAGTCATAAAATCCGTAAATTTTTCTAACTCCCGAAATCACGAAAAATTTCGGCAGCATCTCCTTTGCACGGGGAGGTCCGGGAAAAATCCCAAAACAAATATAACCCAAAATACATCTCATCTAATGATGAGGCATCCCAAAAGTGGGGAAAAACAAAATATAAAACCCTCAAAACCATATACCACAAGTACGTACCTCCTTTAGCGTTATATTGCATTTTATTTACCTTAGCATTTAGCATTTAAGCGCAAGCGAGCTTTGAGACGAAATGCGACTTCTTACACCTGCCAAATACTTACACATACATGAAAATAAAACATATATAAAATATATAACAAATGTATACAACATACATATCAAGATTTCATCGTTCAATTGCAAAACTATAATATCCGCTATAGGTCAGTGAACAAATCGCTGATTATCACGTATTAAAAGTTTGAATTTGGCAAAACATACTAGGAAAAAGTTGTTGCTCTCGCTTCAGGCTTTTCGAAATGTCCGGACTCATCGAATTCGGATAATCGGTTCACAAGTTATGACAGTTTTACCGCAAGTGAACGCTTCAGCCCGAGCACTGGAAAAATGCAGGTCTGGATGTTCAGGTCAGTTTTCAGCCCTCTAAACCTTAAAATTTTACTTAGCACATTAAGAAAAAGTTTTAGCTTACACTCTGGCCTTTCCGAATTGTACTCGCACACTAAAATCCGACGTTTCGTTTGGGAGTTATGATCAAAACAACATCGATGTACACCTCTGTTTTTTAATTTTCTGCACACACAACTATGTATAAAACTTGAATTTCCGCATAGTAAACTCGAGAATTTCAACGGGCACTATCAACGAAAGTTTTAACTCAATTTCTAAGGTTTCCATAAAGTCCGGAGTTGTCAGATTCCGATCAGCCCATCAAAAGTTATAGCCATTTTAATTTCAGCTTATCGACTATTTTGGATTTTCTCATAACGTTGGTTTATTTCTATTTGAAATTTCAACCTTTCAATTCCAATACTTTTGTAAATCCTTAACACTTAACGTTGTTATCACCTCATTTTCAATAATTGAATCTACATTCAATTGCTTACTTTATATTCGATATTCTTTCTATTCAATTTCCGGTTTTGTTTCAAGTATTATATTTTGATTAAACTTGAATTCTCTTTAAATTTTCGACGAACTGGATTCACTTGACCCCTATTCCATTAACCAAATTTATTTATTCGACGTACAAGTCATGATTTGAATTAACGACTGTTTATGACTCAAATTCATACTAAATTCTCAAACTATCATTATTCGATTCCTTCTACTAAAATAAAGCTATACTTCATCTGATAGAATATTTTACAATCCAAATTCAAGAGTTCCGTGACGACCCCTCATTTTTTTTTTTTTAAGTCCATTCCAAATTTCGAAATCTAAAATTTTCAACAAAACATGCATATTAACTTTGAATCAATGTCGTTAATCAGGACGAACTTAAGTGGCTTGATTCCGGTTTTTAACCTAAGTTCAAAATAACTAATATATTTATACTATTTTATAGAAGACATGACCTATAAAAATTTAAACCCAAATCTTTAATTACCAAACCTATAAAAAATTTCAAAATATGTTTGCCTTAAATTTCAACTTTAAATAACATATTCTAATACCTTTATCAAAATTCATAACATATGAACTTAAAATTTTATATCATATGAGATTTTAAATCCAAATCCTTTACTTAACAATTATAATAACATTTGAGCAGTCTCCCCCACTTGGACTCTTCAGAATACACATCGATAATGCGTGCACTCATTACCGAGGTCGTTTCTAAGGTCTAAGAAGGGATTACACTCATTTCGTTTTAAAACCCTTCCAGTACTATTTCCAAAACTATTCTATAAAATAATAGTATTTCAAAACTTTGGTAAATTATTATCAAAGCCCGGAATCCATTTCAAGTTCATTTCTACTCTATCACAAACTGTTTTGCAACCAATTATACCCACTGGTATTTTCCGATTTTTTTCATATTTCTTCATTCATTAATTTTTTTTTTTTTTTTTTTTTTTTTACGATTTAATCAACCATAATGGGTACTTACTTTATATTATCACCCACTAAAACAAATACATACATATTTGAACCATAATATATCTTTAATATATTTTAAAATATAATCGAAAACCATATTATGTTAAGTCATTCTGTCTGATCATTTAGAAATTCCTATCGATTCTATGGCGTCCCATATATCGACCAGAATCTATAAATACTCAACAGAACAATTAACACAATATAAAATCATTTTATATCCAAAAATACAAATACGCTCTCTCATATATTCACTCGAACTCATTCTAGGGCGTTACTAACCCCATCTCTAATGAGTTAATTCCCAAACAGAGCCAAGGTTATCGATAACCATCGCTCTGATACCAACTGTAACGACCCAGATTTTTGACTGTTTAAATCGACAATAAACCCCACATGTCGACCCAAACAAATCACTAATCCGGATGATTATTGGGAAAAAGAAGAAAAAGAAGAAAGGAAAGAAAAGAAAACAATCACAGAATCTCACAGCGGAAGGATCACATATAATAGACAAATAAATATTCAAAAACATTTAAACATATACATTCGAGTTACAACATTTAAATCAATCAGAGTTATACACTTACATACAGTAATGCAGCGGAAATAAAATGTAGTGGATACATATATATCAACTCCGTCTTCGATCTCCAAGGCAAAACAATCTTCAATAACTGCAACATCTGCTGACCCGAGCGTATTGCATAAAAAAGAAAACACAACAAACACTCGGATCAGCACTAAATCATCTCATATTAGTCCAATTAAAATACAGAATAATATCGGTGTCATGGTGCAGTAACTCAAGAGATGTTACGGGATTTTTCCATCTCTCAAGGATCCGTTAAACTAATACATACATAGTATAATACGCTATTACAATAGTGTTTATTCAGTAAAGTATAATATATCGAAAATAGCGTAAGCAGGATTCCATGGTCCCCTTACACCGTTTATACCATTGCCGTACAGTTTGCATATAACACACCAGTACGTCGGTGGATAGGGATGCGCCGTGATACGACAACGCCAAATCAAAATCGTAGGGGCTCGATCAGGATAATATGACAAGGCACTGAGGAAATACCCCGGTAGGATTCTACCGAATTGCGGACCCAGGCCGGTGGTAACGCATAGCCGCAACTACCGCCCACCTCGAACGACATTCCCATATTCAAAGGTGCACCCGAATCAATCACAACAGTAATAGAGATGGTTTCGAAGGAGTGCGTTCGATCAGAGATGCGATCTCATTAACCTGGGTATGGCTCCTGTTTTAGTCATTTCAATTATGACCCGAAGGTCAAGGCTAATCCATCATCGTTCTCTTTCTTCAAATCCAGTAATCGCCTCCATACCATCCTTCTTCGGTTCTGGAACTTCCACCGCGTACACAGTTGTCAAAGTGGTATCGACACTGACAGAGAGTATGCCTTATGTCGACTCCGGTCTCCTTGACAACCGAACGTTTACATTTTTCACACCGGTCAGTGTTTTTACTTTCAAAGGAGTTCGTATTTCATATCGAAAATATCTTGTTCAAAAATCATTTTCATATTCTAAACAGAATATTATTCAAATGGGATTTTCCATTTATTCATAACAACTCGATCTAATTCCAACTTAAATAAAATTTGAATATCAAAATAATTAACAATGTATTTAAATAGTTTAAAGGTATAATTGAAATAATTTGAAATAATAGTTTGTAATAAAAGTAGAGTTTGACAAAATAATTAAAACATTAAAATAATTCATAAAATAAATAATTAATAATTATAAAGTATTTTATTTAACTAATTTATAAAATAAATAGTTATAAGGAAATTTAATTTATTATCAAAATAGTTTGAAAAATAGTTTTGACATACTATAGTTGGAATTTAGCATCGTTTCGACCAGATTTCGTTTACACTTGCAGTTGTATTTCAACTTCAAGTAAATCAATTCAAAATCCCTATCCCAATCGACTTCATTTACATTTTTCATTCATTTCAAATTCATCAGTTCAATTCAGATGGTTAACCCTAACCCGTATTCCCATTCCAAAGATCTTGATTCATAGCAAATAAGCCGGATTCGATTTCGATCATTTCAATTTGTTTAAATTTCCACTTTCATATTCATTCCAATGAAAATAATGCAATTCCAAAGACACAAATTTGACTTTCAAACCATATTCCCATTTCCAAGATTCAGTTTATAACATAATTTGAATTTTCAATTCAATTTCTTCGTTTTCAAAAATTCTTCTTCATAACGAATACTGAGTTCACAATCAATATTTAATCCAAATCAAGATTGATTTAACGTACATTCTCAAAAGCCGACAAAATAATTCAATTTCGATAAATTCGAATTTAAAATAAGTTTCACCTGATATTTAACTATAATTACAACACAAATTTCATTTCCTTTTTATTTGAAAATTCAAAGTTCAAATTTAAAGGAAATAAACTTCAAAACATCACTTATATTGTCGTTAACAATAATTTCAAAATTCATGGTTAAACAAAATTTTATTTAACCGACCGGTGTCCGTATATAATTTGCTATCCTACGGCCAAGTGATTAAACTTTAATTTCTCGATATTCGGGATGGATCTATCATTTCAATCCAAATCGGGGTCACAGAGGTTAATCATTTCACTCTGTGTTCTTAATTCATTTTATCGATAAATCCCGGGTTCATTCGATGCCCGTAACATCAAGGGTAAATGGGATTTATCGTCACCTGGCACACAACATCATATACTGCATAACAGAACAGCCCAAGCAATATTCATCCAGAATCAAATCAATCAGGGCAGCCATCACATCGTTTAATCAACAGTAAATTGAATCATTTTTACTATTTATCAAGTGTCAGAATTTCAATTGGAAATTTAAATTAAATTCAAATAACCAATTATCGATTTTCATTGCATGTAACACACTGGCATGTCAATTTCAAGCAATCACTCACTAAATCAAACACAAGCATGCAACCAATTCATTTCATATTTTAATTCGATAAATATGGGATAAATTTAGTATTTCATGAGCGAAGAAACACTCACCTTTGGGTTTCAATTGCATCGAACGTCCAGAAAAGGCCCAAAATTTGACAGTCTCCTAATGCAGCGAAATTAGTGTCAAAACGTCCGCAACTCTGCCACGATCCCAACGCAACAAACCGTGCGTCAATCCGAGTTCGTACGTAAAAGATATCAGTGTTTTTCTATGCGGATATAAATATATATAAAAATAAATAAAAATAAACCTCACCACTCAGATACTGCCACGTCAGCCTCTCTCACTCCCTTCGTTCCCGCTCCTCTTCTACCTGCTACAGTGCCGGACGCGAGAAACCCATTTCCAGGCGCAACTTTGACCGCCGATTTCTCGTCGCTCCGACCACCTGAGGATCTCCGGCCACCAACAACACGAAGCTCACCTCGAGCCGCGCCCCTGGGTCCCCAAGCCACCACCTCCGGTGGTCCTATCTGCCGCCGCCAAGGGCACGAACGGAAATGGGTTTCCGGTTTCAAACCCAAATTCCCGACCACCCATGCACCTAAAAATCAACAAAAATCATCCACGAACTCCTCATGACATCCTCTACCAAACCCACATCTCAATTTCTTCAAATGATTCCAAAATCAAAAATCCCCAATTCGAGCTCTAGGGTTACGATTTTCAGCGAGTTTGACCGCAAATTCCGATCAACTGAAGCACTGCATGTCGCAATAAATTACACCAGCAGCCTCGTGACGTCAAGACCTTCGTTTTGACATATAATTTGCTAGGGTTTGTGAAGATTTGATTTTGAAGTTGGAAATTTTGTTTTCTAGGGTTTTGATAGTCTATTTTCAGCCATTAAAGAAAATATTTGGAAGAGAAAAGTAACGTAGAGTGAAAATGGCTGATGGAGGTGTTAAGTGGGTTATATTTATATAATATATGAGGCCCAAATATGATAAACACACAATTATCTGCTTATAACGATCTCTTTCACGATTTCTCTCCTACGGTCAAACGGTAAGTCGGAAAATTCTAAAATTTGGAATCCTGCACTAATTCACCGTTCCGGATCCAATGGCGTCAGTTTCGTCAAATTCCGAGACAGTCGCCAAAACAGCTAATTTCACAGTTAATTAAATAAATAAAATATTCAAAAATTCAATTAACTGATAAAATTCAAATTTAAATATTTATAAATTCATATTTAAATCAAATTTACAATTTAGATAAATTTACAAATTTATTTCGCATATATTTTATTCCATATTTAATTTAATTCAAATTTCAAATTTGAATTTCAAATTAAATATAACCAAATTAAATTCCAACCTCAACTTAAATTTCAAATTAAATATCCTTAAAATTCAATTTAAATCAATTTATAATTTAAATAAAATTTTATAAATCAATTTCACATATTTTATACTCCCATATATAATTATTTAAGATTTAACAAATCCGGAATTCAAATTTTTAAATCTCAACGCTTATAATTGCTTCATATAAATTCCATAGCGACCTTTCGAAATTTTGATTTAGTCATAATTTGCAAATTATCCGGCGAAATTTCAATTTCTTACATTCTCTGGAAAGATATGATAAATTCGATTCCAACGTTTCCAGTTTTACCCAATTCTGATTAAAAATGAATTTTATATAATTTTCCAAAGTTTGAAATTGAATTTCTAAACTACCGCGCCATTTCAGGCTCGTAATATAATTAAAATAAATTTATTCATTTTTTCTTCGATTAAAAATAATTTCTCCGTCGTTATTATTTAAAATAAATCACTTTTAATATTCAAAATTCTCCGAATAAGCCAAAATGACATTTTCAAATTGGTTCGGATTTTCAGGTCGTTACACGTACGGACTGTCACCGTCGATGGAATCAGATTTCATTCCGGAGTAATGCCCTCAAGTCTACGATACATCACCCATAGTAGTCATGCATATATCTAGATCGTCCCACGTATGTACTATAATTGTAGTTAGATGCCTCAATCACACGTTCTCTAATGTGCACCGAGTTCCGTGGCAGGGCGATACAAGAAACACGGAACTCGGTCGGGAGCTTTTCCAAACCGGTACAGGCCCGCCTTTAAGAGCCTCAAAATACAGATATTCCCAGAGTCTGTTTTTCATGGTGGCTATGGCCCCACCTCAGCCCCTCCCTCAACTAGTAAAGACTACAAGAGCTAAACGACTGTCCCCAATAACAAACAATCTAAACATCCATTTGGCGTCTTCCCTCAACCACCCGTACCCCGATAGTGAAAGGTGAAATGGTCTGTTGGTTTTAGCCCTAGTCTTTTCGCATCCCACTGGCTACCGATGACGGGTATCCGATGATCTACCATCCGTGTTGGTCGTGAACCTTCACCTCCCTTTAGAGGCAACCGCCGAGTCACCCTAACATCACCGCGTCACAGCATTCTGACTGCATAGCTACTTTTGCAGTCAAGGCCCACCCACCTAGTAGTTACGCGCAGAACCAACCTATGCGGACACAGCCTAATCATCAGCCACCACACATAGGACTACCAGGAGCACCTTACGTATCTCAGGAAGCCGCATGCTTACCCTTCCAGTCCTTCGGAGCCGCCAGAATAATCATATGAACGTGCGCTCCCCTCGTGCCTGATAACACCACGATAATATACCCCCATTGGGTTATTCACCCTCAAACGTACGGACTGGTCCAAGCGCCTCATTTTAATGTGTCATTAGACCCTATGTCTAAGCATTCTTTTACGGGCTTCCTTTACCTCACCAGGTTTCCATTTAACTTGGTTATCCCCATTCACATTGACTTCATATTCAAGTTACCAAGTTTCTCTTGCTTATTAATTTCAGTTATATAACTTGACCTCTTAATAAGCCCACAACATGTTATTCTCTAGACTGTAATTCAAGGTCTGTACTTTACAATCTCTTTATATTTTCATCGTCCCATAGTTACAATAACATGTTCTTACTTAATGTGTAATTAAGTATATCTCATTTTACATGTTTCCTTTTTTAACATGCCCCTTATCAATTATGATTAAATATAACTTATATCATTTTATAAGTTACCCCCATTCTTTCTCATTTAATCATAATTCCATTTTACACCATCACTACAACTTAGTGTTGTTTACTTATTACCCTAGTTCTCTTAACTAAGGTCCACTAATAAGTTTCTCTCCCCACCAATATAACTTAGGTTGTCCTAATCCGTAGATTTCAGATTCTTGTTCTTGTAAACAACTAAATTTACAATTAAGTATAACTTATCCCCTTACATAAGTTATTCTGTTCCCTTTTTCGTTTATTATAACCTAAGTTATAATTTCCACATGTCCTTAGGACAAGTCTAAACATGTAATTCTTATCAGCATATTTCATACTTCCAAGTTTACAGATTACTTAATTTATAATTAAGTACAACTTCCTACGTTTCATAAACTTTCCCCTTTATTACAAATAACTAGTTTCAGTTTTTCCCCATTTGTTAATTACTTAATTTATAATTAAGTGTCACTTACCTTATCTCACCAGTTACCTCATTACCTTACTAGTTTATTATTACCTAAGTTATAATCTTTACTTATCCCTAAGACAAGTCTACCTATTATTTCTTCTGTTTATACATGTTAATGCCCCAGACCTCTCACATTAAGTCAATCACTTGTGGATGCTGGATATGTCGGGCGGCTCTGGGCAGATTTATACCACAAATTTAGACTTAACCTCGTGTCATGGCGCTGTTTCACACTAGACCTGTCACATTAGATTATCCACTTTTGGTCGTTGGATATGTCGGGCGGCTCCGAGCAGACTTATACCACAAGTGTAATCTAACCTCGTGTCTAAGCGTGATTACAATTCCAATTTTAGGCATATTCATATTTGCAATTACCCTATTTCAGTTATAGGTTTCTATGCCCTAAATCAGTATTTACATATGTTCCAGTTTATGCCCCAAATTGATATTTACATATGTTACAATCTATGCCCAATTTCATAATTACATATATTCCAACTTATACCCCAAATCAATACTTACACATGCTCTAATTTATGCCCAAATCAATATTTACATATTTCAGTACAAGTTATACCCAAATTCATGTTCACATATTTTCCAGTGTATGCCTAAATTCTTGTTCATATTATCCAACACGATATGTGCCCCCAAATCCATATTCGTATATTTCCAAATTTTTATGCCCAAATTTATATTCATATTTTTCAATACCAATTATGCCCCAAATTATGTCTTTCCCAATCGTTCCCAATTTCGCACGTTTGCATATTTCAGCGTTAGGCCTAGGCTCGAAGGTAGCCTGCCTATAAAAATAAAAAGGGAAAAGAGGAAGAGAAAAGAATCAGAACAGACATAATAACGAATCAATAATATAACGGTAGAAACAGGCATAAAAACTGAATAGGCATATTATGACAAGATTAGACATGGTGACAATATAAACATATAAGAACAGATCCGATGAATATGTCATAATAGAACTGATTAGACACTGATTCAAGATCCAATTTTTATATACATATCAAGATTACTATTTAAATATTTAGATCTAAAAATAACATGAACTCACGGTGAATAGATCTAAGGAAATGGATCCAAATTACTGCGAAGAACACGTTGAATTTATTGTTTTAGCAATCGTTGAATTTATATAATCTTTGCTGAATTGGATTTGGAGAAGAAAATGCCATTCAATTTACGTTGCAGCAGAGCTCCGCCATCGCCACCATTTTTTTAAGATGAATAAAACCTAGGTTTGGGGTCCTTTATATAGCCTAGAACCAACGAATATAGCTCCGAAATCGGTCCAAGTTCAGAAAACTGTATTCTGCCCAGATCTGCAGGAGGGTAGACCCCCCTTCATGGGTGTCGACCCCTGGGTCGACCCAGCGGGGACTCAGGTCGACCTCATATGGTCTGCCTTTCCGTGTTTCGCGCGCCAAATTTTTGGATTTCTGATTTTTGAATATTTTTGAATTTATATATATATATATATATCTTATATGCATACAAACTTCAAACCTTAATAATTTCTTCATACGAAGTCCGTTTTACGCAAATTATGTGTCTATCTTGATCAGAATTCCGAGACCGACGCAATGGTGTCGTCCGTTTTACTTAGTTCTGAATATTTAATTAAGTTTTCCTTAATTCATTGTTAAAAGTGTATTTCATATTAATTATTCTTTAATTCATCTTCTTTAGTGCCGTTGAAATTTCGGGGCGTTACGTTTGTGGTAGCAGGTTTGTTGAAATGTGAGTGTGAGACAATTTTGTAGTAACGTAGGGAGAGGTATTGTGGAAGTGATGGAGTGATTGAAGTGGTCAGTTGATGGTTTACACATGGTGAATGCAGGTTAGTTGGTAAGTTTGGAGGTTTGAGTAGCTTAAATGAAATGATTGGAAAATATGTATTGAGTGGTGTTGTGTTAGCAATAGAGATATGAAGATGAAGACGATGAAGGGTAGAACGTCGCTTATACGATTGGGTATTTGTGAATGCTCAAGAGCACTGTTTGATGAAATGCCTATTAGAGAATATGTATATGTCTACAGGTGAAGTAGATGAGTCTATGAGTGAAGAAGACTTGACTTTGTGTCATTCAGCAAACAAATGAGGAAGAGCCGCAGCACTAGCTTGTTGGGGGATGACAGATACCGCGGTATCAAGTGATGGTCCATATGCAGAGACTAAGAAAGTCCCTTAAAAGAAAACAAGAGTAGGTGTTGATGATTAAAGTATCAATCAACGCGAAACAGTTGAGTATGTCCAACCAGGTAGAGATGAAAGTTGTGACGGAGTTCGTCTATGTAAGATGATAAGAAATTGAGAATTGTAGTTAGCGTTTTTGAGTTGTAAACCGAATATTAGCACATTCAGTTTAAGAGAGGGTGTTAAAATTGATAAATATCTTTTAAAGAATTAGTCAAATATGTGTGTTCTATTCATATGCTAGAAGAGGTTATGTGGCTTTCTTAATGGATTTAGTTTAGGGAGTTCTATGATATTTTATTTTTATATTCAAAACTGTATTTCTTATCTTTTATTGTAAGCAATAACAATGTAGTCCTTTTGTGTTTTACTGTTGTATCCCCCCCTCTCATCTCTATATCAAATTCTAATAGTTCGGTCCGAGTGAGGTTAGTACACAAATCTCGCTTAGGCCGACGGAATACTTTACCCATACCTAGCTTTATAAAGCTTTTTTTCCAAGGTCATTGATTGCTTACATGATTTGTTATGATTCAAAAAGATGAGCAATTTTGAAATATATATATATATAAAGAGTGTGAAAGAAGGAAAGCGAGGTACGAATAGATTCAGCATATTTATCTTATCTTTTGTTGTGGCTATTGCTCTTCATCTACGACTTTGTGTAAACTTTTATTTTGTTCATTGTAGTTCATTTTGATGGTTGCATGCAGTGGCGTAGCCAGGAATTTTTTTCTTTTCATGTTGTCTATATGGTTATGTATATAAATATCATTTCACACCATCAAACAAATACAACTAAATATAATTATATCACAATATTTGATTACAAAAACGATCAATTATTGATCTTTCAAACAACAAAACATGCATATATTGTACTACTTTAAAGTTGTCCACGTCGACTTCTCATGTTTTGAAAGCGATCGAGAATTGTATCGTTGCTAATCTCTTTGAATATATCTTTTTCAATGTATGCAACGCAACTATCATTCAGCCATTCATCTCCCATTCGATTTCGTAGGTCATTCTTCACTATATTCATAGCAGAAAATGCTCTCTCCACAGTTGCAGTTGAAACGGGTAAGATCAGTGATAATGTCAAGAGCTTGTAAACCAAATTATACACAACATTTTTTTTTTGTCAACACCATCTTCCTAGCCAAATCACCGATCCCTTTTACATCTTTAAACATCTCATTAGACTTCATATCAATTTCATAAATTTCCAATTGATTATAAAGATCCATACGTTCTGCTTTAGAAAAATCATCGGGATAAAATTCAGATAATCGAACTAGCTTCACTTTGTCAAACGAGGCAAATGAATCGACTGGACTAAGAGAGGACATACAAAGAAGTAATTCTGAATTTACCTCATCAAAGCGGTTGTTAAGCTCAACAATCTGCTTATCTAGACAAAGATAAAACAAATCAACTCGATAATGATGTAAATTTGTAATCATTGGTCCTCTTCTTGATCTACCCAAAAGCATGTAATTCTCATCCATATTCGAAATAGGAATTTGTTGATTGGTGCAGAAAGAGTTAACCTCTTTTAGAAGAGTGTCCCATCCACTAGCTCTCATTTTATTTAACCTCTCTTTAGATACTTTTACCAATATCAATGCATTTACGATATCTTGATCTTTTCGTTGTAGTGCCTTGGAAAGATCATTAGTAATTGCAAGAACACTTTTCATCAAATGCAAAAGAAATATGAAATCATAAGATTGCAACACTTTGATTAAATTTAAAGGTTCCCCTTTTTTATCACCAGACATATCTTCCACTAGATCGGTAAGGACATCAATAACCGAAGGAAACATAATAATCAAATTGACTAGTGTACCATAATGTGAACCCCAACGTGTGTCACCTGGTCGTTTCAAACTACGTTCTTGATTTAATCCCTGTCCACTAGATAGTTCACCACTTTCAAGCTGATTAAATATTCTATTTGCTTCTTTTTCTCTAAGAATGTCCCGACGTTTGCATGAAGCTCCAACGAGATTTACCAAATTATTGACCAAGTAAAAAAACTCGGAAACATGGTCTATATCTTTGGCGACACGAAAAAGTGCTAATTGAAGTTGATGTGCAAAACAGTGAACATATAAAGCAGACTTGTTCTCATTTAGAACAAGTGTTTTAAGGCCATTAAACATGCTTTGCATATTACTTGCACCATCATAGCCTTGGCCTCGCAACATAGACATACTCAATTCATGTTTACCAAGGAAAGCATCAAGTGATGTTTTTAGAGAAATTGATGTTGTATTAGGAACATGCACCATGCTTACAAACCTTTCAATAACACTTCCTCTCTCATCCACAAATCTTATAACAATTGCCATTTGTTCTTTAATTGATGTATCACGAGCTTCATCAATCAATAATGTAAATAGTCCTCCGGAAAGATGTAGATGTTGTAAGATAGTGTCTACAATTTCCACGGCAATACAATTGACTATATCTTTTTGAATATCCGGTGACGTTATCTTATTATTTTGTGGTGCATTTTTTAGAACAACTGCATCAACCGATGGCTTTTCGTGAGCGAGCCATTGTAAAAGCTCAAGAAAATTTCATTTATTCATTGATTCTTCGGATTCATCATGGCCACGAAAAGGCAAACCTTGATGTAACAAGTATCGAATGCATACAAGAGTTGAGTTTAATCGATGTCGATAGTCAATTTTGCTTTGCGTTGATTGTCGCTCGATTGCCATTGCAATATGCTGATTTTGATTCATTAAATTCTCGGCCTTTATATATGTTGCTCTATGAGTATCTGACATAGCATGTTCTTTAAGCCTTTCATTACGTTTCCAATTCCTAAACCCCTCCCGAATAAATACATCACTTGTATTTCTACTCATTGATTGGGGACGAAATAAGTAGCATAGCAAGCAATATACTCCATCTTCTTTTACACTATATTCCAACCAATTCTTATAATCGGCAAACCAAGATTGATTAAAACGTCTAGCCCTTCCACCAATTATTGTTTGTGGAAATATTTGCAAAGAAGGCTGACAAGGACGTTTTTGTAAATATGCCCTTCTTACTGTATCTCGATCATTTGGATCATAATCCAAAATTTGATGTCTTAAACTAGGATCGAATGGAAGATTTGATAAATCAACTTGAATACGACTTCGAATTACCGAACTTGCAATAATTGGGTTTTGATTATCATCATCAACTGCATTACTAGAAGGTGTAGCAGCTTCAGCATCAGTGTAAACATCTTCAATGGTTCTCTTAAAATATTTTCGCATATCTAGCATATTACAAAAACGAAAAAATTATTTTTTCAACGCTCAATTAAAGGCATTGATAGCATATTATAATCTGTCATGCTCATCCTATGCAGGTAGCACACAAAATAATAAAATGCATAACTTACTTTTATACCATAATTTTCATGCAATTTACTTTTATACCATAATTTTTATAATTTGGATAAGTTTAATCCTATGCAGGGAGGGCTTATGCAGCATAAAGTATTCTGCTCAACAAGGGAGGGCTTATGCAGCATAATTAACTAACTGCATCTCGATACCTTTTGAATTCGCTTAAACTAATTAACTAACTGCATTCACATTAGAAGACAAATCCAAAATTAAACATAAAAGTGTACCCATTGGAAGAGCGGCGTGGAAGAGGAGCGGCGACTGCGAGGAGGAGCTGGAGGGGCGGAGGAGGAGCTGCGATCTGCGATTTCTGGAGGCGGCGGGAGGATTGGGTTTCCGGCGCGATTAGGTTTCCATGAGCGATTCCTTTGAGCGATTAGGTTTCTGGAGCAAGAGTGTTTCCCTTTCTTCTTTTCTTCTGAGCGACGGTTTTGTAATTTTTTTTTCTTTTTATTTCGATGAAGAACTTGGGGGGGGGGGGGGGGCATGTGCCCAGGCCAGCTCGCACGTGCCTCCGCCCCTGGTTGCATGTGCCATATCCTGCAAATTATCTTTATCCATAGCTTGATTTCATTCAAATCATTCTGCTTAAAATCAAGTTGAGTTTCATTTTTCTTTCCTTGAAATAAAAACAACAAATAAATAAGAACAGCCATTCCCAACATATGACTCACCAATATTGTTATCTAACACGCATTTATAGTACATTTTGTTTAATGGGTGCTAACAACAAACCTACAGTCTACCTAGAGGGTTCATTTATTCACAAACATGGAATGAACGACAGACGATATTTCCCAGGCTTGGTCTGCATGCGTGCTTATATATTATTCTTTTTTCCTCCCCACTTTCTGCAAAACAAAATGGATGAAAAAGGAACTGTTTGTGTGACAGGAGCCTCTGGTTTCATAGCTTCATGGCTCATAAAGAGACTTCTAGAATCTGGATACAGTGTCAAAGGAACAGTTAGAAATTCAGGTTTCCTTATATTCTCTTGTAAATTTTACTTATTTGCGATTAGCAGGTTTTCTTTTTTTGTACAAACATCGACCAAAAGCTTCTAAACAGACCTTCATATTACATTAATATTCATTGTTGTAAAGGCGATTACAAAAAAGTAGCACACTTATGGGAGCTGCAAGGAGCAAAGGAAAGGCTTCAGTTGGTAAATGCTGATCTCATGAAAACAGGTAGTTTTGACAGTGCTGTCACGGGATGTCAAGGTGTCTTTCACATTGCCTCGCCTGTTATTATAACTGGTTCTGATCCAAAAGTATGTTTGGCATTCTTAAATCTGTCATCTTATTCAAGATGTTAACCTTAAAAAAATATATAGCATGATGATCTCCCAAAACTTCCCAGGTTGAAATTCTTGATCCTGCAGTTAATGGCACATTGAATGTGTTGCAATCTTGTAAAAGGAATCCGGCACTTAAACGGGTTGTACTCACATCGTCATCGTCTGCACTGAGAATACGAGAAGATATCGACCCTGCTGTACCTTTGGATGAGTCATCTTGGAGCTCTGAAGAACTATGCCACAAGTATAAGGTAAGTTATTAATCTCGTCCCATTTATGATAGCGATGAAATGAGATGCATCTTAGTGCATATTTATGTAATGTCTAATTAAAGCATCTCAAAGAAAAAATTTTGAACTCAAATTCTCAATTCTCTTGTGCTCTCTTTAGTTTCATCCACTTATTTACACATTTCTATTATTAAATGGGACTACGCTCAATATTTGAGTGGTGAATGATTTATTAATCAATGACTGAGATCAGTTTGATTGATAAGGAGATGTAAGTTGAGAACGGAGAAATTACATGAAAATACCGTGGACTCAAAGTTTAGTAATCTAAAATGCCCAACCAATTACGCCCTCAGTGCATTCCTCCCTATTATGCTAAAGACTTAAAGTACTAATGGATGACATAAATAATTTGTGTATAGAGAGTATTTTTTTTTAAAAAAATGATTATTTGTATATACATATTTAGATGGTTTATAACATACTTTTCCACATTGAACAGTTGTGGTATGCACTAGCAAAAATATTAGCGGAGAAGACAGCATGGAAATTTGCAAAGGAAAACAACCTTGACCTTGTAACCGTTGTCCCTTCTTTTGTCGTAGGCCCTTGCCTGCCTCATGATCTATCGCTCACCGTATTAGATGTCCTGGGACTTCTGAGAGGTAAGCCACACACCTGACAAGTGTGCCCCCATCATAACACAATATATAAACAGTAAGAAATCTTATTTGCACAGGGAACACTGAGAGGTTCTCGCTGTATGGGCGAATGGGGTACGTTCACATTGACGATGTTGCTCAAAGCCATATTTCAGTCTATGAAGACGCCAGTGCTCATGGTAGGTATTTATGCAGTTCAGATGTACTGGATAACCACGAACTAGCCTCGCTTCTGTCCGCTCGTTATCCATCATTACCCATTCCAACAAGGTTAGTTCGGAAAACTGCTTCGCGCGCGCATATCTTTATACATACTCTATTTGGACACACATACATATACATATATAAGTATCGCTTGCATGACTTATTTTGTAATTTAATCAGAGGTTACAATTTTCCTAATGCAACAGGTTCGACAATTATCATGAAGGGGTGAAGCCATACGTGTTCAACACATCAAAGCTGCAGAATTTAGGAGTTCGGTTTAAAGGAGTGGAGGAAATGTTTGATGACTGCATCCAGTTTCTCAAGAAGCGAGGTTTTGTTAATGTTTGAGCTTTCCAGCTCTCAGTTTATCCGGTCTGTCGCGCTTGAAATAAACAACAGACTTTAGTTTAGTTAAGATTAAACTGCCACGTATGTTTCCTGTGTCTTTAATTGCCCGTTATGTTTATGACTGATTAAGGCTTTATTTATATGTTTGTTAGGTTAATTCACAAGCATCTAAAAGCTTGTATCCTTTCGATGCTAATGGTTATACAAAAGCAGACTCAAAAATATCATGTAGAGCAGTTTATTTGACACTGGGGGAAAAGGAACTAGGCTTAGCAAATTCATGCTAAGTACACTGAATTCAACCGACACACCTATATCTATCAAATTTATTAATAGTTAAAAGTATAAAATACATAAGTGGAAATGAAATACCTCGGCTACTAAGACGTGCAACAACACAACCTACGTGTAGCAAAATCCTGTTGAAAAACCAAACTATCCATGATCTTGACATTGAGCCATCTGAGGATATCAGAGAAATGAAAGATAAGCTTTGGCAATTAAATCAGTGACCAAAGAAACTCAAGCTCAAATCAACTTTAGCTGTAGAGTAATAAAAAATGATAATTCTACGAGGCTCGAAACCTTGTACGTCATTTTGTTCGAAAATAAATTGTGCGGCTATTGTTAGAGGTAGGAAGAAGATCGTGTGCTATCCATGAATTCTGCTCAATCCCACATAATCGTACCCCCTAAATTTCGGGCTTCTTAGCATAGTCCAATAAAAATTTCTATAACTATCATCAACAAGTGTGAACTCGTCATATTCACACGGGTTCACATAATTTACGAATTGAACCTTTTTAGACTTTTCTTAATTATATATAAGATGGACAGTATGCTTTTGAATTATAGTTTTAAGATTGACTTTGCATGGACGGCACAGAATACGCACTTCTATCGCTACAAAAATATACTAAGTAAAAAAACTCACAGTTTTAGTCTTTAGTTAAGCAATTCACTCTTTAAATCAGTTTAATGGACTAATGAAAGACCGAATACTTCGGCCATTGATTTCCTAGGTGCAAAAATAATTTATGATTGATGATTCAATATGTAAAATTACAAATTGAAATTCGCAGTCTTAAATAACCATAAAAATGAGATTTTATTACTGGAAAATAGTTTCTAATCAGTTTATAACTATATAAATTCAAACCATTTAATATTTTAAATATAGGCACTCAAATTTACATCACATATATATAATATGATTGTAATAGTGATATTCACGAGTAACAAATATAGTTTCATGAGATGCAAACCATTACACACAGATCAAACATAATCCTTAAAAATAACATGAGAAAAGATCACATGACACAAAAGCAGCTAGACATGGCAATTTTATATAGTTTGTTACCTACATCCACCCATTACACAGAATTACAAAAAACAAATTACTATGTCCACTTCTACGTTCAAGTTTGTAGTGCATATGATATTTAAAAGGGAAATTAACATACGTAGGCTTGTTTATAAAAACAAATACACAAATAGCCTAGTTTCAAAAGTAATAACAGATATAGACCTGTTTTGGGGATAACGAAGGCGAATTTTGGAAACTCTCACAAAGGCGAGTTTTGGGAATTCGCCTTTGTTATACCTACATTCAAAGAATTTTACACGCAACACTTCATTCAAACAAGTTTACACAAAACAGTCCTACATTATTCACTTCTAGGTAATTTCTGAATAACAAAATGTTGTAGTGCTATGTCGACTATTCCTTTTACATTAAAATCGACGTTTAATTTATATTAAAAACGATTTATATTTATTTAATAAATCGTTATGGTTTATAAACGATTCCGCAGCGATGTTCTGAAAATTTGATTTGGACATAACTCAAAAACTGTAATATGAAATCTTCATTGTTCTTCTCCATTATAAAAATATAGCTTAGTAGATTCGAACGTTTTTTGTTACAAAGAAATCCGGCGTATAAAGAATCATATATATTCAGTTAAAATTCGAAATGTAATAATACGAACTACCACGACATTACGAGCTCGTTTTTAATTATATTATAAATTATACATTCAAATATACCGACTTTCATAAACCAAATAACAACAAATGTTAACTAAAAAGTTGATTACTGTAGTGACCCGGATTTTCGGTACAATTTGAGCTGACCAAATAACACAAGTCCAACCCCAAATTGCACTGGAAATTCAAGAAACTAATAGAAAGAAGATAGAGGGTGAGGATAGATAAGATAGAACTAATAGAATAGCAGAAGAAGAAGAACATCATCATCAGAGTAAATACGAATCTCACAGCGGAACGAATAAAATATATCATAACTTTTGAAATACAAACAGTTATATATACAATAGCACTTATCAGAGTACAACACTTACAACAACAGCGGAAATAATAATAGCTATAGAATCCTGAAGCCTCCTGCTCCAAGCTCTCCAAGTGTATCTGTAAAATCCCGACTACTTGACTGCCCATCAAAATTAGGCACCCAAGAGTTTAGGGAAAACAAACAAATAAACTCCGGGTCAGTCATGGGACTGGTATGAGTAAAACAGTTTAAAACAGTTTGAACAAGTAAACGATATCTCATAAGACCACGCCGCATAACGGAACGGGGTTTTCCCTTATGAGAATCCAACAACTTTGTAAGCAATATCATTCTGATATTATAATAATGTCTAAATACAATTAGATAACAATCTAGCAGAAACGCTTTCATCTCACGTTCTACAAATATAGTATACAATCAAAACTGCAAGCACGTATTGGGTAATGGATTTCCAACTATGACAAGGTATGGAACCACCTTCCGATCAGTGTACTCTAGGAACGATACACTGGAGTTCAACAAGAACATCTTGCAACTCAGTCACACATGACCGACCACTCATTTCGCTTGAGTGTATCGAATGTACATCACCAACGGTTGGGATCAGCAACCGTTTCTCGTATACATATGGGACAACATTGATAGATTAAAAGAAGCAAATGAATATTCTCTAGATACGTGATTATACACCCTACTTCGGTGCGGCCGACTTAGCCATGCTGTCTGCCCGATTTCTGTCATTTACCGGATGTGAGGCTAGAAGCTACGCTTACTTTTCATTCATTTATAACACGATCACTTTGAATGCCACATTATCAGATCCGTAAATCATTAGTTGGTTTATACAAATACCCTGGATGTTATGCTAAGGGATAAATCCGTTGCAACCATATATATTTATACAGACCAACCCATTCGATCATTGGAAATACTTTGTCAGACATTCGTCCATTTACGTTCGTTCTTGGACTGAACGAAACTGAAGGCACTATTCAGTACATCCATCTTAGTCCATTGTTATCTAAGATTTGTACAACAGCCCTGGCACTTTACTCCGTCTTCAATATATTCAGCATATATGATTCGCAACGCTTATGCCAATACAGAGTGGTTCTTTGGATAATAATCCAACCGGTCTCTCCATATTAACAACGTTAAAATGGTCAAAACATTGATAGTCTGTGATTTAACTATCAAAGAAAAACTCGTGTGCAAACAACGATATTATTTCCAGATGGAAATTATATCAACCAATCATCATTTAACATTTATCTCTTTAGTTCATTAATTTACTTATCTCCTGTTTCCCTATATTCTAAATTTCTTATTTTCTAATTTTAGAAAATATACTTTATTAACAATGGAAAACATTTCCATTTCATGTTTCCTATATTATAAAACATTTCTAATTTCTTATTTGGAAAACATTTCCAAAGTTCCTTCATTGGATTTAAACTTATGTTTTAAATAAAACATCGCTATGCCAACTCAAACCATTTATTAAATTCACTTAACCATCATTCACGATCAAACCTTACCATTCCTTAGTTAAGAAGGAAGTCAATCAAGTTGGGGTATAATTACCTCTCAGACCTTAACTGAACAACGTTATAAATTCGAAATAGTAACCGTTTATCTTTTAAACCTTTAACAACTTCTTTACGTAACTCTCGGATTCAATTTACGAATCCACTTCTTTATTGAAAACATTGATTAAAATGATAACGTTATAATCCCTACTTTCGATATATCTAACTTCAATTATAACCTTTATTCTTTAATTTGACTAATTAAACCTAACCCTAAATTATTAGTGTATACTCTTGATTTAAAAAAACCGAAAGTAAATAATACTTTCCCGAATTCGATATAATTGAATTCAACGTATAATTCTCTTTCGAGTAATCTCTATTTGATTAATTCTTCTTCGAATATCCTATATTCGATTATCTCTCTTCGAATAACTTATATTCGAAATCTCTCTTTTTCGAATAAACTATATTCGGTCTCTTTCTTTCGAATATGCTATATTCGATAATCTCCTTCGATTAACTAATCGATAACTCCTTTTGATTAAACTACAATCGATAACTCCTTTCGATTAAACTATAATCGATAACTCCTTTCGATTAAACTATAATTGATAATTCTTTTCTTTTAACTCTATTCGAATAAACTATATTCGACTAACTCTATTTAACTCCGTTTAACTCTATTCGAATAACTACTATTCGATAACTCTATTTAACTCTATTCGAATAACCAATATTCGATAACTCTATTTAACTCCGTTCAACTCTATTCGAATAACTAATATTCGACTAACTCCTTTGGATTAACTCATCTTGACTAACTTAACTTAATTAACTCAACTCGATAACTTAACTCGATTATCTTAACTCGATTATCTTAACTCGATTATCTTAACTCGATAACTTAACTCTATTATCTTAACTCGATTATCTTAACTCGATTATCTTAACTCCTATCGAATAACTAATATTCGATTAACTCCATTCGCTTGACTCTAGATCGCAGCGATCACAATGGTTACGCCTGATTCCCTCAGGAAACATCCGACCGCCTTAGGCTATTTACAACCCTGCGAATTACGCTAGCAGTCGTGTTGAATGACACTTATCCTGAATAACTATGTTTGACTACTCTAACTCAAATAACTACACTTGATTAACTCTAGTGGTTAACTCTAACTGATTAACTCTACTGGTTAACTTTAACTGATTAACTCTATTTGACTAACACGACTCGACTAACCCCTTTCGAATAACATATTCGATTAACTAACTTTGAATACCATATTCGATTAACTAACTTCGAATACCATATTCGATTAACTAATTTCGAAAACCATATTCGATTTACTAACTTCGAATACCATATTCGATTAACTAACTTTGAAAACCATATTCGATTAACTAACTTCGAAAACCATATTCGATTTACTAACTTCGAATACCATATTCGATTGACTAACTTCGAAAACCATATTCGATTAACTAACTTCGAATACCATATTCGATTTCTCCTTTTTATAACGTTTATCCATTTAAAAAAAAAGATCCCCTTTAAACAACGTTTATTCATTTATAAAGATTCACTTTTTAGTAACGGTTCTTCACTTTATAAATGTCCTTTTAATAACGTTTTCCTTTTTATTAACTCTATTTATTTACTAAATATTCCCTTTTCAATTCTATTTGTAAATGGTTTACAAATATTTCCTTTTTCTATTTTATTCTATTTGCAAATGGTTTGCAAATATTTCCTTTTCAATTCTATTCTTAAAAATATTCTAACTCCTTAAATTTCCGGGAAAATTCGCCATAACCTCCTTTGTATCAGGAGCATCGGGAAAATCCCCAAACCCGCCACACAGGCCTTTCCATTCAAAAAGAAATGTTTTGAATTTAGTTTCCTTTTTAAAATATCTCCTATTTATAAATATCCCAATTTATAAATATTCCTTATTTATAAATATTCAATTTTATAAATATCTCTTATTTATAAATATTACAATTTATAAATATTCTGTTTTCGATATCACTTTGAAAATCTACTTATCAACATCCCGTATGTTATGGTATTCAATCATATCAAATCACGATGTTCAATATCGTCCAAGTACATATAATCACCCACAGATTTTATATCCCATCATATAACAATATATGAAAAACAATAAAATAACTATTGAGGAATCTAGTCGGATTCCTCCAACCTGTCTCCCTGCATCCACAGATGTTACACAACATGATTATCATCACTTTCAGTTCTATATGATATATTCTGTTAAACAGAATCGATATAGAAAATTCAACTAACTGACTAGCAGTTCAATCAAACAGTCAACATACAGTCAATCAGCCAATATCTACCAGTTCTAAAAATACAACATGAAATTATAAACTGTTCAGAGTTAGTGAGATTTACTCACTTTGATTGGTTATTGTTAAATAACGATATTCGTCCGTCAATTCAGATCGGACAATTTATTTTGCTAAAAATTGTAATGGGCTCCAATCCTCTTCCAGTCAGTTCCAGTGCGTAGGCGTCGTCCGTACGTTCCCAACGCAACTTACGGTTCGTCAATCTGATATTGTATGATCAAGTTATCGTATTTACAAATTTGTACATTATAAAAATTTATTTAAAACTTAACTAAATTAAAAGTTGGGCTTTCCCCCTTAATTACGTCTCCGTCCCAACTACTAAACTCCCAAGCCCAGACCATTCATGTTAAAACTGACCGCACCGTTTTCTTTTTCATTTAGTACGAACCCGAACTTCCCAAACCCTTTTCAACCGTTGACCCCCTCCTTTGACTTCCCCTTGCCACCTCCACGGCCATAAATTGCCGGCGCCGCTACCATTTGGCTCCGCACCCAGATATACCCTCATCTTCGAACTCGACTGCTTCTTCTCGCCGCGACCTGGACTCACGCGAGCCCCCTGTAGTTGTTCGATCGACATTGAACTTCATGGAAATCCATCAACCCACCAACAGAACGACCATCACTTCACTCTCTTCCCAACGCCGCCACTATCACTCTTCACCGTTGACGAGAACGATGAACGCCATCAAATACAGCGAACCCAAATTCACGCTGTGTTTAAAACAGCGAACCCCAAAAGCAATCGAAGCATTCCAAACACACATATAATCGAAGAGTAATACCTCCTGAACCAAGATATATGAGTTTGTCAATTTCTGGAATTTTATTTCAATTGTTATTACTTTTGGAAGATCAAAATCTTCATCGAAGAAATGAATTTGGTGGCGGCGGATTATGGGCTGACTGTGGCAAATGAAAAAATTAGGTTTTAAGGGTAAGGTGTGGTGTATTTATAAGGCCCACAAATATCTAGATATTTTTATATTAATATTTTAATATTTTATTAAATCCTTTATATTCGTTTTTGACTTCTAAAAATCCGTGTGATCACACACGATGCCCAAAAATCACGAAACCAAACATGTAGCTAGAGTTCGACATTACGGTCCCAACGAAACTGGTTTCGTCGAATTCCGATTTCGTATGCTCACACAGCGTATTTTTAACTGTAAAAATACCATCTGTTTCTCACTCTAAAAATCCGTACGGCCACACAGTGCCTCTAAAAATCACGAAACTGGAAATCTAACATCTATTTGACATTGCGGATCCAACAAAATTAGTTTCGTCGAATTCCGAGGTCGTTTGCAAAACTGGCTATTTTTAAAGCCCTAAATAGCCCATTTAAATATATAAATATATTTAAATATAATTAAATTTAATATTAATAATTTAATATTATCGTATATATCCACATAGAATATACCACAGCTCCTGAATATTCATATATGGATTTATAGCTCTATATTTCAAATCCATATTATATCGGTATTCAATTTATATTGAAATTCCTTTTATAAATCGTTATAAATTATAAAGGAATTCCATAGCGAATTTTCTAAAATTTGATTTGGATGTAAATCAAAATCTACACGACGAAATCTTGATTTTTCTCTTCTATTAGAAAACTATTATCAAATCGGTCCCGACGGTTCTTGTTTCACAGAAATCCGACTTAAAACGAATCCTGTACATTCAGTTGAAGTTCAAATCGCCAAATAGCGAACTGCAGCGCCATTTTGAGCTCGTTTATAAATATATTATAAACTATACGTTCAACTGTCGTCGATTCAATATATTCGTTATTATAATTCAACTTCAAACTGAATTATAGCTTATATAAGATCCAGTTCACATCGTATTGTGAATTCTACTATTTCCGACTATTCTGGAAGTATATTATCATATTATTTATATTAATTAAATATAAATATTATTTAATTCCAGTTATTGATATCGTTAAATCGATATTAAATAATTAAATTAGTTAATTATTCAACGGTCAGAATGCGGGTCATTACAATCTTTCCCCCTTAAAATAATTTCGTCCTCGAAATTGCTAAGGTAGGGGACGACCCTATCTACTGGGTAAAAATTTATCTGTTTACCTCTTATCTCCGGTTTCAACTGAACCAATTAATATCGACTAAAATATTAATTTATTCCGACTAACTAAAATTTTCAAAAATTCTAAAAAAATTCTAACACCTTAACTTTTCGAAAAATTTCGCCAGCACTTCCTTTGTACTGGTCAATAGATCAAACTCCAACTCGCCTCTCTGGGCCATCTCCAACCCAAAAGAAAATCAAAACGCCAAGCGGCTTGCCAAATCGGCTCATATAATTCCAAACTCATATATAAAATAAACTTGTACCTTTTTGTCGGGCATATCATTATATCCCTACCATTCATTACCCCTTCTGCATATAACAATGCATTACCAACTTGATCTCCAATCAGTTCATTCTCAAAACCAAATCATTCGCTTATACCTAAGTCGAATTCTATTTCCACTCGAGTTCCATTCCTCGATTTCAAACTCTTAACTTATTCATCCGAGTTAATTCCAGATTATTTCTAATCATTTCAGTTTTTCTTAACCTATCATCTCAAGTTAAATTCTGGTTTATTATTTACTTAACTTAGTTTAAGCTAAATTTTCATTTATTTTTACCATCTTATTTTATTTAACTTCAAAAGTTAAATTCCAATTTCAGAACTTAAATTCTTGGGTTTCTTTCAAATCAATTTGAAATCATACTGCCAATTCAAAACCTTCGAATTTTTAAACAACTTGTTTTCTCAAAACAATTCGAAAACAAAACCTTTGGTAGTAATCCGTCACTTACAACTCGAAAATGAACACTGATGATGTCGCGATTCATCATCAGAATCTATTTTCCAGCTATTGAAGTGAGTTCAATACTATATCACTTTCAGTTTGAAAAACGTTTTCAAAATCTCCCAGGAACTTAAAATTTCCTTATTTTAATTCCAATCTGATTTAACTTCAGATTTACTTCATCTCATTTCATATACTTTACTTATATGAATTCTGATCAGTTATTTACATAACCATTTCACTTCATATAACCTCATTCGATTATAATAACAACCAACACAACCAATTATACTATGTTAATTTCAAAACATACCATGTCGGTTCATCGTGTTCACGTGTTTATAAAACTCCTACAGATACAGTGGATCAAACTGATCGACCAGAATTTATAAGCCACTCAACCAATAAATCTCCACAATATAAATCACTTTATATTAACTAACAAATACGCACTCGTATATATACACTCAAACTCAGTCTAGGATATTACTAATCCCATCTCTACTGAATCACGCCACAGAGCCAAGGTATTAACTAAACCAATGCTCTGATACCAAATGTAGTGACCCGGATTTTCGGTAGGCTTTGCAACCGTCCCCATCCTCCAAAGCAGCAGGTAAAACCCATTGTGGCTTACACTGGTACCCCAATACCATATTTTACGGCCAGCGTTTCGACTTCACAACAAACCCTACCAAAGGGACATGTAGGAGTAAGAGTCTCCCGTTTGCCACCTAACGAAAAGCGAGAACCCCCTATCATGCGACACATGCCTAAGCACGCAACATGGACTGGTGTGAGTAAAACAGTTTAAAACAGTTTGAACAAGTAAACGATATCTCATAAGACCACACCGCATAACGGAACGGGTTTTTCCCTTATGAGAATCCAACAACTTTGTAAACAATATCATTCTGATATTATAATAATGTCTAAATACAATTAGATAACAATCTAGCAGAAACGCTTTCATCTCACGTTCTACAAATATAGTATACAATCAAAACCGCAAGCACGTATTGGGTAATGGATTTCCAACTATGACAAGGTATGGAACCACCTTCCGATCAGTGTACTCTGGGAACGATACACTGGAGTTCAACAAGAACATCTTGCAACTCAGCCACACATGACCGACCACTCATTTCGCTTGAGTGTATCGAATGTACATCACCAACGGTTGGGATCAGCAACCGTTTCCCATATATATATATATATATATATATGGGACAGCATTGATAGATTAAAAGAAGCAAATGAATATTCTCTAGATAGGTGATTATACACCCTACTTCGGTGCGACCGACTTAGCCATGCTGCCTGCCCGATTTCTGTCATTTACCGGATGTGAGGCTAGAAGCTACGCTTACTTTTCATTCATTTATAACACGATCACTTTGAATGCCACATTATCAGATCCGTAAATCATTAGTTGGTTTATACAAATACCCTGGATGTTATGCTAAGGGATAAATCCGTTGCAACCATATATATTTATACAGACCAACCCATTCAATCATTGGAAATACTTTGTCAGACATTCGTCCATTTACGTTCGTTCTGGGACTGAACGAAACCGAAGGCACTATTCAGTACATCCATCTTAGTCCATTGTTATCTAAGATTTATACAACAGCCCTTGCACTTTACTTCGTCTTCAATATATTCAGCATATATGATTCGCAACGCTTATGCCAATACAGAGTGGTTCTTTGGATAATAATCCAACCGGTCTCTCCATATTAACAACGTTAAAATGGTCAAAACATTGATAGTCTGTGATTTAACTATCAAAGAAAAACTCTTGTGCAAACAACGATATTATTTCCAGATGGAAATTATATCAACCAATCATCATTTAACATTTATCTCTTTAGTTCATTAATTTACTTATCTCCTGTTTCCCTATATTCTAAATTTCTTATTTTCTAATTTTAGAAAATATACTTTATTAACAATGGAAAACATTTCCATTTCCTGTTTCCTATATTAGAAAACATTTCTGATTTCTTATTTGGAAAACATTTCCAAAGTTCCTTCATTGGATTTAAACTGATGTTTTAAATAAAACATCGCTATGCCAACTCAAACCATTTATTAAATTCACTTAACCATCATTCACGATCAAACCTTACCATTCCTTAGTTAAGAAGGAAGTCAATCAAGTTGGGGTATAATTACCTCTCAGACCTTAACTGAACAACGTTATAACTTCGAAATAGTAACCGTTTATCTTTTAAACCTTTAACAACTTCTTTACGTAACTCTCGGATTCAATTTACGAATCCATTTCTTTATTGAAAACATTGATTAAAATGATAACGTTATAATCCCTACTTTCGATATATCTAACTTCAATTATAACCTTTATTCTTTAATTTGACTAATTAAACCTAACCCTAAATTATTAGTGTATACTCTTGATTTAAAAAAACCGGAAAGTAAATATTACTTTCCCGAATTCGATATAATTGAATTCAACGTATTTCTCTTCCGAGTAATCTCTATTTGATTAATTCTTCTTCGAATATCCTATATTTGATTATCTCTCTTCGAATAACTTATATTCGAAATCTCTCTTTTTCGAATAAACTATATTCGGTCTCTTTCTTTCGAATATGCTATATTCGATAATCTCCTTCGATTAACTAATCGATAACTCCTTTTGATTAAACTACAATCGATAACTCCTTTCGATTAAACTCTAATCGATAACTCCTTTCGATTAAACTATAATCGATAATTCTTTTCTTTTAACTCTATTCGAATAAACTATATTCGACTAACTCTATTTAACTCCGTTTAACTCTATTCGAATAACTACTATTCGATAACTCTATTTAACTCTATTCGAATAACCAATATTCAATAACTCTATTTAACTCCGTTCAACTCTATTCGAATAACTAATATTCGACTAACTCCTTTGGATTAACTCATCTTGACTAACTTAACTTAATTAACTCAACTCGATAACTTAACTCGATTATCTTAACTCGATTATCTTAACTCGATTATCTTAACTCGATAACTTAACTCGATTATCTTAACTCGATTATCTTAACTCCTATCGAATAACTAATATTCGATTAACTCCATTTGCTTGACTCTAGATCGCAGCGATCACAATGGTTACGCCTGATTCCCTCAGGAAACATCCGACCGCCTTAGGCTATTTACAACCCTGCGAATTACGCTAGCAGTCGTGTTGAATGACACTTATCCTGAATAACTATGTTTGACTACTCTAACTCAAATTACTACACTTGATTAACTCTAGTGGTTAACTCTAACTGATTAACTCTATTGGTTAACTTTAACTGATTAACTCTATTTGACTAACACGACTCGACTAACCCCTTTCGAATAACATATTCGATTAACTAACTTTGAATACCATATTCGATTAACTAACTTCGAATACCATATTCGATTAACAAATTTCGAAAACCATATTCGATTTACTAACTTTGAATACCATATTCGATTAACTGACTTCGAAAACCATATTCGATTAACTAACTTCGAAAACCATATTCGATTTACTAACTTCGAATACCATATTCGATTGACTAACTTTGAAAACCATATTCGATTAACTAACTTCGAATACCATATTCGATTTCTCCTATTTATAACGTTTATCCATTTAAAAAAAAGATCCCCTTTAAACAACGTTTATTCATTTATAAAGATTCACTTTTTAGTAACGGTTCTTCACTTTATAAATGTCCTTTTAATAACGTTTTCCTTTTTATTAACTCTATTTATTTACTAAATATTCCCTTTTCAATTCTATTTGTAAATGGTTTACAAATATTTCCTTTTTCTATTTTATTCTATTTGCAAATGGTTTGCAAATATTTCCTTTTCAATTCTATTCTTAAAAATATTCTAACTCCTTAAATTTCCGGGAAAATTCGCCATAACCTCCTTTGTATCGGGAGCATCGGGAAAATCCCCAAACCCGCCACACAGGCCTTTCCATTCAAAAAGAAATGTTTTGAATTTATTTTCCTTTTTAAAATATCTCCTATTTATAAATATCCCAATTTATAAATATTCCTTATTTATAAATATTCAATTTTATAAATATCTCTTATTTATAAATATTCCAATTTATAAATATTCTGTTTTCAATATCACTTTGAAAATCTACTTATCAACATCTCGTATGTTATGGTATTCAATCATATCAAATCACGATGTTCAATATCATCCAAGTACATATAATCGCCCACAGATTTTATATCCCATCATATAACAATATATGAAAAACAATAAAATAACTGTTGAGGAATCCAGTCGGATTCCTCCAACCTGTCTCCCTGCATCCACAGATGTTACACAATATGATTATCATCACTTTCAGTTCTATATGATATATTCTGTTAAATAGAATCGATATAGAAAATTCAACTAACTGACTAGCAGTTCAATCAAACAGTCAACATACAGTCAATCAGCCAATATCTACCAGTTCTAAAAATACAACATGAAATTATAAACTGTTCAGAGTTAGTGAGATTTACTCACTTTGATTGGTTATTGTTAAATAACGATATTCGTCCGTCAATTCAGATCGGACAATTTATTTTGTTATAAATTGTAATGGGCTCCAATCCTCTTCCAGTCAGTTCCAGTGCGTAGGCGTCGTCCGTACGATCCCAACGCAACTTACGGTTCGTCAATCTGATACCGTATGATCAAGTTATCATATTTACAAATTTGTACATTATATAAATTTATTTAAAACTTAACTAAATTAAAAGTTGGGCTTTCCCCCTTAATTACCTCTCCGGCCCAACTACTAAACTCCCAAGCCCAGACCATTCATGTTAAAACTGACCGCACCGTTTTCTTTTTCATTTAGTTCGAACCCGAACTTCCCAAACCCTTTTCAACCGTTGACCCCCTCCTTTGACTTCCCCTTGCCACCTCCACGGCCATCAATCGCCGGCGCCGCCGCTACCATTTGCCTCCGCACCAAAATCCGCACCCAGCTATACCCTCATCTTCGAACTCGACTGCTTCTTCTCGCCGCGACCTGGACTCACGCGAGCCCCCTGTAGTTGTTCGACCGACATTGAACTTCTTGGAAATCCATCAACCCACCAACAGAACGAACCTCACTTCACTCTCTTCCCAACGCCGCCACTATCACTCTTCACCGTTGACGAGAACGATAACCGCCATCAAATACAGCGAACCCTAATTCACGCTGTGTTTAAAACAGCGAATCCCAAAAGCAACCGAAGCATTCCAAACACACATATAATCGAAGAGTAATACCTCCTGAACCAAGATATATGAGTTTGTCAATTTCTGGAATTTTATTTCAATTGTTATTACTTTTGGAAGATCAAAATCTTCACCGAAGAAATGAATTTGGTTACGGCGGATTATGGGTTGACTGTGGCAAATGAAAAAATTAGGTTTTAAGGGTAAGGTGTGGTGTATTTATAAGGCCCACAAATATCTAGATATTTTTATATTAATATTTTAATATTTTATTAAATCCTTTATATTCGTTTTTGACTTCTAAAAATCCGTGTGATCACACACGATGCCCAAAAATCACGAAACCAGACATGTAGCTACAGTTCGACATTACGGTCCCAACGAAACTGGTTTCGTCGAATTCCGACTTCGTATGCTCACACAGCTTATTTTTAACTATAAAAATACCGACTGTTTCTCACTCTAAAAATCCGTACGGCCACACAGTGCCTCTAAAAATCACGAAACTGGAAATCTAACATCTATTTGACATTGCGGATCCAACAAAATTAGTTTCGTCGAATTCCGAGGTCGTTTGCAAAACTGGCTATTTTTAAAGCCCTAAATAGCCCATTTAAATATATAAATATATTTAAATATATTTAAACTTAATATTAATAATTTAATATTATCGTATATATCCACATAGAATATACCACAGCTCCTGAATATTCATATATGGATTTATAGCTCGATATTTCAAATCCATATTATATCGGTATTCAATTTATATTGAAATTCCTTTTATAAATCGTTATAAATTATAAAGGAATTCCATAGCGACTTTTCTAAAATTTGATTTGGATGTAAATCAAAATCTACACGACGAAATCTTGATTTTTCTCTTCTATTAGAAAACTATTATCAAATCGGTCCCGACGGTTCTTGTTTCACAGAAATCCGACTTAAAACGAATCCTGTACATTCAGTTGAAGTTCAAATCGCCAAATAGCGAACTGCAGCGCCATTTTGAGCTCGTTTATAAATATATTATAAACTATACGTTCAATTGTCGTCGATTCAATATATTCGTTATTATAATTCAACTTCAAACTGAATTATAGCTTATACAAGATCCAGTTCACATCATATTGTGAATTCTACTATTTTCGACTATTCTGGAAGTATATTATCCTATTATTTATATTAATTAAATATAAATATTATTTAATTCCTGTTATTGATATCGTTAAATCGATATTAAATAATTAAATTAGTTAATTATTCAACGGTCAGAATGCGGGTCATTACAATTACAACAGATACTAACACAGAAATAGATAATAAAACTTAGGATAAAACAACTGCTAACACGAATACAAGGTACTAAAACGTAGGCTACAACAGACGATAACTAGGAAAATAGTTCGCAACCAAACTACATCTCACGTTCAAGCTCGAGTGATTCTAAGTCGCCTAATCATTACGGTCAAACCGCAACTGTTCAATAACATTTTGGAGACGTCTAATCTCTCGTTCGAGTTTGTTTGCATATGCTATTCCCCTTGGGCATAAAGGTTCATCTATCCATTCTGTATAATTGCATCCATTCGGATATGATGGACATTTCTGAATGCGCCGACCTATATTGTTGCAATCTGCTCGAACCACAACTTGAACCGCATAACTGCAATAGCAACAAACTGGATATGAATCAACTTCTTGTTCATACGGTGGTACTTGATTTACCTCTACTTCTTATCGTGGTTGAGCGAACGGAAGTTGAACATGGGGTACTAGATCTTCTTGTGGAGGTTGTACGTTCATCCGTTCAATAGGTGGTTCTTCTTGAAGTCCCAACAAGTTTAGATCTGGGAATTCGTCCGCATACTCCTGAAGTCGCATCTGTTCATATGCTTGTTCATCTGAGTTTGTAGATGATGGCCAAGAAGGCGTAGCTGTGGGAATGCAAAGAGTAGTTGTTTGAGTTAGGTAAGTTGTTTGAGTGAGGGAAGTTGTGAGCAATTTGACAGAGATATATAGCTGCATAGTGTACAAATGAATAAAATAAATAATGACATAACCGGTCACTGTTTCGGCTGACGTAATATTGTAGGGAATCTGCTTTACGTACTGCCATAATGTGATCAGTCACTGTTTCGACTTGGATATCGTGCTGAGAAGTCACATTGGATACTATAGCATAGTGGCCAAAGCTGATCCAAAAATGCTCGAAAATGAGTGACATGACTACACTCTGCCATTAAATAGGACAAAGCACTGCACTCATGGCTACACGAGCTTTCGACTTTGATTTTCGAGGGATTTTATTAACTTGAGGTTCGGGGACATACTTTGATTTATCCTTACTTGGTTGTGGATGATTCCTTGATAGCTCGTAATCATCGTAACAGTTGGATATCGCCTCATCGTCAATTTCCCAATTGTTCATAGCTCAAATTGTTATTGTTGAGTAAATGGATTATGAGCTTACAGAGCATAAAACTTGGACATATAAATACATCTTTAATCCTACACTGACTAGTCTTATCAGGAGAGATTCATAACTCCTTAGTTTAAGGGGTCGTCACATGTATACTGCTTTAACCCTGCACTGACTAGTCTTATCAAGAGAGATTCATAACTCCTTAGTTTAAGGGGTCGTCACATATGTTCAGTCACTGTTTCAACTTGGATATCGTGTTGAGAAGTCACATTGGATATTATATCCAAGTGGGTAATGACACACTTGGATATCGTGTAGGGAATTTGGAATCTACTTTATGTACTCCATCTTCAAAGCTTTTGACTAATGAAAAGGTTAAAGTGCCAAAGCTTTAAAAGTTCGAGTGCCAAAACTTGACACAGTTGATGTTACTACACTCTGCTCTGCAAAACTGGTACAATGTGACAAAGTTTGTCCAACGTAATGAATAAAGCTGAGTTGACAAGGCTTAATGATTAAAGCTGCCTTAATTTAGAGTACGAAATGATCAATGTGGCCGACCAGCCCCTCTTCCTCTCTCCTTTATTAAAAACCAACCAACCTCTCTTCTCTCTTCATTTTTTTTGGCATCAAACACGCTTTAAAAACCTGGTTGTTTGTAGAATAGTTCACCGTCAAAATGGCTAACTGGGAATTCGATAACAATACCATGGTTCAAATGTACGATGAGTACGAACGTGGTAAACAACCCGCCGAAGATGTCGACTTTGTGCCCGAAACGCAAATGGGAGTCCAAGTAGATGATGCAGAGGTCGAGTCTGAACTCTTTAGTGCAACGTAACCAAACATTGCAGTCCAGCGCATTGGGCCAGTTCAAAAATCCATCAAATCTCAGTTGAGGGAAGTTCTTGCTCGATAGAACCCCGATAGGTCAAGCTCCACCATGACGGGTCGTTCAGTCCTTTGCTATATTAGGGTCGAATGTAATGTGCTTGTTTCTAAAAGTCAAAGAACGTAGGGCATCGCTTTTATGGTTGCAAAGCGTACATTGATGCACAGAATCGTCAAGGGTTGCAGAGTTGTAATTGTTTTTTATGGATTGATCCACCTTTAATGGAGAGTGGTGTCCAGTACGCACTTGAGATGCAAGCCGAGGTTAAACGCTTGGAAAAAATGAACGTTGCAATCAAGAATGAAATGCTTTATGGGTGCTATGGTTCATTCCGAAGCTATGGGTCGTAGTTATGTTGTATTGCTGAGTCTTAGTTATGTTGTATTATTGGGTCGTGGTTATGTTGTATTACTGGATTGTGGTTATGTTGTATATTGGGTCGTATTTATGTTGTACTGTGTCGTAGTAATATGTTTGTATCGAATTGGATGGACGCAGTTTGTATGCTGTATGTTGTTCATGTAAACTTGTTTGACACGTTCAAAATGGTTATTAAATTGTTCAAAACCGAAGGCGAACTTTCGAAACTCGCACAAATGCGAGTTTTCAAAATTCGGCTTCACACGGACCCCTGACCAAAACAGGTCTACTTCTATAATTAAGTTTGAAAGATGGCTAAATGCGTTATTATTTTTCAAAATAGGCCTACAGGCGTGAATTACCTATTTAAAAAGAATATATGGTTATTTGGGGAAAATTAGGCATGATCTTGGAACTGGAAACAAAATTGAATAAATGAGGATTATAATTGCAATCAAGCAGCGGTATGGATATATGTAATTAAAGTGACAAGAAATTTGGAAACGTACTATGCATGAAACAATAAATAATCTATTTTGGAAAGTGACGGATAGCGAAGAGATAACTGACAAGCTCTTCTCTTGCATAAGCAGTAGTATTTTTGTCCATTTAATTTTGTTTGATTTGGATTTTGTTCTTTTGAGAAATGATTTTATCATGGAAGATGACTGATTTTATGAGCACAACAAGGAGGAGTTAATAGATAATTTGTGCTTTATTCCATGAAAATGGTCATGGACCTTATTCAAGGGAAATAGGATTATGGACTATGATTTTTAGAAGTTTGATGGTAAATTATCAGCCTAAACATGGGCTGGACTTGGTCTAAATTGATTCACCTGGATTACTAAATTTAGCCATTGGATTTATGGTCATGAAAATATAAATCCAATAACTGTTCTAAGACTGAAGTTCAGTCTTTGATTTCCATAATAAGAGACCCCAATTTTAATTTTTAATCCATCATTGCTTCAAGATTGCAACTTTTTTGTCGTTGACTTCCAGTCTCAAGCAAAATGTTTTTTTATAGTGAATAATTTCAAAGCCTAATAGTTTTTGAAAACAATGAACTTATACAACTAAAATCAATGGTTAGTTAATCTAATTTTGAAGCGGTACATTATTAAGAACGTCAACTAATTCTAAAATCAAAGATTTAGTACTTAAGCTCCTTTCAATCAAATTGTACGTAAAAAATTATAACACTACTGAACATAAGTTCTCCCCCACTTAAAATCTTTTCGTCCTCGAAAAGAAACGGGGTTGAAAGTTGTTTAACTAATCAACTCAATTTTCATTATTTTCATTATGACTTAAGTTCTTCAACTTTTCAGTTTCTAAGAACTTTTTAAATTTTTCAAAAATTTGGCTAACACCCTAAAATTTCAAAAAAATTCGCCATAACCTCCTTTGTACTGAGAGCATCAGGAAAATCCGCAAACTGCCACACAGGCCCTCTCATCTCAAAAAGAAAAAGGAAAAACCAAGTGGCTAGCAAATCGGCTCATAAAATCATCCAAACCCAATAAATTAGTAAACATGTACCTATTTGTCGGGCATACTATTTTATTCCTCTTTTCTAGCCTCCTTGCTATGACCTGTTCACACACATATATATATATATATATATATATATATATATATATATGTACATGCATGCATTTCCAATCAATTTTCAATTCAGTTCAATATTTTGATTCGATTTGGCTAATGGTTCAAAATTTTAATTAATCAAACCAATAATTATACAACACAATCAGCAATCAATTAGTTGATATTTTTTTTTCCAAACATATAACTTCTATATAGAGTCAAAAATCATATTTTTGATGCCAAGTCACAACAATATATTCTATCTAGTTTTGGTTCTCACACCAGTCAATTGGAAACATATAGAAATCCCACTTTCGAAACTCGAACACAAATACTGATGATACTATAGTAATCATCAGGATCGTCTCCAGATGACTAGAGTGTGATTCTATATCTATCTAGTATATTTGATACTTCGTACACATGCTATTTAGGCGTATATGCAAAATTTTCATATACCAGATTGTCCAAATCAATATCAAATAAAATATCCAAATATGTATGATAAGGTTTAAATTTTCAAAACAATTTTTTTTTCAATTTTAAAAAATACACTCTTCATACTCATTCTAGAATATTACCGATCCTATCTAATAAGTCATTCTCATCGGATATTAATAATCCAATATCTGATGAATTCTTTCATTCGGTTCTAATATGCCTTATTCTCGAGCTCTGTAAGCCAAAGTTCTGATACCAAATGAAGCAACCCAAACTTCCCCGTGAAGAAAAGCCCAGATTGAGTTGACAACATGACAAATCAGAACACAAACAGAAGAACATTTTGTTGTTTATTACAACAATTCCATTAAAATACAAGAATAATCTAGAGTATGAATAAATATTATACATTAGAAAATATCAGAGATTAAATTACACTAGCGGCGGAAAAATAATACAAAACACAACCGAAAGGAATACACGGATACAGAGCTTTCCGAGTATAGCTTCAGCTGTAAACCAGGACCCTGTGAATATAAATCTGCAAAACCAAAACTCTTAGCTTCCCGTGTGGAAAATAAGGGCACCCAGAGTTTAGGTTAAAACAATAAACTCCAGGTCAGTCATGTGACTGGTGTGAGAACTAAAATAGTTATTAATTTGATTTTAAAGTTAGGTAAATCAAGGGACCACGCCGTATTACACGGAACAGGTTTCCTCCTAAGAATACCAGTGCATAAATAAACAGCGCAATGCTAAATAAAGAACAATGAAGCTATTATAAAACTCAGGTCCCATCACAGAATGCAATGCAAGCCGAAGGATAGAGTATTTACCTTATAATAGCCAAAATGCTTGGTACGTGAAATTTCATTTATCCCCCACTTAAAATCTTTTCGTCCTCGAAAAGGAACGGGGCTGAAAGTTGTTTAACTAATTAACTCAACTTTCATTATTTTCATTATGGTTTAAGTTCTTCAACTTTTCAGTTTTTAATAACTTTTCAAATTTTTCAAAAATTTGGATAACACCCTAAATTTTCGAAAAAATTCGCCATAACCTCCTTTGTACGGGGAGCATCGGGAAAATCCCCAAACCGCCACACAGGCCCTCTCATCTCAAAAAGAAAACGCCAAGCGGATAGCCAATTGGCTCATAAAATCATCCAAACCCAATAAATTAGTAAACATGTACCTATTTGTCGGGCATACTATTTTATTCCTCTTCTCTAGCCTCCTTGCTATGACCAGTTCACACATATATATGTGCATGCATGCATTTCCAATCAATTTTCAATTCAGTTCAATATTTTGATTCGATTTGGCTAATGGTTCAAAATTTTAAATAATCAAACCAATAATCATGCAACACAACCAGCAATCAATTAGCTGATTTTTTTTCAAACATATAACTTATTTATATAGTCAAAAATCATATTTTTGATGCCAAGTCACAACAATATATTCTATCTAGTTTTGGTTCTCATACCAGTCAATTGGAAACATATAGAAGTCCCACTTTCAAAACTCGAACACAAATACTGATGATACTATAGTAATCATCAGGATCGTCTCCGGGCGACTAGAGTGTGATTCTATATCTATCTAGTATATTTGAGACTTCATACACACGCTAGCTATGCATATATGCAAAATCTTCATATACCAGATTGTCCAAATCAATATCAGATAAAATATCCAAATACGTATGATAAGGTTTAAATTTTCAAAATAAAGTTTGTTTTCAATTTTATTTTAAAATACACTCTTCACATTCGTTCTAGGATATTACTAATCCTATCTCTAACGAGTCATTCTCATCGGATATTAATAATTAATCCAATCTCTGATGAATTCTTTCGTTCGGTTCTAATATGCCTTGTTCTCGAGCTCTGTAAACCAAAGCTCTGATACCAAATGAAGCAACCCAAACTTCCCCGTGAAGGAAAGCCCGGATTGAGTTGAGAACACGACAAGTCAGAACACAAACAGAAGAACATTTCATTGTTTATTACAACAATTCCATCAGAATACAAGAATAATCCAGAGTATGAATAAATATTATACATCAGAAAATATCAGAGATTAAATTACATTAGCGGCAGAAAAATAATACAAAACACAACTGAAAGGAATACACGGATACAGAGCTTTCCGAGTATAGCTTCAGCTGTAAAACGGGATCCTGTGAATATAAATCTGCAAAACCAAAACTCTTAGCTGCCCGTGTGGAAAATAAGGGCACCCAGAGTTTAGGTTAAAACAATAAACTCCAGGTCAGTCATGTGACTGGTGTGAGAACTACAACAGTTATTAATTTGATTTTAAAGTTAGGTAAATTAAGGGACCGTGCCATATAACATGGAACGGGTTTCCTCCCAAGAATACCAGTGCATAAATAAACAGCGCAATGCTAAATAAAGAACAATGAAGCTATTATAAGACTCAAGTCTCATCACACAATGCAACGCAAGCCGGAGGATAGAGTTTTTACCTTATAATAGCCCAAAATGCTTAGTACATGAAATTTCATATTTTATTATTACTATAAGTGTATAGTGTCAAAAACAACTTCAATCATGTTGTATCAATCATAGACGGCATAAGTGCCCTATACCACTATGTCGCCATACTAGGCTCTACAATCAAAACCGCAAAGTCATGTATTGGAAGTTGGATTTCCATCAGTGAACCAAGGCAAGAGATCGCGCTTACTGCTTCGAGACTCTCTAGCCCGAGCCTTAGGATCAGAGCTCAAGTGCCCCTTGGATCGTCAGGGCCAGTCCACACGGAGTGGATTAAAATGCCTGAACAATGCGTTTTCCCGCTCTATGAGGTGTAAACTAGTCATATACCGACCAAACCATCCATTGGCACCGTAGTGACCGACATAACCGAGGCGTCCCGCTTTCCATCATCCACATAAGTAAAATGTCAGGGCTTGTAAACGCTGACACCACTCCTAGCTAGAAAGAAACGCATGTCCTCCTTGAGGTCCTCTCCCGTTTCTGGTTCACACCAGGGTGTGAGGCTTGCGAATTAACGTTATGCACAAAGCGGCGCTATATTAAAGCTATGCTTTGATGATAAACCATAAGAATTTGCTTTTCAACAGAAGCCTTGATCATTTGCATCTCAGCATGCTACACCGGCAATTCACGCTATGCAACTGATGTCTATCAATCATACAGAATGAAATCCAATGTCAGACACACAGTCCATTTACAAGTTCGTTCTAGGTCTGAACGAAACCGGAGGCACCTTATTCCTCGTCCCATATGTCCAATACAGGAGAGAGGCCCTCGCATATCCGTCGATCTCCAAGTACGTCTGGACGATCACCACTTATTACCTCGTCTTGGGTGTACAGCCCAATCAAGACATCAGTAATCATCCAAACGATGTGAAGACCTTCGGTCTTCAACCACCGTCTTCATCGTCGACTTATCGTCGATTCAGTTATTCAGAATGGGATAAACCCGATCTTTCTGAATAACTCGCGTATATAATAAACAAGCGCTACACAAACACAATATATGCCTCATTCCAATTCAGAATATTCTTTTATTCAAATATTCTTTTCACAATTTAAACCATATTAAGGTTTTTCAAACTAGCCGGGATTAGCGAGCCTTACCGAAGTAATCATTTGTTTAATTTCCCAATCCCAACCTATTCATCCCACAGAGCAAAACTGGAAATACACCATATCTAACACCACTGTATTATCGGTAAATTTAATTACAATTTCACGTTCAAATCTAATTAAAGATTTAACTATCGCTTGGGGCAAAACTGGTGATACTCCATTCTCGATCTTTTCCCGAATTTGATAATTTAAATTATCACATTCACATTTCAATCTAATTAAAGATTCATTAAAAATCTAATTCAGTTTTAGACCCCAAAAATCATTACTAAATGATTATTCCAAGTTAAGAAATTAATCTTATTTTTAACTGGGTTAAAGAACTAATGTCATTTAAAACACAGCTCACGATAAACCCAAAATCACATTCCACTAACAATGGAATCTTCATGGAAAATAGATCAATATATATAATTGATATAAACTTCCATATCCAACCGATAATATAAATGGAATAACAGCAAAGCCTCTTAACTTCCATATATAGTAACAGTTTTCCTCCACAGAAGCTCACTTCGATTATTATCAAATCGAATTCCACTCCATTCCAATATATTAAGTTGGAAAACTTTACTTTGGAAAATTCCCATTAAATCAAAATAAAAAGATTTATAAATTCCAAATCACATTTCTACTGTAAATCGTGTTAAAGAACGAATGTCATTAAAAACACAGTTCACCATAAACCCAATTCACATTCCATTTCAATTCCAATTAAATGTCAATTAATTGGTAATTCATCTTCAAATATTAATTAAAAGATTTATTCTTTTCAATCAGGTTTCAAGAACAGTGTTAATTAAGACACCATTCCATCAGTCTCTAACCTTAAATTAGTAAGAGAATAATTCCCTAAGTATTAATCCCAAAGGCCGAAACAAACATCAGATCAATACCCAGGAAACCATTCAACTTAGCTAATCTCCAGTTAGTTTCTAATTTTCTTAACTCCATTGGGTTTAAGAACAAAATTTTGAAGATACCATTCACGACAAACCCAAAATTCAATTCAATTCAATTCCAATTAAATATTAATCAAATGGTAAACTTCATTAAATGTTAATAAAAAGATTTAATCTTTTCTCAATTGGGTTTAATAATAGTGTTGCTGAAGACCACGACTAACCAAAATCCCATTTGATATTAAATACAAGACTCTGAATAGAAAATATATCGGCAATCAATATCAAATTCGGAAATCAACAGATATCGTATTGGAACAACGATATGTGTGTATATATATATCTTCCAAATTCCTCTACAATGTCTGTATAATCACGGAATCCAATATCGAAATATTCCGAAGATAATTTAGATTCAAATCCATTCCAATTCATATATTGTAAATTTCGGTTATTTTTTTAAACCATTTCAAATCCAATTTATTTATTTAAAAATATTGGATTATAATTCTAGTTCATAACTAGTTCATTTCAATAAAAATATATTTTTATCTTTTAGAATATAGGATTCCTCACCCCAATTCTTTCTAAATCATTTATTATTATTTTGCGCAAATTATTAATATTTTTATTAATTTTATCAAGGCCGGTACAGTCGATTTCCATAAACGGTCATCGAACTGCACTTACAACGATCTTTTCCAAATTTGATTTGGACATAATTCCAAATCTAACCATTAGATTTCAAATCTCTTATATTCATTGGAAAGCTCTTTCCGATGCGAACCCAACGTTTCCGGTTTCAGGAGAATCCGACGATCGGATCTCCCGTAACGTCAATTCGAAGTCAATGGTTGAAATTCACGAACTGTCCCGGCGCAGCGCGTTCTTTTCAGGCCATTAAATATATATATTTTATATATTTCATCGATTTCCATTTAAAACGTATTTTATAAATCGTTTTAAATTCGTTTTAAAAACGATTTCAATTTCATATTCAATTTTAAATCAAAATTGAATATTCCATATAATTAACATATAAATGATGATATTTTCAAAACATTAGATTTTGAAATCATTTCCTTTTCGATATTCATTATGAAATTGAATAAAATCGATTTAAATATCGTTCACGTCAAAATGGCGCGTATCTAATCAACACGGCTTTATATATTTAAATATTTTCGTGTCCATCCCAAATCGGACATCAAAATCAGATTTTGATCTTTTACTGAATATCATTTTAAAATATTCGTTATTTTGAAATATTCATTCTTTCTGAACTGGAATTAGACACAGTCAATTACCATATAATGTTATTTATATGGATTTCATACAACAAATGTATAGAACCACCACAATGATAAACAATCAACCATCATCCAGAGTGCATTCTACACTGCATAAGCATTAAATATAAGTAATTCATGCTTGCACAGTCTGTCCACCTAATGATCGACATACCATTAAACGATTGGGATTAGTGTACGTCAAATATCATCCCAACACCTGTGTGGGGTTTCAACCAACAAATATTGAACATTATTTGTGTAGTTGGGCGATGTGTAAAATTTATCGCCCCAATCAATATCAATCAAATGGGTGTACATAAATAAATCCTCCGATTTGTAAATGAATGTTTATTTTATTCATATACACGTTAAAAATTATAATTTTTTTATGATAAATAATTTATTTCGACACATGAATATTTTATACAGTCCATTTCACATCACGAACAATTTTCACAACACAATCAATCAAACAAACAAGTCGTCCATGGTCTGTGGACGATGGTGTCGGGTGCTGCTAAGCACCATCTGCATCCTAGTATATATTTTAACTAGAAAATATAATTTAAGTGAGAAGTTCTCACTTTGGGATGCACTCCTCCATTCCTTATCTCTGAATGGTTCGGATTTGGATTTGATTCCCGTTGGTTCCATCACAATCTGTTTCAGACTATTTTTATAAAGATCACATTTTTATTTCAACGCTATAAAAATCACATTTTTATAACGATGTTTATAGTATAAAATCATATTTTTATCTCGTTATTATATATGTAAAAATCGAATTTTTATCGCTACTTCATATATATAAAAATCGAATTTTTTATCGCTACTTCATATATATATAAATCGAATTTTTATCGCTACTTCATATAGATAAAAATCGAATTTTTATCGCTACTTCATATATATAAAAATCGAATTTTTATCGCTACTTCATATATATAAAAATCGAATTTTTATCGCTACTTCATATATATATAAATCACATCTTTATGTTATAAAAATCATCACTTTATATGTATAAACATCCTAACTCTTCATGTATAAAAACCATTTCTTTTTATTTATAAAAATCATTTCTTTATTTAATATAAAAATCCTAGCTTTCCTTATGTAAATAAAACAACCAGGTTTTACGTAAATAACAAAATTATAACACTTACTGTGTTAATCGGAGGAGGGTGTTGAGCGTGGCGTAGATCAGTGGGAGGTGGCGGAAGTCACGGCTGGCGGAGGTGGGACCTACGGTGGTAGCAGCGGCTCGATTCGTGGTGGTTTGGGGCGGTTTTCGAGATGGGGAGGAGGAGGGTACCTGCGCCGTTGACTGGAGGGGAGCGGCGGCCTGATCGGAAGCGGGGCGGCCAGTCTGAGGCGACGGTGATGAGCCCAGGGGCGGCGGCGGGTGAAATCATGACTGCGTGTGAGAGGGAGGCAGGTTTCTGAGGGTCGACCGCGGTTTTAAATTTTGACCAATTAGAGATAGGGTTTAGGGTTATATAATATATTTTTAATAATATAAAATTCCAACCGTACTTGTTTAACGCACAAAACTCCAAACAAATCCCAACGACTATCGCCCCTAGCTAATTACCCCCATTCCGAACACAATGGAATATGTTCAGTAATCCAATTTGGCTGTTACGATCAGTTTTCGCTAAATTTAAAATATAAATCATTATATTTTAATTTCAAACGTACATTTTAATTTACCGGGACCACATACGGATCCCAAAAATTCTAGAAAAATAAATCTGGCTATGTTTTTGACGATACGCTCCTAATAAAACTAATTTTGTAAAATTTGGTGATCGTTTGAAAATTTGTCATTTTCTGGTCGATCCAAATTGACTGAAATTGTCAAAACACATTTTTCTTTGCCAACTCACATATTGATTTCAAAAATTATGAAAATTGGAATCTAGCAATAACTAGACTTCCAGGATCCAACAAAAGTGGTTTCATCGAAAACGGAGGTCATTTGCAAAATGGCTATTTTTAAGGGTCATATATATATTAAAATATATATAAATTCTACAACGACTTTTCTGAATTTTAAACTGGACATAACTTTGAACTTCTAAAATGAAATTTCATTTTCTTACACTCGTTACAAAGATATATTTAATCAGATTCAAATACTTCTTGTGTCGCTGAAATTCGATTTATTTTGAATCTTGTACATTCATTTGAAAATTGAAATCGAATTTTCAAACTGCCGCGCCATTTCAGGCTCGTTATATAATTAAAATAAATTTATTGATTCTAACTTCGTCGAGGATAAATTTTTAGTCGTTATTATTTAAAATAATTCATTTTAAATATTCAAAATTCATTAAAATTACCAAAATAAAAAATTTAAATTGGTTTTGATTTTCTGGGTTGTTACAAGGAGTGTGTGGAGATGAGTACATATTCAATGTGACATGCAATTGAGGAGCATGTGGGGAAGAGATTACAGAGTATTACAATAGAGCAAAGAAATGAAGAAATGACACTAGAGATGATGAAATTAACATTTGTTATTGCTCTCTTTTTGTAGAGAATAATTACTTACGAATGAAAATTGATTTACGTAAATAAATCAATTCATGGAAGAATAATATACATATGATTTGCATTAATTTTATTGTCATACGTTAGATTAATTGATTGATAACATTATATTTTCTCCGTTAATCAGTTCTATCTTAATATGATTTCTTTATGTTTCTTCTTTCACAAGATATGACAACAAATATATGACGAATACCTCCAAAATCTCTATCTATTTCTTTCATGCACAAAAGTGGTAACCAATATACCGAGAATATCTCCAAAATCTATTTAATTTTGGAAATATTGCCAAAATTCTAATAATCTCCACCTTAATACAATATCTCTTCATATAACAAGAATACTACATCTTCTCATGTCTTCGACCATGTCACTTTATTCCCCATAGTGCCACCATTTGGCACCTAGCACTTCATCAAATGAATAAAGCTCGAGCAATGCTCGAACTTAGTAACATGTAATGTCTTCATAAACACATCCACTGCATTTCATCTGTGTGAATCTTCTAAAGACAAACTAACTTCTCCTCATTCACAGAGATAAGGAAAGACTCTCTTACCTCTATATGCTTTGTTCTAGAGCTCAAAGTCAGATTTTCAGCTAAACGTATTGCACTCTAACTGTCACAATCCACCAAACAATTATCTTCTACGAACCCCAAATCACACAGTAACCAATTCAAATAAAGTGCCCCCTTAGTTGCCTACAACTGCATCTATTAACTCTTCCTCTATAGTAGACAAAGCAACTATAGTCTATAATCTCGCTCTCCAACTAATAGATGTTCCTCCAAGAGTAAACACATAGCCCGAGGTTGACTTCCTTCTATCTCTGGCATAGTCTGAATCACAAAATTCATCCAAGCTGAAATCTTTGTTTCTGCCATCAAAACAAGTCCATAATCTGATGTTCCTCTTAGATATCTAAAAATATACTTTACTACCTCCCAATGTAATTTTCCCGGATTTGTCACATATCTACTAACTAATCCAACAACCCGAGCAATGTCAGGCCTAATGCACACCACATCATATATCAAGTTACCTACTGCACTCGCCTAAGGCACCTTTTTCATGTAGGCCTTGCCCTTTTCTGAGATTAGAGAGCCCTTGTTAAGAAAGTTGTATATGCAATTGCATGGGTGTACCGATAGCCTTTGCTCCATCCATGCTAAACCGAGCAAGCACCTTTTGAATATATTCCTTTTGAATAAGTCTCAAAAATCCAAGCTTTCTATATCTCTGGATTTCCATCCTCAAAATTTTCTTTGCTTCTCCAACGTTTTTCATTTCGAATTCCACTTTTAATTTTAACTTCAACTCATCAATTTTAGCTTTATCCTTAGAAGCGATCAACATATTATCCACATTCAAAAGCAAGTACACTCAATTACTATTCTTTAAATGCTTGAAATAAATACATGCATCTTTAGCACTATGATCAAAACAATGTGAAAGCATATAAGAATCATACCTTTCATACCACCGTCCGGGTGACTGTTTTTGACCATAAGAGATTTCTTCAACCTGCATACCCAATCCGACTTTCCATCTACAATAAATCCTTCTAGCTTCTTCATGTAAATGGATTCCTCCAAATCACCATGCAAGAAAGCGTCTTCACATCAAGTTGTTCTAACTTTAAATCGTGGGCAACAACTAATGAAATAGGATTCGAATTGAAGTTTGTCTAACAACTGGAGCAAATATTTCATCATACTCCAACCCTTTTTTGTGAAAACACTTTGACTGCTAATCTTCCCTTATATCTACCATCATCTTTCACCTTGAACACCCACTTGCAACCTATGGCTCGACTTTGAGGTAGTGGCACCAAATCCCAACTCTTGTTCTTATACAAAGACTGTATCTCCTCATCCATAGCGCAATTCCACTTCAAGTTATCACTTGACTTCTTCAAGGCTCAAAGGTTCATCATGAATTACATGTAAAGCTTACTCAAATTGATCATCAAGACTCAAATTTCCATACTGCCAATCTCCATATCTAATTGGAGCTCTCTTTGGTTTCTAACTAGCCTGAACGGCTATATCGCCGGTATCTCCTTCAGTTCCACCTTGAGCTCCACATTGAACTCCACCTAAAGCTGAATCCTCTCTAACTTCATAACCATCTTCATCAGTACTAGAGGAAATCTGTAGACTATCATGCGATGTATCATCGACTAATTTGACACTATTATCAATAGTAATAACTCTACATCGGGTTTGAAAACTGAGAATCTCGGTCTTTTCAGACTTCTCATCAATTGAATCAGAACCATCTAATAAACCTTCCGAAGGTTTAAGCATGCTGACTCATCAAAAGTCACATGTTTGGAATGTATAACTTTCTTTGTATCTAGATTCCGAATCCTATATTCTTTTATTCCAACTATATAACCAAGAAAAACACATTTGGAAACCCAAGACTCCAACTTACCATGTCCTGTATTTATGAGCATAATTTGGGTAACCAAATATACGAAAATAACCTAACAAAGTATATTTTTGTTTATATAACTCCTTTGGAATTTTCCAACCAATGGATGAGCATGGAATCCGATTAATAATATGTGCTGCAGTCGAAATAGCTTTAGTTAAAAAAACCTTAGACATAGCCGCAATCAATATCAGGCAATGGGCTTTCTCAAGCAGGGTCTTATTCATCCCCTCAGCACCCTCATTGGATTATGGATCACTAGGTGTAGTAAAACGTCTTCTAGTACCACATTGTCTGCAATAATCGAGGAACTCTTTGGAGACATATTCACCACCATTGTCGGATCTAACAATCTTCAATTTCTTTTCTGTTTGGTTCTCAACAAGAGCTAACCAAACCTTAAACTTATCGAATGCTTCTGACTTAACTTTCATTACATACACCTAAACCTTGCGCGAGTAGTCATCTATGATTGAAACAAAATAATATGCTCCACCAATGGAAGCTGTAGGATATGGCCTCCAAACATCTGAATGCACGTAATCAGTACCCTCTTAGAAGTATGTATACCATCACCAAAAGAAGCTCTGGTTTGTTTTGCCAATATGCATCTTTGCAAAAGTTCAACTTGTTGAAGATTTCTCCCCTGATTGTTTTCTTCTTACAAAGAAACTCCAAGTTCTTTTCCGAAGTATGACCTAATCTCATATGCCAAAGCTTGGTAGCATCCAAGATTTTAGAACTATCAACTCCAACACATAATTCTTTATGAATAGTGGTACCTATTAACAAATACAGATTTTGTACCATAACACCCTTCATGAATAAAAGTGCCTCTCTAAAAACTCTCAAACCATCTCTGACAATGGTTATCTTGCATCCCAAAGACGCCAATTGGCCTAATGGTATCAATGACTTCCGAAGACCTTGGACATAGTGACATCTGAAAGTTGTGAACAATCCCATCATACATGCGAATGCAAACTGAACCAACTTCCATAGAATTACATAAAGCATCATTCCCCATATGGATGGGGCTTTTCTCTTTGGCATCGAAGAAAGAAAAATAACTTTTATTAGGAGTCATGTGAAATGATGCTCCATAATCTAAAATTCAGTGGTCTGCAACATGTGATACAACCGCTGTCAACAAATCACTACCATCTTCCTCCATCGCAATAGATGAAGAACCATTGGTCTTCTTCTCTAAATCTGGACAGTCTCTTTTCTAATGGCCTGATTTCTTACAATTATGGCACATCCCATCTTTAGATTTACTCCACCAATGAAGCTTCATAGAATTAGAATGCCTTTATAATTCTTCACTTTCTTCTCAGCTCTACCTCTCTCAACAAATAGACCTGAACTATTACTAACTCCTCCACTAGTATCACCAACACTAAACCCTTTCATCTGGTCTCTCAACTCTTCACTGAGCAAACCTGTCTTTACATCATCTAATTTCAATGTATCTCTACCATAGATAAGGCTATTAGGAAAACTAGTCTATTGTTCTAGGAGCGAACAAACAGAACCATTGCTTTTTTGTTCTTCATCAACTTCAACTCAACAGACTTCTTCCTCATCAACAGGTCATCAAATATACTCAGGTGTGTCTTAATTAAAGAGAATTCCTTCATCTTATAAGTGAAGAAGTTCTTCAATAGGATCGGGAGGTTAGTTAGGATTTCTTCATGTAGAGATCTCTTCCAAATGCCTTTGGCTGTTATTTCCTGACTGATTTCATAAATTACATTATTTTCCATAGTAAGTTGAAGAGTAGTAAAGGCTCATTCTTTCATCTCTTCTAATTCTACTAATGAAATATCAGTAGGCAATGTCTTTGTATCAAATACTACTCGATGAACACGATTTCTTCTCAAAATTGCTTTCATCATCCACTGTCACTTTTCAAAATCTCCTTCACCGTTCCACTTCTCTATCGTCAACTGTGATCCTGAAGCCATATAGGAGCCTCTGACGTATGGAGCAACTATTGGCACTGGATTGACCTCCGAAGTACTATTTGTACTTTTATCATCTCCTTTTGTCATTCGATCAAACACCTTCTTTGTGAATCTAGCTCTGATACCATTTGTAAGGGGTGATCAATCTCTTTTAGTAGAAAAACCTAAATAGGATCTTGCAATGATGTGATAAAACAAATAGGTTTAAATTATTATCAATTATAGATCACAGAAAAAACTGGAAATAAGAGAGAACACACAATATTTATATTGGTTCCACTATCGTGAGATAGTGTACGTCCACTTTGTGGAAGAGATTTTATTGATATTTAAGAGATTATAGAGTATTACAGTAGAGTAAGGAAATGAAGAAATGACATAAGAAATGATTGAGATTGACATTCTCTATGGCACTCTTTATATAGAGAAGAATTACTTGGGAATGAAGAAATTGATTTACGTAAATAAATCAATTCATGAAAGAATAATATACATAACATTCGCACTAATTTTATTGTCATATAATTGATTGATAACATTTCATTTTCTCCATCAATCAATTCTACCCTAATATGATTTCTTTTTGTTTCTCCTTTCACAAAATATGACAATAAATTTATGGCAAATATATACAAAATCTTTATCTCTTTAATATTCTTTTTCATTTCTTTCATGCACAAAAGGGGTAATCAATATACCAAGAATATCTCCAAAATCTATTTAATTTTGGAAATATTTTATCACCAAAATTCTAATACTGTGCATGTTCCCATTAGTCCACTACTTCGTACTACAATGAGTCATCAACAAGATTGGGAATTTATATGGGATTTGATGCACTTTCGATAATTCGTTATCTTATGCCTTTTACTACAAGCTTTCCAAAGTGTAAATTCAATGGGTTAATTTTCCTGCCGTTGGGCCAAAAAAATCTATTCCAATAGAACAGCGTGAAATTTCATGGAATAATCCGTATATTCCTCATTTGGATCTATGTACCAAACAATGACAATATGACATGAAAAGAATTTTGCATATTCAGACTATTGCAAATCAAATGCCTGATGTGTTTAATGATGCTGCGAAATAACTAAATCGCAGATTCCAGCAGCTAATGTAGTGGCTAGAATTGAAATCCCTGAAAGACCAATAACAGCAAATGAATCTAAAACAAGACAAAAATGTGGAAGACCGATAGGTTTAATAAACTTAATGCTTAGAAAAAGAAAGTTTAACAAAAAATCGTCAATTAATAAACCTTCCGAAGAGGTTATAAATGATCCAAATGATAACTCAAATGAAAATTCCAATTCTCCTAAAATAAATGAAGGGACTATTATACCAAAAGAAATAATGGAAGCTTCCAAAAAATAAAATGGTATCTAATAATAATGAGATTTCAATATTTTATACAAATTACGGTGCACTACAAAGTAAAACTTAATTGGAGACTCTCATACAATACCCGACTATTTTCGGTCTTTAAATAAATACCGCTTTAGAACTAATAATTGCAGGGTTTTTAATCTAAAATTGGAGATTCATCCACTAAACAGTGAGTAAAGCTTGTGATCGTTTACTCTGCCTTTAATTCTATCCTTGTCTTTTATAAGCACTTAAAATTCTAATGGCTCGGATTCATTTCACGTTCAAATGTAATGGTTTGTATGCATTGATCAGCGCCATACCATTTAGTGTCGATTATGTAATTATGTATCCACTACATCCACTATCTACTACTCACCCATCTTCTTAACACCCAAAAAGTAACAGCCTTCTCCACTTTTCAATACCCATTCTTTCACAACTTCATTACTTATTCAAATCGACGTGGATGCTTCTAGAGTTGTCTACGGCTATATTTAAAGCACTACAACTCAAAAGGGAAGAAACAATTGGATAAAATCATTAAATTAATTTATTCATAAAGGTGATCTTCTAGGTACTACTTTAGTGATTTCCTTTCTATTCTGCACGATGTTCAATCCTTCTCGTTTAGACCGATGCGATCTTTAACTATCGACATTCAGATTGTCGCTGTTGGCTTTGAATTTGCCATTAAAGATGTGCTTAATTTCACATTCTCTTATTTCTTTGTTTATTTCAGTTGAGGAGGAGACAAATTGGGAAAGTAACTTTTTTGTGATTTGATTAAAGTGGGAGAGCCACTTTTGGTTCGTGATTTGGTTTGTTTATTGTTTAACTATCCGTCCTTGTATTAGTCCGTAAACAACTTTACATGTAACTTCTAAGCTTTAATTATGAGCTTTAATTGTACAAATTCTTTTTTTATATGTTTACTTCTACAAATAGGTATCAATGGGAGGTTATCATATTTTCAAGTTTTCCCACTTGCTATGTACTATCAACAACCTCCCAATTATAAGCACCTCAACTACACGTGGGGGTACCAAGTTACAAGGCATATTTGATGGTGATATGCAGAGATATCATGTATATTTTCTTGGTACATTATCCATTAATATTTGTTGGGCTTGTTTTATTTTTTGTGTTCTCAGTATGCTGTAATAAGATACTACTTAAAAAATATATGCTTATTGAACAAATTTTCATTATTATTGTAGTATAATGTTGTGCAATTGACTTGATTGTTAGTGATATTATACTGCTTTATATGCATTTATAAACATATGTTAATGTTATGTATTTATGTATGTGTGATGAAAAACATCGGTGGAAGTCATATGCATCATTATTTGAAATGCCATTGAATGCATATATATATATATATATATATATATATAATTTAAGGCTGATTAGAAACTATCGTCAATCTATAAAATTCAGTCACCAACTATTTTTGAAGCGGAAGTATCGGTCTTTAAAGTTTGAGACTGTTGTTTCAGTCTCAATTTTTTTTTAGACTTGAGATTTAGTGATTGGTACAACAGTCTTTTAAATCTATTTAAAGACTAAAAATATCAAGCTTTATTTTAATTTGTTTTTGTAGTTTTGAAATGTGGGATCAAAGCAAAACAATAATTGATGATATATTCTCATTCCTAGTAGCTATTGAAATAACCAAAAGTCATGATTATAACGAGAATAATGATAATGAACCAATTAGCATAAATAAATGTCGAAAAAGACATGATTCAGGTTGGATTAGATTCACTTCAAAAACGTGGTGTATTTGGACCAATAGAGAAAACACTAGAAGATGTTAAACAAGCGGGTTTTAAATGGGTATTAGTTAGAAAACAAAATGTAGTACTCATATTGGAAATTACCATCAAGGATTACTCTATCAGTCACCATCTACTATAGAAAGTATCTCTTAAATATTTTTCAAATCCAAAAATTCAGTATCTTCACATGAATCAGTGAATTAGGCAAGGTGTAACACCCCACATTTTGTAACAAATAAATAATTAAATAATGCATATGTGTATATATATGCATAGAAATAAATATATATACGAAGAATAAAATAAAGATAATATGTGATTGCATGTAATAAATACATGCACTGAAAAAGAAGAAAAGAATGATGCATTAAAAGAAAGAAAGGATTGGTTGCATGCAGTGTAAATATGTTGCATGCACTGATTTACAAATATTATGCATTAATAATAAAAGAAAAAGATTCATGCAATGGTTTAAATGAAATATTGTAACAAACGTGAAAAAGAGAAATAAGAAGAGAACAGTAACTACCATTGTTCTAAGCCTTGTTAACAATAGCCTTAGTAGTCCAGTTGGTTAGAGCATGTGGCTTGCATGCAAGAGGTATAGAGTTTGATCTCCACCGGCGTCATATTTTTGTTTTAAGGGAACGACTAAAATAACACATGTTCTAAAGAGAAAATAAGTATAAATGCACATATATGAAAAAATATACGTATAAGGAAGTGTAAAAAAATATATGTATATATACAAGACTATATATGTATATATGTGCAAAAAAAATACAAGAGATAAAGTTCAAGATAAGACTGCAATCAAAGAAATATGGCAAGAAATAAATAACGGTACAACACCGTTTGAATTTTGAAAACGAAAATAAAGTTGTGCGTATATATATACATGTAAAATGGTCACTAGAAGTTTTGTATACATATAAGAAGATTATATGCGAATATAACAGTTAAATAAATTCCATAAATTCAAACATTCAAAATTTAAACTTCTGCACCAAAACAACTTGCGGGACCCATGAGGGGTCGACCCATCCATATATGGGTCAACCCAAGGGTCGACACACGTGTAGGGGGGTTGAAGCAGGGGTCGACCCACCCCAGATCCAACTAGATTCATCGACGAATCTGTTTTCTTAACCAAGTTCGAATGCTGACTCAGCGCTGCGTGTACGATAAGATCCTGAACATCTATAAATAGGCTAGTAGAGCCTAACCTAAATCTCATATTTCTAAGACGACGTCTATACTCTGTCATTCTTCTTCCTTCTCAAATCTCTTCATAAAAATAGAATAACTAGTTTAGGAAAATTCCAATTCAAGATCTGGAGGAAAAGAATGAAAATTAACAAAGAAGGTGTTCAGAATCAAATTCGGAGTAAGGTAATTTCTTAGATCTAGTCTATTTCAATTTTCTCCTCTTTCTTCCCTTTTTCTTTTAGTAAGAATTGTGGATCCATGGTTGTTAGGTTCTAAATTCAGTTAGAAGGACCATGGAATACTAGAATTGGACCAGATTTAGGATTTGAAAAGCAAAGTAAGTGAGTGGATTTAAGTTATATCATTTTTGATAACGATATATTATCGTTTGACACTCCTCATTAACATGCAATGTAAATCTGCTAGAATGATTAAAGTGACGAAGTGCTAATATGACATGTTGAAATATTAATATGTTGGAAAATTCATATGTTGAAACGTTTTATATGTTGAAATGTTCATATGTTAAAATATAAACTTGTTAAAATATGTGCAGCGATTACTGTTGTAATCATATACGATCTAATTACATGATTAACTTGTGGCATATTATATACTTGAATTCTTAACGGTAGAATTGAGAAAATTACATGTTAATTTGTTAGATTTGAACAATTACATGATTACATGTTAGAATAGAATTAATTACATGTTAGAAAGAACATGCGACATAAAATGGGCTTAATATAATGACATGTAAAATATAGATTATAGTAAAAAGTTTGAAGAATGAACATGCCTAAATTATATATAAAGTTTACAGTAATAGAAAACTGTAACTACACTTAGACACGATTTTAAATTCAAATAGTGATAGGAATCTGCCTGGAACCTCCCGGCAAATCCAGTGTCCATGAGTTGTTAATTTAATTTGAGAGATCTAGTGCGTAAATATACATGTAACAGTGCTAAGACACGAGGTTAAGTCCAACTTGTGGTAGAAGTCTATCCGAAACCGCCCGGCAAATCCATCATCCACAATTGGTCGGCTTAATGTGAGAGGTCTAGTGCATAAACATATATAAAAATATATGTAAATAGCAGGATTGATAAAATATCAATAATTGTGATTAATGGAATTGAATGAAAGTTACAACAGTAAAAGAAATGGAATGAACGGGAAATTATAATAACCTATTATAAATAAATTAAATTAATGAGAATGTTATATAATAGGTAGGCTTGTCCTAAGGACAAGTGGAAATTATAACTTAGGTTATAATAAACGATAAAGAAAATGGAATAACTTATGTAATGAGATAAGTTGAACTTAATTGTAAATTAAGTTATTTGTAAGAACGAGATTCTGAGATCTACGGATGAGGACAACATAAGTTATATTTATGGAAAGGAAACTTATTAGTAAACCTTAGTTAAGAGAAATAAATTAATAAGTAAATAACGATAAGTGGTAGTGACAGTATAAGACGGAATTATGATTAAATAAGAAAGAATGAGGCAAACATATGAAATGAAATAAGTTATATCTAATCATAGATAATAAATGACATGTTAAATAGAAAACATGTCAATTGAGATATACTTAATTACGTATTAAGTAAGAACATGTTATTATGAATAATATTGAGAGATTGTAGATTACAGACCTTGGATTACAATATAGATAATAACATGTTGTGGGCTTGTTAATAAACTTAAATGGGTTAAGTTATACGATTAAAATTAATAAGCATAAAGAACTTGGTAACTTGAATAAGAAGTCAATGTGAATGGGAATAACCAAGCTAAATGGAAACCCGATGAGGTAAAGCAAGCGCATAATAGAATGTTTAGACATAGTGTCTAATAACATATTCAAAATAAGGCACTTGGACCAGTCCGCACGTTTAAGGTGATATCCCAACGGGGTAGATCATCGCGGTGTCATGAGGCACGAGGGGAGCGCATGTCCATCTGATTATTCTATTAGCTCCGAAGGGATGGAAGGGGAAGCACGCGGCTTAAGGTGCTCCTAGTAGTCCTCTATGTGGTGGCAGATGTTTAGGTTGTGCTCATAGAGGTGGGTCTGCGCGTAACTACCCAATGAGTAGCCTTAACTACAAAAGTAGCTTTGCAGTCAGAAAGCCATAACGAGGTGACACTAGGGTGATTTGGCGGTTGCCTCAAGAGGGAGGCAGGGGTCACGACCAATAAGGGTAGTAGATCGTCGGGTACCCGTCATTAGTAGCTAGTGGGATACGAAAAGACTAGAGTTAAACCCAAGACGCCATCCACCTTTCACTATCGAGGCACAACGGTTGAGGGGAGACGCCAACTGGATGTTTAGATTGTTTGTTAGGGACAAGTCGCTTAGCTCTTGTAGTCTTTACTAGTTGAGGGAGGGCCAAGGTGGGGCCATAGTCACCATGAAAAACAGACCTGAGGGATATCTGTATTTTGAGGCACTTAAAGGCGAGCCTGTACAGATATGGAAAAGCTCCCGACTGAGTTCCGTGTTTCTTGTGTTGCCCTGCCACTGAACTCGGTGCACATTAGAGGTTATGTGCGGTTAAGGCATCGAATACGATTGACGATACGTATGTGGGAAAGTCTAGATATATGCATGTCTGTTCTGGTTAGTGTATCGTAGGCTCTAGGGCATTACTCTACGATCTGATTCGATCAAATGTGGCAGTCCGTACGCTTACGTAGCACGGCGATGGCGGTTCTATGCGGAATGTAGCATTGTTATATAGAGGTCCATACGTCACTCCGGCGTAGGATGAGGGACTGCGTATATTACTGTGGCGTTACGGCAGAGACCGTGCGAGTGGGGTACTATGGGGTGTACCTTAATTTGGGGGTAGCTACATATATACTTTATTAGATTAATCCATTGGGGAGTAAATGGGTACGACATGTGCGCAAGCCTTGAGTGTTGTTAACCCAAGTAACCCAATAAATAAGAAAACGTGATTGAACAATATATATATGGTTATCCAAAATGTATATTTTAAATCCAGTCACCAGAACTTGTGTTTTGACCCCCTCCTCATCATATACTCGCAGGTTATACTTGTGGCAAAGATATGATAGTTTTGGATACCAGTTAGGCAGTATTATAATTTGGGTAAGGCTATACTTTGATTATATTATATTTTATCCATTCCGCTGTGAGATATTTTCTAAGCTCTGATATATTTTATATCTCTGTCTTTTCTGCAGGATACCAGAGCAACCAACACGAGTTTCGATGGATTAGAATTTTGAAAAAAAAATCGGTCAGTCAGAATTCGGGTTGTTACATCTGATATCAGAGCTTAGGTTTAGGATTCCTGTATAAATAGTGAGTGAATGTATTTGTATTTTTTAAAATATAAATATATATTATATATATCCTTAGATCCATAGAGTAATCCACTAAATTAAAAGAGTATAATATGGTAAGAATTGGGATGACTGTTTTGTACACTAAAGGAATGAATATGGAAATTTGAGACCTTAGGAAATTTGGGTGGAAAGTGTACAATATATTTTGAAATATAGAAAGGAGGATCCCATATGTTAATATTTCATATTAGTGGGTTTGGCAGTAAAACCTTATAAATTGGAAAAGGTTAAAAAGAGAAAAATGGATTAAGAATATATTTAGTTGAGAGAATTGACTTTGTGGGACTGTCTAGGAAAGCCCAGAAAAATTTGAAACCCTCTTTGAGTCTAACCCCATTGTTAACTTTTAAGAAGTTGAAATTGTAAAAGTTTTGGGAAGATGGTTTATGGTATTTTTCTTAAAAGTTATAGTTTTAAAATATGTAAAGTGCACATATTGAGTTTTAAAGTGAAATGGGGTATATTTTGGGAACAATGATTTCTTGTGAAAATTTTGTCTAAAGTAAAGTTCTCTTAGTAAAAGATGCATATTATAGGGCATGTATAGCTCGCAAATTTTCTTGTTATATTGCATGAAAGGATTAAAAAGCAAACTTAAAAATTATTGCATTTTGTTAAAATTCTCAGTAAAGAAAGTTTTAAAATCTCTATTCTTTTGACAATCATTTTTGATAAATTGTTTTAATAAGAGAATTTTGTTGGGTGAACAAAATAAGTTGTAGAAATTAAGAATAGAGTAGATGTTTGCACCTTGTAGTAAGAAACTGAACCGACCTTATAGGCAAGAACAAGTTGTAAACCTGATTAAAAAATAATTGTCCTTATCTACCCCAGCTTTTGTGATTCAAAAAAAAATAATTTACATTTTTTTATATAAAATGATATGTTTTTATGGTTTGGCCAAAGTAAGTTTTGATGAGGAAAATAAAGTTTTGATAATTTTTAACTTTTGGAAGAAAAGTGAAATGAAAAGGCCAAATCATGTTTTAAAAAGTATGGAGTATGTAAGGATTAGTGCCTAGGGAAGACGAGAAAAGTTTTGAGGCTATAAAGTAAATAGCGAGAATTATCTTGGAATAATAGTAAGTTCCCGTAGAATCCGTAAGCATTGAAAAACCTAGGGTGTTGCTTGAAATAATTTTTGGTACACAGCTAGGACTAGTGGTGATTACTAGATAGAAAAGGGCAAGTAAGTATTTAAATCCTGTTGGTAATTTTCATGTTAGGGGTACAAACCGTTATTGCATTTTTGTTGGGATCGTTCTATTTTTTTTCTGTTGGGTAGTTAGGGTAACACCTAAACCTGTCATTGATCCCGTCGTTCAAGTTTGCTATCTGAGGGGGACATAGTCCTGAGATTCTTGGCCCTTAGTAGTAGCTGTGTAGAGTGTCTGTTTTCCTGTTTTAGTTAAAGGCTTATTTGAAATTAAACTTAGATCAGATGATTAAATAAGCTAAGAAAAGAGAAATGATACAACTAAAAGGAAACAACAAATTTAGTAAAGCGGCAAACTTGACAAATTCTGAGAAAAAAAATGAATAAGAGTAAAAATTTCTAAGAAGAGATGAAAAAGAAAATCAGTATGGAAGAAAATTTTCGTATGTGGGCTCGGATAGGAAAATAGGGAATCTTTATAAAAAGTTACATAAAATTCAAGTACGGTTGAAAAAAGGTACATAAAAGAAAAACAGAAGATATGAAATTTTCCATTTTCCACCTTTTTGTAACATAAGAAATCGAATTTAGAAAATTAGATTTTTCTGAAATTCGAAAAATAAAGTTGGCTGGTAGGATTTTGGATGCAACAATTGGATGAACTGCACTCTTGCTCTGCAAGAATGTGGGAAATTTTGGATGAAATTGTATTTTTATTTTCAAAATCTTGTATTCATGTAGAAGTGCCAGTATATTTAGAATGTGAGCATCATGTATTTTAAGAATTTTTGAAAAATTTGCGTACACATAGGAGGTACCGCTTAGGCATACATGTATTATTATGTTGTATTTCACTTTGCACAAGCGCACAATGTTTGCAAAAATTGGATGCATGCATGATGGATGTATATTATGCGAGGGGTTAATTGATTTTTACCCTTCTCAAATTTCGGGGACGAAATTTCCCAAGGGTGTGAGAATGTAACACCTCGCATTTTGTAACAATTAAATAATTAAATAATGCATATGTGCATATATATATACATAGACATAAATATATATATGAAGAATAAAATAAAGATAATATGTGATTGCATGTAATAAATACATGCACTGAAAAAGAAGAAAAGACTAATGCATTAAAAGACAGAAAGGATTGGTTGCATGCAGTGTAAATATGTTGCATGCACTGATTTATAAATATTATGCATTAATAATAGAAAAAGATTCATGCAATGGTTTAAATGAAATATTGTAACAAACGTGAAAAATAGAAATAAGAAGAGAACAACAACTACCATTGTTCTAAGTCATAATAACAATAGCCTTAGTAGTCCAATTGTTAGAGCATATGGCTTGCATGCAAGAGGTATAGAGTTCGATCTCCACCGGCGTCATATTTTTGTTTTAAGGGAACGGCTAAAATAACACATGTTCTAAAGAGAAAATATGTATAAATGCACATATATGGAAAAATATACGTATAAGGAAGTGTAGAAAAATATATGTATATATACAAGACTATATATGTATATATGTGCAAAAAAAAAAATATAAGAGATAAAGTTCAAGATAAGGCTACAATCAAAGAAATATGGCAAGAATTAAATAACGGTACAACACGTTTGAATTTTGAAAACGAAAATAAAGTTGTGCGAACATATATACATGTAAAATGGTCACTAGAAGATTTGTATACATGTAAGAAGATTATATGCGAATATAACAGTTAAATAAATTCCAAAAATTTAAACATTCGAAATTTAAACTTTTGCGCCAAAACAGTTTGCGGGACCCATGGGGGGTCGACCCACCCATAGAGGGTCGACCTAGGGCGACCACCCCAGATCCAGCTAGATTCATCGATGAATCTGGACTGTTTTCTTAACCAAGTTCAAATGCTGACTCAGCACTGCGTGTACGATGAGATCCTGAAAACCTATAAATATGCTAGTAGAGCCTAGCCTATATCTCATATTTCTGAGACGACGTCTATACTCTGCCATTCTTCTTCCTCCTCAAATCTCTTTAGAAAAATAGAATAATTGGTTTAGGAAAAATCTGATTCAAGATCTGGAGGAAAAAATGAAAATTAATAAAGAAGGTGTTCAAAATCATATTCGAAGTAAGGTAATTTCTTAGATCTGGTCTATTTCAATTTTCTCCTCTTTCTTCCCTTTTTCTTTTAGTAAGAGTTGTGGATCCATGGTTGATAGATTCTAAATTCAGTTAGGAGAACCATGAAATACTAGATCCGGACCAGATTCTGGATTTGGGAAGCGAATTAGGTGAGCGGATTTAAGTTATATCATTTTTGATAATGATATATTATCGTTTGACATTCCCCGTTAATATGCAATGTAAATCTGCTAGAATGATTAAAGTGATGAAATGCTAATTTGATATGTTGAAATATTAATAGGTTAAAATATTAATATGTTGAAAAATTTATATATTGAAACTTTTTATATGCTAAAATGTTCATATGTTGAAATGAAAACTTGTTAAAATATGTGTAGCGATTACTGTTGTATACATACATGATCTAATTAGATGATTAATGTGTGGCATATTATGTACTTGAATTCTTAACGGTAGAATTGAGAAAATTACATGTTAATTTGTTAGATTTGAACAATTACATGATTAAATGATTATATGTTAGAATAGAATTAATTACATGTTAGAAAGAACATGCGACATAAAATGGGCTAATATGATGACATGTAAAATACAGATTATAGTAAAAAAATTTAAAGAATGAACACACCTAAATTATATAGAAAATTTACAATAATACAAAACTGTAACTGCACTTAGACACGAGGTTAAATTCGACTTGTGGTAAAAGTCTGCCCGGAACCGCCCGGAAAATCCAACGTCCTCGAGTTGTTAATTTAATGTAAGAGATCTAGTGCGTAAATATACATGTAACGGTGCTAAGACACGAGGTTAAGTCCAACTTGTGGTAGAAGTCTGCCCGGAACCGCCCGGCAAATTCATCATCCACAAGTGGTCGGCTTAATGTAAGAGGTCTAGTGCATAAACATATATAAAAATATATGTAAATAGCAGGATTGATAAAATAGCATTAATTGTGATTAGTGGAATTGAACGAAAGTTACAATAGTAAAAGAAATGGAATGAACGAGGAATGATAATAACCTATTATAAATAAATTACATTAATGAGAATATTATATAATAGGTTGGCTTGTCCTAGGGACAAGTGGAAATTATAACTTAGGTTATAATAAAAGATAAAGAAAATGGAATAACTTATGTAATAAGATAAGTTGTACTTAATTGTAAATTAAGTTATTTGTAAGAATGAGAATATAAGATCTACGGATGAGGACAACATAAGTTATATTTATGGAAAGAAAACTTATTAGTAAACCTTATTTAAGAGAACTAAGTTAATCAGTAAATAACGATAAGTGGTAGTGACTGTATAGGATGGAATTATGATTAAATAAGAAATAATGACGCAAACTTATGAAATGAAATAAGTTATATTTAATCATAGATAATAAATGACCTATTAAATAGAAAACATGTGAATTGAGATATACTTAATTACGTATTAAGTAAGAACATGTTATTGGACTATGAATAATATTAAGAGAATGCAGATTACAAACCTTGGATTACAATCTAGAGAATAACATGTTGTGGGCTTGTTAATAAACTTAAATGGGTTAAGTTATATGACTAAAATTAATAAGCACAAAAAACTTGGTAAATTGAATAAGAAGTCAATGTGAATGGGAATAACCCAGTTAAATGGAAGCCCAATGAGGTAAAGCAAGCGCATAACAAAATGTTTAGACATAGGGTCTAATAACATATTTAAAATAAGACGCTTGGACCAGTCCGCACGTTTAAGGTGAATAACCCAACGGGGTAGATCATCACGGTGTCATGAGGCACGAGGGGAGAGCACGTCCATCTAATTATTTTGTTAGCTCCGAAGAACTAGAAGGGGAAGCACGCGGCTTCCTGAGACGCGTAAGGTGCTCCTGGTAATCCTGTAACAACCCGAAAATCTGGGCCAGTTTAAAAATTTTATTTTGGCAATTTTAACGAATTTTGATTATTTAAAATGAATTATTTTAAATAATATCGACGATAAATTTATTTTGAATATAATTCGATCTTATATATTATATACGCCGTCGTTAGAATATAAATAATTATATATAATTATAAAAGGAATTGAAAATGGCGCGGTAGTTCAATAATTCGATTTCAAACTTCAATTGAATGTACCGGGTGCAAAACAATCCGGAATTTAGTGAAACCAAAAACATTAGGATCTAATTGATAATATCTTTCCAACGAATCCGAAAAATCAAGATTTCATAGCGGGAATCAAAAGATATGTCCAGTTGAAAATTCTGAATAGTCGCTATGGAATTCAGGCCCTTAAAATGGACATTTTGCAAATGACCTCGGATTTCGACGAAACCAGTTTTGTTGGGTCTGTGGTGTCAAGTTATTGCTAGGTTTCAAATTTCATAATTTTTCGAATCAATATGTGAGCGTGGCAAAGGAAAGCGTGTTTGACCAGTTTCAGTTGATTTTAATCGACTGGAAATTGGCCATTTTTCTAACGGTCTCAGAATTCGACGAAACTAGTTTCGTTAGGACCGTATCGTCAATACGAAGCTAGATAATATTTTTCTGAAATTTTTCTAGTTAGTATGTGGCCCCGGTAAATTGAAATGTACGTTTAAAATTCAATTTAATGATTTAAATATTAATTTAAGTGAAAACTGATCGAAACAGTCGAATCAGCTTGCGGGGCATATCCCATTGTGTTCGAAATGGGAGTATTTAGCTAGGGGCGACAGTCGTTTGGTTCGATTTAGAGTTGGTATCAACGAACAAGTGTTTTTTCATTTTAAAAGAATTAAATAATATAAAATTATATTAATGGGCCAATCAAAACTTTTTATAACCTAATTTCAGTTCCTAAAAAAATGCGCCGCCTCCAGAAAAGATCGAAGGCGATAATCCTTCGATTCAAACTCCCGTCCGATCTTCCAATCTTCTCCCCCGTTCGCGAGATTTCCAATGGCCATCTTGCCCAGCCTCGTGAGCTCCACCAATCTGACGGCGGAAATGAGCCAATTCGCGACGAGGAGGCTGCTTTCTGGCACCAAAAAACGGCGGCGTCGAGCTCGATTTCAGGCGCTAGGGGGCGTCGGACTTCGGGAGGGTAGGCAGCGTGGCACGACGACGAGATGACGAAGAGGGTGGAGCCCTCCGATCTGCTCCACGGCAACGATGGTGGCGGCCGTGCTCAACCCTAGGGGGCGCGATATTGGCTTCTCTCGTACAGGCGAAACAGTGAAGAAGGTAATGGATTCTTTTTCTTTATTTATTTTTAAACGTTATTTATTTTAATTATTTATTAATTATACTAGAAAATGTTAATTATATTTATATTGTTTAAATATCAGTTTTAAAATATGAAAATACCATTGTCTTAAGAATAAAAATAGGAATATAAAAGTGAAGTTTTTTTTTTAAAAAAAACATTGTTTAAATATGATTTTTACTAAGTAAAGTTAGCATTGATTTTGAAAATAAAATTAACGTTTTTAAATAGAAATAGCGATATAAAAATATAATTTTTATTTATAACGAAGTAAAAATTCGATTTTTATATATTGAACATCAAAATAAAAATGTGATTTTTATATATTGAACTTCGAAATAAAAAAAGGTTTTTTATATATTGAATAGCGAAGTCAAAATTCGATTTTTATATATTGAACATCAAAATAAAAATGTGATTTTTATATATTGAACTTTGAAATAAAAAAAGGTTTTTTATATATTGAATAGCGAAGTCAAAATTCGATTTTTATATATTGAACATCAAAATAAAAATGTGATTTTTATATATTGAATTTCGAAATAAAAAAAGGTTTTTTATATATTGAATAGCGAAGTCAAAATTCGATTTTTATATATTGAACATCAAAATAAAAATGTGATTTTTATATATTGAACTTCGAAATAAAAAAAAGGTTTTTTATATATTGAATAGCGAAGTCAAAATTTGATTTTTATATATTGAACATCAAAATAAAAATGTGATTTTTATATATTGAACTTCGAAATAAAAAAAGGTTTTTTTATATATTGAATAGCGAAGTCAAAATTCGATTTTTATATATTGAATAGCGAAGTAAAAATTCGATTTTTACATATGTAGTGAAAGCGGACAACGAAGGTGACAAAAAGGCGAGAACGAAGGAGATTTATATAAAAGAAGAGTCAAGATGATTGGATAGCTTTAGGTGAGAACTTCTCACCTTTCAATTTAATTTTCTAGTTATATTTATATACTAGGATGCAGACGGTGCTTAGTAGCACCCGACACAATCGTCCACAGACCATGGACTTGTTTGTTTGGTTGCATAAATTAGTTAGATGATTTGGTTTGAATTGAATTGTTTGGTGAAATGAATTGGTTTGATTGATGTGTGAATGGCGTGGGCCTTCACTAGACCGGGGATAAGGCTAGGCTTCGTCCCGTTTCTAGTATCGTGCCGTTATGCCGCCGAAATTTTCTAAAATAAGTTAGAAAAATAAAAATATCATTTTATTTAAAGAATGAACTGAATAGAAATTCATATGTTGGAATAAAATGTTTTGTCGTTAAAAATATAATTTTTAACGTGAATGTGAATAAATAAATATTCATTTACAAACCAGACGGTTTGTTTATGTACACCTATTTGAAGGACATTGATTGGGTCGATAAATTTTACACATCGCCCAACTGCACAAATAAAATATGCGTTTGATTGTTTGAAACCCCACACGGGTGTTGGGATGAAATTTGAAGTTCACTCATCCTGATTGATTAAATATGTCGATCGATTGATTGACAGGCTGTTATAAGCGTAAGATATCTATATTTGATGCTTATACAGTGTAGTGCACTTTGGTTGATGTTTGATTGTTTATTATTGCTATTATATACATGTGTTGTATGGAATCCATATAATTAACGTCATATGGTGATTGATTGGGCCTCATTCCAATCGGGAAAGTAATGAATATTATAAAAGAAAATTCATGTGTTGAATATAAAAATAGTGATGTGTTGACAGTACTCATGTGTTGAGATTAGTCGTGTGTTGAAATAAATATAGATTCATGTGTTGAATGGGATAATATTCATTTGTTGGATAGAATAAAGAAGTTTTGAAAATATAAAGCCGTGTTGATTAGATTGACGCCATTTTGACGTAAACGATATTTATATCGATTTTATTCATTTCGAAATGAACTGAATTGAAAACGATTTCGAAATGAATTGAATTGAAACCGATTTCGAAATGAACTGAATTGAAAACGATTTCGAAATGAATTGAATTGAAACCGATTTCGAAATGAATTGAATTGAAAACGATTTCGAAATGAATTGAATTGAAAGCGAATTCAAATGAATTCAAATTGAATTGAATAGAAATGAATTTTAAAACGAATTTATAAAGAAGAATTCAATTTTGATTTGAATTGAAATGGAAGTTGAAATTGTTTTGAAACGAATGTAGAACTATTTATAAAATTCGTTTTAAAAGGAAATCGACGAAATATATATAATATATATATATATATTATATATATAATGGCCTGAATAGAACGCGCCGCGCCGCGGTAGTTCGTGAATTTCGACCATTTATTTCAAACGGACATTGCGGGAGATCCGACCGTCGGATTCTCCTAAAACCGGAACCGTTGGGTTCGTATCGAAAAGAGCTTTCCAATGAATATTAGAAATTTGAAATCTAACGGTTGGATTTGGAGTTATGTCCAAATCAAATTCGAAAAAGGTCGTTGTAAGTGCAGTTCGATGGCCGTTGTTGGAAATCGACTGTACGGGCCTTGGTAAAATTATTAAAAATATCTATAATTTGTGTAAAATCATAATATATGGATCGGAAAGAGTTGAGCTGGAAAATTCCACATTTGAAAAGATAAAAATAGATTTTTGTCGAAATAAACTAGTTTGAACTAGAATTAAAATCAATTTATTTTTGAAATAAATAAATTGAATTTGAAAGTGATTTTAAAAATAATCAATACTCCCAATACGTGGATTGGACTGGAGTTGAATCGAAATTATCTTCGGGATATTTCGGTGTTGGATTTCGTGACTATACAAATATTGTTATGGGGATTTGAAAGATATATTTTATATCGTTATTTCCAATACGATATATGTTGGTTTCAGAATTTGATATTGAATGTAAGCCGATATATTTTCTATTCAGAGCCTTGTATTTAATATCAAATGTGATTTGGGTTTATCGTGAATCGTGTTTTAGAAGACATTGGTTCTTTAACCCAGTTAAAGGCAAGATATCGATTTTTGAGAAGATTAAAACTAAGTGGAGTTTTAATGAATCTTTAATTAGATTGAAAAATGAATTGATTATTTAAATTATCAAATCTGAAAGGTGATCGAGAATGGAGTACCACCAGTTTTGCTCCAAAGCGATAGTTAAATCTTTAATTAGATTTGAACGTGAAATGGTAATTAATTTTACCGATAACACAGTGGTGTTAGATGTGGAGTATTATCAGTTTTCTCCATGGGATATATAGGTTGGGATTGGGAAATAAAATAATAATTACTTCGATGTGGTTCGCTAATCCCGACTAGTTTGGAAAACCATAATATGGTTTGAAATGATATCCAAAGGAAGATTAAAGAATAAATTTAGAAGAATTTATCTTGGATAAAATTAATGGGAACCTTTCCCTAAACATGTGATTTTGTGAATAAAAGAATATTCTGAATTGGAATGAGGCGTTTGATGTGTTTGTGTAACATTTGTTTATCATATACGTGGGTTATTCAGAAAGGCCGGGTTTACACCCATTCTGAATAACCGATTCGACGAGATGTCGAAGATGAAGACGGTGGTTGAAGGCCGGAAGTCTTCACATCGTTTGGATAGTTACTGACGATCCTGATTGGGCTGTACACCCAAGAGGATGGAAATAGTTGGCGGTCGTCCAGACGTACTTGGAGATGGAAATATATGCGAGGAAAGTGCCTCCGGTTTCGTTCAGACCTAGAACGGACTTGTAAATGGATGGTGTGTCTGACATTGTATTCCTTTATATTGTATTTGTTGATCTCTGCTAAATATATATCTGTTTGGCGGCGGAGAATTTATTCTCTTGCTTAACGCCCTTCTCTGAGACATATGAGCTCAGAGGTTATATATTGGCAGAAATCAGTGGTACGATATGGATTGATAGTGTGGCATACTGAGATGCAGTGATCCAGACTTTTGTTGAAAAGCAAAGTTTGGTGGTTGATGATCAAAGCGCAGCTGATATAGCATGGCTTTGTGTATAGCGTTGATCCGCGAGCCTCACAGCCCGGAATGGTGGTAAACTGATGGTTTGATCAGTATACATTTTTAGTGTAGTGGATTTGGTCGACCGATATTGAGCTTCGTGCTCGGAGGGATAGAGTAAGCGGTGTTTTCTCTTGCTGGGACGTAAGCCGCGGTGATACTTGAGTCCCAAAAGTGCGGATGTGCATAGCGGTGTTTTCTCTCGCTGAGACGTAAGCCGCGGTGATTTGTACTACGCGATCGATCTTTCGAATCAGGAGCCACCATGATGGAAATCCAATTTCCAATACGTGTATTTCGGCTTTATTTGTAGAGCCTAGTATGGCGACATAGTGGGATGGGGCACTCATGCCGTCTATGATTTATATTTATGATTGAAATTGTTTTTGACACTATACACTTATTATAGTATCAAATGATTTGTTTTAAACGTATCAAGCATGTTTGGCTGTTATAAGGTAAAACCCTATCCTCCGGCTTGCGTTGCATTGTGTGATGGGACCTGGGTCTTATAATAGCTTCATTTTTCGAAAAAGCATTGCGCTGTTTATTCTATGCACTAGTATTCTTGGGAGGAAACCCGTTCCGTGTTATACGGCGTGGTCCCTTGAATTACTCTCTTTTAAAGTAAAGTTTTAAATAACTGTTTTAGTTCTCACACCAGTCACATGACTGACCTGGAGTTTATTGTTTTAACCTAAACTCTGGGTGCCCTTATTTTCGACACGGGCAGCTAGTAGTTTTGGTTTTGCAGATTTATATTCACAGGATCCTGGTTTACAGCTGGAATGATATCCGGAAAGCTTTGTATCCGTATATCTCTTCTAGTTGTGTATTGTATTATTTTCCGCTGCTAGGTATTTAAATGTAATTTAAATCTCTGATATTTCTGTGTAATATTCATTTATACTCTGTATATTCTTGTATTCTGGTGCATTGTTGTAATATACAGTGAAATGTTCTTTTGCATGCGTTCTATTTTGTCGTGTTCTCAAACGATAGGGCGTTTCGAACGGTCTGGGTCGGTTTAGCGACAGGTTCGGACCGAGCGAAATTCCATGCCGTCACAGTTGGTATCAGAGCTTTGGTTTACAGAGCTCGAGAACAAGACACCTTAGAACCATACGAAAGAATTCATCAGATATTGGATTAGTAGTATCCAATTAGAATGACTCGTTAGAGATAGGATCAGTAGTATCCTAGAACGAGTGTGAAGGGTATATTTTTTTCAAATGAAAACAATTTTGTTTTGAAAATTTAAACCATTTTATACGTATTTGAATATTTATTTATTTTGAATATGGACAATCGAGTATATAAAGATTTTTCATATACGCGTCATGAACGTATATTCGAAGTTTTAATATACTGGATAGATATAGAATCACACTCTAGTCGCCCGGACCTGATTCTGATGATTGACGCGTCATCATTAGTAATTAGTTTCGTGTTTCGAAGGTGTGATACCTGTATATTTCCATTAGACTGGTGTGAGAACCAAAACTTATATAGTTAGAACACATTGTTGTGAATTGACATCAAAAACGAGATTTTCTGTATATATATCAAATTTTATGGATTTGAAACTCTAATCCACTAATTGATTGATGTTTGTGTTGTTTGTTTATTTTGTTTGATAATTTTGAAACACTTATGCCTAATTGAATTAAATATTGAACTGTATTGATAATTGGTCGCATTTGCTTGCATATACATATACTTATATTGAACAGGTCATAGCAAGGAGGCTAGGGCCGAAGAATAAAATTTGTTTGCCCGACAAATAGGTACATGTTTATTACATAATTTACTATTTTGTTTGGGTGATGATGATTTTATGAGCCTATTGGCTAGCCGCTTGGCTTTTTCTTTTTCTTTTTGAGATCTGAAGGACCGGGGAAGCTATTTGAAATTCCCCGATGCTCCCGGTGCAGGGGAGGTTATGGCGAAATTTTTCGAAAATTTAGGGTGTTAGCCAAATTTTTGAAATTTTGAAAATTCTCAGAAACTGAAAAGTTGGAGAATGGAAGCCAGATCGAATGTAGAGTTGAATGATCAAACCACTTTCGACTTTGTTCCTTTTCGGGGACGAAAAGTTTTAAGTGGAGGGAGATTGTAACAACCCGAAAATCTGGGCCAGTTTAAAATTTTTATTTTGGCAATTTTAACGAATTTTGATTATTTAAAATGAATTATTTTAAATAATATCGACGATAAATTTATTTTGAATATAATTCGATCGTATATATTATATACGCCGTCGTTAGAATATAAATAATTATATATAATTATAAAAGGAATTGAAAATGGCGCGGTAGTTCAATAATTCGATTTCAAACTTCAATTGAATGTACCGGGTGCAAAACAATCCGGAATTTAGTGAAACCAAAAACATTAGGATCTAATTGATAATATCTTTCCAACGAATCCGAAAAATCAAGATTTCATAGCGGGAATCAAAAGATATGTCCAGTTGAAAATTCTGAATAGTCGCTATGGAATTCAGGCCCTTAAAATGGACATTTTGCAAATGACCTCGGATTTCGACGAAACCAGTTTTGTTGGGTCCGTGGTGTCAAGTTATTGCTAGGTTTCAAATTTCATAATTTTTCGAATCAATATGTGAGCGTGGCAAAGGAAAGCGTGTTTGACCAGTTTCAGTTGATTTTAATCGACTGGAAATTGGCCATTTTTCTAACGGTCTCAGAATTCGACAAAACTAGTTTCGTTAGGACCGTATCGTCAATACGAAGCAAGAAAATATTTTTCTGAAATTTTTCTAGTTAGTATGTGGCCCCGGTAAATTGAAATGTACGTTTAAAATTCAATTTAATGATTTAAATATTAATTTAAGTGAAAACTGATCGAAACAGTCGAATCAGCTTGCGGGGCATATCCCATTGTGTTCGAAATGGGAGTATTTAGCTAGGGGCGACAGTCGTTTGGTTCGATTTAGAGTTGGTATCAACGAACAAGTGTTTTTCATTTTAAAAGAATTAAATAATATAAAATTATATTAATGGGCCAATCAAAACTTTTTATAACCTAATTTCAGTTCCTAAAAAAATGCGCCGCCTCCAGAAAAGATCGAAGGCGATAATCCTTCGATTCAAACTCCCATCCGATCTTCCAATCTTCTCCCCCGTTCGCGAGATTTCCAATGGCCATCTTGCCCAGCCTCGTGAGCTCCACCAATCTAACGGCGGAAATGAGCCAATTCGCGACGAGGAGGCTGCTTTCTGGCACCAAAAAACGGCGGCGTCGAGCTCGATTTCAGGCGCTAGGGGGCGTCGGACTTCGGGAGGGTAGGCAGCGTGGCACGACGACGAGATGACGAAGAGGGTGGAGCCCTCCGATCTGCTCCACGGCAACGATGGTGGCGGCCGTGCTCAACCCTAGGGGGCGCGATATTGGCTTCTCTCGTACAGGCGAAACAGTGAAGAAGGTAATGGATTCTTTTTCTTTATTTATTTTTAAACGTTATTTATTTTAATTATTTATTAATTATACTAGAAAATGTTAATTATATTTATATTGTTTAAATATCAGTTTTAAAATATGAAAATACCATTGTCTTAAGAATAAAAATAGGAATATAAAAGTGAAGTTTTTTTTTTAAAAAAAACATTGTTTAAATATGATTTTTACTAAGTAAAGTTAGCATTGATTTTGAAAATAAAATTAACGTTTTTAAATAGAAATAGCGATATAAAAATATAATTTTTATTTATAACGAAGTAAAAATTCGATTTTTATATATTGAACATCAAAATAAAAATGTGATTTTTATATATTGAACTTCGAAATAAAAAAAGGTTTTTTATATATTGAATAGCAAAGTCAAAATTCGATTTTTATATATTGAACATCAAAATAAAAATGTGATTTTTATATATTGAACTTCGAAATAAAAAAAGGTTTTTTATATATTGAATAGCGAAGTCAAAATTCGATTTTTATATATTGAACATCAAAATAAAAATGTGATTTTTATATATTGAACTTCGAAATAAAAAAAGGTTTTTTATATATTGAATAGCGAAGTCAAAATTCGATTTTTATATATTGAACATCAAAATAAAAATGTGATTTTTATATATTGAACTTCGAAATAAAAAAAGGTTTTTTATATATTGAATAGCGAAGTCAAAATTTGATTTTTATATATTGAACATCAAAATAAAAATGTGATTTTTATATATTGAACTTCGAAATAAAAAAAGGTTTTTTTATATATTGAATAGCGAAGTCAAAATTCGATTTTTATATATTGAATAGCGAAGTAAAAATTCGATTTTTACATATGTAGTGAAAGCGGACAACGAAGGTGACAAAAAGGCGAGAACGAAGGAGATTTATATAAAAGAAGAGTCAAGATGATTGGATAGCTTTAGGTGAGAACTACTCACCTTTCAATTTAATTTTCTAGTTATATTTATATACTAGGATGCAGACGGTGCTTAGTAGCACCCGACACAATCGTCCACAGACCATGGACTTGTTTGTTTGGTTGCATAAATTAGTTAGATGATTTGGTTTGAATTGAATTGTTTGGTGAAATGAATTGGTTTGATTGATGTGTGAATGGCGTGGGCCTTCACTAGACCGGGGATAAGGCTAGGCCTCGTCCCGTTTCTAGTATCGTGCCGTTATGCCGCCGAAATTTTCTAAAATAAGTTAGAAAAATAAAAATATCATTTTATTTAAAGAATGAACTGAATAGAAATTCATATGTTGGAATAAAATGTTTTGTCATTAAAAATATAATTTTTAACGTGAATGTGAATAAATAAATATTCATTTACAAACCAGACGGTTTGTTTATGTACACCTATTTGAAGGACATTGATTGGGTCGATAAATTTTACACATCGCCCAACTGCACAAATAAAATATGCGTTTGATTGTTTGAAACCCCACACGGGTGTTGGGATGAAATTTGAAGTTCACTCATCCTGATTGATTAAATATGTCGATCGATTGATTGACAGGCTGTTATAAGCGTAAGATATCTATATTTGATGCTTATACAGTGTAGTGCACTTTGGTTGATGTTTGATTGTTTATTATTGCTATTATATACATGTGTTGTATGGAATCCATATAATTAACGTCATATGGTGATTGATTGGGCCTCATTCCAATCGGGAAAGTAATGAATATTATAAAAGAAAATTCATGTGTTGAATATAAAAATAGTGATGTGTTGACAGTACTCATGTGTTGAGATTAGTCGTGTGTTGAAATAAATATAGATTCATGTGTTGAATGGGATAATATTCATTTGTTGGATAGAATAAAGAAGTTTTGAAAATATAAAGCCGTGTTGATTAGATTGACGCCATTTTGACGTAAACGATATTTATATCGATTTTATTCATTTCGAAATGAACTGAATTGAAAACGATTTCGAAATGAATTGAATTGAAACCGATTTCGAAATGAACTGAATTGAAAACGATTTCGAAATGAATTGAATTGAAACCGATTTCGAAATGAATTGAATTGAAAACGATTTCGAAATGAATTGAATTGAAAGCGAATTCAAATGAATTCAAATTGAATTGAATAGAAATGAATTTTAAAACGAATTTATAAAGAAGAATTCAATTTTGATTTGAATTGAAATGGAAGTTGAAATTGTTTTGAAACGAATGTAGAACTATTTATAAAATTCGTTTTAAAAGGAAATCGACGAAATATATATAATATATATATATTATATATATAATGGCCTGAATAGAACGCGACGCGCCGCGGCAGTTCGTGAATTTCGACCATTTATTTCAAACGGACATTGCGGGAGATCCGACTGTCGGATTCTCCTAAAACCGGAACCGTTGGGTTCGTATCGAAAAGAGCTTTCCAATGAATATTAGAAATTTGAAATCTAACGGTTGGATTTGGAGTTATGTCCAAATCAAATTCGAAAAAGGTCGTTGTAAGTGCAGTTCGATGGCCGTTGTTGGAAATCGACTGTACGGGCCTTGGTAAAATTATTAAAAATATCTATAATTTGTGTAAAATCATAATATATGGATCGGAAAGAGTTGAGCTGGAAAATTCCACATTTGAAAAGATAAAAATAGATTTTTATCGAAATAAACTAGTTTGAACTAGAATTAAAATCAATTTATTTTTGAAATAAATAAATTGAATTTGAAAGTGATTTTAAAAATAATCAATACTCCCAATACGTGGATTGGACTGGAGTTGAATCGAAATTATCTTCGGGATATTTCGGTGTTGGATTTCGTGACTATACAAATATTGTTATGGGGATTTGAAAGATATATTTTATATCGTTATTTCCAATACGATATATGTTGGTTTCAGAATTTGATATTGAATGTAAGCCGATATATTTTCTATTCAGAGCCTTGTATTTAATATCAAATGTGATTTGGGTTTATCGTGAATCGTGTTTTAGAAGACATTGGTTCTTTAACCCAGTTAAAACTAAGTGGAGTTTTAATGAATCTTTAATTAGATTGAAAAATGAATTGATTATTTAAATTATCAAATCTGAAAGGTGATCGAGAATGGAGTACCACCAGTTTTGCTCCAAAGCGATAGTTAATTCTTTAATTAGATTTGAACGTGAAATGGTAATTAATTTTACCGATAACACAGTGGTGTTAGATGTGGAGTATTATCAGTTTTCTCCATGGGATATATAGGTTGGGATTGGGAAATAAAATAATAATTACTTCGGTGTGGTTCGCTAATCCCGACTAGTTTGGAAAACCATAATATGGTTTGAAATGATATCCAAAGGAAGATTAAAGAATAAATTTAGAAGAATTTATCTTGGATAAAACTAATGGGAACCTTTCCCTAAAAATGTGATTTTGTGAATAAAAGAATATTCTGAATTGGAATGAGGCGTTTGATGTGTTTGTGTAACATTTGTTTATCATATACGTGGGTTATTCAGAAAGGCCGGGTTTACACCCATTCTGAATAACCGATTCGACGAGATGTCGAAGATGAAGACGGTGGTTGAAGGCCGGAAGTCTTCACATCGTTTGGATAGTTACTGACGATCCTGATTGGGCTGTACACCCAAGAGGATGGAAATAGTTGGCGGTCGTCCAGACGTACTTGGAGATGGAAATATATGCGAGGAAAGTGCCTCCGGTTTTGTTCAGACCTAGAACGGACTTGTAAATGGATGGTGTGTCTGACATTGTATTCCTTTATATTGTATTTGTTGATCTCTGCTAAATATATATCTGTTTGGCGGCGGAGAATTTATTATCTTGCTTAACGCCCTTCTCTGAGACATATGAGCTCAGAGGTTATATATTGGCAGAAATCAGTGGTACGATATGGATTGATAGTGTGGCATACTGAGATGCAGTGATCCAGACTTTTGTTGAAAAGCAAAGTTTGGTGGTTGATGATCAAAGCGCAGCTGATATAGCATGGCTTTGTGTATAGCGTTGATCCGCGAGCCTCACAGCCCGGAATGGTGGTAAACTGATGGTTTGATCAGTATACATTTTTAGTGTAGTGGATTCGGTCGACCGATATTGAGCTTCGTGCTCGGAGGGATAGAGTAAGCGGTGTTTTCTCTTGCTGGGACGTAAGCCGCGGTGATACTTGAGTCCCAAAAGTGCGGATGTGCATAGCGGTGTTTTCTCTCGCTGAGACGTAAGCCGCGGTGATTTGTACTACGCGATCGATCTTTCGAATCAGGAGCCACCATGATGGAAATCCAATTTCCAATACGTGTATTTCGGCTTTATTTGTAGAGCCTAGTATGGCGACATAGTGGGATGGGGCACTCATGCCGTCTATGATTTATATTTATGATTGAAATTGTTTTTAACACTATACACTTATTATAGTATCAAATGATTTGTTTTAAACGTATCAAGCATGTTTGGCTGTTATAAGGTAAAACCCTATCCTCCGGCTTGCGTTGCATTGTGTGATGGGACCTGGGTCTTATAATAGCTTCATTTTTCGAAAAAGCATTGCGCTGTTTATTCTATGCACTAGTATTCTTGGGAGGAAACCCGTTCCGTGTTATACGGCGTGGTCCCTTGAATTACTCTCTTTTAAAGTAAAGTTTTAAATAACTGTTTTAGTTCTCACACCAGTCACATGACTGACCTGGAGTTTATTGTTTTAACCTAAACTCTGGGTGCCCTTATTTTCGACACGGGCAGCTAGTAGTTTTGGTTTTGCAGATTTATATTCACAGGATCCTGGTTTACAGCTGGAATGATATCCGGAAAGCTTTGTATCCGTATATCTCTTCTAGTTGTGTATTGTATTATTTTCCGCTGCTAGGTATTTAAATGTAATTTAAATCTCTGATATTTCTGTGTAATATTCATTTATACTCTGTATATTCTTGTATTCTGGTGCATTGTTGTAATATACAGTGAAATGTTCTTTTGCATGCGTTCTATTTTGTCGTGTTCTCAAACGATAGGGCGTTTCGAACGGTCTGGGTCGGTTTAGCGACAGGTTCAGACCGAGCGAAATTCCATGCCGTCACAAGTCCTCTGTGCGGTGGCAGAGGTTTAGGCCGTGCTCGCAGAGGTTGGATCTGCGCGTAACTACCCGGTAAGTAGCCTTGACTGCAAAAGTAGCTTTGCAGTCAGAAAGAAGTGACGAGGTGACACTAGGGTGATTCGACGGTCGCCTTAAGAGGGAGGCAGGGGTCACGATCAACAAGAATAGTAGATCGTCGGGTACCCATCATTGGGCAGCCAGTGGGATGCGAAAAGACTAGAGCTAAACCCAAGACGTCATCTACCTTTCACTATAGAGGCACAATGGTTGAGGGGAAACGCCAACTGGATGTTTAGATTGTTTGTTAGGGGCAAGTCGCTTAGCTCTTGTAGTCTTTACTAATTGAGGGAGGGGCGGAGGTGGGGCCATAGTCACCATGAATAACAGACCTGAGGGATATCTGTAATTTGAAGCCCTTAAAGGCGGGCCTGTACAGATATGGAAAAGCTCCCGACTGAGTTCTATGTTTGTTGTGCAGCCCTGCCACGGAATTCGGTCCACATTAGAAGTTATGTGCGGTTAAGGCACCGAATATGATTGACGATACGCACGTGGGAAAGTCTAGATACATGTATGTCTGCTCTAGGTGGTGTATCGTAGGCTCTAGGGCATTACTCGGCGATTTGATTTGATCAAAGTTGGCAGTCCATACGCTTACGTAACATGGCGATGACGGTTCCATGTGGAACGTAGCATTTTTATATAAATGTCCGTACGTCGCTCCGGCGTAAGATGAGGGACTGCGTATATTTCTATGGCGTTACGACAGAGACCGTGCGAGTGGGGTACTATGAGGTGTACCTTAGTTTGGGGGTAGCTACATTTTTACTTTATTATGCTAATCCACTGGAGAGTAAATGGGTACGACATGTGCGTAAGCCTTGAGTGCTGTTAACCCAAATAACCTAATAAATAAGAAAATGTGATTGAACAGTATATGCCGGGTTATCCAACATGTATAGTTTAAATCCAGTCACCAGAACCTGTGTTCTGACCCCCTCCTAATCATATACTCGCAGGTTACACTTGTGGCAGAGATATGATAGCTTTTAATACTGGTTAGGCAGTATTATAATTTGGGTAAGGCTATACTTTGATTATATTATGTTTATCCATTCCGCTGTGAAATATTCTTGAGCTCTGATATATTTTATATCTTTGTCTTTTCTGCGGGATACCAGAGCAACCAACACGAGTTTCGATGGATTAGAATTTAAAAAAAATCGGTCTGTCGGAATTCGGGTAGTTACACAAGGTTCCTTTGTGCAGAATAAGAATAGTTACCTATCCTTGAGTCTTCCATTGTGCTGAAAAAAATTGACGAAAACAGGACGAAGGCCTTGAAAAGTATAAAGAATGATGTCAATCAAAAAGTATTTTAAGCCTTTTCAGGTGTGAAAGCTTTTTGATTGATATCAGGAAATCGAATAATTTTATCAATCATTCATTGAATAGTAAATGAATACAAGCAAAGGAGATACGCGATTTAAAAAATGGAAGATCCAATATTTGACAATTGTACCTAGAATAACTGGAAAAGTGGAAACAAGACCAGATATAATTTGCTCATTATGAGCCAATCCAAAATCGTTGTAGAGCGAATCAATCATCAGTTCCCAACCATGTGTTGAGTGAAATCCAATCCATAAATCAGTAACTTCTTTTTTTAATGTAATGAGCCTATCCTCTCTAGTTCTGTTTGTACGCAAACATATCAAAACCGATATAAGGCCAGAATATTATAAGTATTCTTCTGACTAGACAAAAATATCTAATTGTCAACAAAGTTGTTTCTTTATTTAAATTTCAATGAAATTTTTATTCAAATCCAAAAGTTTATCTTTTTTATACATAGATCATCGATTCGGCATTAATAATAAAAAGGCGCCCTTTTATTTTTTCTTGTAAACGATTTAAGTGATTTATAGCAAGACATAGAGAGGGAGGTCATAAGCGTCTATACCGTAAAATCGATTTTCGACGGAATGAAAAAGACATATCTGGTAGAATCGTAACCGTAGAATATGACCCTAATCAAAATGCATACATTTGTCTCATACATTATTGGGATGGCGAGATTTTAGCGGAGCTAACTGAAATTAGTATACTGGTTATCCGAAGATGATCGCCTCTCTCTACTTCGAACCAAGACTCTTCTTCAGACTTAGGTTCTCTAGCTTCCATTCTCGAGGACAGAAAAGGTTAGGGGTCCACTACCCTCGTTTTCCTATTCAAGAGTTTGTATAAACTAAGCCTCTGTCTACTTCCCACGAGTCTTTTTTTCAATTGAATCCAAATTACATCTATATAAAAAATATGTATTGCGCTCTAGATTATTAATATGTATTGAATGTTGACCCGTTTCAATTAATTTGAAGAGGTATAAATATCTTTTCAATCGATTTGTTATGTGTCAGGAACCATATTTGAACTAGTGACACGAGGATTTTCAGTTCTCTTCTCTACCAGCTGAGCTATCCCGACAATTTAGGAACAAAATTTGAACCGATGACATGAGGATTTTCAAGCCTCTTCTCTACACAACTGAGCTATTCCCTAATTTTTCGATTTTCAAAAAGTGGACTGGATACAAAGCATAGCTTGTTGAGCAAGGTTTCCTGCAGTGACTAGGCTTTGACTTTAAAGAAACACGCTATCTTGTTATGGATGTCATAACATTTCGATATTTGATAAGCCTTGTAGTTTCTGAGAAGCTTGATATAAGATTGAATGATGTTGTAACAACTTATCTTTACGGTGAATTGGATACCATTATTTACATGAAAATCCCAGATGGATATAAGTTGTCTAAAATAAAATCAAAGTCGATGTATTCATTAAAACTGAGACGATCACTATGCGATTTAAAATAAGCTGGATAATATGGTATAATCATCTTGGTGAATATTTGGTAAAAGATGGATATAGAAAAAATCTCATTTATATGTGTATCTTTATAAAAAAATGATAAAGGAATTTGCTATTTTAGCGGTATATGTTGATGATATGAATTTGATTGGGACCCTGAAAAGATAGATGAAACAATAAATTACTTGAAAAAGGAATTTGAAATGGAAGAACTTAAAAAACTAAATAATGTCTTGGTCTACAGATTGAGCATGGTACAAATGGCATACTAATCTATCAGTCAGATTGCACTGAGAAAATCTTGAAGCATTTTCAAATGGATAAGGCATATCCACTTAGTACGCCTATAGTTGTCAGATCACTAGATATTAAAAAGGAACCTTACTGCTCAAAAGTAGATGATGGAAATGTTCTTGGACCAGAAGTGCCATATCTCAGTGTCGTTGATGCATTACTATATTTAGCCTAATGCACGAGACTGAATATTGCATTCTCAGTCAATTTTCTAGCAAGATACAGTTTAGTACCCAAAAAAAGACACTGGAATAGTGTAAAAGATGTCATGAGATATCTTCATGGAATGACATATTTAAGGTAATTTTATTTTAAAATAGGTAATAATCCAACTCAAGTTTGCTATTCTTATGCAAGTTACCTTTCTGATCCACATAATGCAAGAACACAAACTGGGTATGTGTTTAGTTATAACAGTGCAGCTATTTCGTGGTGATCTACAAAGCAAACATTGGTAGCAACTCATCCAAACATTCTGAAATACTAGCACTGCATGAAAAAAGTCGAGAATGTATTTGTTTAAGATAATCGATTGAGCACATTCGATGTATATGTTAACCTCCCTCAGCTACAAAAGAATCAACTATTATTTATGAAGACAACGCAGCTTGCGTAATGCATTCAAGCAGGTTATATCACAGGTAATAAAAAAAAACATGTTTCTTTTATATTCTTCTACACACATGAACAACAAAAGACAATAAGGTAGAGGTGAAGCAAATCCAACTCAAGAGAATTCAACATATCAATTCATAAAGCACTTTCAAAATTGAAATTTCAAAAGATGGTTTATAAAATTAGCCTGCATCACCAGACTAATTGAATAATACGTTATAAATCAAGGGAAGCATATAAATAGAGAGCTTATATGTGTTGTATATCTATCCAGATCAACAAAAAGATCTTCTCACTCTCATTTCTTGTAGACTTATCTTATTTTATAACTGATAAATTGTATTGCCTCTCTTAGTTGAATTTTTAATAATGAATGAGAGGCAATTTAACATCTGCCACTTAAAGAAAAGTCCCTAATAATAATTACTGGAAAATCTAACCATAATTTTGTTCCTATTATTTACATGCTACATAGGTTGAATAAACTTTAAAAAAAATTGAGGCACTAACAACTACCCTTATTATGAATCATATTATTAAAAAAAATGCTCGAAATAGAATATGCGAACATATATATTAAGTAAAGCATAAACAATTTATTGTACAACGAATATATATTATCACTGAATAAAACACCCAACCAGAAATCAAATCATTTAAATAAATATGTTATATTTAATTAAAAAACAAATTATGCCCTTTAAATATATGTAAACATAACAAACCATGTACTTATATATATATATACACACACACACACAAACTACCATAAAGTCATATTCATTACTACTATCTTTGGTATCTCTTCGGGAGCTTCTCGTGTCTTCTAGGGGTATGCTTTCAAAGTTCAATGAAACTCCAGTCTAAATATTCACCCCTTTTGTCTAAAACTGATGTCCTTCTAATAATTCCTTTGCTAAAAAGTCTTCAAACATTTCAAGAAAAACTCATTTCCAACATAATAATAAAATTCTACACTCACAACCTTTAGATGTCAATTCAACCATTAAAATATTCTCTTTATCATTTAAATTTCAAGGAAACAGAGACCTTGATACTTTAAAATCTGTTCGAGGGTAAGAATCATAAATAACATGTTTGACCTATGTTGATGTATATATGCGATTATTCTTTGGATGGGTATCAACAACATGTTTGACTTTATGATTTAAACTTTGTAAAACCGAATTATTTAAACAACTCGGTGTTTATTGTTTAATTTTCTATCCTAAGACCATGGGAACATTTTATAATTTCCAATAGATGGGTTTGGTATAATTTCAAACCATATTTAAATGTCACTGGTATACATCATTTCAATATCTTTTAGTTCAGATGTTCAACTGCAGTTATGATGTATTAAAATTACATATCACTATAATTCACAATCAATTATCAACACGCTTATGGTATATCACAATTATACATCATCATAACCCACAATCATCGATCAACAATATCGACACAACATCACTCATTATAACAATCAATAGGTTACAACTAATAAGATTTAAATAACCATATGGCCATAATAAAATTAGTTCGCATATTAGAGTAATTGGCTTGTAGTGAAATTTAAATTTGATGTCAATTTAAATTTTCAATCAACAAGTTAATTTATTTTGGTTCAAATTCCATCAGTATAAATTAATATCAAATTCCCAAATAATGAAATTTTAATATTATCTTCTTTTTCAATAAGTTTTAAAAAATATATTTCGTATATTTATTCTAAGCAACAAATTTCGAGTTCATTTAAATAAAATTTATTCCAATTCGACACTAAATGTTTAACATTCTATTCAATTCAATTCGTTTCAAGTTCGACTTAATTGCCTAAATAGGACAACAATCATTCAATTAACATGCCATCTGAATAAATCCATTTAAACTAGAATTTAAATTAAATTGTATAAGAATATATACAACTCATGAATTGTAAAAACTCACATTTTTGACATCTTCACATTCAACCAGATTAATTCCATGCTATCAGAAATTCCATCACGAGTCCAATGGAAGAAACCATGCATGACATCTAAAAGAGTGGAGGCTCTTTGAGTTTCTATAAATTGGTCTATTTATAGACAAAAATGACTGGATTTAGGCCAAAATGCTCATAAAAAGCATGAAATTTTTTCCTACCCAAATGAAAGTATATCATGTTATAGCTATGGGGGAATAACTCAGTTGGTTAGAGCCACTTAGCGATCATGGAACGATGTTCTTGGAGATCATGGGTTCGAGTCCTGCCCCCCCCCCCCCCCCTTGTTGTGTTCTCCCTTCAGGCCTAGAGTGGTTATCCCTGTTATTCATACTATTCGGGTGGGGAATGATGCTCCTTGCCGGGTTGGCTTACAAAGGGGAGTCTATGTGGCTGACAATAGTATTCCCTAACTTTACTCTCCAGAGTAAAGTATTTTGAGAATATATCATGCTATATAAATTAAAGTACATGTTTCTGATAATGCTAAATGTAATGGAATTTTCAAAAGTCCCAGAAATACAATGTTGCTCAAAACTTCCTTTCGTCATCAGATTTATATTTTCATATAATAATTTAAAATTTATAGTTAACATGACATATTTTAGTTCATTACATAGGTAGTTACAATATGATTGTAGAATACTGTTTCCAAATTAAAAAAAATCATAATAAACTTATTAGGCACATTTTTATTCATACAGTTTAATTTAATCTAAATTTTAAAGTTACTATTAAAATCATCCCTTACTACTACAGCTATTATTTAACGACCGTAAAATATTATTTCAGAATTCATTTATTTTCTTTATATTAAATTATAGTTATATTCAATATGAAAATGTTCAAATTTTTCTCGAGACATGCTTTTAGTTTCATAAAATGCTCATTTTATTTTGACACAAAATGTACATTTGTCATATTAATTTTTTTGATTGCAACATACTTCCTTAAATTTTTTTAGTAGGAAAATTTCTCATCAAATGATTGCAATTAAATTCAGTATTAAGTTTTTGATATGGATTTAGATTAAAAGACAAAAAAGATAACAATTTTATTAGCTTGTAGTAATTCAACAAAAAATATGGTTTACTAGTTTACTAATTAATTTCATAATACCGCAATCAAACTTATTAAAATCATATTTTTTTTGTTTTTTATCAACTTCATTCAAAGATAATATTTAATTTAATATTTTAAATGATAAAAAATTACTGGTCGTTACACCTGTACACTGAAGAACCAATCCACTAGGTTTGCAAGAAACAAACTGAAGAAACTGGAATGAGGTTCCATAATTTACTCCAAGTGCAAGATTGACAGAACTAAGGGTATGCCCAAGCGACAATTATGTAATTTGTTACTTATATTTAACTCATTGACTAGTCTTGTTTAAAATAAAAGATATTCTCTTTTTATAATATACTTATACTTGACATAATGTATTATATTAAGAAGTCAATTTAATAGAAATATTAAAAATGTTCTATTTTTAATAGTAATTACAAGGTGTTGTGAGTAATATATCATAATGAATATATGAATACCATTTTAAATACTCCTAGTCAACATACATTAAGATTGTATATTGATATATTTGTTGTACGTAATGTTCTCCAGTGGTTATCAAATAATTATGCAACGACTCACTTAGTAGCTTTGTGTTGTTTAATATAAATAAGATCAGTAGAAAATATTGATGTGACTAGATTACATAGTTCTCTCAATTTGAGAATACTATGGATCTTCAGTATAAAATAGCACTTTGATTATATCTGAATCATGACATGTCGTCCATCGAGTGACTATAGCTGGATTAAGTGGAAGTATGAGAAGTGAAGCACTATTCAAGAGAGGATTCGTCTCCTCGGTTATATAAGGTTAGTATCAAGGTCAACTCAAGTGAAGTCGAAGTCAAAGTCCCTAGCCAGCATTTCGGTTAATAGTTATTGTTATTATTGAACAAAGGATGCATTTGGACTATAGAGTTGAATGTGGATGATACTGAAAATTTGACCATTACCAAATTTCATAAGTATAAAGTGACACAAATTAGATGAAAATAATTGTTGTACATAAATATCACAAACAAGTAGCGTACTTGTTAGATTAAAGTAGTATTTTATCGAGGCTGGGGAAGCTGTGAATTTAGACATAACATTATGTCAAGTGCGAGGTGATGTGTAAGTGCTAACACTTGAATACTTCGATGTTAACTACTAATAGAATTTACGTCTGCGAGTTACACAAGGCAAATGATGAATTCTCTTAATACCAAATGATTTAATTAGTTTATAATTATTATAAATTAATTAAATAATATTATAAAGTGTTAATTATAAATTTTGGATATGATTTAAGAACAAAACAATGTTATATAATTTTGTAATAGTTGTAAATATATTAATCGGTATATCGTAAGAATATGCAATTAAATTCGATTTAATTGCTATTTTAACTTAGGCTTAAATGAGTTTCAAGCCCATCATTAAGGCTGCAAATTTCGGTTTTGGCAATGATCAAGGGTGTTTAAAACATAGATAACGAGTTTGGAGATGTGTAGTTAAGATTAAGTAAGAATGGGAAAATCTAACCATCTGCCTAATTTTCTCTCTTAGGAAACTAAAAATAAAGATCTTTAAACCTCTCCTTTCAATAACGTTTTTGGCTTCCATTTCTGCTCACTTATTTGGCCAAAATAGACCTTCAAATCACATCTCATGTTAATTCAAGTTAAATCAAATATTTTTTGATGGTGGAAGGTCATTGATTACAGATTAGCAACATGAATATGAGAATAATATAGCTACAAAGGTATATTAATAAATCGATTATTATTAGACTTGGATTTCTATACAAAATTAGATTTTGTTATTTATTACCATATACACAAACACACACACACACACACACACACATAAATACTCAACTTACATAATTTGTATATGATTTTTTTGGGCATGTCCAACCGGATTTTGAACTGAGTCATCCACTTTCATGATAACAAATAATGATTACAAGTAAATACAGGAGACAGGCAGGATGCCTATTTGTTTAATACATCTTACAAAGTTTCAAGCATCGCTAATGCATAAAAGGACAACACGCAGGGTGTGACATTGTATCAGCATAAGCTACTGAAAACCTAAACACAAATAGCAACAAAAAGCTGAAATTAACATACAAATTCTCCACTACAGGCTGCAAAAAATAGTCCTAATATCACAGAAGCAAATTTGGATAGCCAAATCGAAGGAGAAAAACACAGCATAACCAAAATAACTTGTAGTCAAAGGGAAAGCTACCAAAGAATCAGTGCTCACCTTCACTTGAGAAAGAACTCAAACATGAAATGACAACAATATTAGTTGTGAAAACCTAATCCAAAATAGGCACAAGCATTGCAAACATATGGACAATTGAACTTAGAAAACCATTGGAAACTGACAATACACCAGATCCAAAAACCGCAATGACATAAACAATTTGACATGCAAAACTAAAATAAACAGAATACCCCCAGTCCTCACTACCTATTGGATGACAAGAAATGACCAACCTGACAAACCTAACAACTAGTAAAATAACAGCAACCAAAGAAAACAAAACACGAAAGACCGTCGTGCTAACCCTTACAAACTCGGGGATGCAGAACTAAAACAAGGCAAAACCACAACAGAGTCGCACACAACTCAAGTCGATACAATCACGCCACACCACATTAACCTAAAGACTGGCACACATTGACAACTTACTAACCAAACCAGCATAAGGCACAAACCCTTACTAGCAAGATCACCAGATAATAAAGGGAACTCATCAGCACGTCGAGCCAAGTTCGATCCACAACCACAAAGGGCCTGCATTTTGGTGAGAGCACGAGAGTAGCTGAGTAACCATAGCAGCAAGGGGAGAGGCAGAACTGGGAGTCGCGAAAAGTCACAAGCGTTAGCCGACATTCAGCCAAGGGATGGCCGAGAGGAAAACAACAAGCTGGATCATAGGATATTAGGGTTTGCAAATGTATATCTAAGCGAGAAAATTGAGGATCGGCCTAGCAACATCGTGATGAAAGAAAAGTATTTGGAAGCAGATCTACTTAAGGGTAAGGAGAGCAATACTTTGCCATAATGGCGAAAGCTGGGTTGGAGAAGCTAGCATCGGAAAGCCGATAGTGATGGGAGTGAGATTTGAGAGTGAGATTTGAGGGCGTAGGGAAGTGTTAAACAACGTGAGCTATGTTAGAGATGATCATCAAATATGTTTCCTTTTATTTATGAGTTATATTAGGATTGTATTATTTATGAGTTATATTAGGATTGCATTAATTATGAGTTATATTAGGATTGTATTAATTTGGTCTATATTTGGTATAGATTCAAATATGCTCTGGAATATTCTATTCTAGAATGCTCTCTCCCATCTATAAATATGTAATTATGTAATCAAGAAATACAATTCTATTTTCTGTTTTCACATGGTATCAGAGCGCCATTAAATAAAATTACACTCTTGTCTTTCACAATCCCTTATCACGACTAATGATAACAATCCTCCTACTGTTTCTATCAGAGCTGATCCTTATGCTATCCATCACTCTTATAGTCCCTCTACTGTTCTTGTCACACCTCTCTTAACTGATGATAATTATGGCTCTTGGAGTCGTGCCATTACAATGGCGTTACGAGCCAAGAGCAAATTTGGTTTCGTCGACGGTTCCTTACCGATCCTAATGGTGGAAACCGACATTGTCAATTGGCGCCGCTGCAACGATCTTGTTGGCAGCTGGATACTCAATTCTGTATCTCTGGAAATCAGGCCAAGTATTCTCTATGCCGACAGCGTTGCCCAGATATGGATGGATCTCAAAGAGCGCTTCTCTCAGCCTAATGCGCCGAAGATATATCAGTTAAAACTCTCTATCTCCTCACTCAAACAAGAAGGTATGAGTGTTTCATTGTACTTCACCCAACTTAAATCTTTGTGGGAAGAGTTGAGTAGTATTATTTCAATTGATCCGTGTACTTGCGGAAATGGTAAGTGTATTATTGAACAGCAAAATCAGGATCGAGCCATGGAGTTCCTTCAAGGACTGCATGATAGTTTCTCTGCTGTGCATAGTCAGATTCTCCTTATGGAGCCATTTCCGTCCATTCAGCGAATTTACAATCTTGTTCGTCAAGTAGAGAAGCAACAAGAGTTGAGTGTTCGATCAACCCTAGCTGTTGAGTCTGCTGCCTTCCAAGCTTCAAAGCCACCATATCGTTGGCTATCAAAGAGGCAACGTCCATTCTATGATCACTGCAACCGATATGGACATAATCGAGATAAATGCTATCAACTGCATGGCTTCCCAAGCAAGCAAGAAAAGCGCGCAGCTGAACATGGATCAACCTCTCATGCTGTGCCAAATAATCATCTGACAACTCAACAGCACAACAAGTTGCTTGCTCTCTTGGCCAAAGATGAAGTTGGTGAACTCTCGGCTAACTTAGCAGGTACAATTCTGTCTTGTATGTCTTCTTGTTGGATTATAGATTCAGGTCATCAAATCATATATGCACATCACTATCTATTTTTTCTTCGTATGTTCCATTGCAAAAACATAAGTCTGTTCAATTACCTGATGGCACTTTTGCATCAGTGACTCACACTGGGATTGTTAAACATTCAAAATCCCTTATTCTCAAAGATGTATTTTCTATCCCATCATTCAAATTCAATTTATTATCTGTCTCACAATTAGCAAAACAACTTAATTGTGAAGTAATTTTTTCTAAATTTCAATGTCATTTTCAGGACCTATTGACGAACAGGACGTTTGGTCGGGCTAGAGTTCATTGTGGCCTTTACTACTTGGAGGATGTTTCCCACTTGAATTCAGTTTTTTCATTTCAGCATTCAAATAATTTTGATCTTTGGCACTCTCGCCTTGGTCATCCTAGTAGTTCTCGTTTTAAATTTCTTGTTAATAATTTTCCGGATATATCCGCGAATAATAAATTTATTTGTGATGTTTGCCCATAAGCTAAGCAATGTCGTGGTTCATTTCCGCAAAGTGTATCTTGTTCTTCTGTATGTTTTGAATTATTACATGTTGATGTTTGGGGACCATTTAATGTTCCATCTAAAAATGGTTCACGTTTTTTTCTTACCATTGTTGATGATTATTCAAGATGTACTTGGGTCTATTTAATGAAATTCAAGTCTCAAACCTTTTATATGATAAAACATTTTTGTAATCAAGTTAATAGACAATTTGGACTGTCAATCTCCACTATACAATCTGGAGATGGTGGTATTTTTATTCCACAACTTCAAGCTCTTCGATCTGACAATGGAACTGAGTTTTTTTCATTAGAGTTTCAAAATTGGTTTCATTCTCATGGTATAATCCATCAACGATGTTGTGTAGCCACTCCTCAACAAAACAGGATTGTGGAACGTAAACATCGACACTTGCTTGATGTTGCTCGTTCACTATGATTTCAAGCTAATCTTCCCCTCTCATTTTGGAGCGAATGTGTTCTCACCGCTGCATTTCTCATAAATAAATTACCCACACGTACTCTTAGTTTCAAATCTCCTCATGAAGTTTTATTTGGAAAGGTTCCGTCTTATTTATCTTTACGTGTGTTTGGCTGTCTGTGTTTTGTGAAAAATATGCATATTAAAAATAAATTTGATGCACGAGGTAAGCCACACATTTTTGTTGGTTACCCTTATGGTCAAAAAGGATATCGACTTTATGATCCTTATTCTCATCACATAATAGTCTCGCGTGACGTTATTTTTCATGAATCAGTTTTTCCGTATAAAAACATTTCAGATCATAGATCTAACGACATTTCCATTACTCCACTAGATGATGATTTACCTACAAATTTCACACCATTTCAAAATGATTCATCAGTACCAATTAATATTTCTTCATCTAATACAACTGAAAATGGTGAAACTTCACTTCAAAATCATTCTCCAAATCTGATTCTAACAGAAATCGCTGATTCAAATCAGTCTCAGCAAACTAATAATAATTCTTCAATTATAATTCCTACGAATACTGCTGATTTAAATCGTCCTCAGCGAATTCGACGAAGGCCATTACATCTCAATGATTATGCATGCAACGTCTCTCCTTTATCTACTTCTTTTCCTTTATCCAAATATTTCTCTTTGGAAAAGTTTAGTCATTCTCATCATGTTTTTTTGTCCAAAATTATTAATCATGATGAACCTCAAACTTATTCTCAAGCAGTTCAATCTTCTGCTTGGCGTGATGCAATGTCTGTTGAAATTCGTGCTCTCGAAGCAAACAAAACATGGTCTGTTTGCTCATTACCACCAAATTGGTTGCAAATGGGTGTATAAAATTAAATATTGCTCTGATGGTTCTGTTGAACGATATAAAGCACGTTTAGTAGCCAAAGGTTACACCCAAGTTGAAGGAATTGATTACCATGATACTTTTGCTCCGGTAGCAAAATTGGTCACCGTTCGTCTACTTCTTTCTATCGCTACAATTAAAAATTGGTCTCTTCATCAGTTAGACGTAAATAATGCTTTCCTCCAAGGTGATCTAAATGAGGAAGTTTATATGAAACTTCCTCCTGGTTTTCCTCGTCATGGTGACAATCAAGTTTGTAAGCTCCATAAATCTATTTATGGACTTAAAACAAGCTTCGCGTCAATAGTTCTCTAAGTTTTCTTCTACTTTAATTCAACGTGGTTTTCGTCAATCTAATTCCGATTACAGTCTCTTTACGTATATTCGTGATCATATTTCAGTATTTGTTCTTGTTTACGTAGATGATATTATCATTACAGGAAACAATGAATCTTTTATTTCCATGACAAAACAATTTCTCGCCAAATCTTTCTCCATTAAAGATCTTGGGCGTCTAAGTTATTTTCTTGGTATTGAAGTTTCTCGTTCCAAAAAGGGATTATTTTTGTGTCAACGTAAGTACACACTTGACATATTAAAGGATTCAGGTATGCTTGGTTCTCGTACAATTCCAATTCCTATGGAACAACATTGTCGACTTCTTCCAGATGACGGCAATCCCTTGCCTGATCTGTCTCTTTATCGACGACTCATCGGTCGTCTCTTATATCATACAGTTACTCGTCCTGACATTCAATATGCTGTTAACAAACTTAGCCAATTTATGCAAAGCCCTCGTTCCACACATCTTGATGCTGCAAATAAAGTCCTTCGATATCTCAAAGGTTCTATTGGTAAAGGTTTATTCCTATCGACAACGAGTTCTTTTTCTCTGGTCGGTTTTGCTGATTCTAACTGGGCAGTTTGCCCTGTCACTCGCCGTTCTACTACCGGTTATTTTACAATGCTTGGTTCTAGTCCCATCTCCTGGAAATCAAAGAAACAACCGACTGTTTCTCGATCATCTGCTGAAGCAGAGTATCGGTCTCTTGCTGCTATTACCGCTGAAGTCCAATGGTTACATTCAATCTTATCCGAACTTGGTTTTCCACCATCTGTTCCTATATAAATACATTGCGATAGCCAAGCTGCAATTCATATTGCATCAAATCCCATCTTCCATGAACGAACTAAGCACATCAAAATAGATTTTCATTTCGTTCGTGAGAAGATTCTCTCCGGTATTATTATTCCTTCCTATATTCGTTCTTGCGACCAACTAGCGGATATTTTCACAAAACCACTAGGTGCTAATAATTTCAAACGATTGCTTAGCAAGTTGGGCGTGCTCGACATTTGGTATAGATTCAAATATGCTCTAGAATATTCTATTCTAGAATGCTCTCTCCCATCTATAAATATGTAATTATGTAATCAAGAAATACAATTCTATTTTCTGTTTTCACAGGAAGGAAGAACATAAGTGGAGGAAGAAAAGAACAAAGAAAGGAGGCATGTTAATACATAGTCGCCATTGAAGAAAAGTGGAAGCTTCCTTATTGGATTTTGATTCTCTACTAAAAATTTATGTATGATTATGTAATTCATAAAATCAATTTAATTTGTTTATACTAATTATTAAATATAAGAATTGAAAATGATTTTTAGTATAAATATATATTATTATTATTAATATTTCATGACTATATGAATATTTTAATATGTATAAAATAATTAATAACTCTATAATTCAATTTAATTTTTTTTAAATTACCACATTACGTAAAAAGTCTTCAAAAATTCGTAGATTTTTTCTCATCTAAATATTTTATATTAGTTATTTACATCTAAAATTATTATTTAAATTATTAGTAACATCTGGTAAAACACAAATATAATTTTCTCTATGTAAATATATCTATTTTAAACAGGAGTACTATTTTATTAATTATATTTATTTATTTTTGTTTATGAAAGTGTGTACATATATATATTAAACAATAAAATATTAATTTTATTTATTCATGAGTATACACATTATATAAATAAACAAAATAGTCAATTTATATTATTATTAATTAAATAATTATATATATATATATGTATATATATATATGTGTGTGTGTATGTGTGTGTGTGTGTTCACTTATTTACAATTGTACTTTTTTTGAAGATTACATATAATCATATAAATATAAATAAACATATATGTATATACACACACATGCCTGCATGTATAAATTTATTTATTAACATTTGAACCACATCTTGTGATACACACATATATACGATTATAATATTTATACTTGAACTTATTTAAACAACGTACAATATACACAAAATGAGCTAATGTATTTGTTACGATATAAATCTCAGTATCTATATACTTGGCATGTTGAATCCTTCATGGATTATAATGTCACACATGCATACAATCACATATATGTATATAAGTCTTGTAAATATAAATTAAATTAATTAAATAAAATTCGTATTACATAAAATACATGATTTTATTTAAATCGAATTTAAAAATTTACCTCATAGACCCAGCAAAAATCCAGTATGGTAAGACATTATGAAATTCACCTATAACTTTCGCTACGAGCTGGCCCAATTTTAACAAGTGGGCATAAATCACACCACTATACAGAAATCGTCCACGTCGGATAGCAAAAATGGTGCAAAACTTCGGTCCGATCTTCTAAGTAGGGCAATTTCACCAAACTCATCTAACCTGCATCAATACAGTTCGATTGCGGTTTGAGCCAATTATATTAAATCAGATCGAACCAAATATTTATACTAATAATCTTATGATACAAATTAACCAACTAGCCTTGGAAAATAGAAATTATAACATACTCCTTTCTTATTTTAGGTTCTAATGATGTATATTTTATTTTTTAGCGTATATTGTTGTTATATCAATAATAACCGTTTAAGATAAAGGAAGAAGTTATAATACAATAATTTTCTGATCTTGCTTTTGGATAAATGAAATTATAATTTTATTCTAGTAACTTGAAGGTTAGATATTGATTAACGTTGATGTTCGGTTAATATATTAAAAAATCATCACTTGTAGCTAAATGCCAAATTGAAATATTTGTGCACTTAGGAAATAACTTTCAATTCAATATAATATTGTTTGTTTTAACCTTTAAGTGTAAAGACTTCATATAGTTGCCTTCGTAAAATAATTGTTGATGTAAGTAATTCTCTTATTTCATATTTAATATGAATTCAAACCAAACTAAGCCAAAACATACCATATTATATTATATCGATACAAAACCAAACCGTTATAAGATAGTAGTTGTATTCTTTGATCAATGGTTTAATGCGGCGCAAAAGCGGTTTAAGCTCCAAACCATACCAAACTGACCCGTGTCCACCTGCATTTTGCACAATGGATTTTTCTTGAGTATGAATTGGCTGTATATCCTTATTATTTGCAAATAGGTTCGAGTTTTCCATCTTATTAATGATTTTGAATTGATAGCTAGAGAAAATTTAAGGAAAGATTAAGGTAAAATTCAAAAAGTGTGATTTGGTCAATTTTGACTGTAATTTACGAGGGATTGTTTGACTAGCAACTCCGTGATTTTAGAAAAAAAGGACATTCTTATCATGCTTTCAAGTTTTGGTTGATAAGCCGGAAATCCAACCATCTCAACCTAGTTTCGGTGAATTCATCGAAGAAACTGATTTCGTATTCTAAAATAGGGAAAACCCCAAATCGAGCATGTGAGAGCAAACACTGTTACGTAGGTATAGAAATTGAAGATCAAATTAAATCAAAAAATGTTTTTTTCTTCTTCAATGTATCCTCGTTAGAAGAAGAGTTTGTAAGTGACCGAAGGACTTTCATTTATTGAAGACAATGCTTAAAGAAAATTATTAATTTAGGGCATTATTATTGACACTCCAAATATTGTTAAGGGAGGGCCAAATTTATATTATTTTTAAAGGGGAGTACCAATGAGGGAAGTAGCCCCTTAACAAATAAAGGTAATTTTACTTTATTACCCATTTAGGCTTAATTTCACTCTTTTATTCATTAATCTAATTTTTAATGGTTAATCAACACCATTAGTTGTGGAGAAACCAAAGCCTAACAGAAAAAAAAAACATGATCGAAAAAGAAAACAATATGATATTGACACAGGAGAGTAAGCGTTATGTTGGAGTTGACCAGAGTGATGAGATGGTAAGATCTAATTTGAGTTTATTAAATCGTATGCACATGTTGTTAGGGTTAAGATCTAATTTTAGTTTATTAATTCCAGTTTAGTAAATCATATGCATATAATATCAACTATTCCCTGACCTTATTTGCAGTTTAAAGATTTAGGGTTTTTTGATTTAGAGATTTGATGATTTTACAGTGCGTAAGTTTTTAAAATCAAGAGTAAAAATGTAAGAAGTTAAAAATATTAGCTATCTACATTGACCCCTCCTTAACAATTTAAAAAATGTGGAGTGTCCTTAAAATTTGCCCCTCCCCCCCACATAACTTGGAGTATCAATAACAAAGCCCTTAATTTAATTTAAGACCCGCATTTTTAGCCATGAGAATATGGATTGGACTCAACTTGCTCTGGATCCAACTAAATTGGGTTTTTCAAGAAAAATAATTTTGATTTACAGGTAGAAACAAATTTACTTTCATGTAATTGATTATATTTATGAGTCACTAAATTCGTGCGTTGCTGAGCATCTCCAATGCTTTATCAATTTGAATGTAGAATTAAAGATATATCATCCATTAACATTATATTTTTGTTAAATTTATTATCTCCAATGCAATTATTGAATGAAGTTGGAAGATGATGTGTCAACAAAATTACATGACAATGTGAAACAAAATGTCTAATAGAGCATCTCCAATGCTTTATCAATTTGAATGTAAAATCAAAGACACGTCATCCATTAACATTTTTGCTAAATTTATTATATCCAATGCAAATGTTGAATGAAATTGGAAGATGATGTGTCAACAAAACTACATGGCATTGTGAAACATAATATCTAGTAGTAGACACTGTATTTCACAATGTGGAATGATGTATAACCACTATTTTTTACTTATTTAATTTTAAAATATTCCTATAGTGGTAGATGTACAAAATTGTATGTTCTTAGACATTTGCATTGGAGAACAAAATTTTAATTTTATTGTAGAAGTTTGTATTATATATTTCACATTGTGAAATAAACATGGACACATAGACATTTATGACATTACATTTAATAAGGTTTGGAGATGCTCGTAGTAGACATTGTATTCCATAATGTGGAAGAATGTATAACAACTATTTTTTACTTATTTAATTTTAAAATATTCATATAATGATACCTGTACAAAATTAAATGTTTTTAGACATTTGCATTGGAGAACAAATTTTATTTTTATTGTAGAAGTTTGTTTTATATGGCAAATTCTATTTGTACACCTTAAATTGCTTTAGATACACCAGTCTTTTTTTTTAAAATCATAAACACCATTTTTTTCTTAGTATACACCATACATGTTACTAAACTATCCTCAAGCCTAAATAGAACAAAATAAGTTTCTCATTTAGTATCTTTCTCACGTGAATTGATCAAACTAAGGAATATTAATTTCTAAAATCAATGAATTCATTTTTGTAACTCAAATTAAAATGCTTAATTGGATTTATATTTATTCATATATTAGAACTTAACTTTAAATTTTGAATAGTAAAATATTAAACTACTTAAATTTTGATTTTAAATTAAAAACCGATTTAAATATAGTAAAAAATTGAGAACTTAGTACACAATGAACCATATTAATTTTAGTACTTCATTTATAAATTTATTTTTGTGACTAATTTGGAATGCATAATGTTAGAACTGATTATAAATGAATATAACAAGAAAAAATGTAAATAAAATTTAATGCTTCAATAGAAATTAAATTAAATTCACCTGATAACACATAGAAATTTCAATTATTTTATAAAAGATTTTTAATGATTGTGTATGATGTGGACATATGAAATTTTTATTATTTAATCTTATTTTGGTTATTTTTTAATAAGGGTATTTTTGTCTTTAATTTAATTAATTTTTTTAATGGAGTAGGTTAAGTAATTTATGGTGTATAAATAGAATTTAAGGACATTTCATTCAGTAAGGATTGGAGATACTTATCCACTTTCTGTCATCATCAAAATGGGATAAAATGAAATTTAGTGGGGCATGTTGAACAAAATTAAACCTACCCCGTTTGGGAAATTAATAACTTGGAATGCATTGAAACCCCCCATGAAAAGTCGCACGATCAACGCAGCCGTCGTCAAAACGTCCAGAAGCAAGACCGTGGAAATATGGAAATCAGATCCGTCACCACTGACGAATTTCTCTAGATGCTGCTATTCATCTCCTCTTTATAAATCAGACAAACAAAATTTTGTTTCTCATGTAAAATTTTTACGTTGTCCTAAACCTTTATTTCGATCAAATTCATAGAATTTCAATGGCATCATCTACTGCTGCTTCCGTGAAAGAGGACCTTCCTCCTAGCCTTGATTCCACAGCGAATCCTCCTGCTCTTTTCGATGGAACTACAAGGCTGTACATTTCCTATATATGCCCTTATGCCCAACGAACATGGATTGCTCGAAATGCAAAAGGTCTTCAGGAGAAGATAAAACTGGTCCCGATCGATCTGCAAAACAGGCCTGCTTGGTATAAAGAGAGAGTTTACCCTGCAAACAAGGTTCCTGCTTTGGAATACAACAATGAAGTGAATGGAGAGAGCCTTGATCTGATCAAGTTTATTGATGAAAATTTTGAAGGTCCCAAGTTGCTTCCTGATGATCCTGCCAAAAAGCAATTTGCAGATGAACTCCTCTCCTATTGCGATGTTTTCAACAGTGTTAACTTGTCTGCTCTAGCCTCTAAAGGAGATGTGCCTAGCGATGTCGATGCTGCGTATGACAAACTGGAAATGTACCTCGCTAAGTTCGACGATGGACCATTTTTCCTTGGGCAATTCAGTTTGGTGGATGTTGCATATGCACCCTTTATCGGAGGGTTCAAACTTTATTATCCAGAAGTTAAAGACTACGACATAACCAAGGGAAGGCCCGAATTAGCAGAATGGATCGAGGAGTTGAACAAGATTGATGCATATACATGTACTGTACAAGATCCTCAAGTGTTGGTTGCATTGATTAAGAAGAAGTTTGGGGTTGAATGAATAGATCTCTTCACCTCAGGTTGGTGACTGTAGTCTAACGCTTGTTGCTGTTTCAGCCTTCTTACTGTTTTATATGCTTTGCAAACATGGTATAAAATAAAACATTTTGAATAAATGACTATTTTTCAATTTTGAATATAAAGTTGAATTGTTTACTGATATACTTATACGAAAACATGGTTTGAAAAGTGGCGAAATTCAAAATTGGAATTAAAATGACATCCAGAATTTCCAACACAGCCAAAATATATAAAAAAATTCTAATTATTAGAAGAGAACCTGAAGCCAAAATTTGCAATTTCAGTTTTTCATATCTAAAACTAAAAGTGGGTATCCCAGCCTAAGCCCAAACACTGTCTTGATTTTTCAACTAAACACGTTAAATCTATGCAAACTGAATACATCTGTGCCGCCGCTAGTACATTGGCTCAAAGAAAACAAACAAAACCAATCCCCTGTCAATCTTGAACTCAAAACGTTCAAAAAATAATCAGCCAAAATGTTCTTTTTTTAAACAGGAAAAAAAAAAGGGAATGAATTGCAGTTTTGGAATCAATTTTAACCTAAGATGATGCAACCCTCACGACCAAAGGACTCCTCACTGAATACCGTCCAGACTTCCACACCAATGATCCAAACACATAATCCTTTGACCCTGCAACCATCTCAAAATTCACTGTGAAACTCTTTTCCTGGCCGTAGCTTTCAAAATCAAGAACCCTAGGAACCACAGTAACGATAACACCCTTAGGTGAAGTTACTACTGCATGGTAAGTGCTGCTAGGATTTCCAACATTTGTTACAGTTCGTGAAACCAAGCAGCTTCCATTCAGACTCGGTATGGTAATCGATGGATAGTTCAGATTCGAGGCTGAAGAAACCGGTTTGATGCATTTACTTCCTTTATCTCCCGTTATTAACTGTAGTTTTTTGTTATCATAACCTATTGAACATAGAAAATTCACATAGTTTGAAGTTCGAGCATCATAGACGAGGCCTGGATCGAGAAACCTTGATGGGCTAGGGTAACCAGACCCAAAGTCAAATGGGTTAGCAGGTCTTCTGGATGGCTCTGCTGTAATGGCTTTCTGACCGTTATCTAAAATTGTAGCTGTTGTCAGAAGGGCAGATTTTATTGAGGCAGGAGACCAAAACGGGTACATTGCCTTGATCAGTGCAACAAGGCCGGTAATATGTGGACACGACATTGACGTGCCTGAAAGAATGTTGTATTTCATAGCCTTATCATTTGCTGGAGACCATGCAGCTAATATATTCAGTCCTGGAGCAACTATATCAGGCTACAAGTACAGCAGAAAGAAAGAAAGAAAGAAAAAGAATGCTTTATGAGCACATAACTTTGATCAACATGACAATTATTACTGAACAATATTTACATACAAACCTTAAGGATCTCTGCTGTGAGAGAATTAGGCCCTTTAGAAGAGAAAGCTGCTACACTTGGTGCACGTCTTGATCCTATAACCGTTCGTGCAGGTGATATAAATGATACTGGTTTTCTGAATTTACCAAAAGGAAAAATGAAAAGAAAAAAAATTGAAAATCTGTAAATACATGGAAAGAACTTATCCGAATCCGACCTTGTGGATCTAACATAGGACACGATTCTTTTGCCAACTGATCGTCCTACGATTGATGCTGGTAAAACGAATGGAATGGCAAGATCACTCTCATGCTCATCTATGAGTACCATTCCAACTCCTTTAACTCTCTTCACTTCTAAGCTTTTTGCTATTCTTGATTCTGATGGATTACCTGAGTGTTTGCATATGACGATTCTGCCTCTAGATTTTGTTCTATTTAGTGAGCTATCTATGCAGAAACTAGAACATAAAGAAAATGTGCACTTCAATAAACATTAGCTTCACAAAGGATTCAACTGATTTAATTGCATTTGTTAATCTTCTCACCTTGATTGATAAGGAGTGAACAACCCATTATTAGCTTTTGAAGCTAGAATTATCCTTGCTGGTGCCTTCATTCTGTATGTGCTTAAGCTCTCGCCCTCAAATAAACAAAGAAGTTTTCAAAAAAAAAAAAAAAAAAAAAAAAAAAAACCAAGTTTACGTGCTATATATATCACCCAGTTGCTTTAAACCTTAACTTCATTTTTATATGTCATGAAAGGTTGCCTAAACTTGACAATATATATAGGTCATGATAAGAATGTACTTACCATGAATTTCTCTCGATTTCCAAGCACGATATAAGATGCGAAGTTTCTATCAGTAGAAGTGGCACCAACAGTCAAAATCCACGGAGCAACATTAGTAGCCGAACCTCTAGTACCCACATTTCCAGCCGAAGCAATGACCAAAATACCACGTTCACTTGCATGAAAGGAACCCAACGAGATCGAATCACTAAAATAATCGCCTTGAGGAGAGTTGGGTCCTAAAGATATTGATATCATATCAACGCCATCTCTAACAGCATCATCAAATGCAGCAAGCAAGTCTGCATCATAACAGCCTGAGTCCCAACAAGCCTTGTAAATTGCCACTCTAGACATTGGAGCTCCACCTCTGGCACCACCATTGCCTAAGTTATCGAAGTTCATGTTATTTACGAATCGACCAGAAGCTGTTGAGGCAGTGTGGCTACCGTGACCCGAACTGTCTCTTGGCGACTTGAATTTTATTGTTCTATCCGATGTTAAAGAATTGTTTATCGTCTTTTCCGCTTGATAGCCATTGAGATAGTACCTCGCTCCTATTACTTTCCTAGCAAATGTTTGGTTGGATATCATTAATTGCATATAGAAAAGATTGAAATTTAGCTGATAAGTAGTTCATATGTTTGACATACTTATTACATGAAGATATTCTGAAGTTTTCTCCAGTCTGACAAATGCCTTTCCACCTTGAAGGTATAGGAGGCATTCCATTGTCATCAAAACTTGGTGATTCTGGCCATATTCCTGCAAAAGAAGTGCGAAGTTCATATACTATATAACTAGGCATACAGGAGTTTCAGCTAATAGATTAGAATGCTTCAATACATGAGCTCACCGGTATCAATAAAACCAATGATGACATTCTGTTGGTTATTTGTTGAAAAACCTGGTATTTCCATAGCCTCATTGACTTGAAGACCCAAGAAATCCCATGAGTGTGTAGTATGTAAATTTCTCTTCTCGTTTGGAAATATAGAAACAATACCAGACAGGCCTATAATCAACATACTAGTAATTAAACTAAAACTTAAACAATACAAGTATGATGCGAACTTCATTGCAACGTAAAAGGTACCAGATAATTTCAAAACTTGCTCTTTGGTTAATTTGGCAGCAAATCCCTTAAATGCATTGGCGTAGCTATAAACATGGGAAGCCTTTGCTCTTTCTATGCTGTTTCACATGTAATAACTTATGCCTTTAGTCAATGTTCAAACTGCAGAGCAATATTTATAAACACCCATGAAGTAAAATCCATTAAAATCGATACAGGTTACCTTCCATCATGAATAGAAGTTAACATTTGGTGATTTTGTTTCGAAATCTCATCTGGGTCTTCCCCATTATTACTTCCCATGTAAACTACATATACCTAAATGATAAAAATGTACAATTTACACATCAGACATTATTGAAATAGACGAATCAAATAATCACAAAATGTACTTACCTGGGAAGAAAGACTTGTTCTTGTTTCGTTTAGCGCCAGAATGATTAGAAACAAATAGATAGAGACCATTTTACCAGTTTGTTGTGCAGATTTCTTGAAAGGTCATAATGGTGTTTATAACGTGGAAATAAAAGTTAAAGTGAAAGATTGAACTTTTACAGAGACAACTTGTGAAGAATGGGAAGAAATGCATAATAAATCATGAGTAAAGTTACAAAAGGTGTTAATAGTGGAGGGAAATGTGGCTAAAATCCATGTACAATGGTGGGAATGATATTATATTTGATTTTAAAATTGTCACTTTCCTTGGCCAGTAGGCTTCTAGTGAACAAGGCAGCCATCGTATTATTTCAGCGCTGCCGTATGCGAATTTTAATCATTTCTTATGCTAATCCATTTCCCCTGATTTCTTTTTCCTGTTTTAGTTGCGAATTCCGATCAAGATGAGCAAGAATAAAGTTGGAGAACTCGTGAAAGGGTCTGATGAAAAGGAATTAAAGAAATGTCCTTTTTCTTTTCTTTTTTCCTTTTTTCCTTTTTAAGTGTGTATATTTTAGAAAGGTTTCATATTGAAATTGGAAAATACATGTTTTATTAATATTAACAAATCATTATCACTAAATGGTAACTAGTCTGGAAGTGTCAAGCTCCACTACGTTAGTGGTACGGGGTTTTAGTCTAATGTTGTTGAACTTGTAGGTTCTTACCTAAAAGACATCAAAATAAATGTTTTGTCCTATTAGAAATGTTGCCTTATTGTAAAGGACGATGTTGCTGTGCCCGGATGTAAAACTAGGTAAAACATACGATTTAGTTATTATCAGTAATTTGTTATATATGTAAATTACCTTGCCAAATAATTGCAAACAATTTGTCATAATATTTACTTGGAAAATACTCTGAGATCAATATTGGATGATGAGCGATTAGTATCAGCTATGGCTATTAAAATTTGCAAATATTTAGTTGACGAGAATTAATCATAATAGTGCTGTGCAAAAATTGCACAAACGCAGAAACGATACAATAAAAGGATCTAACTTATCGATTAATTATCAACCACCAACTCAATTAAAAATAATCACCAAAAAGAACAAAAATAGAAGTGTTAACACGTTTTTTTGTCGAAGCGGTCGCACGTCGAGTATTTGGTGAGCAACGCACTCAAGCGTCAAAAAACACACAGCAGCAGGGTCGAAGTCGCATTGCAAACGCAAGTAGACACGGAACCCCTATCAGATGGTTTCTTACGAGCCCAGTGAACTTTCAAGCAAACCGTCATCCGAGCCGAAAGCGAGCCATGCTCCGAGCCGAAGGCGCGCCGTCAAACGGGTCCAGGCACAGCGCCGGTGGGGGTCCGGGGTCCCACAGTCCCGGCAGCCGGTTAGGTCGAACCAGCGGGCATCGCCCGGTTCATCCGATTTTTCCATGCTGAAAGCTCAAATTCCTTCACTTCGGACCAGCAAAACCGCGATTCCTTCACTTCTCATTCAGAAACTTCGACACCCAAAAACAACCTGGTTTCTGCACCAAGAAGTTCGACCCCTCCATCAAATTCGTATACTCCGGTGCGGTGTGAATTCCGCAGCCCTCTGGGAGCTGCGAAATTCTACACCCCCCGACGGGCGCGAACTTCGCATCTACGAGGGAGATGCGAATTTTTGCACCCCCCTGATGGGGTGCGAATTTCGCACACACCAGGGAGGTGCGAAATTTCGCACCCCCGGTGGGGAGGGAATTTCGCACCCTTCTAAGGGGTGCGAAATTTCACACTCTCCTGATAGGGTGCGAAATTTCGCACCCCGGGGCCAAGGGTTGCGAAATTTCGCACCCTAGGGCCAGGGAGTGCGAAATTTCGCACCCCGGGGCCGAGGTCTGCGAAATTTCGCACCACGGGCCGGGGGGTGTGAATTTCCTGAAGTGGACTATTTTATGGGGTGCGAAAATAGCTTCTACGGGCCCCGCTGCTCACCTACTCTCACCTAAACTTCCTCCTATAAATACCCCAAGCCTTGGCCTTCATTGGGATCCTTCTCCATTGGAATTTTTGGACCTTGAGAGCTCCAAACACTCATTAATGGCTTCCAACACCTCCACCATGGCCATGGGAGATGATATGGATAATTAAAACATGGCATGCATGATTTCCTTCAACACTTTAACATCAACAAGGATTGTTATGCTATTTTTGAGTTTCATGGACATGAACACCAAACTTGGATATTGTTGACCAAGTCAACGCTTTTCAACGAAAAAGAAGAAGGGCAATTTAGTCAAAGTGTAGACCAAGCATATATTTTGTTATTCTATTGTAACACTTTGTACTTGGCTATTATCCGAACTCGTACAACTTTGTAAAATCAAAAGATACGATGAATGATGATCCTAAAGTGGACGTAGGTGTTAGTGCCGAACCACTATAAAAGTTGTGTCCCCCGCACTTACTTCACTGCTTATTTGGATAATTGCTCACACATACACATCGGGTGTTGGCGTGCGACAATTTTAGCCATCAACATTTTGGCGCGCCAGGTAGGGGGCGCACAGCTTCGACCTCTTCATCGGATTAATTATTTGGATTTTTCTTCCAACCTCGGCTTCAACTTCAACTTTACTCGCTTCACACCATGGTTGTTAAGCACAAGAAGCTCCCAGCTATCACATAAGCCCATGAGGCGACGGGAGATGAAGGAAGTCACGAACTTTCCTTGACTGTTCCATCGAACTATGTCACTCGAGAAGACGTCGATGGAAAGATCAAGAACCTCGCCATGGATTTGAATGCTCGACTCGAGCGACAAGAAGACGTTTTCGATACCTTTCTCGCTCGTATTGAGGACAGGATAAGGAACACTTCAAGGCCGACTGGCCAATCAGATATTATTAGGACTAGTACAAATGTTCCTCCACCCACGACTCAGGACTTGGGGGCAACCCCACATACCAACCAACAGGCCGACGCTCCTCGGAACGGTATCGGCCCTACTACACTTGGGGGCACCCCTAATCCCGATGTCGCTCCAGCCCGTGACGCTACTTTACTTGGACAAGTTGCGAGCTCCGCAGTGGGATTTGTTGCTCAAGCGCCGACGCACGCAACTTTGGACGGTAGCACTCCCACGGTTCCGGTAGTCAGGATTGCGCCTAATGTGGCCCTTCAGGTTGGAATCCAACTAGACTTCCTTTTCACTAAATCGGCTCCCAATTTGGACTCGAACACTGGGGTACCAGTGCTGCTTTGGATAATTTAAACTAGGTGCTCACTTTTGGAAACGGGTCTGAGATTGCGGATGTCCTCCGTCGGTTCACTCGAGGAAGCGCTTCTTCTATGGACATGGATTGTGTGAAACGCAGCCCGCTCTCTTTGGATATCGGAACTCTCGAAACCCACCTGATTTCAAGCTACCAGTCTTAGAACCTTATGATGGTCGCAAGGAGCCAACCGCTCATCTCATGAGATACATTCGACACATGGAAGTTCTCTCAGCTTCGCAAAATGTCATGGCCAAGTGCTTCTCGCTCTTCTTAACAGACATTGCTGCGATATGGTATAGGTAGCTGGAGCCGGACTCCATCACTTCTTGGAATGCTTTGATTACCCGATTTGTGGAATAGTTTAGAGTTAACATAGCTCGCCCAAAAAGCGTCATGACTCTAAGTAGCATTAAGAAAAAGTTCGGCGAGACTCTGCGAAAGTTCTTGAAACGGTTCAATGCTGCGGTCGCTTCATTTGACCGACCTGACCCTTCCATGGTTTTAATGGCCACAGTTTCTGATGTTCTAGATAAATCTGAATTCAAGACTTCATTGCACCGGGACCCGCCAAGGGACCTTGGCGAGTTCTACTTTTAAGCCGAAAGGTTCCTTCGAGAAGAAGATAAGAAAGCCGACAAAAGCAAGAAGGTTGTCAATGTTAATGCTGTTAAGGACGTGAAATCTCCCGATCTTGGGAAAGCTAAAGTGTATGCTCAGCAACCTCCAATGAGGAATGATCGCAACAGCGCTAATAGGCAATAGAGGTACTCGACCTACATGGAGCTTACTCACACTATCGAGGAGATCTACCGAGAAGTTCACCCTATTGATCACTTTAAAAAGTCTCCCGCTCGAAATCCCCCTTGACAACTAAGTAATCCCAGCCGATATTGCATATTTCACGAAACCAATAGTCACAATACAATCGACTTTCGTCATCTTAAGAATGCTATTGAAGAGCGTGTTAGACATGGAGAGCTGGCACGGTTTGTTCGGACCCCTCAAAGGAATCAGGATAGGTCCAAGACAAACACCCGCCGCGACATCGTCATCAGCTAAGTCTCTCACTGGATCTGATGTCTAGGGTCCAAGCCTCCCTAGCATTAGTATCTTATAGCTTTTCGATCTTCTAGTCTTATTACAGTTTTCTGTGACTCTCAAATAATGTGCTCCTCACTGATGGCTTTCTCATTCTGGCTCTCTAGGCTCCGGTTTTGGGCTTCAGCCCATGGCATTGTGTTTAAGGACCTTAGTCCTCTGGATGTATCCTTCCTTTTGGGTATTAATGAAAATTTTGCTTTTCTTGGCTTTGAATTGTGAGTGGTTATGTTTGTTTACCCATGTAATAGGAACCGGCGAGATCCTAGGCATGCTCTTCACGAACAATAAAATATTCGCTTTCCTCTATGAATGAAGCTTTCCTCTATGAAAGAACTCAAAATCAAAAAACGGCCAAGTCCGCTTACCTATGCTCGGGTGCAGGCCACCTTCCAAAGCATGCTCTTTACGGACGATGAACCGTTGGTTTTTTTTTGTGGTTTTACTTAAAACTCCCTAAATTTTATAACTTTAAAAAATTTATCTCGCAAAGCAAGGATGCTTACTTGTGAAGTATGAAGTCAATAACGGGATTGCAAACTCTAATAGTCGTCTTCCTATCTTAGCTTCTCATTCTACTTCGGCGAGATTGCCTTTACTCGTGGCGAGTGTTGGATCATGTACAATCCGTCTTATTTGGATTAATGGGTCCCCTTGTAAACGACCTTGGACCACATCGGGCAGACTTGTCAGTGACACGACAAGAATATCCACTCGTAACTATCTTGGCCTCTTGTCTTACTTCAATAAGGTCGCCTTGACTCCACTTGCAAAGGTCATCTCCTTAAACGCGAGATTTCCTTGAATGCCATTTGCTAAGGTCATCTCCCTAAACGTGAGATGTCCTTGAATGCCACTTGCCAAGGTCATCTCCCCAAACGCGAGATTTCCTTGAATGCCACTTGCCAAGGTCTTCTCCCCAAACGCGAGAATTCCTTAAATGCCACTTTCCAAGGTCATCTCCCCAAACGCGAGAATTCCTTGAATGCCACTTGCCAAGGTCATCTCCCTAAACGCGAGATTTCCTTGAATGCCACTTGCCAAGGTCATATCCCTAAATGTAACACCCCACGTCCATTAATGTCACTCACAAAGGGAATGCATTAACTTCCATGGAGGTTTTAAGTGAATATAGAACAGAAAAATTACAACAAGACAGATAATAAGTAGTACTTGGAAATCTAAAACTTTATTTCAATGCAGCGAAAATTAAACATGTTTGTTACATCATAAAACCATAAATCAGAGTCAAGTACAATATCCATCTTGATAAAACAAAATACATAATCCCATTACATAAATAGCCATCAAAGAAGATAACAAGCTGGACTTTACTTCAACGGTCCAAGCTTTCCAAAGAGAGATAAAGCAATCCAATCAAGCTCCACTAGAGCTGGGCCCACCCTGAGGACCTGGAGGGGGAAAAAGATAGAAATAGAGGGGGTCAGACATAAAGTCTGGCGAGTATGATAATTCTAACAATACTATTATCAAAATAACTAGACTAAGGCATAAGCTGGAAAACAAGGAAATGTCTATGAACTATTGGGTATGGAAGAGCAGATAAAGATAACGTTAAAGGCACACCTAATACTAACGAATAATTACTACACTGCACCACACCAGTCACCCTAAAGGTTGATCCCACTTGCTTCACTTAGAAATTATACAAATAGCTTTGTGTACCCCTAGCTGACTACATAGGTGCCGCCTGCCCCTATCTCCGCTAGGTGTACCCCACTACCCACTTTCGATCGGCTCCCTACTCGTAGATACCCGTGCTGGCCCCACAGTGGGGTGTATCACTCCCCTAAAGTGGCAACCCGATACAACTTGAGGATGCATGGCTTATACCTACACGATGCAACAACGTCTTACCTACCAGCCCGGGTCCACACACGCATATAAAACCCGTTGGACTTGCGTTGCCACCGCTAACCCGTTTGGCCTCTTATAGTCAAGCCCAGTATGCGTGTCCCGTCCTCGACTTGGGTCGAGCCCACAAAGATACGTTTGGGTTACTGGTTGAAATGAGCCCCCGCAAGTTATCCACCTAAGCTTGTCCCCACTAGTATATCCCACTTAACCCTCATCTTATTCATGTTCATTTACATGTGTGTTTGGTTAAGTCTTACTAATCGTATTTCAAATGCCACTAAAGGCACCCACTAGATTCCTCATGCCACCCAAGGCACCTACTTAACCCCCATGTCCCACTTCACATGTTTATCTGGTTAAGTATTTCTTAATTCATTCAGGCCATAACCTCATAAAGACCTCTCACATTAGACTGGCATTTATGGCAGCTGGATTCGCCGGGCGGGTCCGGGCAGTCTTACACCATAAAAGAGTCTAACCTCGTGTCTTTACAACTGTTATGCTTTAATTTGGGCCTAGGACCTCTCACATTGGGCTGACATTTGTGACTACTGGATTCGCCGGGCGGGTCCGGGCAGTTTTACGTCACAAATGAGTCCAACCTCGTGTCCTAAGCATTGATTAACACTTATAATCTTTTACCCCAGTTTTAAATATATCCCTATTCAAATCATTAATTAATTCCAATTTTAATGATGTCCATAATTGACTCAATTATGGCCATCCACTTACGGTATGCAACATCTTATCAATTGCACCCCAATTTCTTAATATTAAATCCTTAATATTACCCCTACCCCACGTTATACGTTCGCTTATTCAACGCAAAATATACGTTAGACTCGAATAGTCTAACTCATAGCACAAAGATAAATTATCACAACATATAGACAAATAAAATAGATATAATCATAATAGGGGTGAAACTTGCATAAAACTACACATGTCATGGATCTAAAGGTGTCAACTTGTTTGGTTAAATGTCATAACTTACATAATATGATCATAACCCAAGTGCATGTATAAACTTGCATATGTGGTTTATAATGATGGTGTGAACTAGCATCTAACACATAGAACTCACACATGCCATAGCATAATTCTAGATCTAAATAGATGTCATAATTCTAGATCTAAATAGATGTCATACAATATGTGAGATTATACATACTAATAAATCTAAACTTGCATAGGTACATGTGATTTATCATGTGAATCATCATAGCCCAAATATATATAATCAACATCATGATTCATAAGCTAACTACAACATAATAACATCATGGCTTTGTAACATCGCAACTTAGCATAGAAACTTGCAACATATATAATATCATCATAGCATGATTTACAACATATAGGATATCATCATCACATAACATAGGATTTACAACATACATGATAGCATAAGGTTTACAACAACATATATGACAATTCACATCATTTTCTTATGATCCATATCACATCTTAATCTAATTAGTTTGCTAATAATATTATTAAGATCATCATACTCACAATTAGAAAAGAAAGAGAGTCTTGATTTGCTTTAGAGTTGATAGAATTAGAGTTTTGATTAGCTTTCTTCCTTCTTAGTTGGCGGCGGCTACACTGAGTTCCATGGCGATGGCATGACGGCGGCTATTCTATTTTTCATGTGATTTTAGAGTGAGAGAGTACCTAGGTATACATAGAGTTTAGGATTTATTTAGACCGTCAGATCAACCCAGAATTAAACTCAGCCAACCAGATCAGATCAGAACCCTAATGGGTCATCACTCAGTCAAAAACAGGCCCAGAACAAAAACTGCTCGGGGGAGGCAGGTCGACTGCCAAGTCGACCCCCAGGTCGACTGCCATGTCGACCCCCAGGTCGACTCTATGGTCGACCTGGTTGGGCAGGTCGACTGCCCAATCGACACTAGGGTCGACCTGGGCCTGGCGGGAATTTTCCCGCCTAGCCTGTTTTGACTCTGAATTTGAAATTTAAATTTTCTGAAATCTGTTTTGAATTTTCTGAAACTTCTGATGGCCATATCTCCTTCATACGAAGTCCAAATCACGCAAACTCGGACTCTATTTCAACCAGAATTCCGAGACGAACACAATGGCGCAACCCGTTTCCCAAAATTCTCATGTCTGAGATTAGTTATTCTTTAATTTGTGAATATTAATATTAATAGAATTACGGGGTGTTACACTGAACGTGAGATTTCCTTGAATGCCACATGCCAAGGTCATCTCTCTAAACGCGAGATTTCCTTGAATGCCACTTGCTAAAGGCAAGGTCGTCTCCCTAAACGCGAGATTTCCTTGAATGCCACTTGCAAAGGTCATCACCCTAAATGCAAGATATCCTTGAATACCACTTACCAAGGTCATCTCCCTAAATGCGAAATTTCCTTGAATGCCACTTGCCAAGATCATCTCCCTAAATGCGAGATTTCCTTGAATGCCACTTGCTAAAGGCAAGGTCATCTCCCTAAACGCAAGATTTCCTTGAATGCTACTTGCCAAGGTCATCTCCCTAAACGTGAGATTTCCTTGAATACCACTTGCCAAGGTCATCTCCCTAAACGCGAGATTTCCTTGAATGCCACTTGCCAAGGTCATCTCCCTAAACGCGTGATTTCCTTGAATGGTACTTGCCTAGGTCACCTCACCAACGTGAGGTTTCATTGAATGCTCTAACATGCCTTAGCTAACTCACCAATGTGAGATCGCTTTGAATGCAGTCTATCAAATGAATGTGATGACCTATGGAAGCCTTGTCGGCAGCACTGCAAGACCACTCACATATGGGTATGTGTACACCTTTTCTATGCAGGTTACTGGGCTCCTCCAGTCTCTCGGATACTCTGGTTGTTCTGGCTTTCTATTAATACGATCCTAAGCGATCGTCAGATTTCTCTTATTAATATGATCCCAAGCGATCGTGGTCGTCCACTAATATGATCTGAAGCGATCACGGATTTCTGGCTTATCGACTTTGGTTTCCTAGATAATAGACCTGACGTGGTCATGGCTTTTCCATATTATGAATATGGAAGCTCGCTCCGGACTTCTCCTAGCTTTGGTTTCTGGATTTCTCCTCTCATTACAAAACACACCTTCCTTGTACCAAGCAAGATATGTTTTGCGAGGCAAATGTTGACACACTTTTTTGTCGAAGCGGTCACACATCGAGTATTTTGTGAGCGACGCGCTCAAGAGTCAAAAAACACACAGACGCAAGGTTGAAGTCGCGTTGCAAACGCAAGGAGACCAGAAACCCCTATCAGATGGCCTCTTACGGGCCCAGTGAACTTTCAAGCAAACCGCGCTCCGAGCCGAAGGCGAGCCGCGCTCCGAGCCGAAGGCGATCCGTCAAGTGGGTCCAAGCGCAGCGCGGGTGGGGGTCCGGGGACCAACAGTTCCCGTGACGATCGACCTAGCCAGTTAGGTCGAACCAGTGGGCACCGCCTGGTTCATCCGATTTTGTCCATGCTGGAAGCTCAAATTCCTTCACTTCGGACCAGCAAAACCGTGATTCCCTCACTTCGCATTCAGAAATTTCGACATCCAAAAACAGAATGGTTTCCACACCAAGAAGTTCGACCCCCTCCATCAAATTCGTATACCCCGGTGTTGTGCGAATTTCGCACTCCTCTGGGAGCTGCGAAATTCCGCACCACCGGCGGGGCGCGAATTGCGCCTCCCCCAGGGAGGTGCGAAATTTGCAGCCCTTGGTGGGGTGAGAAGTTCGCGCCTACTATGGAGGTGCGAAATTTTGCACCCCCTAGTGGGGTGGGAATTTCGCACCCATCCAAGGGGTGCGAAATTTCGCACCCCCTGGTGTGGTGCGAAATTTTGCACCCTAGGGAAAAAGGTTGTGAAATTTCGCACCCCATGGCCAGGGTGTACTAAATTTCGCACCCCGGGGCTACGGGGTGCGAATTTCTTGAAGTGGACTGTTTTATAGGGTGCAAAAATAGCTTCTGCTCGCCCCCTGCTCACCTTCTCTCACCTACTCCCACATAACCTTCTTCCTAAAAATACCCCAATCCTTGGCCTTCATTTGGATTCTTCTCCCTTAGAATTTTTGGACCTTGAGAACTCCAAACACTCATTAATGGCTTCCAACACCTCCACCATGGCCATCGGAGATGACATGGATAATTTAAACATGGCATGCATGTTTTCCTTCAACACTTGAATATTAACAAGGATTGTTATGCTATTCTTGAGCTTCATGGACATGAATGCCAAACTTGGATATTGTTGACCAAGTCAACGCTTTTCAACGAATAAAAAGAAGGGCAATTTAGTCAAAGTGCAGTCCAAGCATATATTTTGCAATTCTGTTGTAACAATTTGTACTTGGCTATTGTCCGAACTCGTACAACTTTGTAAAAGACAAAAGATATGATGAATGATGATCATAAAGTGGACGTAGGTGTTAGTGCCGAACCATTATAAAAGTTGTGTCCCCCGCACTTACTTACTTCAATGCTCATTTGGATAATTACACACACATACACATTGGGTGTTGGCGTACGACAATTTTAGCAGTCAACATTTTGGTGCGCCAGGTAGGGGGCGCACAGATTCGACCTCTGCATCGGATTAATTATTTGGATTTGTCTTCCAACCTCGGCTTCAACTTCAACTTTACTCACTTCACACCATGGTTGTTAAGCGCAAGAAGCTCCCAGCTATCACAGAAGCCCATGAGGCGATGGGAGAAGAAGGAAGTCACGAACCTTCCTCGATTGTCCCATCGAACTATGTCACTCGAGAAGACATCGATGGAATGATCAAGAACCTCGCCATGGATTTGAATGCTCGACTCAAGCGACAAGAAGACGCTTTTAATACCTTCCTCGCTCGTATTGAGGACAGGATATGGAACACTTCAAGGCCGACTGGCCAGTCAGATATTATTGGGACTAGTACCAACGTTCCTCTACCCACGACTCTGGACTTGGAGGCAACCCCACATACCAACCAACAGGCCGTCGCCGCTCCTCGAAACGGTGCCGATCCCACTACACTCGGGGGCACCCCTAATCCCGACGTCGCTCCAGCCCGTAACTCTACTTTACTTGGGCAAGTTGCAGGCTCCACAGTGGGAAATGTTGCTCAAGCGCTGACTCGCGCAGCTTTGGACGGTAGCACTCCCACGGTTCCGGGAGCCATGATTGCGCCTAATATGGCCCCTCAGGTTGGAATCCAACCATACTTCCATTTCACTCAACCGGCTCCCAACTTGGTCTCGAACACTGGGGGCACCAGTGCCGCTTTGAATAATTTACGCCAGTTGCTCGCTTTTGGAAACGGGTATGAGATTGCGGATGTCCTCCGTCGATTCACTTGAGGCGACGCTTCTTTTATGGACATGGATTGTGTGACTAGCAGCCCGCTCTCTTTGGATATCGGAACTCTCGTAACCCACCTGATTTCAAGCTACCAGTCTTGGATCCTTATGATGGTCGCAAGGACCCAACCGCTCATCTCATGAGATACATTCGACACATGGAAGTTCTCTCAGCTTCGGAAAATGTCATGGCCAAGTGCTTCTCGCTCTTCTTAACAGACATTGCTGCGATGTGGTGTAGGTAGCTGGACCCGGACTCCATCACTTCTTGGAATGATTTGATTACCCAATTTGTGGAACAGTTTAGAGTCAATATAGATCACCCAAAAAGCGTCATGACTCTCAATAGCATTAAGCAGAAGTACAGCGAGACTCTGCGAAAGTTCCTGAAATGGTTCAATGCTGCAGTTGCTTCAGTTGACCGACCTGAACCTTCCATGGTTTTAATGGCCGCAGTTTCTGGCGTTCTAGATAAATCTGAATTCAGGACTTCATTGCACTGGGACCCGCCAAGGGACCTTGGCGAGTTCTACTTTGAATCCAAAAGGTTCATTCGAGAAGAAGATGCGAAGGCCGACAAAAGCAAGAAGGTTGTCGATGTTAACGCCGTTAAGGACGTGAAATCTCCCGATCCTAGGAAAGCTAAAGAGTCTGAGCAACCTCTAATGGGGAATGATCGCAATAGTGCTAATAGGCAACAGAGGTACTCGACCTACACGGATCTTACTCACACTCTTGAGGAGATCTACCAGGAATTTCACCCTATTGATCCCTTCAAAAAATCTCCTTCTCAGGATCCCCCTCGACAACTAAGTTATCCCAGCCGATATTGCATATTTCACGAAACCAATAGTAACAATACAAACGACTGTCATCATCTTAAGAATGCTATTGAAGAGCATGTTAGACATGTAGAGCTGGCATGGTTTGTTCAGACCCCTCAAAGGAATCAAGATAGGTCCGAGACCAGCACCCGCCGCTGCATCGTCATCAGCTAAGTCTCTCACTGGATTTTATGTCTAGGGTCCAAGCCTCCCTAACATCAGTATCTTACGGCTTTTCGGTCTTCTAGTCTTATTACGGTTTTCTATGACACTCAAATAATGCACTCCTCACTTATGGCTTTCTCATTCTGGCTCTTTAGGCTCCAGTATTTGGGCTTCAGCCCATGGCATTGTGTTTAAGGACCTTATTCCTTTGGATGTATCCTTCCTTGTGGTATTACTGAAAATATTACTTTTCTTGGCTTTAAATTGTGAGTGGTTATGTTTGTTTACCCATGTAATAGGAACCGGCGAGATCCTAGGCATGCTCTTCACGAACAAGAAACTATTCGCTTTCCTCTATGAATGAACTCAAAATCAAAAAAACGGCCAAGTCTGCTTACCCATGCTCGGGGGAAGGCCAACTCCCAAAGCATGCTCTTTATGGACGACGAACCGTTGGTTTTCTTGTATCTTTACTAAGAAATCCCTAACTTTTATAACTTTAATAAATTATCTTGCAAAGTAAGGATGCTTACATGTGAAGTATGAAGTCAATAACGGGATTGCAAACTCTAATAGCCGTCTTGCTATCTGGCTTCTCGTCCTACTTCGACGGGATTGCCTTTACTCATGGCGAGTATCGGATCATGTATAATCCGACTCATTTGGATTAGTGGGTCGCCATGTCAATGACCTTGGACCACATCGCGTGGACTTGTCAGTGACATGACAAGAATATCCACTCGTAACTATCTTGGCCTCTTGTCTTCCTTCGATAAGGTCGTATTGACTCCACTTTCCAAGGTCATCTCCTTAAACGCGAGATTTCCTTGAACACCACTTGCCAAGTTCATCTCCCTAAACGCAAGATGTCCTTGAATGCCACTTGCCAAGATCATCTAAATAAATGCGAGATGTCCCTGAATGGCACTTGCCAAGGTCATCTCCCTAAATGTGAGATTTCCTGGAATGCCACTTTCCAAGGTCATCTCCTTAAACGCGAGATTTCCTTGAATGCCACTTGCCAAGGTCATCTCCTTAAACGCGAGATTTCCTTGAATGCCACTTGCCAAGGTCATCTCCCTAAACGCAAGATTTCCTTAAATGCCACTTGCCAAGGTCATCTCCCTAAACGCGAGATTTCCTTGAATGCCACTTGCCAAAGGCAAGTCCATCGCCCTAAACACAAGATTTCCTTTAAAGCCACTTGCCAAAGGCAAGGTCATCTCCCTAAATGCAATATTACTTAAATGCCACCTGTAAAGTCATCTCCTTAAATGCAATATATCCTTGAATACCACTTGCCAAGGTCGTCTCCCTAAACGCGAGATTTCCTTGAATGCCACTTGCCAAGGTCATCTCCTTAAATGCGAGATTTCCTTGAATGCCACTTTCCAAAGGCAAGGTCATCTCCCTAAACGTGAGATTTCCTTGAATGCCACTTGCCAAGGTCATCTCCCTAAACGCGAGATTTCCTTGAATACCACTTGCCAAGGTCATCTCCTTAAACGCAAGATTTCCTTGAATGCCACTTGCCAAGGTCATCTACCTAAACGCGTGATTTCCTTGGATGCTACTTACCGAGGTCACCTCACCAATGTGAGGTTTCATTGAATGCTCTAACATGCCTTGGCTACCTCACCAACGTGAGATCGCCTTGAATGTAGTCTATCAAATGAATGCGATGACCTATGGAAGCCTTGTCGGCAGCACAACAAGACCACTCATATATGCTTATGTATACACCTTTTATATGCAGGTTATTGGGCTCTTCCAGTCTCTCGGATACTCTGGTTGTTCTGGCTTTCTATTAATATGATCCCAAGCAATCGTCGGATTTCTCTTCTTAATACGATCCCAAGCGATCATGGTCCTTCACTAATATGATCTGAAGCGATCACGGATTTCTGGCTTATCAGCTTTGGTTTCCTGGATAATACGACCCGGCGTGGTCATGGCTTTTCCGTCTTATGAATATGGAAGCTCGCTCCGGACTTCTCCTAGCTTTGGTTTCTGGATTTCTCCTCTCATTGCAAAACACACCTTCCTTTGACCTAGCAAGATATGTTATGGGGATGAAAATGTTGACACGCTTTTTTGCCGAAGCGGTCACACGTCGAGTATTTGGTGAGCGACACACTCAAGCGTCAAAAAACACAAAGCAACTGGGTCGAAGTCGCATCGTAAACGCAAGGAAACCAGAAACCCCTATCAGATGGCCTCTTACGGGCTCAGTGGACTTTCATGCAAACCGTCATCCGAGCCGAAGGCGAGTCGCGCTCCGTGCCGAAAGAGAGCCATCAAGCGGGTCCAGGCGCAGCGCAGTTGGGGGTCCGGGGCCCCACAGTCCCGGCGACGATCGACCTAGCCGTTTAGGTCAAAGTAGTGGGCACCGCCCAGTTCATCCGATTTTCTCCATGCCGGATGCTCAAATTCCTTCACTGCGGACCAGCAAAACTGTGATTCCCTCACTTCGCATTTAGAAACTTCGACACCCAAAAATAGCATGGTTTCCGCACCAAGAAGTTCGACCACCTCCATCAAATGCATATACCCCGGTGGGGTGCGAATTTCGCACCCTTCCGGGAGCTGCGAAATTCCGCACCCCCCGGCGGGGTGCGAATTTCGCATCCCCCAGATGGGTGGGAGGGAGGCGCGAAATGTGGGGTGTGAATTTCGCACCCACCAGGGAGGTGCGGAACTCTGCACTCCCCTGGTGGGGTGGGAATCTCGCACCCCTCCAGGGGTGCGAAATTTCGCACCCGGGGCCGGGGGGTGCGAAATTTCGCACCCCGGGCCTGGGGGTGCGAATTTCTTGAAGTGGACTGTTTTATTGGGTGCTAAAATAGCTTCTGCAGGCCCCACTGCTCACCTACTCTCACCTACTCCCACTAACCTTCCTCATATAAATACCCCAAGCCTTGGCCTTTATTTGGATCCCTCTCCGTTGGAATTTTTGGAACTTGAGAGCTACAAACACTCATTAATGGATTCCAACACCTCCACCATGGCCATGGGAGATGAAATGGATAATTAAAACATGGCATGCATGTTTTCCTTCAACACTTGAACATTAACAAGGATTGTTATGCTATTTTGAGCTTCATGGACATGAACACCAAACTTGGATATTGTTGACCAAGTCAAAGCTTGTCAACGAAGAAGAAGGGCAATTTAGTCAAAGTGTAAACCAAGCATATATTTTTCTATTCTATTGTAACATTTTGTAATTGGCTAATGTCTGAACTCGTACAACTTTGTAAAAGACAAAAGAGATGATGAATAATAACCCTAAAGTGGATGTAGGTGTTAGTGGCGAACCACTATAAAAGCTGTGTCCCCCGCACTTACTTACTTCACTGCTTATTTGGATAATTGCACACACATACACATTGGGTGTTGGCGTGCGACAATTTTAGCCGTCAACAAAAAGAGGAGAAGAAAACACAAAGATTTAACGTGGTTTAGCTATGCCTACGTCCACGGACCCAACAACTATTCTATTATTCTTTCTTCACAAGAAGCAGTACAATAAGAGAAGAATACAAAACACTGAATATATTTCTCACCCTATAATTTATTGGGAAATAAGGATCTTATTGAGGATATGAAGAAGAGAACACTATCGGCTTATGCATTGAAGGATGAGAAAATGCCTCCAATTTATAAGATTAAGGATGAAGGCTTGCCTGAAGGTAACCATGAGAAGTTTCTAGATTTCCTTAATTTGAAAATCTTGCATATTTTGATAGTTTCCCCGTATACATATATTTGATTGATTGCTCAAATCAAATAAAAAACGCCTTATTCCATCCAAATATGTTGCCATTTATACCAATATTTGATTGATTAATCAAATCAAATATCTCTCCCATATCTTACAGATTTATTACCCAAAATTAATTGATTATAAGAATTAATTAAAATCTTTTCCATAATTGGCATAGATTTAAATCGTCCAATTTTAACACTCCACCTCGATTTAAATATGATAATGTCTCTTTATCACCAAATCTCAACAAATTGTTGGGTCTACACCATCATGCTCACTGTAAATAACTTTGGGCAATATTGCCCAAACAGGGCTTCCAAATCTTTCCCAAGCATAAGAAAGATAATATGCACATCAACAAACATAATGCATATGAGCGAATATCAAAATTCTTCAGAAAATCAGATGAAGGAGACATACTTGTAGATACAGAAAACTGAGAGACTAATGGAGATTTCATAGCGCGCTTCACCTTCTCCATCCAACATTGAATGAGGACATACTCAATATTATCTACTTCAACCTCCTTTTCAAGAATTTTACTCGACCTCACCAAGTCTACCTTATCAAACTCAACACTAAGCTCCGCAACATTCAAAGCATAAGATGAATAATCATCATTACAAATATGCTTACCAATAGGGCCAACTGAACTAAAAGGCCTTTTCTGCAACTGAGCTCCACTTAGAGTCTGAACCTCTGAAATCTTCTCATCAACCACAGTACCATCAGCAATACCCTTTTCTATCCGAATATGGGAACAACCTGATGACTCCAAATGTGATTGGAAATTTTGCGTCCTCCTAACTTCATCACTTGTTAGAGGCTTCACCTGCAATAAAGATCTCTCATCAAATATTGCATGCCTGCTAGTCACAATTCTCTTAGTTGTTTTGCACCACAACCTATACTTCTTCATTCCTTCTTCATAGCCTAACAAAATGTGCTTGCTTCCTCGAAGCTTTAGCTTATCATGTCTCTCATCTTCTAAATAAGCTGAACAACCAAACACTTTAAGGAATGAATAATCAATAGGCTCTCTTTTCCATACCTCTTCTAGGATCTTCCTATCTATGGCAATAGAAGGTGTACGATTGATGAGAAATACTGCCATAGAAATCGCTTCTGCCCAAAATCCCTCTTCCAGACCAGTAGGCAGTCTCCGTTTCAAGCTAATCGCTCTTTCCCATAATATCCAACACATGCTCTCCGCCACTCCAAAGGAATGTGGCTTCATAGAAAAATCTCTATATACACGCTCGGATGCACAATAGTTATTGAATCATTTTGACTCAAATTCACTACTATTGCCAACTCTAAGAACTATCAGCTGCTTTCCTGACTTTCTTTCAACTAAGGTCTTCCACTTTCGAAATTAGGCAAATATTTCGAATCCAGTCTTCATGAAATAGACCCAAACCATACGCAAGAAATCATCCACCAATATGATGAAGAAACTGGCTTCACCTAAAGATGCAATTGGGGTTGGTCCCCACACATAAGAATGAACATACTCTAGAAACTCTGGAGCTCTGGGTCTTCCAACATCAAATGTGACATGCTTCTTCTTTCCAAAAGAACTATCTCCACAAGAGCTAGGCTTTAATTGAGAATCAACAACAATTAACCTACGCTTCTTCAATACTTCCGGGCTCTCCTCATCAACATGACCTAAACGAAGGTGCCATAACTGAGTAGAATCAGGAACACTAGAATCCATAGAAACAACTGAATCTACCAAGACTATCCCTCCACGAAGCATATAAATATCATCGACTCGCACCCCTTTCATCACTACCAAGGAACCCTTCGCCACTCTTAAATTCTCTCCATCTATTATTATTATCCTTATACCAAGTCTACTTAAAGCTCCAACTGACAACAAACTATTTTGCAGCATCGGAACATGTCTAACATCCATGATAGTTCTAATAACACCATCGTGCATCTTAAACCTCAAACTTCCAACGCCCACGACATGACAAAATGTGCCATTCTCCAAATGAACTACTCCACCATTAATCTTCTCATAACTGACAAAATAGCTCCTATTTGGTGTCATATGACAAGAGACTCCGGAATCAATCATCCAACTTGTAATCTCTAAAGGTGAAAAGATGGTTATAAATAATGATGTATCATATCACATCTATCTGCATCTGATCTAGCTGCCGCCAAAATTGAAGCTTTCTCCTTCTTCTCTCTCTTCTTTCGATGAGCTGAACAATTTCGTTTGAAATGTCCCTTCTTCTTATAATAATAGCAAACACCTCTTCTAAAACCCATGAAGTTGGTCTTATGTGTATCTCCTCCAAGGCGCTTCTGCATTTGATCTCTTCCTCCAGGTGAACGAAGTTGTTGCTGAAGAACACCGTCATTAGACTTCACTTTAACCTTTCATGTCCCAAAAACATCTCTTCTAACAAATTTGGTGATGCCATAATTTTTCATGCCACTACTAAAATAATTGGCCATTGGTAACTAATTTAGGACAAGACAACTAGCTTTGATACCAAACTGTTGTGTGAGAAGATTGCGGGAATGCGGATGCACAATAAATAAGATCTAGATTTGCCAATTGAACATCAATTTAATCCGACAACAGTTATTCTATTACGTCAAACAAATAGTAAATAACTATAACAGAGAAACAAAGAGACACACAATATTTATACTAGTTCCACTATCATCGAGATAGTGCACGTCCAGTCCAAAAGAGAGAGATTTAATTCCACATGAGAGAATTACAAGAGATTACAAAAATAAGAGTTTACATATCTTAATAAGAAGAGACACCATTGGGGATCACTGGCTCCATGCCAGGATGGGTTTACATAAAGTCTAACCCTCAATATATAGCCAGTGCAAATCTATGTGAGTCATCAATTAAATTACCTACATATGGTAATAAAATAATGGAGGCTAATTACAATAGAAACAAATGTGAACACATAGAAAGTAAATCAATCTCTTTCGTTAGGGTAAATGGAAGAAATTAATGCCTGCTTTATTTCTTTCCATCTCATGCAAATGCAATAATTAATTAATGCATTTCCATATTAAACAAATACTTACTTTCCATTTATTTGTGATTTTGTATCACCTAAATTTAACAAATATTAAGCAAGAAAATATTTGTCATAATATTTACTTAGAAAATATTAAAAAATAAAAATACAAGGATTAAAGATACCAAAAAACTCACGAAAGTAGTTTTGATTGGTGGTAGATTCTAACTGCAACTTAAAATTAAATAACGACATGAGTATAAAATATTTACATCGACAAATGTATTTTATAATAATGATATATATTGCAAAAAAACTCATACACAACAATTAGATGTCCAATACAAACAATAAGTAAATTAAAATTAAAGAAAATTAGAGTTAAGCACAGTTAGATGATCGAAAAAGGGTGACAAATATTTTCCAAATAGTTTGTGATAGTAATTTTGTACATTTTTTCTTTAAATACTAAAAAATAAACATTTGCAAAATAGACTTTAGGTATTAAGAAGATTGAAATTATGTGTGACAAACTGTATACACCCCCAGTGCTTAATCAAATATTATGTTGTAAAAACACCTGATCGACATATAACGGTTGTCAAGAGAAAGAAATAGTAGAAAAAAAGAAAAAAAGAAATAACGAAGAAAATAAAAGATAAGAAAAAGGAAGGAAGAAAACACAAATACAATCACAGAACATGTCATATGTCTCATAGTGCATCAGACAACCCATAATAGCAACAGTCACATGTATAAAATAGATGAGATAGTAATAACTATATAAACCACACAATCAGAGTACATTGGCTCATACAGTTGTTCAAAACAGTGATGGAGTCTGTACAAGTGATAAATAAACTCAAACTAATAATTTGAAGATAAAAAGATAAATAAACTATCAAGGCTCCATAGTGTCACACAGTGGAATAAAACAAAGACAATACATATATAAGTACGAAAAGACGCCATCTCCTACTAGTCCACATGTCTAGCTCCAAATGATACATGTGCATGTTACCTGGCTTGCCCATTTGCATCGTCGATTAGCACCTAAGCTAATAGAGGGAAATAATACCATGAGTTAGAAAATAGTCTGGTGTGAGCTATAAACAAATCTCAAAGTACCGTAAAATTGTAATAGTACGTATGGCACGGAGGGTATGGAGAATCATCATGTCCTGCATCTGCATCCATAGAGTTAGCATGTAACAATCAATATATGCTACACTATGTTAAACATCTAGTATAGAAGGTGTGATAAATGTCTAAGTACTAAATGATGATAAATAAGTAATAACCATAGCATCCATCAACCATCCTTATATTTACTCACTCTGTGCGTAAAACGCATAACATCCAGTGCTTTGGACACCCAAACCATTGGGGCACTGACAGATTCTACTACATGGACTCCACCATAATACCCAATGTCCCACTGCGTGGACTATAGTCGATAACTGTACCCAGTTCTAACTGTTTAGGCTCTGGAGACTGAGCGAATTTGTCCTCACCATATTGGCTTTAATCCGATCAGTCCTTACCACATAGGCTCTGATCTATCCTTGTGCCACTCTCTCAAGGGTGTACTAAAATCCCAAATACCAATAATCCCTTTGCGCACGTTCTTCGCAAACAGAAACCATCCCCAGACTGTCCATAATACTCCCATCCGAAGTCATCATGATCTGAGAACTATCCTCTACATGTTGAGTATAACAGTATGATTTTTGTTTGATGATAATAAACATATATATTATTTTATAAATGTGTTTGGAAATAGTACTTTCTATGTTTCACATCACATACAGAAATAAATATTTATTTGAATAGAATACCATTACACGTAATTGAATATTTAGACAATATTTTAATTTAAATAAATATTTTATTTTAGCATTTGAAATAGTACATATTCTTGACTCCACTATTTACAATTCATTTAAATATATTTGTATATTACTGACATGACACACTTGAATATATATAAGGCATGAAATTATACAATTAAAAGGATTCAAACGAAATACACATATTGAATTAATTAAACAACGAAAATATATTTTATTTCAATCAGTTTGTTTATTACAAATAATGGTACAATTTTTATTCATGTCTACAATCAATTTAATATACAGAAGATTCTCATTACATATCACTCAGTATCACTCAGTTATACGTACACAGTTACATAAACATTCACTGACACTAACACTGACACTAACACTAAGTTTTCATGAGCTTCCAATCTAGTCCAGTCATCTGTATACCTGTCACAGAAACACACACAACAAGTTAGAACAAAAATAAATATAAATATAAATAAATATAAATTTATTTTAATTTTTATTTGCCTTAGAATTTATGGTGTGTTTCTCATCATTTTTCTATACTTTATCTTATATATATATATATAAGTCTAGACTACTTGTAATATACACAGTGATACACTGTAAATACTATAAGGCAGAATGTATACTCTAGTGGCCACAGATCAGCCCCAACACAAATACACTGGTTTCCTGATCAAAACCAACATTATAATTAATTGATTCTAAACTGCCTCAACACAGATATAACAGGTCTGCTGATAGAAAATTCATGCCTATCGTTTGAATAGCCCACATATATAAATTAAACATGCACGATACATGTATACACATACAGTTGTGTATGAGTGTGTGTATGTGTGTGTGTGTATATATATATATATTAATGTGCAGGTACGTAGTTTTGACATGCAAACCATAAATGGGCAGAGGTGAACAAAATCTAACAAGGCAGAATAATGAACAAGCATCAGCCAATCCAAGAAATGGAAGTGCATATACATGCATCATGTACATGTAATACCAAGCCAAACATAAAGATACAAAACCATGTGTAAGTGAAGCTTCAGGCCAGCCATGATATGGACAATTAAATATTTTTCTAACAACTGCTCTTAGCATGTAGTGGGGAAATAAATGGTGCAAGAGAAGTCAAGTCAAGCAGGTTCAACATAAATCAGGATATCATAAGTAAAACTGACCGAGTACAAGCAACTATAGTGTGCTAAATATCATATGAATGGCTAAGCATGTACTCTGAATAAAGAAGCAGAATACAAGTGAAGTCACAAGACCATTTAAAGGAATACAAGTGACAAGTTTAGCACATGACTCGGTAGCTTCAATTACAAGACAGTCTGGACACAAGCAAGTATATAAGGCATTCTATAACTCAAGCTTAAATCAAATATCACATTCATGTAGTGGTCCGTAAAATGATACATGACAGTACCACATGCATCTAGGCAACAAGGAAGTATCGATGCACAAGGCAACACACAATGTACAGCAGATAAGTACATGGAAGCATCTGTTCTAAATCGAAATATTTCAAATACATGGAACAACAATACGGTGTGCAAGGCAAAATTTGTTTAGCAACTATTCTTATCATATTTTATCTATTCTTATCAAAACAAGTATTCAAGACAAATTATCCATTCAATGAATCAGGGTAGTTCAATTCAGCTATGGAGTGTTAAAGATTAAGCTGAATATTAGTTCTTATGCAATATATATATATATATATATATATGATTGTACAAAGAAAAACAAGGAACGCTATAATGAAACAGATTAAGCACAACAAAATCTCAAGTATAACATCAGTTCTTATTTTTTGGCAAGACCAAATCAAGCATAGTAATTGTTCATTTTTTAAAGCAGCAGAATAATCAGGACAGTATTAGTTCAAAATCATGTTGATAATGTCCAAGGAATTTCCAGATATTTTTAAAGGAACGAACATAGCAAGAAAAAAAGGAGGAAGGCGTGCCAATTCAAAATTAAGGAAGATTTATTCAAATTCCATAGGTCACAGCAATATACACTCAAGAACAAATCAAAGACCAGGTACATCATTGGTGAGCATCGAAAATTCAAGCAATAAAATCAAATAAATAGATTCAGAGAACTCACGAAGACAAGAAGATTTTCAATCAAGTGCAACACCAAATCGTTCGACCAAGTGCATCGAATAATTAGAGAATCAAAGAGCAAATTCCAGAAGAATCTTAAAGTTGCAATTTGGGGGAGAAATAAAAGCCCTAGGGAGGCCGCCATTTTAAGCCGAAGTCTCACAAGCCAAAAATAAAAAAGGAGTCAGCCAAATTAATAAAGGGCTTAAAGAATTTTATTATTTAAACAAGGCTTTTTATTTTTCTAAGTATCTTGTTTATTTTTATTCTGTAAAACGAGTTTAAATGGTTTTCTAGTTTGTCTGTAAAACTAGGGAGTCGAGTTATGGGTTTGTAATTCAGGGAAATCTGATCTTGGGATAGAGATCAGTAAAGGGTTTTAAGCGTAGGGCTAGGATAGTTGGGAGCGAGTGCCACGAGTTTACAGGGGATTGCAAGCGTAAAATTGTTATAATTCCTAGTAGAAACCTTGAGGAATGTGGTAGTAGATAGGGTTTTGAGGAAGCTGGGTATATCTTTGTGTTATTTATTTTCCGCATTTACTCTGATTATTATCTATATTGATATTATTTAATTACTCAGCAAAAACTACAATAAACCCTATTCACCACCCTCTAAGGCTAATTTAAATCCTATAAGTGGTATCAGAGCGGGTATTTTCTAACTCTAGAGTCATGAATCTATCTAATAATTCTTTTTCTAACGGTCAGTCCGTATGTAGACCACCTATGTTTAATGGAAGTGATTATGCCTATTGGAAAGCTTAGATGAAAACTTATTTGAGTTCAGTTGATGATGACGTGTGGGATATTATTGAAACAGGTTATATGTCTCCTACTGTGATTGTTAATGGTGTTGAAGTTCCTAAATCAAAAGACAAGTGGAATGCTAATGATAAAAATTATTTTCAACTAATGCCAAAGAAATGAATGCTCACGATAAAATTGAATTTAACCGAATATCTCATTGTTTAACTGCGTAGGAAATATGGCATATGTTGAAGGTCACACACGAAGGAAAATCTAAAGTTAAGGAATCTCTTCTTGCTCTACTCAGCAATGAATATGAAAACTTTTCTATGCAAAAAGATGAAGATACAAAAGAGATGTTTGAACGCTTCTCATCACTAGTTAACAATGCAAAAGATCTTGGCAAAGCTTATACCAAAGTTGAATTAATCAAAAAAATATTAAGAGTGCTACCAATGAATTTTGAAGCTAAAATGACGATTATTCAAGAATCAAAAGATCTAAATAAATTAAGTATGGAGGAGTTGATTGGAAATCTGATTACTTACAAGATGGAGTAAAAAGCAAGAGAAGAATAAAAGAATTCTGAATCGAAGAAAACGACGATTGCTCTAAATAATATTGTTGAAAGTGATGGCGAAAATCCTGCTGAAGAGCTAGCCATGGTTTTTAGAAAGTGGGATAAAAGAAATTACAAGCCATAAAAGAAGAACTCAAAAACTAACAAGGCCAAAAATTCAGATAGCTCAGAGATGAAGTTATTTGCTACAATTGCAAGAAACCCGGACATATCAAACCAGATTGCCCACGGCTTAAGAATGAAAAGAAGAAGAGGAAAAAGAAGAAGAAGTCATTTGTAGCTACATGGGATGATGAGGAAGGAGAAGAAGTTTCTGACAATGATGAATAAGAAGCTAATTTATGTCTTATGGCACAATTTGATTCGAAAAGTGGTGAAGATGATTCACCCGAGGTATCGAATTTCACTTATAAAGATTTGTGTAACACCCCGAAATTTTAACGAACACTAAAAGAGGATAAATTATATAATAATTAATTTAATATTCAGAATTAAGGAAACGGACTGCGCCATTGCATCCAACTCGAAATTCTGGTCAAGATAGAAATTTGGTTTGTGCAAAACGGACACCGTGTGAAGAAGTTATGAGATTTTTAAGTTTGTATACGCGCAGAAAGATTATATATATATGAGTCACATAGGAGTCATATATGAGTCAGCATCTTATTCAGGATAGTTCTAATTCGAAAAATGAAATGTGGCGGCAGATTTCCCGCTCTAGGGGGTCGACCCCCCTAGAGGGGTGTCGACATCAGGGTCGATCCCCCTTAAGGGGTGTCGACCCATGGGTCGACCCAACCACAGGGGTATAAACACCCCTAGGGCTGATGTGGCAGTCGGTTTCAGAGGGTTTTGCAGCTATATATACGTGGATATTTCTCATATTTTCTTCAGTGAGAATTCATGGTGGCTAAGCTCTGCCAGTGTCTAAAATGAACTGGATCTGTTAATTCCCTACAACTTTCAGCTTTGCAAATCAAATCTAGAGATTCAAGATCCATTCTTCTTATATTTTCTAATCCTAACATTGTGATTTGTGCTAGATATATTTTAACTATTGATCTAAATCTCTATCGTGCTAGATTTGTTATAACTCCTATCACATGCCATGATGTGAATCTTAAACCTTAATTGTGTAGATCTACTTATAAACTATTAGATCTGAATTATGTGGACATTCTATGATGTAGATCTTAATCCCTATTTGCTAGATCTACTTTTACCTATTAGATTTGTATTATGTGGACACCTAAATTATTAATCAAATATAGTTTATTATTTGAATCCCCTTGTGCTTCACATATTAGATCTGAACTTGTTGGACATCTAAATTAAATTTAGATCTGGTCATGCTCATCTTATCACCTTTGCTATGTTACAACTAGTTAACTGCCACAAGTTCATTAGATCTATGCTTAAATGTTCACCATGTTAGTATATATTTTTGCTAGTTATGTTAGAACATTCACCTTTGTCATATTTCCATTACCTTCCCTTTTTATTGTTTATGATTAGGCTATTATTTGGCCCATATATGCCATAAATTGTGTGAAAATGCTAGTTAGGGAACATGGAGGGAAAAAGGTTAATATTGGCATAATTTGAATACAAAACATGAGTTGGACATATAATTCAAAAAGGGGAAAGTGGGGACATAATCACCTATTAAGACATAGATAAGAATTGGACAAAAACGGAATGTATAGTAATTACAATTAGGAATTTTAATTGCACTTATGACACGAGGTTAGATTGCATTAGTGGTGGAAGTCTGCCCGGACCAGACCGGGATATCCAGCAGCCACTAACGTTGAACCTAATGTGAGAGGTCTAAGTGCGCAAATACGAATCGGGCTAAGACACGAGGTTAGAGCCAATTATGGAATAAGACTTCCCGGACCCGACCCGCATATCCAGCATCCACAAGTTGTAGGTCTAATGTGGGAGGTCTAGCCCATTATAAACCATAAATGGACATGGTAATAAATTGGACTACTTAACCAAATCTAATCTGTAGGGATTGTATGGTTATGAACTAAAGTTAGGGTTAAGTAAAATTTGTTGGATAATGGATGGGTTAAGCAAATCTGGAGGGGGGGTAATATTTACATTTAGGCCCACAAACTTAGCCCGATAAGGTTATGTAATTAAAGACACGTAGTGGTATACATAAAAGGAGGAAATAATAAAGTTATGTAATAAAAGACACCTTTATGGTAAGCATAACTGGTAAAAAGATTCGGGTTATATAATTAAAGACACCTTTAGGGTAAGTATAACATGTGGAAGACCTAGTGGGGGGAAAAAGACAAAGGGGAGAGCTTGTATCATATTGTGTGGGACCCGTTTTAGTCGGTAACCCGGAGTATGTACGAGTAGAGAACTCCGAGCTAGGTCGGAGGTGGGGCATGCTTACTGACTGATTGTAAGAGATCCAAACATGGAGGCAGTGTTGGCGGCGCAAACCGACCGGGCATATGCGTGCATAAGCCAGGTCGAAGGGGGTAAGACGATCGTGACACCTGTAGATATGGGGCTGTGCATATCAGTGAGGGGTTGCTACTTTAGGACATGATACATCCTACCGTGGGGTCAGTAGAGAGTGTCTATGGAGTAGGGACCCAATCGATTAGGGTAGCGGTTAGGGTACATTTGGACGTACGCCCTAAGTATACCACCTTATAGTGGAAGGGATCGTCTCATTCTGGTTATACTAGTAATAGTGCATAGTGATCATTAGAGAAGCGTATATACCTTATCCTGTCTACCTTGTCACACCTTCTATTTATGTAGTGATCTCTCTTATCCACTTATATGCATGTCATGCTACTTTTATTTATCTACTTGCTAAAAGTCACTAGACTCGCCTTACTTTATGTCTGACCTTTTTGTTTCTCCTTCTTCCATTTCCCCTCAGGTTCTCAGGGACGAAACACTCAGGCTTAGTCAGGACTAAGATATCATCTTGCTAGGACTGCTTTCGAAGTATGGCTCAAGTTTTTATCTCTACTATGGCTTTGTCTCTTTTATTTAAGGAATTATGTTTTCTTTTAAGTATTTATGTACTCTGATGTTAAAAGACAGAAGTTATGTTGTTGTAATGGTTTTTGAGACTCATGGTATTTTGAACCACGCTGTATGATTTGTGTTTGAAATGAAAATTTAAATTTCCTCTACTATCTTTTTTATGTCTGTCATGTAAAATTCTGTGTTTGTTTACCTATAACGCTTCATGAAACTTAATGCATTCCCTTTGTGAGTGACATTAACGGACGTGGGGTGTCACACTTGGTTTCAGAGTTGAAGGTTACCGGATTGGATAAAGTTTTTGAAAATTATTTTCAAAAAGATTTTAAAAGAAAGCATTTTCAAAAAGAAAAGTCTTTTTTGAAAAAAAACATTCCCCAAAAAGCCATATGTAATATCCTTCCATCCTTTGTCTAAATCTCTTCCTATTCCTTTTCAGCATGTCTGGGAAACAAAATAATATCCCAGAGGGCGTCACGATACCCGGATGGTTCCGTAGGTATTTGGAGGCTACGGTGCTTGCCGAAGGCCAAGGACATGTTCCTCCCCCAGCTGCACCAGTCATTCCTCCTCCTCTCCCTCCAAAAGCAGATAACTTCGCTAAGATCTGCAAAGACATCCATGCTATAGGAAGGAACCATTCCATGGGAACGAGACATTCGTAGAAGCACAAAATTAGCTCAAGGAGACTGAGGACTTGTTCGTAATCTTTGAAGTATAGGATAGAAGGAAAGTTCAGTTAGCCGCCTGGCTACTGAAAGATGAAGCCTCATTTTGGTGGGAAGTCATCCAAGCTGGATGTCCGGTGGAA